>CM030173.1:9016641-9026641 GCA_017639675.1 Aplochiton taeniatus | reverse complement strand
AGCCATCGTCTTCTAGTCAGTTGTAGTCTCTGGGGAGAGGCTAGCTGGGAGAAGTGGCTGAGGGGGGCGAATTCAACTACAATGGAAGCCAGCGATGGCGCAGTGTTTGGAACCACGTCGTGCTTGTCAAGGATCGAACACCACCAAGACTTAGTCTACTGTTTCCATCTCAGCACTCCCAGGGTCTGAAAAAAAGCCCCTGTCTCCTGCGTTTTCCCTATACTGTCACTAATGGGTGAACAAGTGTGTGTGTGTGTGTGTGTATCTGTGTGTGAGAAAAACTGTAGAACTTTGTCCTCACTTTAACTATTACCATGAACAAAATAGGGACTGATATTTTTCTGGATACTTTTCAGGGACTCAGTCAGTGATTTTTGCACTCAAGTAAAGAATAATTACGTGTACAAATTGTGCTCTGTTGACATTCAACTGTGTGTATTACTCAGGATGAACACATAGTTTGTTGATATCTAATTGTATAGTCATGGTGTTAGCTGTGGACCAGCCTTAACTACTGTACAGATACAGGAGCAGGTCCAATAGCATGCCTTGGGTCATCTGAGAGCCCTACCAATGTAACCAATAAGGTGTGGGGAGGCAGGTAGGAATGCTCCGTGTCTGTGGGAGTAGAGAGACAGACAGACAGAGAGACAGACAGACAGACAGACAGAGTACATACATGCATATGCATACGTACATATGTACAGTACATACATGCTTATGTACAGTACATACATGCATGGACAGACATAGAATGCTCACATCATTAGGAATTAGAAGCTCCTGTGATGTGGTTTGCGAGTTGGCGTCAACACCTGGTGAGAGAAAGACAAAACACAAATACACTGACGTCAAATCCTAAAATGATTTTGCACCCCGACCTATTGATAATCTGAAGGCTAAACCTCAGTTTCAGTTAGAAGACAGTGGATCTCCTGAATGAAGTCTGGCAGAGGGGAAATCCATTGAGTTGGGCTCTATCAGGCGTATTACATCAATACAATTGCTGACCTCGCGGGTCTGAGATTGACTTCCTGCTAAAGATTGCCCACAAATTCTGCCAGTGGTTCTCTAATTCCTACTCTCGGTGTCTTCCAAAATATGGATCATTTGATGACCCTTTAAAAGGGTGTTCCGTAGGAATTGAACCTGGTGAAGTTATTTTGGGTAACCTCATGGTAACCCCATGGTAACCCCACGGTAGCCCCGTGGTGACCCCATGGTAACCCCGTGGTGACCCCATGGTAACCCCGTGGAACATGCCCATTGTTCCGCTGTGTGGAGAGTACATACCAGGCATGACCGAAGCGGCAGACTGAGCCATGGATGCCAAGCCTTGCTGCTGCATGGACAACTGGTGGAGCTTGGCCAACTGAGCCCGCACACAGAGCAGAGGATGGCCAAGGAGAAAGGGGGGGGGGGGGGGGGGGGGGGGGGGGAAGGAAGACGAGGGGAGAATGGAAGAGGAGAAAGGGGAGAGGAAAAAGAGGACACTGTTAAAACAGGGCAGCGACTTCGTTCTCATCAACAGTGAAAATACCAATCTGACCAATCTGTGCCTGTGCCCAACGTACACGTTTGATCTGGGTTATCTCGTATTGCATCGTAGCTCTTAGCTGGGGGGGGAAGCGGGGGGGGGGGGGGGGGGGGGGGGGCTGTGTGGCGCGCAGTGATGCTATCTTACCTCTGAGTGGGGGATGCCATATTGGTTCTGCACTGCGTACGTCTGTGGGGGAGAGCATACACAGAGCTGGTCAACAAGTCTGCCTGTTCAACCGAGGGTGGAAAAATGTGCACAGGAGGATGGAGGCCCTCAAGATTGGGGGAACACACTTGGGGGAGGGGGCTCCAACCTGATAGCTCCCGTCTCCTCTTAACGCCCCACCCTGATTTTCCCTCCCTTCCTCTCGCTCCTTTCCTCTGCACTTAACGTGCTCGTAAATAATGGACAAAAAGCATTAATCGGCAGGCGGAACCACTTAACGCAACCCCCCCACCCCCTCCCTCCCTACCACCCCTCCTGTCGTATGGTTCAACTCCACATCCCCTCCCCCCCCACCCCATCCCTCCCCACTGCCCCTCCTTTCTTATACCCCCCCCCCCCCCTCCCTCCCTCCCTGCCTCCCGTCCTCTCCCGTCCATTAGGTAAGGCTGTGGCCAGGCCACTGTGCTAGCTGACGGTCCCAAGGCCCAAAAAGAAAGACAGACAGGCAGAAACACACACACACGCAAAGGACAGACAGACAGCTAAAATCTAAGCCCCCAAGTCCCTGAAGAGGATACTACGTCCAGACCCCAGTAAAGGCTGTCCCTCCCTTCCCAGGTCTTTCTGCCTCTTTTCAATAAGCCCCCCCCCCCGCGTCTCCCTCTGCCTCGCACCGCTGTCTCTACATCTCCCTGTCTGTCTGCACGCCTGTCTGCCTCTCTTGCCCGCCTGCCTGCCTGCCTGCTTGTATGTCGGCCTGTGTGTCAGTCAGTCTATCTGTCTCTTATCACATACCACTCCATCTTCCATGGTTACTTTCCAGCCTCTTGACCACATGCCTTCCCAGTTTAGCTGCTGTGAGATAAGGTTAGTGTGAACTACAACAAAAAAAGGAACACACACTGGCACACTAGCTGTCTATATCCGAGGTGCCAAACGGTATGCAAGAAGCTTTCATTGTTAAGTCATTTGGCGGCAACAACAACAACAAAAATGCCCTCGTCTGCCGTGTAGAGAAAGCAGAACGTGAAAGCGAGGCTGAGCAAAGCACAGCACAGCTCAGCACGGCTCAGCACAGCACAGGTCTCTTTGATCTGTTTCAGATCACTGGTGTGGACTCAATGGGGGTGAAAAGACACAAATAACACCCCCCCTCCCCCCTTCCCCCCGCCCCCCATACCTCTCTCTGATCCTACTCGGTACTGTAACAATGAGGGTGAGTGTGGTTGTTGATTGCTATCTACTGTTAACAGGCGGCACACTGAACCAGGCAAGCAAAGGCTCCTGGATAGACCGCTATTACAGGCCGGGAAATGGAAATGATGACAGGCCCTCCGGGGTCGACGGCTTCACTTCAAGAGAGACTCTCTTTTTTTCTTTCCCTGTAAACTACACTTACTGTAACTTCACTGACGTCATCATGCTATTGTAGATTTCTGAAAAAGATGCTTCTCTAACACCTAAAGTGTTTCTTGCATCACCGAGTATCTTAATGTGTTCTCGCACAATGTTCATTGTTTCCAAAATACTTCCTCTTTTCTATATTTTGACCTGTTATTTTCAAAGATTGATATACTTCATATTTTCTAATCCCTTCACCATACCAACTGGCCACAGATCCCCATGGGCAATAGGTTCCAGCGTAGGTCAAAGGTCATGCTTCATATACTTACTTGCTGCAGATCCATCCCACCTTGTGACATGGAGAAGAGGGGGTGGGAGCCAAACTCGGAGGCGTCAAACACCTACAGCAGCACGACACAAAAACACAGACGTCACACAAACACAAACGTGCACACAGACGCGTTCAAAAACAGCAGGAGATGTGAACTCATCCCAACAAGGTGATAATCTGTGACCCGCTAACTTTCCGGTGATTTCCACGGGCCACCATAAAGAGCGGCCCCTGTTGCCGTGTGGGATGCTGTGTCACAGTGACACATCCAACGCTGTTGTTTTATATTGTAATTTGTGTCACCCCAACAAGGCTTCCAAAACATCCTGTGGAGGAACAATGCATGGTGGGGGGGGGCAACATGGGCTGAAATCCCTTCTCACACTATTACGCCCTAATGAACCAATTAGTTATCTCTGCGGCGACGATCCCTGAAAAACTCATTTGATCCGAGGTGATGTAAACATGTTTTTTTTTTATATATTAATGAACAGCTGCTGCTGATGCGGAAAGGCACTCAATGGGAACGCTAATGAAATAGAAAATATTAGTGCGATGGCGGCGATACAATGACGCGTTTGCAGGAATTAAAAGTGACGTGGGCGGGGGCCCTCCGACTGAAAACCTCCATTTTGGGCCTCGTCACAGCTTCTTCTCTGGTGCTGTGGAACGTGGCTGTTGAATATTCATGAGGCTGATTGATCTCGTTACTACCAACGCTATGTGAGGGTGAGCTTTGGAACTAATGAATAGTCATGGTGTGTGTCATGAATAAACATGGGTTAGCTTTAGTTATTCTTTGAATGCTACACACAGATGTGTACGCAGTGGAGGAACCGCACACACACAGACATGGAAACACACTCATCCACTCAGCGCAGTATTACACTGAAACACACACACACACACACACACACACACACACACACACACACACACACACACACACACACACATCCAGGTTCCTTTGGTCTTGGGTAGATGGGTGTTGATGGAGGCAGTGATCCAGACTACATGACACATCAAATGGACGCTTAGTAGTGCAGACAATGGCAAATAGCAACCAGGAAGAAGAATTGTGTGTGTGTGTGTGTGTGTGTGTGTGTGTGTGTGTGTGTGTGTGTGTGCAAGCCTGTGCATTCGTAGCCAACATATGCAGGGGGAATGACTGTGCCATTTTTGAGTCAGTTCTACATTTTACTGCAGCAAGCTCAAATGATCAAAGACAAAACTGCTGTCCTGCTTTATGAATAGCACTTAATAGTCCTTTACACTGCAATACCCCGCATCCAGCCTGTCGCTGCCTGCGTCCCTCCCGCCCTCCCTCTCTCTCTCTCTCCCTCCCTACCTTCCACCCTCCCTCCCTCCCTCCCCTCCCCTCATTTCATTTGGTCTCACCTGGTTCCCTGACAGTAGGACGGTGCCTGGGCTGGGGCCGGGCCGGTACGGAATAGTAGCCCCCTTCGGAGGAGACTGCCAAAAAGAGTTGGAAGAGAGGCCAGTAAATACTAGAGATACAACAAAACCGACACGATGGAGCAGGATGGGACAGAGGAGGGTCAGACACATAATAACAAATATATTAAGCATTTCAACAACAACAAAAAAAGACCAGAGAGAAAAGATGAAACCCAAGAGAAAAGTAGACCATTCCGACTGGGCCTCAGGACTGGGAAGATGAAGAGGGCGAAGGGTAAAGTCAGATTTGAGGGGTGGGGTGGGGTGTAGGTGGGGGTGGGGGGGGGGGTAGGGGGGGCGACGCTTTGATTTGATTTTTACCAGCACATGAAAGCTAACGAACCGGGCGAGGGTCAGCGTCCCTTCAGCGCAGAGCGAGGTGCTTCGCATTACAATGAGCAGCTCAATCCCCTTTGATTCCTCCGTGTTTTCATTTCTAAGAACCGGCTACTCCCCACGCTCGGACCGGGGAGCCAGGTACTCGTGCGTTCATTATCGATATCAGGACCCCCTGGCTACATTTCAGGAGTGCTTTTTATGTAAACTCAGTGCAGCCGGATCTCATTACATTAGAGCCATTAGGCACGTGCTTTTATCCTGAGCGACGTTTAGCATTTGAATCCAACTAAGTGGAGTGACCAGAGATCAACCGCTACAATAAGCGAAAAGGACTACTAGTAAGGAAGTAAGTCAGCACGCAAGCCGAGTTCATTTTCCCCTCCAAATACTGTTTCCTCGTTAAAAAGAATGGGTATTAAACCTAGTTTTATAACTAACTCTCTAATGTGCTTGGGGCGGGGGAGGGGGGGTCAGATGCACCATCCAAGCACCCGTATTCTCTACCTCACTACAGCTGACAACAATCTAATCCTAGGGGAATCTATCAGGATGAGGACTGTTATGATGGGTATCGGGGCCTCCTGACGAGTGCCTTGTAGGGACAGAAATGCAATTACTCCCTCCGCTGACAGGCTGACCGGGGTCACATAGGGCTGGGCCTGTCAGTGATAACTCTCCCTAGTCCCAGGTTCCTAGTGTCTTTCCGGCCTGTGTCGGTGTTCTTACCTCCAGGATGACGGTGCAGATGAGCTTGACACACTGGATGATGGCGTCCTGGCTCCCGGATATCGTCACTCCTCTCTCGGTGGAGTTGGGTAGGAGGTCTCCCGCCACCTGCACCTGCGCCCCTGTGGTCTGGAAACACGCAGCGCGGGTGTTAAACTACGGCCAAAAAGGTCGGAGGGGAACACGGATATCGTCCTCGCTCTCTTAGTGGAGGTACTGCTAGACCGTGTGTGTGCTCTGGTAGTCAACACAGAAAGAGGGTGTAAAGAAACTGCGACAAAGATGCTAAACTGCGCTCCTGCTACATATGTGGCACGTACTCTGTGAGGGCAGGAAGCCAAGCAGGTGAAAGTCATTGGCTTTAAGCCACATGTCTTAAATATGGTGGAGTCTAATTAGCCAACGGTTGGACTAGATGTTTCTGTTATTATATGTCAGTGGTCAAGAGGCCAATCACCTCTCTGATCTCCTTTATCTTGGACCCGCCCTTTCCAATTAGGGAGCCACATTGGCTGGCTGGGATAACCAACCGGAGGGTGACTGGAGGCTTGCTGGTCACCGTCCCATTGGCTACCAGTGCTGTGAGGTCCTGCAGGAAAGAGACAGGATTGGTTAAAACAACTAACATGTAGAGTTTGGAACGTTGGATTCTGAATTTGGATTTGGAAATGTTTTCTTACCTAATTTCCTATTCAGACATACACTGTTATAAATATAATTATTTTATTATAAATTATAAAAGTATGCTTGAATTGATCATTGACCTCTGAGATGAATGCGAGTGAGACTGTAAAAAAAGGGTCGCAAAAGAGAATCTTCTGTTTATAAAATATATATTCATAAGCATGACTCCTCTTCCCCGATCTCCATTCCGGCTTGTGCCCCCCCTCACCCTCTCTCCCCACCTCCCACCTCTTTGCAGGTCGATGCCCCAGCAGCAAGTGAAAGGTCATAGTTAATTGAACAGAGTTGGGCCAACCCTGGCTAGCTCACTATTGATCTCGATGTGGATTGGACAGACAAATATTTTCGCCCAGTCAAATGTATTCCTCTCTATGTCTCTGCCTCCTCTGCTAGTGTAATGGAAACGTTGACTGCTGGGGATTGATTGCTTGAGAGCTCTATGAAAAATTCAAACATCCGACAATATATTCCTCAACTTCAATTTGCTTCTTTCCCCGTCTAGACCCAAATTATACTTAGGTAAAGCACTCTGCCACATTGGTGACGTGCTTTCCATTCCTCCACACTTCTTTGCCTCATCCCCTTCCTTTGACGAGTTTTGTCCTCTGCTAACCCCAAATCAGACTTAAGCTTTGAAGTTTATTACAGTGGAGACTTGCATTCCATTTCTAACTTCACCCCTCCTTTGCTAACCCCTTTTATTCATCTGTCGCCTTGCTTGTTTTGCGATCCAAACGCAGACATTAGCTTGCTAGTTTACCTAGGCTCCAATTCAATTCTCCTCCCTTCCTCTTTCGTTCTCCTCTCCCCCCTCAGCTCCACTCCTCCGCGGTCTCAGCCAACCTGTCTTTGTTGTCCATTAGTTAGCTAGCCTGTCTCGCAGCCTCTCTTCTTAATTAAATACGGCCATAAATATTGGCCTAAATCACTCGGGCCCGACGCCCGTGGCGGTGCAATCAATTAGCGCGGGACCGCACGTTGCTCTCTTGCGCTTGAAATGTAAACAGCGAAGGCACCCGTCCGCCTGTCTGTCAGCGGCGGGGGGCCTGGGTACGTGATCGGACTGATGGAGGTCCTCCTAAGTCCCTCGGCCCAATGCGCGGCACACATTGATGTATTTGCTCTGTGTGAGTCTCTCCCCGAATAGGAATGGGTGAGCGGGCTGCAGCTCTGCAATCAGGGCCTTGTTAGGGCGGATAGACGGCCATCTTTCGTATCACACGGGAGGGGAGGGACCCTGTCTTCTTCTCACTTACCCTACTGGTTGACACCGTGGTCCCCCAACCCAGCCATTTACATCATACCTCTTAAAATGACCTCCTTCTCAATTTCCATCTCCTCCCTCCCTGCCTCTCCTCCTTAAAAGTGACATTTTTCTCTCTCTCTCTCTCTCTCTCTCTCTCTCTCTCTCTCTCTCTCTCTCTCTCTCTCTCTCTCTCTCTTTCTCGCTCTCTCTCTCTCCTACCCTCCGTCTCTGCTGTTTTTAATCTCCCCCTCCCTTCCTCTCATCTCCATCATCTCTTACTCCATCAGGATCAGTGACATTTAGACGCTGCCGCTGCAATTTCATTTCAAAATATGCAATTTGTCTTAAACAGTGCGTCCCTCTGAAACCAATCAAGTACCAGCTTATTATCTCTGTATAATCAGCAATAGATCTGTGCTCTCAAAAACAATCACTGCTTTATTCTCCTCGCCAGCCAATCAACTCCCCCCACTCTCTACTCCTTTACAACCCATTAACAACTGGACTATTATTTACCCCAAGACAATCACCACCATCTAACTCTTCTCCTCAACCAATCCACTAGTGCCTGGTTCTCACCCCCAGCCAATCAACAGCAGCTTTACCGTCATCACCACTCCATCAACAACTTGTTTATTCAAATTTTCCAGCCAATCACTTGCAGCCTCCTACTCTTCCACCAACCTTACAAAGATACATGATTAGTTACCAAGGTTTAGATGGCAACTTGGAGTTCTATAGAAAGAGACACTTTGCCAACACCTGCTTATTGTCTCTTAAAAGACAAGACTGGGTTGGTCACATCACATCAGTCTCTTTCAATAACAAAAAAGATGTCTGTCAAACCAAATTTCCACAGAGACAGGCCTACGGACTACTTCCATATTCCCTCGTCAAATATGATGCAGATACGTTCGGTTCATCTGTCCTCAAAATTACACAACGATGTTGTCTGTAATTTTTAATAAAGAAAGTGTACGCATTTTGCCAACATTAGGATGTAGCCTGTTCCCTCCGGTAATCACTGACTAAATTCTCATCCGCGGATAAATTACCTCTTAACTGCCTTCTGCTGTAGATAATTCCTAACGCTAGACGATGAATATATCAAACTGGAAACATCAATATTCAGAGGAAGACATCACTTTGACAGCTGTTACCCAGGTATCACCAAATTGAATTCCTGGTGTTAAAGAAGTTTGTTAGTCTGTGGCTAATTCTTCCCAAACTGGCAACAAGCTGCTTCCAGTAGCCTCCTATCCCTACCAGGCTACTTTAATACCTCAGACCCCACTTCCAGAAAGCTCCATCCCAGAATCACAAAACGCTTCACTAGGATAGCTTCACCATTCAGTCACATGTAGACTTTGGGCTAGACGCCTGCTTTGGGACAGCCACGCCTCTCTCTTTCTCGGACTGCCTATCTGTATGTGTGACAGTTACTTGCGTAAGTGTGTAAGTGTGTAAGTGTGTGTGTGTATCTCTGCTTGTGTCATAGGTAACGTGGTGTGTGCATGCATATGCATGCTTGTCAGCATATATGAGTGCATATATACCGCCCCCCCCCCACCACCACCACCTAGCCTTCAAAGAAGAGACAACGAAAACACTGTCTACCTCAGTGACGATAACACTCTGATAATAGTATAGTAGTAATAGTATAATAATCATATAATAGAACTCTCCACCTCACTGACAATAATACTATGATAATAGTATAGTAGTAATAGTATAATAATGATATGATAACACTGTTCACCTCACTCTGATAATGCTATGATAATAGTATAGTAGTAATGGTCTAACCCTGTCCACCTCACTGATGGTAGTGAGATTCCTTTTGACAAGATCCATCTCCAGTCATCTGGTCTACAGATAGCGGGAGTGATCTGTTGATGCTCTCTGTGGCCTCTGTACAGGGCATCGGGAACAGGGCGGGTCTGTCCTTTCTGTTTGCATGAGTAAGTGTGCGCGTGTGTGTGTGTGTGTGTGTGTGTGTGTGTGTGTGTGTGTCAGGAGGTCAGGGAGTCCCATCAGATGTTTAATGAATGTCTCCCTGCCGGAGTGTATCCCCCGAAGAGGAAGTAAAGGTTGCACACTTCACTCAGCCTAGCATTAAACACCCATCGAGCTGTGTGTTTGTCTGTGGGTGTGTTTGTAGGGGGGG
>CM030173.1:9001641-9011641 GCA_017639675.1 Aplochiton taeniatus | reverse complement strand
GAGGGTATAATTCCCTGGGAATCCTATATTAAGAGGTCCAATTTCAGACTGGACGGTAACCAACATTCCTAAGCCCTCGCAAGTCAGATAGCCAATCAGAACTGAAAATTAACATAATTTCTCAAGTGTCAGAAGCTAGTCAACAAGTCGGCAATGTAATTTAAAAATTAATTGGGGAGTCTGTTTAAGAGCTTAGGGGTGAATTAAATCAGCTTTTTGGCTGGGAAACGCCACTCAAGCGTGATGATACTTAAGTATTTCCCCTCGAAAAAAAGGGCGCAGACATCGGCAGTGCCGGCATACTAAAAAGACATTTTCTCCTGCATGTTTTTGAGAGCAAGAGAAGGAGAGAGATAGAGCGAGAGAGAGCGAGAGTGAGAGATGGAAGACAAGAGCAGGATGCAGGATAAGATAAACACAGACAAAAGGCAAAGGGCGACCAATATTTTCAAAGTGCCGAAGACAGAAAAAAAAAAAGAATGGGAGCGAGGAAGGCTGGTAAGGCAAGCAAGTGCGTCTGAGGGAGGGAGGGAGAGAGAGAGAGAGAGAGAGAGAGAGAGAGAGAGAGAGAGAGAGAGAGAGAGAGAGAGAGAGAGAGAGAGAGGCAGGCATCCGTCTGGAGTGTACGTCACCACCGTCTGATCAGGGAGTCATTCAGCCACTGCAACCCTTCATTAAGGCATTCGCAGGCTTGCCTGAGGAAAGGCAGGTGTGGACCACTTCTCCCGGCTTAATTAACGGGTGTTTTATGTAGCGTATGCATGTTTGTGTGTGTCTGTGTGTGTGTGTGCGCGAATGTCTCTACACCCGTGTCTACATCTGGGTGTGTGTGCGCATTTGTGTCTTAGAATGTGCCTGTGCCTAAAGTGTGTCAGTGTGCGTCTGTTGACGTCTATGCTCGGGCTTGCATGTTTGCTCGTGTGTGTGTGTGTGTGTGGGGGAGTGTTTGTGTGTGTGTGTGCTCTGGGGTGTGTGCGAGTGTTTGTCTGTGGGTGTGTATACTTAAGTGTGTAGCAGCCTCATACAACATACCCCCCTAATGAAAGTAGGTCACAAATCTCAAGTTGGCACGGCAGATAAATTCCGCGTCACGTGGCGCTAGCTTGTGAAGGACGCTGCAGCATGTTCCAGAGAGGAGGCTGTCATGTTGCCATGCAGATAGTAAGACGCCCGCATGTACACACATACACATGCACACACACACACACACACACACACACACACACACACACACACACACACACACACACACACACACACACACAGGGGACCATGTAGTATAATCTTGTTGCACACAGCTAACCATCTTACTGGTGAACCTTAACGTTCTCACACACACACACACACACACACACACACACACACACACACACACACACACACACACAAACTTGTCATGTTGCCTAGGGGGAGAAATAAACACACATGGAAGATGTAGTCTCATCAAGGCCCCACTGCTAATTCCATCACACCAGGAAACCGCACACTTTAAGACTCTTTGACAGTATTCATGATTAAGCTCTCCTTATTTAAATCAAGAAAAAAGGTTCAAAGTGGAAGCTTTAGGTTGGAAATAATCAGGAGGAAAGTGCCTTCACTTCCATTCCATCTAGAGACTAAGTCCTTATCAACATATATTTCAGATAACTGTAAAAGCTAATCGCTGGGAACGTAGAACACGATTTGACTTTACAGCAAAAATAAATTCAAATTCATCATTTTATATTTATGTAACACATATACAAATATACAATGTACAAATATACAAATATGTGTTTTTTTTATTTTGTTATCAGCCAGGCCGGGAACACGCCGTGCCAGGTTAAAGACACTCTCAAAGCACCCTCACAGCTCTTTCTGTTTGGACGGAGGCAGAGTAAGCACACGCTGGATTAGGGCGCCCTGCAGAGACCGGAGGAGGAGGAAGGGAAGGAGGGGAGGAGGAAGGGCTGTTCTGAGAGGGCGGGGGGGGGTGGAGCGGGGGAGGGGGGGGTTAGTGGGAGCGAATGGGGAAGAGAGAGAGAAGGCAGACGGACGGGATGGACGGAGAGGAAAGCGAAGGGAAGGTCAGTGTGGAGGCAGCATGAATGGAGAGTGATGGAGATGTTTATCATGCTGAGGGCCCTGTCGGAGAGACTGGATGGAGGAGCACATTCATTATCACCTCAGGCCAAGGGTGAAGGCTGTCGGTACGTGGAGGTGCACGGCTATCATGTCTGTGTGTGCGTGTGCGTGCGTGTGCGTGTGTCAGTGTGTGTGTCAGTGTGTGTCCTTCGGCCCCGGCAATGCAATTCCTATTGGGTCCGAGTGGGGCTTGATCTTGGCGCGAGGAGAGATGAATTATTAAAATGCTTTCAAATGCCTGAGCCGAGGATGGCCGTCAAAATGCAACCCTTCAGCCTTAGGTTCCATTTCACCATCCACCCACCTCCACCTCTTGGCACAGCCGCACAAACATGCACGCAGGCACACACACACACGCACATGAATGTGCTCTTGTGTATGATATTATGCATACACAGCCATGGCACACACACACACACATTCACATTAACACCCCTGCACATAATTATACAGTGTAAACATAAAGCCTCACATAGACAGCCAGAGAGGTAAAAAAAAAAGCACACTCACACCCATTTACACACGCTCAAACACAAACACCGCACTGACACACCCACGCATAGCGTACACACAAACACACACACACACAAACACCGCACTGACACCCACACACACACACACTCATACCGCACACACAAACACACAAGCAGAAACAAGCCACACAAAAAGACAGAGAAGAGCAAGAGCAAACACACACACACACACACATACACACACACACACACACACACACACACACACACACACACACACACACACACACACACACACACACACACACACGGACAGGAGAGCTGCAGTGCTCAGGTGTGTCTGATCCACAGCCCTGTCCCCCGGGGTCCCTGCTCAAAGCATGTCACTCACACGGACATCACCACTGCTCCTCTCTGTGAAGACCGATAACTGACTGGTTCTCTACATCTAGTCTGGAACTAAGGGTCTCTTTTTTTAGAAAGGTTTGGAAAAAAGAACGCCAGGTGAGTTGGATTCCACTTGTCAAACGTTTGAGTATTCCCTGCAGTCTACTCAAGGCCGCCCCAGCCCCTCTTCATGTTTCGTCAAAACTTTCCATCTAGCATATCGCCAGGATTAGGAACAGCTACGGTATGAGACAGGGAACTCAAGTCGTTACCAGTTCAATAGACCATACACTCTGCAATTATATATTTCATCATACTCTCATAGCAGGTGATGCCTTTACTGTACAGGTACATTTTGTTTCACATGATAGACATTTCAAATATAAAGAAAAAAATAATACAAAGAAAAAGCTTAATCAAAGTCCCCCTCAAGTTTTCCAAATATTAATTATGTCTAATACGTCTACTATATGCCACACCCATGCCTCAATACGACACCGTCATTGATTCTGCCTATCTACAATTTAGTCATAATTTAGATCCCCCCAAAATAAAGTTTCAGGGTACAGAAAAGTAAAGACTAAAGTCTAAACTGCAGCAAGAAACCACTCCAAATGGTTTTTGGTTTTGCTGTTTTTCATGTCAGCCCTTGGCTCTGTGAGTCACTGGGAGCTCTGAATCAATGCCTGCCTCTGAGGTTTGATGGACTGGTAAGTCAACCGTTCATTCCTACCACCGCTGACTGTACGGAACTGCTTTCCGCCGGTTTAAATCACTGTGCAGGACGGTAGTCCAAGCTCACACCCAGGGCAGGATCGGTCAACGAGGTGAAAGTCATTTCGGGCTCAGTGCAGCCCCTCAACTCTTAAAGGATGGCGCCAACGACACACGCGAGTAAACAAGTGAAGCCATTTGGCCACATCATTCCAGATGTGTCGTTTTCATCTTTCTTTCGCACTTCTCTTTGGAACGCTTCCAGCGACAAATTCATTTGTCATTTTTTTTTTCCCCTTTTCCTTGGACATAACATTTGAATGTGTAGGGATGAAAAATGAAACAGGGCACACTCGAGCTAGGCCTGAACCTCTACAGCTGTGCCCTGAACAAACAGGGGGAAAAAGAACAGCGTTTGCGTTGGGGGAACGGGCTTGGCCACTGGGTCCAGAGGGTGCGTAATGACAACCTGATGTCACGGCGTGAAGTGGCGTGTTCGCAAAGATGAGTAACAGAGAGAGAGAGAGCGATGAAGAGAGAGAGAGAGAGAGAGAGAGAGAGAGAGAGAGAGAGAGAGAGAGAGATGGGCTCATGTCGGAGCAGTGTGTGTGTCCATCCTGTCTAAGCCAGGGTGACTTCAGTATGGTTCTATGATGGTGTGTGAAAAACAGAAAGAGAGGAGAATGCTCATGTGCTGTACGTCCCTATGTGACAATATCTGCACATCTTGTGAAAACCAAGCATTGTCGCCCTATGTGTATGATTTTGATTTCGATTTTTTTTTAAAACAACAACAAAAACAGACAAGAGAATGTATGTACATTCATCATTCTCACTAAGCTAGGGTGCATTATGATTGTCTGTGAGAAACAGAAAGACAAAGAAAGGATTGTGTGTGCATTGTTTGTTCCTGTTGTGTGTTTGTATCTTGTCTAATCCAGGGTGACTCCAGTGTGTGTGTGTGTGTGTGTGTGTGTGTGTGTGTGTGTGTGCATAATTGTGTGTAATACAGATAAATAGTCTGTGTAGTATGTGTGTGTGTGTGTGTGTGTGTGTGTGTGTGTCTGTGAAAGTCATGACTGAGTGAGGGTGACACCAACCTCTATTTAAAGACTACAGAGAAGAGGAGGAAGGGGAGAAGAAAGGGAAGAAAAGGAAGGCAGAAAAAGAGAGAGCCGTTGGCCTGTTACGTACTGTCAGGAAGAGCACGACATGACATCATGACTGAAAGAGATAAAGACATAGCCGGAGAGAGAGAGAGAGAGAGAGAGAGAGAGAGAGAGAGAGAGAGAGAGAGAGAGAGAGAGAGAGAGAGAGAGAGAGAGAGAGAGAGAGAGAATGAGAGAGAGAGAGAGAGAGAGAGAGAGAAATAGAATGAAAGGGAGAGGTATAAGTCAGGATAAAGCAAACATTTCTCATGGGGCCTGCCATGGTGCCAGCTCTGTTGATGATCACAGTAATTACACAGACAGGCTAACGCTAGATTACCAGCGAGAGAGCTGAAACTATCCGGCAATCGAGGCTCTAATTGTAGGATTTTAAAGCTAGCACAGGAACTAACCTTTTACAGAGATTGTATTTAAAGCACAAAGCTAACAATAGAACAGGAACTAGTATTACCAGCAAGTAAAGCTACGCTGCTAATGCTAAGATGCTAATTTCCCAAGCTAGGATGCTAATTAATTTCTTATGAGTACTTGTAAACATTCAAAAAGCTATTTCTTGTCCTATCGGATACACACCTATGATAGAAGAATTTGACTACAGTGCCACACATCTTGATGTTACAGTAATTTGACTACAGTGCCACACATCTTGATGTTACAGTAATTTACATAGCCTATTCCATTTAGTTGAGTGATGTTTATTGTGTCGGCGTTAGTTGCTAGGTGCATCAAGGCTGTTTTAGCATTTACATATCCCTGTCATGACATCAGACACCGCGTTAAAAGTGTGTGTGGCAGGTAATTGGCATCAGTGACCTTGGTCATCCTAGGGTGTTCTGATTTACAGGACGACCTGTCAAGCTGAGTGCTTGCGTGCAAACTTGTGTGTGTGTGTGTGTGTGTGTGTGAGTGTGTACTTCGTATTTGACTGTTTGTGTGAAGCAGCAGGGACGCCAGAGACCAAACAACCTAATGCTGGCATCACACACACACACACACACACACACACACACACACACACACACACACACACACACACACACACACGTCATGCCTTGCCTGCATAGACAGACCGACAGGCTTGCCAGGACCATTTTTACACTGGCTTACGCCTGTGACATGCACACATGCTGCACACAGACACACACAGACACACACACACGTTCATCCGTACACACATAGTCACAAACACAGCAGGCACACAATGAGGCGTGACTTTGAAACATTCAAACCCTCCATTCCATTTGGAAGAGGACAAAAGGCAGTGCGGAGGGTAGTGGTGAACTTGTGCCTGAAGCGAGGAGCTCAACAGCCTTGTTAGCCGCTTACAAACATCACTCACACTCACGCACACACACACACACACACACGCACACACACGCACACACGCACACGCACACGCACACACACACACACACACATACACACACACACACACACACACACACACACACACACACACACACACACACACACACTCACACACACACACACCGGCAATTTAAACCTGCAGTCAGGTAGCTTCTTTTTTGTCCAACCCTAGCAGAAAGGCGTTTTTTTTTTTTATTTGTGACTATAATGAACCGGGCCACACATCCTAAACCCATGTTACGAAGGTCCAAGAACATTCCGTCGAACCCCTCTAGGACCTCTAACCATAGATCTGCTAAGACGCCTCTGTCTGGTCTTCCACTTTGTGACACGCTGTTCAGCAGTGGCCACGTCAGGTAGGTGGTCTGCCCGAGAGTTGACGACAGCACGCCTGGGGGGAAACCCTGCCTCCATGGCCAGGGGATTATTCAAATACTGCTGCCTCGGAGGCCGACGGCGTTTTGAACCCCACGGCAGGGTATGCACATTAGGCAACGGCATCAAGCCTTCACAGCCACCGCGAGTTCCATCCCAAACAGCTCCAGCGGGTGTGCGGCGTTCGTCTCCCAACCACTGCGGCAGACGCGGCGTTCCGTTTTCAAAGGTACTTCGGAAGGCGGCGTTCGTCTGGAAACGACACCCACCTGACTCTGTGTCTCCGCGTTAATGCGTCAGTCCCAATTCCCACTGGGTTGCCAGGCTGGATGGTCGACGACTGCTAATCTCGGCAAACGTTTGATGCGACGCCGGTCGATGAGTTTTATGTAAAGAGATGTGTGAGGCTCTGAAGCTTTCATTTTACGGACCCATTAACCAACTGTCTTAGAAGGTGGGTGCATTAGGCGCCCCGGATTCAGGAACCCGAGTAAGACCAGAATAACGATGTACTAGACCCCTAATAGAGGATGAAGAGTAGGCCTGTGTTTTAACACTGATAGTTGATGAAGAGTAGGCCTATGTTTAAACACTGATAGATGATGAAGAGTAGGCCTGTGTTTTAACACCCTGATAGATGATGAAGAGTAGGCCTGTGTTTTAACACCTTGATGAAGAGTAGACCCGTGTTTTAACACCCTGACAGATGATGAAGAGTAGGCCTGTGTTTTAACACTGATAGATGATGAAGAGTAGGCCTGTGTTTTAACACTGATAGATGATGAAGAGTAGGCCTGTGTTTTAACACTGATCGATGATGAAGAGTAGGCCTGTGTTTTAACACTGACAGATGATGAAGAGTAGGCCTGTGTTTTAACACCCTGATAGATGATGAAGAGTAGACCTGTGTTTTAACACCGTGATGAAGAGTAGGCCTGTGTTTTAACACTGACAGATGATGAAGAGTAGGCCTGTCTTTTAAGACTGACAGATGATGATGATGATGAAGAGTAGGTCTAGGTTTGGCCACCCTGCTGCCTAAATTAGCCTCCCTGCGTACTCACTGAGAGCTTAGGACTTACCCTGCTAACACTGACCCGCTGCCAGCCTGTCTGCACACAGCTACACCAGCAGGAGATTAGTGTGTGTGTGTGTGTGTGTGTGTGTGTGTGTGTGTGTGTGTGTGTGTGTGTGTGTGTGTGTGTGTGTGTGTGTGTGTGACGGAGAGAGAGAGAGAGAGAGAGAGAGAGAGAGAGAGAGAGAAAAGACCCACAAATAACGTACAGAGATTAGCCACAGAGGTGCATTTGAGGTAAAGGTACAACCCGCCCATTCCGTCTCTGAGGACTGAAGGGGGGCCACGGAACAATTCCACCACGGTGTTGTTTGGCCAGCCAATTACATCGGGGATTGGATTAAGCCGTGTGCCACCCGGTCACTCGCGTGCGCTCAGCACCTGCTGCCTGGCGGCTTTCAAATAGGTCCTCAGCCTAAGAGGCACTTGTGTGTGTGCGTCTCTCCTGTCGTGAGGGAAGTGCTCTCTTCCGTGTTTGGGCGTCGGCGTGGGTGCGTACATGTTCGCGTCTGGGTGGGTCATGTGACCCGCGTTTCAAACTAAGGAACTCTGCTGGGCTGTATTCAGTGTGACACTAAAGGACCGAGGGGGAGGTGAGCGCGTCTGAGAGGGGGCTCCTCTCCCACAATCACAGCGTTCTCTACATATCAGGACATTATTCGATCATCAAATATCTGACGTGTTTGAAAACCCTACTCGATATTCACCAAAAGTATCGATATCCCAAAACAGTGTCTCCAAGGAAAGTCCGACAGGAACCGAAACGCTCTGCTTTGGTTAAATAAAAAGAAACGAAAAAAAAAAATTATGATAAAAAAAAAGTTGAACCAAAACAACACAGACAACTTCTCGGAGCGGTGAACCCTCTGAAGTTTCCCGCTGACCCAAATCCATCTGATTTAAAGCTGCTCTCTGCATCTGAGGACTGCTGGAGACGCGTCAGAAGTTTTGCATTCTGCCAGCTAATTGGCAGTCAGGAAGGCAGCGGGATGCGGACGCGTCTCAGCCCCAGAGTATAGACAGTCTACTGGCTGTCTATGTCGAGAGCCAAGCCCACCTGTACGGTGTGTGTGTGTGTGTGTGTGTGTGTGTGCGTGTGTGTGTGGGTGGTTTGAGTGCGCACGCCTCTATGTGAGAAATAATAGTGTGTGCTTGTGTGGTCGTGTGTGTGTTCACGTGTTGTGTGTTTGTGTAAGTCGGAGTGTGTGTGTGTGTGTGTGTGTTTGTGTCTGTCAGCCTAATGATAGATAGCTACATAGTGTGGCTTGCATGCTCTACTTAGGGTAAGGGGCGCCTGTGACCACCCAACAAGGGTGTTAAAACAACAGTGCATGCCACACGCGCACACACTCTGACCTGTGCACACAAACACACACACAAACTGACCAGCAAACATACACACACACACACACACACACACACACACACACAGTTGCACATTCCCGTCTGTGCCTAAAGTAAACTGGGAGATACTAGGTCACATAGGAGTCAGCTGAGAGAGACGAGCGTGGCCTGGGGGCAGAGTGGTCTGTCTGGCCTGGCTGACTGATGAGAGCTGACCTGGGCCAGGGGGCTGGTGCTCTGGGCCTGGAGGTGGAGCCTGGACCGGGAGAGAGTGGAGGGTATACGGTATACCAGGGCTGAACCAGGGGCAGAGGTTTGAAGAGAGAGAGAGACAGAGAGAGACAGAACGAGAGAGAGAGAGAAAAGAGAGAGAGAGAGACAGGAAGGGGGCGAGGTTGGAGCCAGGGCTGACGAGAGGCGCTGTGGATTAGGCCCGGAGAGGCCGCGAGGGCCCCAGCTGGAGGAGCCGACTGAGGGCGGTCGCGTGGCTGTGATCAGTGAGGGGATCCTCAGCTGTTTGCTGAGGGGGACAGCTGGGAGGAGAAAGAGAGAGCGAGAGAGAGAGAGAGAGAGAGAGAGAGAGAGAGAGAGAGAGAGAGAGAGAGAGAGAGAGAGAGAGAGAGAGAGAGAGAGAGAACAGAGAGAACAGAGAGAGAGAACAGAGAGATCCTATAGCCAGACAGATGACTGGGGTCTAAAGGACAAAGAGGAATTCCAGGACTCCTTCTGTAG
Source organism: Aplochiton taeniatus (assembly GCA_017639675.1). Lineage (NCBI taxonomy): Eukaryota > Metazoa > Chordata > Actinopteri > Galaxiiformes > Galaxiidae > Aplochiton > Aplochiton taeniatus. The sequence goes on along the minus strand of CM030173.1, from coordinate 9,001,880 downwards.
GTGGGTGTGACCTATTTTATGTGTATACATGAGAGAGTGAGACATTCTGTCAGAGTGTGTGTTTTGAGTGCGAAAAAGTCTGGCCTAAGAGCACGTGTGTTCGTGTGTGTGTGTTTTCTGTGTGCGAGTGCGAGAGATTCTGGTCTAAGTGTGTGTGTGTGTGTGTGTGTTTTCTGTGTGTGAGTGCGAGAGCTTCTAGTCTAAGTGCGTGTGTGTGTGTTTTCTGTGTGCAAGTGCGA
>CM030173.1:8911641-8996641 GCA_017639675.1 Aplochiton taeniatus | reverse complement strand
TCATGGAAGGAAGTGAAGAGGAGAGAAACGCGAGCAAGAGAGAGACGTGTGTGTAAGAAGCCTTCCGAGCTGCCACTCCACATCATTGCAACCATGAGAGCTATGCAAAACACTCACACACACACACACACACACACACACACACACACACACACACACACACACACACACACACACACACACACACACACACACACACACACACAAACACACACACACACACACACACACACACATAAACCATCGCCCTTTGCCTGTAACCAATGGGTCAGCCATCGTAGGACCATGAGAGCCATGGGCCTTCACGTAATTCCCTCCACCAATTCTGTGGCAATGACGAAGGACCTTGGGGACAAGAGCAGAGTAAATAAAAGGGAATAAAAGGGAGTCATATATTTTATTTAAAGCGGCGGATCCTCACTGACCCTGGAACGGCTCCACGCAACCTGGAAACCCCGCACTACGACCTTGACGACGGGATCGACGGTGACTTTGCTGTGAGCACGGGACGGAAATTCCCGGGTGCAGACAACCCCGGAATAGCTTTGTCCTTTACTAGATAAACACAGACACGCACGCGCACAAACCCACGCAAACACACGTGCACACACACGATCACACAACCTGATGAGGCTAGGTAGAGATTACCTGCGTTGGACTTGGCTCTCGGAGAAATTCAATCTAATGTAAAGGGAGACCGTGACAGTCAATCGCATACACACCCCGACACACACTCAGGAATGCAGAGAACATGTGCATTTATGTACAGTCAAGAGATAGGTGCACAGGGAACATAACTGTTCTGTGTGTTTGTGTGTGTTCTAATCTAGTTTCTTCCAAACATGGAGTAATCCTTTCTGTCTAGATGACCTGCTGAGATAGGCTGGGCGCTGTTAGACAGGAGAGGGACCCACACACACACACACACTCACATGAGACTACAGAGTGAAATGAGAGACTAAAGAGATGAGGGGAAAGCGGGCAGAAAAAAGAGAGAGCAGAACAAGAGAAAAAGGGCAGAGAGTAGATAAACAGCCAAAAGCAAAAATAAATAAACAAATAAATAAATAAGAAGAGATCTTGTGATTTCCTTCTTGTGATGCTATCTAAAGTAGAGGGTATAATCTACTGCATGTGATGTGTTCTTATGTGGGAAGCTGTGGGGTTGTGTGTATGTGTGTATCTGTATGTATATCCGTATCTTGTTGTGGTTGTGTCTCACAGACCATAATGACCGCCCCTAGAAACGAACAGTACCTTTTCCAATAAGGGGGGGGGGTCTTTGTTTTGGATGTTTTAGTATCCAATCGTTGATTCAAAGTCTAAGAGTGCGTCCTATGTACAGGGAGAGAAGGAGAGGAAGAAAGCGAGAGATTTCCAAAATAGAGGGTGCCTTATTAAATATTTTAGACAGTCAGAAAGCAGAAGAGAGGGAGAGAGAGAGAGAAAGAGAGAGAGAGAGAGAGACAGAGAGAGAGCGAAGGGGGGGGGGCTCCCCCAAAAATCTCCAAAAATACCAAAGTGGAAGGTAACCTAGCGATCTCCATGTTTCCTCTCAGCCTCAGCGTCGTCACCATCATCCCCTTCATCGGCCTCGTCGTTGTCCTCAGAGAAGCCTATCCGCTCTCTGGTTCGGCTAACAAGCTGCCCCTGGCGCTACACCACTCTCTGTCACTGGCCCAACCTCCTGGCTTCTGGGTTGCCCAAGCCTGAAAGGGCCCGGGCTGACCTTCCCCCACGGATTCTGTGTTACTGTTTGACGGAGCTGGATGGATTGGCTCGGCAGGCGATCAGTCAGGGGCAGAGAGTACAGAACAGTGTGTGTCGACGAGAGGCGAGGCCCGGCAGCGATCGAAGGCGGACAGACGTAGAGTCGGAGCAGTGGCACGCAGCTGACGGACGGATACCAGTCTAAACCTAGCGACCTATGCCTGGGACGCCAAGCTACAGCTAAGCGGCTGGTTGATGAGGGCAGAGGGAGAGAGAGAGGGAGAGGGAGAGAGAGAGAGAGAGGGAGAGGGAGAGGGAGAGGGAGAGGGAGAGAGAGAGGGAGAGAGAGAGACAAACAGATAATCCAATGACTTGGAAGCGCAGGCTGGTTTTACAATATAAAGTAGCTGCTACAGTCATGCAGTATTAAGGATGGGACACATTTACCACAGCTAGTGGCTATTGGGCAAACACACACACACACACACACACACACACACACACACACACACACAGACTTACACTAAATGAAGTAAAACACAACATGTATTTTGTGGGCGTCGTGCGTGGACTTAGACCTCTGGTCCTACCCACAGTCTTACAACCACCTTTCCTTTTCTAAGCCCGTTCCTTGTTGAATGCCAAAGGACTGTTTGAAGACGAGTAATGTGTTTTACCACTCTGTCCAAAACAGAAATAAAATAGCTACAATGCACTGTATTGTTGTCAAGTATTCTTCTTTGTTATGACAATACGAATGAAAAGAATGTAGGACAAACATAGGCGGTGTCAGAGTGTGTGCGTGTGTGTGTGTGTGTGTGTGTGTGTGTGTGTTTCCTGTTTGTGGGTGGTTATACATATCAAACAGCGGCTTGCAGGAGTGTTTGAAAACTGGGTCAGCCTAATCAATTCCCCCAAACACTGATAATGGGTGTGGAGCGAGCTTCGGGTGTAATAATAGTTCATGCCTGTACATTCTGGGAGACTGGAACGACGGGGATAGGAAGATAGAGAGAGGAAGATAAAGAGAGGGAGACTGTGAGAGAGATGGAGAGGGAAGAATAAGAGTGAGAGAGAGAGAGAGAGAGAGAGAGAGAAGGAGAGGGAAAGAGAGAAAAAAAGGGCAAATAGCAGCCGTCAGCTTTGGGACTTCTCAAGTCAGTGCTTACGCAGCCTGACTTGACACACACACACGCACGCACGCACGCACGCACGCACACACACGCGCACACACGTGCACACACGTGCACACACACACACACACACACACACACACACACACACACACACACACACACACACACACATTCTACTTGGGTAGGTATTACGATCAAGAAGCAAGCGGTTGGTGGTGGTGAAACCGTATTCCACCCTCTACGCTGTCTGTCACTTCATCCATCGATTCTTCCTTCTATCCGCACACACATCTTTGCATCCTTCCTTTTCTACCAGCCCCCGTTCCCTCCCTTCCTCCATCCCCTAACTCTTCTTCCACGCCCCCCCCCCCCCCCCCCCACACACACATCCTTCCCTCCTCAGTTCTGCTGGCCAGTTCTCATTAGCAAAGAGCCCTGCTCTCTCCCTCCTTCTCCTCCTGCTGCTCTCTGATTGGCCGGGTGGTTCTTAGGGTGCATTAGCAGATTAAACACAGAAAGAGATGGAGCACCCACTGCTGATCAGACAAGTCTGTCTGTCTCTCTCTCTCTCTCTCTCTCTCTCTCTCTCTCTCTCTCTCAACCTCCATCTCACTCTTTACCTCCATCTCTCTTTCTCTCTCTCTCTCTCTCTCTCAATCTCCATCTCACTCTCTACCTTCATCTCTCTCTCTCTCTCTCTCTCTCTCTCTCTCTCTCTCTCTCTCAACCTCCATCCTTCTCTACCTCATCTCTCTTCCCCTTGATTATCTCTCTCTCTCTCTCTCTCTCTCTCTCTCTCTCTCTCTCTCTCTCTCTCTCTCTCTCTCTCCAGCTCTCCCTCTTACTTACCAAATCCTACTCTTTTTTTCTTCCCTCTAATCTCTCTCTCTCTCTCTCTCTCTCTCTCTCTCTCTCTCTCTCTCTCTCTCTCTCTTTAGCTCCGTTTCTCTCCTCATACCCACCTCCTCCTCCCAAATCTCCTTGCCTCGTTCGAAATCTCTTCCCTCTCCTCTTCCTCCTCGTCCACGCTCCTTTGCCACGCTTTGGAAAACCGCTGGCTCCCAGTCTTCTCTTTCCCTCCCCGTTTCTCTCCCCCTACCCCTCCCTGCACATTGTGCCAGCCCTCCGTCTCTCTTTCTTCTCTCTCCATCTCGTCTCTCCATCCTCTTCCCCCATCCCTCCATCCCCAGGATCATAAAGAATTATGGGCCGGCCCAGCTCACTCACTGCCCCTCCGCACGGTGACTCACGTCTCTGTGAGGTCGGACGAACGGGAAAAGACAAGTGAGAGAGACGGCACGGAGACACAAAGAACAGAGCAGAGACAGAGAGAAAGACAGAGGGACAGAGAAAGAGAGGGAGGGAGAGAGGGGGTGGGGGGTCACAGGGACACGTACAGAGAGACAGAGAGGCACAGAGGGAAAGACAAAGACGGGCCTTGTGACAGCAGAGCAAGGCCAAGGCGACACAGTGGCGCTCTGTGTGTGTGTCTGTTTATGTGTGTGTGTGTGTGTGTGTGTGTGTGTGTGTGTGTCTGTGTGTGTGTGTGTGTGTGTGTCTGTGTGTTAGGGAGAGCACATGGGTTTCACTAATGCGTCAATGAGTGGCGATGTGCAGCCATCTACCCCCACACACACAAGCATCCCCTGCCTGACATGTGAGCATCTATTGTACAGAGGCCATTTTGTCCCTCTGTGTTCCGCCTAACGGCAAGTCTGTCTGTCCGCGTACAGAATACACACAATATAAGAAAACAACACATAATAAAAACACAAAGACTATCGATAAACTGTGTTTAGGAAGGTGGCCACGTTCACATTCCATATCCGAAAGGATGCGGTCGTGTTCCGACGACGGTTTTATGTGAGGACTGCTTTTCCTTGCCTGAGTATTAGCAGTTAAAGACAGGCACCGGAGTGACAGAGCATTAGAACACAGGGGCTGGGGATTCTGTATGGCACCAGGCCCATTCTGTCTGATCCATGTTGGAGGGGGTGACTCCCTATCTCCTGACAGGCTTCGCTTCAATTAGGACCTGCATGTCTCACAAGAGGGTTTTGATGGGGTTCAGATTGCGAAAAATATTCCATGCCTTGAACTTTTTGTAGTCCCACCCAGAAGTGAGCACACGCACACACACATGCACACACACGCACACACACACACACACACACACACACACATTTCTCGTCTCCCACCAGCCGCATTGACTATCCAACTACTCTCCAGGATCTTAATTAAAATACCAAATCAATGGTTGTTCCTCTGCCCGCCCTCTGTGAGCTGACGCGGTCCAGTGACCTCATTCCCACTATCTCTCTCTCTCTCTCTCTCTCTCTCTCTCTCTCCGACACACACACACACACACACACACACACACACACACACACACACACACACACACACACACACACACACAAAGGCTGTGTTGTCAGCAGACATTTGTCTATGTCCTGTCATGGGTCCCGTGATTGGAGGGCACATGATAAATGTGAAGCACAACAGCTAACAGGACGGGGGTCACACACAACCATTTAGAAAACACACACACACACACACACACACACACACACACACACACACACACACACACACACACAGACACACACACACACACACACACCACACATTCATTTCATTTCAGCACACAACAGTGTGTGTCATAACCCACATGCACACACATGAAAACGTATAGGCTTCACATAAATACCAGCACACACCTCAATATAATACAACTGCAAACTTGGCACCACACCTAAGCTGGCCCTTCCCTAAAGCCGGTAGTGCAATAGGAGTGACGTGCTAGCTTAGTTGGCCAGCCTAAATATTTCTCAAATCCAGCGACGGGTCATACCATGCAAATAGAACAGTAAGTCAAAGCCACAGCATTGTATGAAAGAGTGGCCCTTGGTCCTCGATCAGCACTCCTACTCTGAAAGGCTGGATTCATCCGAGCCAGCCCTGCTCGCTGTTCCTAGATCTGCACAGCTAGCCTCGGGAGGACGGATAGACCGCGTACATGCTCGGCTCACTGGTCCTAGATCAGCAGGCTATCCGCGGTGGTCCTGGATCAGCACTCCTAACTCGGGAGAGGCTGGATAGGCCCAGGCCTCAGTCACTGGTCTTAGATCAGCGCTCTGCAGGGCCGGCTAAGTACGTGACCACAGGGTCGTCCGCCTGTCAGGAGACCAACTGCCACGGCTGACATAATTGCTCAGCGCAGCCTGCGAGCAGTTAGCAGGGCAAAGGGACAGCGCGCCCTTTTGTTTCCCACCCCCTCCCAGGGAAACCACGGACCACTAATTATTTATTCTTCCTCCCAGCATTTTATATCGTATATACATATGAAAAGACAGCTCCTAAAGTCAATATCCTCGCTGGCAACCACCCCAGGCTCTGTGCTTGGCCTCTAAAGCTGCAATCCGGGATTTGAGTTGGCAGATCGGAATCCTGTTTGCAGGGCTTTGGTGTTTTGGGGACGTGTGATAACCATTTCTCGAGACACAGCCATAACAAACAAAGAGGTGGGGGAGGGAGGGGGGTGAAGTTCTGAAAGAAGACAACTCCAAAATCAGAGCGTGTCTTCGAAGAGGAAGGTCTTCTATACTGGATTATTTGAGGCTGTAGTGATGTGGGGTTACAACACACAAGAGAGGATAGGAGATTGAAAAATGGCATCGTTTCAACATGTTCATCCACCTTCCACGTGAATATATCCGTGCACTGCAATTCATTGTGAACGACCGAAATAAAGAGCTGGACGGTCCCCAAATCAAACCTCCTGATTCTGCCTTTAACGAGCCGTTTGACCCACATTTGCCTATAGCTGTGTGTGGCCGCCTGCCGGCGTGGTGCTTTGGGTCTCCATTAGGTATGAGAGAGAGCCGTGCTCTTGTTCAGTTTGATTACGCGGATGATTGGAGCACGTCTGCTTTCATGGGGGCAGAGCAGAGAGGGAGCAGCTAGCGCTGCAGACAGACACACAGGGATTCCCCCGAAAACAACCGCCGTCTGATCACAGCGCATGCTTGGACACAACCTGGTCCCCACAAAACAAACCGCTCTCTGATCACAGTGTATGCTTGGACACAACCTGGTCCCCACAAAACAAACCGCTCTCTGATCACAGTGCATGCCTGGACACAACCTGGTCCCCACAAAACAAACCGCTCTCTGATCACAGTGCATGCCTGGACACAACCTGGTCCCGACAAAACAAACCGCTCTTTGACCACAGTGCATGCCTGGACACAACCAGGTCCCCACAAAACAAAGCAGGAGGACCTGTGTTAGGCGATAACCTCAGTATCGCCACATGCAACACGATGGTACGACGATATCGTGAGACAAAAGATGACAATCCTAGGCTGTTCCATTTGCGAATTGAAATGCGTGGTGACTTCATAACAAATGTATGGAAAATGGATAGCGACGTTTGGAGCTATCGCCAAAGACAAGGTATCCAAAGAATATAGGAAAACGACAGTTTGTAGAGCGGGCATGTAGTGAGATGACGAACATTGTGTAAGATCTGACATTTTGCTGTTTGATGATGCAAGTGTAGGTCAACGCGCACCCACAGTGAGTGAGTGAGTGTGTGTGTGTGTGTGTGTGTGTGTGTGTGTGTACTGTGTAGTGTTCTATTGTACACGACACATCCAATAGGCTTTCCACTCAACACATGACCTCCAGAAAGGGAAAAACAACCAATGTCCTAATGATGTTTTTTATGTATACTGTCATTTTTGGAATGGAAATCTCTCATTCCACTTACGCCATAAATATTCTCGGCTTGGTCTATTACAGACCTGAATGACAGCTCGACAGAACGAAAGCCTTGGTTGACAGTGCACGACGGTGTACGTAGGGGTTGGTAAGCTGGACGCCATTTTGAACCTGGGCCACTGCTAGGCCACCGCAGCACAAACAGTTCGGGAGAGGCTGCAGCGTGGGTCAGGGCCTCCATGTCTAAAGGGCCAATGGTCACCCAGCCTCTACTCTTCCACTTAGGCTTCTCCTCTACCGTCTTCCCTAGAGGCAGCCATTAACACGCAGGCTGCACGGGCTAGGACCACCTTTCTCCTCCTCTCTCTCTTTCTCCTTCTCGTCCTCTCGTTTTCCGTCTCCCACCCCTCTCTCGCTTCCCCTTCCTCCCCCTCTTATCAGAGGGACTTTAAACCTCCCCCGTCAAACGTCAGACGCGCACTTCCCCCTCTTCCCCCTCCTCCACCTCCTCCGTCGCTCCCTTCCCTTTTTCCTCTTTCACCACCCCATAATATCCCTCTGAGGGCTTGGAGTGCTTTGAAACGATGCCTCTCTTCCGCTCTCTCCATCTTGCTCTCTCGCTCTCCGACTCAGTCTCCCCTTCTTTATTTTCTCTTTCACTCTCTCTATCTCCGTCAATTATCATACCACCAACTCGGAGCCCTCTAACCCAGGAGCTAAGGGTCTTTCACTCACAAGGAACACATTCTCATTACCGGCTCCACGGGACAATAGAAACACTGCAGGCTACACACAGCCACAAAACGGCTCACTCCACTGGTTCTTTGATAGTGGTGGGAATTAATGTGTTTAAGCTACCGTATGTGTTCGTAGTAACATCACATAACTAAAGCAAGGAGAGGGTTATATTCTTAGGGTTGCATAACCTAAATCAACAACCCTCTGGAATGTTTTACTCATCCAAGGCAGGGTGATGTTTACGTGCCATGTGTAAGGTGGTTACAGGGCTAGCGATCGCAACCGTCTGGATCCATCTCCCATTCATTCCACAGCACAGAATCGTAGATTGTTGCTAAATGATATCAAAGTAAAGGAAAGCCAAGCTGGACAGGATGGGGATTCATTCGGAGCCAAGGCCGTCTCCGGAGGGGAGGTCCAGGTCTTTGTCGGGACCGTGGTTAGAGCATGTTCAGACTTCACTTAAAACCGATTGTTTCAAGCATGAAATGAAGCCGGTAATTATCAAGAGGACGCAATGGGAAACGAGAAAAAAAGATGTAACGAGAGAAGGAAAGCCAGAGAGACAGAGAGATAGCGAGCGAGATAGAGAAAGAGGTTGGAGAGAGAATGAGAAAGGGAGCGAGAGAGAGAGAGATGGAGAAAGAGAGGAAGAGATAGAGGGAGTAATAAAGGGGGAGGGAGAGGAGGAGAGGGGAAAGAGATAAAAAAAAAATCCTCTCACTAATTAATAGGTGTCAGAATTTCAATTAACTATGACCTCGATTTATGATGAGATGAAGAGGGAGAGGGAGAGAGGGAAAGATGGAGGGAGCTTCTTGTAAAAGGACAGTTGGGATAATGTGTTTGCTTTTCAACCGACAGACTTCGTATTTTAAGGGCTGCGCCAGGCTGGATAGAATGTCAAGGAATCTCAGGGTTGCATGAAATTCACAAAGAAATTGAGTTGCTTATTTATCAGCAAAATAATTTTCGAAAAGTCAAGTTAGACCCCTTCAAAAAAGGACAGCGTCGGACAGGATACGGTGCTAAAATATCCATGACGCCATAATCCACAATGAACACTTTAGAAACCATTATTTGGAATGTATTTGGGTTGAGAGCAGACATGTCATTAGGATTCTAAAGCGGGAACCTTCCAATCCGGATGTTTCCTTAAATTGTGACATCTCAGAGCCACCCCCTCCACTCTCTGCACGGCCAGATGATCAAAATGAAAAAATTGTGTATTTATGAAGCCGTGAGATATCCCTATTCTATTTCTGCAGGCTCTTTTTGGCGGCTCTGCAGGGGTACTTACCCTCACTTGAAAAGAAAACTATTTCCCTAGAGGCTTGGTATGAGCTATGCTCAGTAGGAAAGCTCACCTCTATAACTTTGTCCAGAGATGAAATAACTATTGTTGGTTTTTCGACATGATGTTCTTTGCTTTGGTGTCCATATTGGATTATTCCTTTTGAGCCAAAGCCACTTGCTACTTCTTTCTGCTATATCTGACACAGCTTTTATGGTCTGAGCCAATTATTTGCCGCAGATCCTTATTTCCTCATATCAAATATGTGTATCAAAGCAAAACAACCACAAAACAAAATAACTTGAAGCTAGCTAATGACCCAACTTTAACCCCACTACAAAAGATGTTTAAAGATAAGATCTGTGCCGAGCAGCCATAGATACTATGACAAAACCACTGAGTTACTTCTGAAGTTCTGGTGTCCTTAGATAGTGTGATTTTAAATACCTACGTTATCCCCTGCTGTCATTTGCACCAAATCCAGAGGTGTGTTGAACTATTTCCTTTTATAGTGTAAGCCATGGTGAGCCGTTGGTCTCTCATCCTTCCTACTGCTTCAATAGGACACAAAGCCTTTCAGGAGAACAGGTTTGAAAAGTTTGCTGTGACCCCAATAGAACATTTGATGCGGCCTCATTAGAACTCATATTTTCTATGATCGATACGATGAATCTCCAATAATATAATGCACACCGAATGTTAGCCACTTTACAATCGCATTGGGGAATATGTTTAAATCAAATCTATTAATATAACTGGATGTCATAAAGTAGAAGTATTTGATTCCCTTATGAAAGTTGTTTCATTGCACAATATCTACTAAGCTACTCGCTAGTCTCCAAGCCCCTGTTTAGTGATCTCCATTACCCCACACATGCAAGTGTACTTTTCTGGTAGAAACTTGCTAGCCACTGGTTAGCACGCTTTGGTACAGACTACCATCTGGATCAACATGAAAGAGGGGTACCTCCCAGTGGCAGCGAACGCCCATCCTACTGTACCAAACCACTCTGTTCAGCCAGAGGGCTCTTCCGTCGCTATCGACTTCAAACTGCAAAACGGCGAAGCAAAGGCTGCAAACATAAATTTGCATTAACTTTTGGTGTGTGTGTGTGTGTGTGTGTGTGTGTGTGTGTGTGTGTGTGTGTGTGTGTGTGTGTGTGTGCGTGCGTGCGTGTGTGTACACAGTATGCTTATTCTTCTGGTGAGTGTGAGATTATATGTGAAAGTGTATGTGTGCTGCTTGCGTGTTCACACAGTGTGTTTAAGTATGTATGAGTGTATGTGTATGTGTGTGTGTGTGTGTGTGTGTGTGTGTGTGTGTGTGTGTGTGTGTGTGTGTGCCACTTCATGCCTGTAAACTTGACTCTATCCTTATCACAACCACTGCTGCATTCCTCAAAGCTGACAAAAGCCCATAGGCACTTTTTCCAGTGCTGTTTGACTGGCCCTATAAATAGGCGATTACTTTGAAATGAAAGTATGCACCCCAAACCTCAGCTCCCCCAACCCCCACACACTCCTACTCCCCGTCCCAAAAACCCAACGCAGATTAAAGTTTCATTTTAAAATGTCATCTCTGGGAGATTGGAGGGACCACAATAGGCTGTTTATTTGATTTGGATAACTGATAGGCTTTTGTCTGTGCAGGTTCCATAAATAACACAACTAATAAACATCACGCCAGTCAAGAAGAACTTGCTGGTGGGTGAAATTCGGCGATACCTTGGCCTTACTGGAGTTGGTTCCTGTGACATTGAAAATAATTATCAAAATCATATCAGGCAGAATGGGACACAACCATTTGTTTGCAATGTGTGATATCTGGCCATATGCATAGACACAGAATCAGGGCAATATCTTTTTTTATTTTTGTCTTTCCTGAAAAGTGAGGAATCATTAAGTAAGCCAGGTGTAGGGGCCTAAATAGGCCTATCTCAACATAGACGGCTGATATCTATTCAGCCAATAATAATAACCATTGGCAAATAACCTGGGAACTAAAGGGAACTTAAACGGTGGGCAAAGTCTATGTAAGCCACTGTCGACGAGGAATGTCAACTGTCACACAAGCGACTGGAGGCGAGGAGACCCTGTCAATTACCGAGCCCCGGGACAACTTCGGTCGCTCTCTCAGCGGGCTCACTGTGCCGCTATAATTACTTACTACCCCTACGCACACGCACAGACCGGAGAGACAGAAGGTGTGTGTTCATCCTCAAACTAGAGTGCTGATGTAACCATACAACATCTGTGAACTTGCTGCCATATGCCACCTAAATTTCAGAGCGGGGAAGATCGGGATTGGAGAGGATCGAAGCGGGTTACTCTAGTGTGCACGTCACGATGCACGCCAACAGGGACCGACTGGCGCACTATCACAGGACTTTGTTTCCACCCCCCAAGATCCCCCCCCTTACCGCAAATCTAATCCTTATTTGTTGCCTTTGTTAAAGCAATTTGTTTCATTGTGTTAGTTGACGAGGCATGCTGCATACAATAAATTAAACGTTTTGTGTAGTCATAATATTGCCCTTCAATAAGCGTCTAGATGCTTATGTTTAACCTCCAATAGTTATTCCAAGTTAAGGTCCAACCACGGGACACACATTATTAGCAGAACTGAACACAGTAAAAAACACAACGGGGAGCTGTTCTTAACACAACACACTTTGCAGCACGACAGTCACCTATGGGGTAATGCTCCGTCAACTCCGCGGAATAAAAATGTAGGCTATATACGCTGTAGCTTCATTACAGGCTAAGCTATTTGGCGTTCACATGGGCTGCAACACAAGATCATAGGATATTTACAACCAAAACAATCAAAACACCTAAATCATAACAACATCCTTGTGGCGAGTCATTTCTTACCGTGGTGGTCTGAATTCGATGCAGCCAAAGGAGAGAAACAGCTATTCGCTGAAATGGATAAATCCCCGAGTTGGTGTCCACATTGTCGGAGACCCAGGTTTCCACTGTAATGAATAATCCCGCTGTCAGTGCGTAACAATAAACCACAGTGAGAGGGAGAGCGAGAGAGAGAGAGAGAGAGAGAGAGAGAGAGAGAGAGAGAGAGAGAGAGAGAGAGAGATAGAGAGAGAGAGAGAGAGAGAGAGAGAGAGAGAGAGAGAGAGAGAGAGAGAGAGGCGTGTGTAAATCCAGTTCAAATCTGACTAATATTGTTTGAAAAATAAGGAGAATACCTACCCACCTACCTAGTCACCTCGGGAAATGGAGTAAATTGGGAGTCAAAAGTCTGAATGCAAAATATACATGCCTGAATATTCATAGAATATTGTTTTCTCCAAGAACATATTTTAGCCTAGCCGACATGATGGCTACGTCGAGATAAAACTATTTAGTAATGATCTTAAATACCAATGTGTCTGGGGTTCGTGAAACAGCGGATACCATTTAAAGCAGAGTGGAGTCCAATGATACAGCAACCTTTAACTTCTAAATACATTTACATTATGTATTATTTACAATGATATAGCCTACAGCGAAGCAAGTTTAAACAACTATACCCTATTACTCGGTTGGTCTGGGCATCAAAAAAATATGTTAAGAAGAAAAAATATATGCCATATTTGTGAAACATTATGAGAAAAGATACAATATGTATAGAGTCTAAAGACAATTGATGAATACTAAGAGGGCATTTTAACTCAATATTCTGTTACTAAATCGTTTTTTAGCCGTCTTACTTTACTAGCCTAGTCTATGATTGAAACGTCTATTGTTTTGCATATTGGACAATAATTCGGTAAAGTGGACCATAATTCGATAATGCCATTTTTTTAGATCAGTAAATACATCGTCTGTTTGCCGGCTGCAAATCCTGTGGCCTATAATATTTTACGATATTGTTGGGTGGTCAATGCCACTCTCTACTGGACAGTTACTGCTAGTTCACCCTTAGCACTTGAGAGAGTAACCAGGCTCCAAAATCTGGTATCAAGGTATTTAGAGACAACTTGGGACCTGTTTGCCAAACGTGGCACCTATAGTTGTCAAGCAAAAGGAGATATGTGCAAATACAGGATACATTGGAGAAGAAAAGCAAACCCGTTTCCAGCTTATACAATACCTTCCGATGATGTCCACAAATTCAATATTTACAATATCAACAAGCCTCTTGCAAATTGTAGGTTGTAAAAGTTTGGCAACTGTCACCTCTTAGATAATTAAAACAGCACAGTAAACTTACTGTCCTACACAGTATGTTGTCACTATAGGATTCTCTGAACTACCCACTGCTTTTGGCTTTGGTAAACCTGGCCAGTTTATTTCAGTTCGGGTCAGCTTGTTACTGGGGTGGAAAACCCCCTGCCCTGACCTGGTTGGCTACAGATCCAAGAATAACAACAGAAAGGTCCTTTTCAAAGGACAGACCCACCCCCACTCCCACCACCACCACCACCCCTGCCCACATCTGTCCCCTGCCCTGCCAATCATCCTAAATATGTCCCATCAACATAACAGATAGAACAGTCTCTGTGTGTCATGTGTCCTCCACCTAGAAGTGTGTGTGTGTGTGTGTGTGTGTGTGTGTGTGTGTGTGTGTGTGTGTGTGTGTGTGTGTGTGTGCCTAATGTTTATATTATACTGGTAAAGCAAGCTTTGGATTTACACTACAGATTATATTATACTGTACCATGTAAACAGAAGGGCATACAGCCTTAGGTTTTTTGACACAGCACTGCAAAACATTCCAAGACTGAAGTCAGAGGGTGACAATGCCTCTGATTTATAGGTCATAGGACTGAATTTTAAGCACTCACATAATCCTGTTCAAGTAGGCAGAGCTTGCATTGGTAAACCCAATATGTTAGACAGGCTCTAAAATATTTGATACCATTGGAAAGGAAAGAAAAAACCTTCAAGAAATTAAGGACTGGTTGTATTTACATTTATTATGCACTGCAGAGAGAAACGTTCCACTGATAAAAACGAGCGCTACCACATTCACTTCTCTGCACCGCACTACCCATGAGTCTGCAGCAGGGGGCACTCTTTACTCATAAAACATCTAATCAAAAGACGAGCTGAAGAATTTTGTGAGACGCAAAACAAAAATAGCAGTGGTACATGTCTACTTAGGTTGAAAGGCCCTCAAATAGTTTGTAATGTGACAAGTTACAAAAAAATGGCCTTAATGTTTCCTAAGATGAGGAATCTGAAATATTGCTCAACAAAGTATGCTACACCAAGGTATGTATGGTCAGGGCAAAGTAATTGGTAGCAACTGATTGATGCTGAAAAGCCTAATGTTAGTGTTAAAGTGCTTGTTAAACTCTCAGTAGAGTGGGCTGGTCTTGCTGTGGAGGGCTGGCGTTGCAAAACTGGCGGAATGAAGACGCAAACCCTCTATTTTTACAAGTCTAGAATAGAACCAAATATGTTCCCAGACAAATTCTTCATTGAAAAGCATTTTCTGGACACTTTGTAAAATACAATTGAAGCTGCATTACAACCAACATTTAAAGGAAAAAACACACTGAATATGTATTTAAAACTATAAAGAAAATGAATCAAAAAAGGTTGAAATGAAAGGAATCGTACAGAAGGACATCAATGAAAGCCACATGTAATTGGTGCTTAGATATAGATAAAGAGGAATAACAACTTTTCCCATTGGCTGGTTCTTTGAAGTTTTGTGGCTAAGCGATCCGTGGTTTTTGCATGGTTCACTTTGAAGTGAGCGTGTGATCCGGTGAAGGATAAAATCAAAGAGTCAGGGGATCAACTTGCACGCCCAGCTCCTGGTGCTTCGATAACAAAGGCTGATAGAGTACCTGCTTCCCAAAAGATGGAGGGAAATGTATCTGGAACATGTCTGTCAGTCTCGGGATTCCTGATGAGCAACCAATGGCTCTCCAAATATGGCCCCTTGAGAGAGAGAGAGGAAAATTAGGGAAAGTTTCTGGAGTTGTTTCCTCTCCTGATGCAACACAGCGACACTCAAACACTCGCATGCCTGTGTGCACACGCAAACACACACGCACACACAGTGGAACCAAGCCACACAACGTATTGTCTCTTGCCTGCAGCTAGGATCAACAGAGTCCCCCACCCACAGATACAACCACGCATAGACACACGCACACACACAAACAATCAGAAACACGGTCACTGCTCGTCAACTGTTGTCAGGGTTGTTGTATCCGCTGCTCAGACTGTGTGTTGTTTACCAGAATCCTAAGGTGATGCTGCCGCACTGAGCTGGTGCTCTCCATCAGATGATAGCGTATAAATATTCTCGCATAGCCCTTCGCACCCCTCCCAAATACCCCTGGGGCTGAACTTGACCCCTTTTTTGCGCCATCTTAGACAAGAGACAATCATTACTAATGTAGATGGAGAATAGGTAAAACTAGGTTTCGGATTGTGTACTCTCCATAAAACATGTTCCCAGCATCCACTGGGAAGCCAGTCTCACTATTTTCTTTATTCTTCCACCAAAGACTTCATGCTGCTTGAGTACTTACTGTGTGTGTGTTTTTCTCTGTGTTGTATGGTTGTTAACAAGACATGAGACAGCTGTGCTGTCTTTGTAGTTGATTCAACGGAAAATCCTCCTCTGTTTGATTCTGTCTGATCCCCCTACCCCCTTCTCCTTGATTTAATTTGTTATAAAACAAATTGCTCCAATGTAGATAGAAATATTGTATTCATATTCAAGCCACTGACCATGGTAAAATATGTGTCGTGTATTGGTGTGGGTGAGTGTGAGTGTGTGTGTGTGTGTGTGTGTGTGTGTGTGTGTGTGTGTGTGTGTGTGTGTCTGTGTGTGTGTGTGTGTGTGTGTGTGTGTGTGTGTGTGTGTGTGTGTGTGTGTGTGTTCTCTCAGTATGACCTATTTCCGTGTGCCGGCTCTTTTTGGTGAGCAGGAGCTCTGCTCTTTGTCCCTTTTTTATCAAAGCAGTGTTAAACACAGCAATGGAATACACACACTACACACACACACACACACACACACACACACACACACACACACACACAACATCACCATGCACACACACACACACACACACACACACACACACACACACACAAACACCACGAGCACACATGCAAAACATCCACACATCAGAAACACATTAACAGGTCATGATCAGGTTGACTGCACACCGAGGGAGTCATGTGCAGCCAGCATCTTCAAGCAGTTGTCTCCTGAGTCCTAATGAAGTTACCCAGTGAATTATTAGCAGATCACAGTCGGGTCCGACCACTGGGCCGGCTCCTGACGAGCCAGCTGTAGTCACAGCGGCCATGCGGAAAGGACACGTACCATCTGAAACAGAACACAGCCTTCACATCGTGAGCCAGAGGAAATGTTTCATGGAGAATTCTTGGAGGTGAGGAGCAGGAATACCGTTCCAAAAGTGGTTCATCGTTAGAGTATTTCCCTAAAAAAAAAAGACATACTGGTTTATGGATGTGTTACTGTCACGCAGCCATACTATGTATCTTTTGGGGGGGAAATTCAGAGGTATTTTCTATATTTTTGGCTTTAAGGAAAATCTTGCTTTGCTAAATACCCCCTGCTAGATAACTCTCTCTTCCATCGCCAGCTAGGCTCACTGAAGTCTTGGAGGTCCGGCTGACAGGAAGACCCATGAAGAATCAACTTTTAACCCGAGCCGGTTACTGGAGGGAGGATACGACGGATACCCTGGATAAACTTCTTGGAGAGCCGTTTCCCTCTGGATGCCATTGGACCGACTCCACATTTGAAGCGGTCCTAAGCACTATACGGTATCCTTACACTTGAAAAATCCTGTAGAAAGATCACTAAAAAATGTATTGAGCAGAAAATGTTTCACTGATTGCCTCATCTATTCTGGACCCAATCAACGCGAAACCGTCCGCCAGTCCGTCTGCCTGTCTCTCTGTCTGTCTGCCTGTCTCTCTGTCTGTCAACCTGTCAACCTGTCTGTCTGCCTGTCTCTCTGTCTGCCTGTCTCTCTGTCTGTGCGCCTGTCTGTCTCTCTGTCTGTCTGTCCGCCTGTCTCTCTGACTGTCTGCCTGTCTCTCTGTCTGTCTGTCTGTCTGTCTCTCTGTCTGTCTGTCCGCCTGTCTCTCTGTCTGTCCGCCTATCTCTCTGACTGTCTGCCTGTCTTTCTGTCTGCCTGCCTCACCCTGTAATTCTCTCACCCTTCAAACCCCTTCTTTTTGCCTCGTTCTCTCCTCGTCCTTGCTTTGCATATTCCTTGCCTTATTAGCAACGGAGGAATTATCATAATGAGGCATCCTTTCTCCATAATTCATTAATTCCGTGGAATGCCGCTTTTGACCCCGCAGCATCCATCCCTTGAGTTTTTCTTGTCCATTTTCTTGGCGCAGACTTGGCTAACAGGTCTGGGCTACATTTTGAATTGATGCTGGATCAGGGACAACTCGTGGCAGAGCACGGCTCCAGATTGAGACGAAAGCCAATCTCAGACATCTAAACTGAATGTTTAATGTGCCCCAATCAGGTCTGGTGGCATCTCTTATCTCCCTCTCTTTGTCTCTCCTCAGCCCCCTCCCCCATCTCTCTCTCTTCATTTCACCGCCCTCTCCTTTTATTAATTCATTTCAATATCTATGCTCCATTTGCATGACTATACAATGCAATATATTCCCCTGGCAAATTACAAAATGCAACAAAAAGGCGCGGCTATAAATACAGGAATGATTGAATGTGTGTTATCTCTCCTCTTTTACTGCATTTCTCACTTTGTCTACTCTGTCTCCCACAATCCCTTTTTTCACTTGCTATTTTTTTGTATCTCTCTGTGCCTCTCTGTATCTCCCCTCGGCTCTCCAGCCGCCTAAATAATTGACGCCGTCTCTAATCCAAAGTTGTGAATAGTTAATGGGTCGCTGAGCTGTGGCTGTGACCCTACCCAGCCCTAACCCCGGCCACTCATCCTTATTCTCTCCTCTCTCTCTCTCCCTCTCTCTCTCGCTCTCCAACTTTCCAAATCTTACAATCTGCACCCCCATCGCTCGCTTTTAATTCCTTGTATTTTCTGTCTTTTCACCCTTCTGCATGACCAGCTTTACAGTACCTGTCTCCCCTCTCTCTCTCTCTCTCTCTCTCTCTCTCTCTCTCTCTCTCTCTCTGTCTCTCATTCTCTATTTCCAATTGATAATTTAATGATAAAGAGACCACATTATTGTTTATCTTTTTTGTCTCTCTTTGCCCCCCCCCCTCCCTCCCCCCCTCCCCCCACCGCCCCCTTGCCAACCCTAACCCACCACGCATGCAACCAACCCCACAATTACATCGCAGCCAAATATGTACACGGCTCAATGGGCTTTGTAGAGGCCATGTGTGTGGAGCAGAATAGAGCACGCTGCTCCTCATTGCACCACGTCCTTCCCCTGTCGGCCCCGTCTCTCCAAGAGAAAACCTCCTGCAGCAAGAAACAGTTTGTACTTTGGCTGGGGATGGAGACAAAAAATCCCGTTTTAAGTGCTCTGAGTTGGCCTCTTAAAACAACCAGACATTGGTAGCTGCTGAAGTTACGGGCGTCTGTGATTTGGATCAGTGTGTGATGTAATGCGGCTACGTCCCCCACCCGCCCCCCTCGATGCTCAAACAAACCCGAATTACTATCTCGCTAAATAATACAAAGGTTGCATGGGACAAGAGAGCGACTCATTTCAGATGGGGTATCCGACGAGAACGTAGGAAGGGGAATGAGAAGGGAGGGCCACAAAGAGCCCTCTGTGCCCACCAGGGCACCCTGGCTTTTATAGTTGAGACATTCATCTGGGAAGTAGGGGGGATAAAATGTTGCCGCTGGTATTGCTACCGACCTGGCAAACAAGAGCGAGAACGATACAGCGTGTTTAAAAGAGATTACGAGAGAGAGAGAGAGAGAGAGAGAGAGAGAGAGAGAGAGAGAGAGAGAACAGGAAGCAAACAAATGAAAAACTCATACACATCAACCCTATGCACACAAACAAGCGCATCTACGAACACACACATTAAACTCATCCCCCCCCGCCTTACTGTTTGCAATTAGGGTCCATTTACAGTAGCGGTTGTAATACTTTGTGGGAATGTATTTACTTTAAAACTCTCTCACTCTCCCTTTCCCTCTCATTCTATGTGTCTATTCTAGCTGCCTCTCTTTCTATCCCTCCTTATATTTTTCTACCCTTAGTAACTCCCTTTACTATCACTCTCGCTGCCTCTGTAACTGTCTCAATCTCTTTTCTTCTAAACGCTTGTACTCTCTCCATCTACCTCTTTCTTGCTTTCTTTCTTTCTTTCTTTCTTTCTTTCTTTCTTTCTTTCTTTCGTTCGTTCGTTCGTTCGTTCGTTCGTTCGTTCGTTCGTTCGTTCGTTCGTTCGTTCGTTCGTTCGTTCTTTCTTTCTTTCTTTCTTTCTTTCTTTCTTTCTTTCTTTCTTTCTTTCTTTCTTTCTTTCTTTCTTTCTTTCTTTCTTTCTTTCTTTCTTTCTTTCTTTCTTTCTTTCTTTCTCTCTCTCTTTCTCTCTCTATCTCCATCCTAGTCTATAAATCAGTTCCCATGTGAGTGTGTGTGTGTGTGTGTGTGTATGTGTGTGTGTGTGTGTGTGTGTGTGTGTGTGTGTGTGTATCTGTCCTCTCTGGTCAGTGCTGGGTTGCACCCATATATGGTGACATGTTGTCTGCAGAGCGGTTGACTTGACATGTGCAGTGAACCTGCATTGAGAGGGGACCGTATCCTCCCTGTCTGCTTCCATCACCCTCCACACCCGTTCCCTCGACCATCTCCCCCTCTCCCCAACCTCCTCCCTCTTGCCTCCCTCCATCATCTGTCTCCTGATTTATCTCACCAAACCCTCTTAGAGTTTACTCTACACGCCCCCCTCCCTCCCTTGTCTACCAAGTGCACACCAGCTGTGATGAGCGACTAATAAAAGTGAGGTTTTAATTAAGCAACCAGCACGGGAAGTGGGGAATAAAAAAAAGTCATCAACAGCGCTTCGATTTTCATCTGAAAGGGAGCTACACATGCTCTGCACTTGTCGGTTAGATGCCCGCCGTAAAATCAAATTTCAGTACTACAGTAATACAGTAATACAGTTGCCGGGCCGGGTTTTCACTTTTCACCACGGCAAAAAGCAAGTGGCCACCAGGATGGTGCGATTCCAATATTCAACCCTAGGGGAAGCTGTGTCACAGAAAAACAGCACGGCTCAATGTGATGCTCCTCCCTGCTGGGCAGGGGCCCAAGATTACAGTCGGGGCCCATTCAAGTCTCGCTATGGATTTCCAATGCTTCACTGACATCCCTTGTGCATGTGTGCACATGCGTGTGTGTGTTTGTGTATGGGGTGCAAGCCTGGGCTCGGTGCAGCCTTGCAAGCGTGTGCGCGTACGTGACGTCAATCGGCATCAGGCGCCCTAATCAACTCTCCTCAAAGTCTCCTCAAAGAGGCTGCCGAGACCCATCCCGTCCGGACACAGCCACCAGGAATCCCTCCTCACACCGTTTGGCCTCTGAGGAGTCTGACAAAGAGCATTTTAAATCAACACCATCCACTGTCAGACCCTGAGGCGCGGTGAGGGACCAGCTCAGAAAACATCTCCGGGCAAAAGCTGTCGACCCGACCCATCCTCCTCTGGAGATGGAGACGTTGATAATAGTATTCTTTTTGAATGGGTTTGCAGCAAAAGAAAGAAGAAGAAACAAGAGGACCCTGCAAGTTACTTGTTCAGTACAATCTCACCTCCACCCTCAGCTTGCCGGGCTGACTTACTGGCTGATCTATTTTAGTGTGCACGTATTGCACAATTATTGCTCATCTGTGAGCGCTTCCAACGCGCGGTCATGAAGGCTTCATCGGAGCGCCAGTGAGAGACTACATTCATATTTATGGAATCACTTTCATATGTTCCCAGGTCTTTCTTTTCGTTGGAGTTCAGAACATTTCCGTGGTCCAGGCTGCTGTACCTCCGTCCCCAAGGGGGTGAAGGGGAGCGAGGTTAGATGTTCCCCAGACACGCCGAACCCCAGCTCTGGATCAGGGCCTCAGCCACGGTTTGTGATTAAAGCGGCAGAGGGTTCCTCTTTGAGGCCGCGTGTTGGATCCGCTGGCGGTTTGTTTCCCCCTCCTCTCCCCCTGTAATGTAAATTGACAGAAACAGTGCTCTCAGTAGCGAAACACAGCCAGGGAAAAGGCTGCTTCCTGACAGAGCCCGTGGCCAGCCTGGGAGGACACACCGGCACAAACACACGCGCACGCGCGCACACACACACTCACACACACACTCACACACACACACACACAAACACACACACACACACACACACACACACACACACACACACACAGGAGTTGAGGCAACTTTGTGTTAAACAAGCTTTTAAACCATTGGTACCAAATGAAGGGACAGGGGGGAATAAGGGGGAAAAAAGGAAGTGAGAGCGAGAGAAAAGCAAGAGAGATAAATGAGAAAAAGAGAAAAGGGGAAAAGAGATTTTCTCTGGCTGGCAGGCAGGCTGGTTGGCAGGCATGCTGGCAGAAGCTTGGGCATAATAAGTGTATTGTTTTTCAAAGTTAAAGCCCTGAATCCAAGACTCATCTCATTGGAGACAGGGAGGCTGACTCTACACACTTGTTTGCCATTTCAAACAAATTTCCTTTTGTGTGTCTGAGTGTGTCGGATGTGTGTGTGTGTGTGTCTGTGTGTGTGTGTGTGTGTGTGTGTGTGTGTGTGTGTGTGTGTGTGTGTGAGAGAGTGGCACGTGTTTTCTTGTGTGTGTGTGTGTGTGTGTGTGTGTGTGTGTGTGTTTATGACAGATACAGAAAGAGAATGAGGGAGAAAGAAAGCCGGAGAAACAAGTGAGGCCAGAGAAAAAAGGATTGAAAAAGACATGCAATTATATTCCCTGTTCCCCGTTAATGAAATGCAAAAGTAATTCCCACATGAAGCAAGCAGTAATTGGCCCAAACAGTAATACTATGTGACAATCATACTCATTCAACGTATGCAATTGCGAGGAATTTTAATCAGGGATAATTTTTGCACAGAAGCCTGACAAGTTGAGATAATGTGAATGCATGATTTTTTTGTGTTTTTTTTATGTGTGTGATAATGATAGCATTTATTGTGCTCGGTTATCCTTACCTCCTTACATGCTATCAGAGTGGCAAAGAAATGAACGGATTCATGAGGTAGGATTTAGGAAGAGAACTTTCGCTTCCTTCACTTCCGAGAAGGAGAAACGTGATGTCGTCTTTTAATGTAAAAAGAAAAGGGGGAATGGCCACCAGTCACTCGGGAATTCCACACTTATATAATATTCTCCGTGGTCTAGGAATGAACACGTGCCCTTCTTTAACACGTGACCTTTTTACATAATCATGGTTTCAAGCCCCAAATGGTCTCCGTTCACAATAAAGTGCAGAAGAATACGTGAATAAATGTCATTTTCAGATAAGGTCATGCTTGTAATATGTGTCCGTCTTCATTCCAGACACAAAACGAGCAAAACAAATATAATACAAAATACTCGCACTACGAATGGATGCTGCAGCAGTTGGACTTCAAAGAGTAAATGTGATTGTTCTCTCTTTGGGAACCAGTAAACCACATTGCCGTCCTCAAACCATGCGGTCTTTACTTTCAACGAAACCCCATCCGTGGGAGGGGAGGTGTCCTGGAATCACCCGCCGGCCTCAGTCAACAGGCGCAACTTTCTCCTGCCCCCCCCCCCCCCACACACACACACACACGCTAACAAAAGTTTCACCTGGTGTGCTGTCCCGCGGATGCTCTTAAGGAAAGCCGAGGGTAGTTAACATTCACGCGGTCGGACGCGCTTCAACTGCTGATGGACGGTCTCTGAGGGTGCACGTGGGGTAAGGAGGGGAGGAGAGACGAAAGCAGGGGAACCAGGGCAGAGAAGAGGGGGAGTGGGTAGATGTGGAGGGATTAGTGGGGGAGGGGGGGGGGGGGGAGGATAGGGGGGTGAATACAGACAGTGAGGAGAGGACGAGGAGAGCGTTCTCACTGACTCCACGTGCACAGTGAGCCGGGAGAGGAAGCAGGGAGAGTGCAGGGCTGGCAGAGGAAGGCCTGCCCCGCCTTGCGTTGAGAGGGTGCCACACAACAACAGGAGAGCCCTTGATCACTGGCGTCCTCCTGAGCTAGGCGGATGCCGTCCAGCAGTCTGGTGGAGTGCACGTCTTCAGGGAGAGGGACAGTAAATGCACCTGTTGTCTGTGAAGGGGAAAAGACAGTTACGTCGCAAGCCTTCCGACTGGAGGGAAACGGGGACTCTGGACACCCATTCCACTGGAGCCCCAGCAAGCCTTTAGGAAAGCAATGTGAGGTTTTTCGGGCGATGGCATCAATATTATATGCTGTGGGGCCAAGCTGAACATTAGCATGCAAATCCTTATGTGTTTTTATCAGCAAAAAAGAAAAAAAGAAAAGATAAACGGTTCCTAGCAGCGGTTCAGGAAAACAATGTGCCGTCACCCTTTTCTCGGCGTATCTGCAGATAGTGAATGTGGAGCGAAAAGGAGGAGAGGAGAGGAGGAGGAGTGGAGAAGAGGAGGAGAGAAGGGGGATAACTCCCTGAGTGTCTTCTAATCAGTGGAACCATTTGGGATTAGCGCAGGCCCCAGACACAGCCTTCTGATCATACCACCAGGCTTAGGCTATGTCAGAGGACTTTACACTCAGCAGTGAGAGAAAGAGAGATGTGTGTGTGTGTGTGTGTGTGTGTGTGTGTGTGTGCGTGTGGAAGAGAGGGTGCAAGGGTGGGTGGGCAGAGAAAGAGAGAGAGAGAGTGCGAGTGAGAGAGAGAGAGAAAGAGAGAGAGAGAGTGAAAGAGAGAAAGGTAGAGAGAGAGCGAGAGAGAGAAAGGCAGAGAGAGAGAAACATTTGTGTGTGTGCCTGTTCGTGTGAGAGACGAAGAGATAGAGGGGGGGTAGAGAGAGAAAGAGAGATGTGCCTGTGTGTGTATGTGTGTGTGTGTGTGTGTGTGTGTGTGTGTGTGTGTGTGTGTGTGTGTGTGTGTTTGCATGTGTGTGTGTGCGCATGCGTGTGCTTAATGCATGGGAGGGTGGGCAGAGGGAGAGAGAGAGACAGAGAGAGGTAGAAAGAGAGGGAATGAAGGATTCGTATTTGCATCATCCGTGTAGTCTACCTCTGGGACATCAGTCAGCCAGTCAGCCAAGAGCTGACCTCCCATTCCCTCCCCAGTGTCAGAGAACTCACCCTGTCTCACCCTACCCTTTCTCTAACTCCATCCTGTCTGTGTGTGTGTGTGTGTGTGTGTGTGTGTGTGTGTGTGTGTGTGTGTGTGTGTGTGTGTGTGTGTGTGTGTGTGTGTGTGTCTACGTGAGAACTGTTGCCGTATTTCTGCCTATCCAATCCGATTTCTCTTTACCTCTGCTTGTTTGTCACTTCTTCATTTTCGACCCTTTTGCTAGCTCTCACAAGTCAGCCTTCCTGTCTGTCTGTCTGTCCGTCTGTCCGTCTGTCCGTCTGTCCGTCCGTCTGTCCGTCAGTCTGTCTGTCAGACCACTCTCCCTCTCTCTATCTGTTCTCTGACCGTCCTCTTTCCTTGCTCAACATTCTCCCTCTCTATTGACAGCTCCGTTCTGCCTCCATCCCGTCTCCTGAACATGCCAACGCTCCCAGTTGGCTCACTCAAAATCCTCATCTCTCTCCAACTCATTCACATTCTTTTTTTCCCCAGCCTCCCCTATCCCTGGTCTCCCTCCCTGTTCCGGGCGGACGTAGCATTTGCGGTCCGCTCGCTCTTGTTCCGTCTCCCCTGACAGTCTTCCTTCACGCTAGTAAGTAACCCTCACCTCTGCACTCCTGGGTTTTCAGTGAGGCCCTCTCTCCTCTCCTCTCCTCCCCTCCACCATGGCCTGTCATCCTGTCCTGTTCTGACTCTCGGACTGGACATCAATTATTCAGCCGGAGATCAGGTGGCCTACTTACGATTCATTCACCATGCCTGTCTACCTCCCTCCCTCTCTCTCGCTCTCCTCCTCTCTCTCTCCTTCTCTCTTCCTCTCTCTCCTCCTCTCTACCTCTACCTCTCTCTCTCTCTCTCTCTCTCTCTCTCTCTCTCTCTCTCTCCCTCTCTCTCTCTCTCTCTCTCTCTCTCTCTCTCTCGCTCTCTCTCTCTCTCTCCCTCTCTCTCTCTAGCTCTCGCTCTTCTTCTCTTTTTATCTCTTTCTCCCACACATACCCACAGCTCTCAGATGCAAACCAGACGTACAATTGTGCCTGTAAAATTGAAAGCACACACACACACACGCACACAAACACACACACACACACACACACACACACACACACACACACACACACACACACACACACAGAAATACCGCGGACAAACCCTCTCGACAGTAAGTTGTGTCACCCAGCCGGCCAGCCCGCTGTTGCTGTTTGTTTTTGAGTCTACAGTGAAGGTGTTCTCTACTTGCCTCTCAGTATTGAAGGCTCGTGTGGTGAATAAAATAGAACCAAGGTGGGTGGCACTGACCAGGTCAAACAAATGTTTTCTAAAGCAGAGCTTCTCCAAACAACCGCCTCTCCACACCTGCCAGACACACACACACGCACAGGAGCACACCCACACACTAACACAAAGGTCGATCAACTACCATGATATAGCAGCCACTTGGGTACATCCTTGATAGTAGTTTGGACAGGAAAAAGTCAATTTATAGACAGATACTTGAAACTGGGGGAAAGTGAGTGCTGTGGGCCGTGTTATCTGTTGGTGTGTGTGGGCAGAATGCTATGTCAATCCAAAAGAATGAGTCAAAAAAGCTGTCTCTCAATTCAATCATCTTCAATTTCAGAACTTTATTAGCATGACTGTGCAACAGAACAAGCTTGCCAAAGTAATTTAGAAAAGATATGACAACCATTAAGGCAGCGAAATGTGAGATTCATATCAATTGAAAAAAATTGCAAATCATTTGTAGTGAGAGAAAGAAGAAGGGGGGGGGGGGGGGGGGAATTAGGGGATTATGCTAACATTAGCATCAGAGCCAGCAGACCTAAGGGAACGTGGAGAAGACAGTTGTACTAATTCCACTAGACAGGCTTGCCCAGGCTGTCCCCAACTACCCACTCAAAACCCCTATTTAAAAGAAGAAAGAAAAATGATAAAGGAATAATGATGGAAAATGAAACGTGCATTCAACAGATTATTGTAAAGTGCACACACATGCCGGTAACATCAACAGCGCGGGTTTCTGTCGGTCATTCTTATGGTTTATGATAGTCAGATATGGCAGCGTTATCAGAGGTTCAATGCTCCAAGGGCCCTAACACGCTCAGACTGTTCTGTTTCACTGCTTTCTAGAACTCTCTCACACACACACACACACGCACACACACATTTAGAAACACTGTCAGCTAGGTTTAATTCCCAGTAGCGCAGGTTGTTTAAAAAAGAAATATTGTTAGTGACAGAAAAGAAAAAAAAAGATACGACACATTTTGTTTTTCTCCGTTTTTAGCAATAGAGTCTGTCTACACCCTCGTCATACTCTGTTCTTTAGAAAATATATTTATATGTTTTCAAAGAACACTTTAGTGTTAATATACCCATTAATGTGCCCTGAGGGGCTAAGAGCTGCTAACGGCCTCTCAGAGTAAATTAGGTCATATCAGAGGGTGCAGCTTTTCTGAAATGAAACCTAGCCGTGACCCCCCCCCCCTTGCAGCAACATATCGAGACTCTGCCCCCTGCTCTCTGAGCTGCAGTCTTTTTCTCCCAAGTTCGCGCACATCTCAGTCCCAACTCACTTTGTCTCTTTATCAGTTTGTCCTCACTCAATTTCTCTACACCTCATACTATCTCTGTACTACCTCCATCTTCCTTTCTGTTTTCCTCCATCTTATGGATTCTGAGCCTGCCCTTCTCAACCCAAACAGAACATTCAAAGTTTCATAGAATGGTTTTCCAGGACTTTACGTTCGGGCTTCGAGCACCGTGCGTCTGATGCCAAGCCTTTTCCCCTAGCAGCCCTTCTTTCTCTGTAGCGTTTAACTCCCTCATAACTAGCCTGCCAGCTACGCTCTCAATCATTCACATAGCTACCCAGCAAACCAGTCAGCCAGCCAACCAGCTGCCTAGCCAGCCAGTCACCCAGCCTGTCACTCAGCCAGCCAGTAAGTCAGCCAAACATTCACCTAGCCAGCCAGACGCCCAGTCTGTAACCCAACCAGCAAGCTGGGCCGGCTTCCCGACCCGGCCAGTGAGCCAGCCCGTCAGGTAGAGTTTCACAAACCACTCCAGCCACTGAGCCGGTGAACAAGTCAGCTGGGCAGTCACCTAGCCTTTCAGTCAGTCAGCTGACCAGTCAACCAGCAAGCCGGCCAGTCAGCCAGCAAGCCGGCCAGTCAGCCAGCAAGCCAGCGAGCCAGCCAGTCAGCCAGTCAGCCGGCCAGTCAGTCAGCAAGCCAGCCAGTCAGTCAGCAAGCCAGCCAGTCAGCCAGCAAGCCCGGGCTGGTCAGTTGTTCAAAGACCGATCGTATCTTCTCCCTCCAGCGTTCATTACGTCTGCTCATTCATATGTCACGCTAGTTTTACAGCTCGGAGGCACTGCCTCACTCTCTTTGTCTTCTCAGTCCCTCGCTCTCTTTGTCTCTGTCTGAAAGTTGACGTCTGTCTGTTTCCCTGTCTTCCTTTGTGTCTTCTCGTTCCGTCTCTCCATCTACTCCTCCTGCTTCTCTGTCTCTTTTTCCACATCACTCTTCCTCATTCCACTTCTTTCGCTCCCTCCAACCCTTCCTCCTCTCTCTCTTTCTGTCTCAATTGCCTACCTCTCTCTCTTTCCCTCACTCTCTCTCCCTTTCTCTCTCTGGCTGTGGTTGGAATCACCTACTGTGCATCCTTAACATACTAGATATGATGTAAAATGTGTGTGCAGTATGCTAGAGGTACATGTGAAATATCAGTATGGAAAAAGTTCCCAGTGACATACTATATAATGAAAGGTTTGAGTACCCAAGAGATGTAGGAAGACAAAGATTCATGCCCCGAAATGCAACGCCCAAACTTCTTTATGACTTTAACCAAATAAGATTGAAAAAAGAATGGAAATGGGTGCCTGGCCATATGCTGCAGTAAGTCAGGGTTTTGGTCAATTTAAGCAAATCTTTGTCGGACGTAGCCTACTAGATTCCGGTTTCAGTACACAGTATGAACACAACGAGTTCATTAGTAGGTGGTTCCAAACATAGACTCTTTCCGTCTCTCTCTCTCTCTTTCTCTCTCTCTCTGCATCCCCCTCTCTCCCTATCTAATCGCTCTTGTTCTCTGTCCTCTCTCCCATCCCATTCCAGGCTGGGAACATTCCATTAGGGTCAAGGGCGTCGTGTTGAAAAGGCCACCCGACAACAGGGAGCATTGTTGGGCCTGCTGAAATACTAGCCTGAATACTGGCCTGCTGAAATGCTGGCCTGAATACTGGCCTGCGGAAATACTGGCCTGAATACTGGCCTGCTGTAATACTAGCCTGAATACTGGCCTGCTGTAATACTAGCCTGAATACTGGCCTGCTGTAATACTAGCCTGAATACTGGCCTGCTGTAATACTAGCCTGAATACTGGCCTGCTGTAATACTAGCCTGAATACTGGCCTGCTGAAATACTAGCCTGAATACTGGCCTGCTGAAATGCCGCCCTGAATACTGGCCTGCTGAAATGCTGGCCTGAATACTGGCCTGCTGTAATACCAGCCTGAATACTGGCCTGCTGTAATACCAGCCTGAATACTGGCCTGCTGAAATACGGCCAGAGATAAAAGTGGGTGCAGTGTGCGGCTCCACAGCACCCCGTGTGATTGATACGGGGCTGGACAGTGGGTAGGAAAAGACACGGGGCCTGGGCTGTAAACATTTTAGATTACGCCTCTAGGATCATAACTACTTTGGTTTATCATATAGGCCCCTTCTCTTTTTGCATTTCCTACACACCAGCTTTGACAAACACAAATTGTTAGGTGAAGCTGAACGTGTGCTCCCCCACCTAAACTACCTGGATCACAAACCTTCCAATATCACTGTGCTCACGTAACACTTTCATCAAACGGTCGACGTTTATTTACATTCACACATTCTCCCCAGGTATTCCATTCAATGAGACCAAGCAAACGTCAACTCACACCCCATATAGGAACCTAATGCACCAAAACACAAAACACATGTCTGAACTAGAGTTTACTTTTCTTTTCTAAAATGTAGTGGAAGGCGGAAAAAAAGGAAAAAAAGGAGACAAAAGGAGAGAAAGGTTTTAAAGGCGCCTCTGGCCTTCGCCAACCACTGACCCACTCCCTTGCTCTGTTTGCAGGCCGGCAGAGTGGGAGTCAGTGACATTTGAGCTGTAATAAACTCAAGAGCCCACGTGTTGGAATAGCAGTCCCACCCTCTGATGCCTCTCAGAGAGGCTGATGGCTGGGCAGGGTGCAGCATGCATTCATGGTGGGTTTACAAAGAGCACACTCCCAAGTGTACGCGTCCAAGCACCACAGCAGACCATCTCACTCTTAGATGCAGACACAGACTCACACACACACACACACACACACAAATACACACACATACGCCTACATGCACGTGCACATCCAACACACACACACACACACACACAAATCTCCACACACACAAGATCACACCCACACACCGCGTGAAGAATATTGACATAAATCAGAGATATCACAACCACTATACACAGCTCCCCTATCGTGAACTGCATTTGCATTTGTGTTCAAAACAAAGTCAATAACAGCCAAATGAAATGCCATTTAAATGGCAGAGAAAGCCCATAGGAGCAAACGTATGGTACGGAAGGGCGCCAACCCCAAAGGGCGGCCGGTAAACAACTGCAGTGCGATGCCGGGGTGTTTGTTGGGCGCCAGGCGCCAACAGATTTCCACTCAGTGCCCCAGACTCACAGTGGAGCTGGGAGCATAAGGCGCTGTCTCATTCATCCAGACTGGTGGCACGCCCAGCGTGGTGTGACTGCAGCGCCGCCATCGAGGGCCGGACACCGCTCCGAGGGCCGGCGCGTGCGGCCCGGCTCCACCGCCAGGGCCGAGGCACACCGCCACGCGGGGCGGCACCGGAGCGAAAGTCCGGAGAACCACCGAGGTATCTCCGCCTCCCCAGCGAACCGTCTGGTCCCTCTGCCACTGTCAGGCAAACAGAGTGGGAGCTTTTGATCCACGACTAATGGGTTCCGGGACGGTTTTCACCCTCAAGCCACAATGCTGTTATACAGCTAATTAACAGCAACCAGACCTGACAACACAGTCCCTGTTCAATCTAATCCAGCTCGGATTCACGCGCCGTCTTCATTGTGTGTTTACTTGTATTGTGCAATGCAGACGTAGGAATGTGATCGTGACGATATTTTCGTTTTGTTTTTAAGTTAGGGCTAGTCTGAGTTCACTTGGTGTGCGTGCCTCGCGTGACACTTTTTATTTTGACTCGACCTGGTCGAAGCATGACGTGGCCTGTACGTATCGGCCCCTGAGTACTGCGTTAGCTGTTCCGTAACGCTTACTGCCACTCTCTCTTTGAGGGTGGCGGCTGTCACTCAGGAATGAATCATGCCACCCTGTAGTAAAAGACATGTTTCCTTTCGAACACGGATACTTTGGATAATGTGGCTTCACAGAGACTAGCTGGACTTACATGACATCCAATAATATCTGAAAGTAACAAAGGTTTGCAAGAAGTTCTACTATTGCAAAGGTAGGAGGTGACATTTAAAGTCTGACCAACTCTTAACTCAAAGTTAAAATGGGGCCTACGTGCATAATATACGCTTATGAGATTCTAGTAGACATTTGGTCCTTCTAAAGCAATTACAGTCAAGTTATCCACATTTCCCAAACTGCTTTTAAACGCGTGGCTCTTTTGTCTTTTTAAAGTATAGGAAATAATAAGGCTCCTCAAGTCTCTAGTCTCCAGTCTCACACATTCATTTGTCCTGTGATAAACTCCAGCCCAACAGCGGTAGCCCATGACATTTAGAATTAAAACTCGACTATGTATTCTTAAAGAGTGGTAAAGAATGACAGAGAGAGAGAGAGAGAGAGAGAGAGAGAGAGAGAGAGAGAGAGAGAGAGAGAGAGAGAGAGAGAGAGAGGAGAGGAGAGGAAAGGACAGACACAGAGAGAGCACAAGGGAAATTAACTTGTCATACTGAGCTGTTGTTCAACTCTCGAGACTCAAGACAATATGCTCTGCTCCACGTATTCAAGAATGATGACAAACCATGGCACATTGATGTCTTAGACTCAGTGTTGTAAACATATCAACTTTTTCACCCAGACCACAAAGCTTAGTGTGTGTGTGCGTGTGTGTGTGTGTGTGTGTGTGTGTGTGTGTGTGTGTGTGTGTGTGTGTGTGTGTGTGTGTGTGTGTGTGCGTGTGTGCGCGCATGTGTTTTACATCTCGGATTTACATTTCCCCTCGGTTATTGGCGTTGAAAGGCCTTAAGGTTAAAATGAGCAACTTCAGTCTCCAGTCTAACATCCTTTTTACGAAAAATGTCAGTCCTTTATTTCCAGCCAACTTTTTTCCTCTGGCTGACATGATGTCTTCAATTGAAGTATGCCATAATTCTCTCTGGAAAGACAACAAATGTAAACATGCAAATTCAAATCAGTTTTTTCTTTGTTAATTTGGTATGTGTTAGAAGTTCCCTGGCTGTTTCTTTATCTGTGCAACTCAG
The DNA here is from genome assembly GCA_017639675.1 of Aplochiton taeniatus. Taxonomy (NCBI): domain Eukaryota; kingdom Metazoa; phylum Chordata; class Actinopteri; order Galaxiiformes; family Galaxiidae; genus Aplochiton; species Aplochiton taeniatus. The sequence goes on along the minus strand of CM030173.1, from coordinate 8,964,313 downwards.
TCAAATGTCTTTGGGCTGACTAGTTCAAGTCAATAGCGGCTCTATAGTCTGATGCAAAAACTTTGGCTTTGGAAATGCTTCCGTTTTTTTCGGGAACCTAGGGGAGTTTCTTACTCTTCTGAATCCAGCTCCAATTAATTGTGTATATTATTTATTCAGAACACTGGCAGCTAAACAAGAAGCATTGGCATTCATAAGATTCGTCCTCCTCCTCTTCCCTTTTATGCAACAGTGAAGAGAAAATAATTGGAGAGGTGTCTGGAAATGCAAATTGTTTAGTCGGGCAATTATCACTACATATGTGGTTGAGAGTGTCAGTCGTTTTTTTTCTCTCGGTATCACTTCAGCTGGATTTCATTTGGCTCTGTGTTAGGAGTAGAAACACTACGTTTATGACGGTTCTACCGTGCGCGGGTATCTCAGTGTGAACACGCACCAGCAGCCCCTTTACTTTTTTCAATTTAGGAAAAGGAAGGAAGCGCAAGCTCACTTGAATGATAAAATAGAAAGAAAAAACAAAACATCCGCATGAATCACTTCATTAATCTGATATACTGTGAGTGTGAAAGTATATGGTCAACAAAAAGACCAAACATGCTTTCCAAGTAGCACACCAATTATAATAGTATTTCATAAGATTTAAAAACAGAATGTGATTTCATGGGTTCACACACACCCTGAACCTAATAAGCACTGGAACGGTTCGGGCAGCGGCAGGTGTGATTTCTACAAGGACTCACTTCAAGAAACATACACACCGTACACTGTAACCCATGGTAGTGTAAGGCAGTTCAAACAAAAATGTTAACACCCCAATTTTTTTTTAATTAGTAGTGGCCTACGTTAACATTTATTTTTTCAACTTACGTAAACGGTGACCATGTACACTGTCAATATAAGCCAGTGAAAGCTGTATAGTTTTAATCTAGCCAGCGAAAACTAAAGCATAAACCTCTGAATGCTTAATGATGACTCAACTGAGTCCATTTAGACACTGTGGTGAGTCTTTTCCCAGCGTTGTACTGATGACAGTCATTACGACTGACAGGACCAACATAGAATACACAGAGCCAGAACAAATAGAACAGACAGAGCCAAAACCACAGAGTCTAACTCTATGATGGCTGACCCAGAGCTAACTGGTCTGCTGTCAGGGGCAACGACATTGAAGTGGAAGAACAGATTGGAAAATATTCACAGAGGACTGTTGAAGGTTCTCCTTCTAATGATATGATAGAATCCTGGTGTAGCAGCCATTAGCTTCCTCTAGTTAAGATGGCTCCACAGGGTGTAGTTACCCACCATGATGCACCGATCTGAAGGGTTCGTGTACAGGATTCGCTAGTAGGATCTTGGTGTACCAGCCATTAGCTTCCTCTAGTTGTGATGGCTCTACTGATCATTTACTGATGAGGCTGGTCGGTGGAGGCTACTTCCCTCGTAGGGGGGCAATCGTTTCCAATCCTTGCAATGTAACCACAGCCGATGTGGATGTACAGTGGGGCCAAAAAGTATTTAGTCAGCCACTGATTGTACAAGTTCTCCTACTTAGAAAGATGAGAGAGGTCTGTAATTTTCATCATAGGTACACTTCAACTATGAGAGACAAAAATGAGAAAAAAAATCCAGGAAATCACATTGTAGGATTTTTAAAGAATTTATTTGTAAATGATGGTGGAAAATAAGTATTTGGTCACCCACAAACAAGCAAGATTCCTGGCTCTCACAGACCTGTAACTTCTTCTTTAAGAAGCTCTTCTGTCCTCCACTCGTTACCTGTATTAATGGAACCTGTTTGACCTCGTCATCTGTATAAAAGACACCTGTCCACTGCCTCAAACAGTCAGACTCCAAACTCAACCATGGTCAAGACCAAAGAGCTGTCGAAGGACACCAGGAAGAAAATTGTAGACCTGCACCAGGCAGGGAAGAGTGAATCTGCAATAGGCAAGCAGGTTGGTGTGAATAGATCAACTGTGGGAGCAATTGTAAGAAAATGGAAGACATACAAGACCATTGATAATCTCCCTCGATCTGGGGCCCCACGCAAGATCTCATCCCGTGGGGTCAAAATGATCATGAGAACGGTGAGCAAAAATCCCAGAACTACACGGAGGGACCTGATGAATGACCTGCAGAGAGCTGGGACCAAAGTAACAAAGGCTACCATCAGTAACACACTATGCCGAGAGGGACTCAAATCCTGCAGTGCCAGGCGTGTCCCCCTGCTTAAGCCAGTACATGTCCAGGCCCGTCTGAAGTTTGCCAGAGAGCATATGGATGATCCAGAAGAGGATTGGGAGAATATCATGTGGTCAGATGAAACCAAAATAGAACTTTTTGGTAAAAACTCAACTCGTCGTGTTTGGAGGAAGAAGAATGCTGAGTTGCATCCCAAGAACACCATACCTACTGTGAAGCATGGGGGTGGAAACATCATGCTTTGGGGCTGTTTTACTGCAAAGGGGAGAGGACGACTGATCCGTGTTAAGGGAAGAATGAACGGGGCCATGTATCGTGAGATTTTAAGCCAAAACCTCCTTCCATCAGTGAGAGCATTGAAGATGGAACGTGGCTGGGTCTTCCAGCATGACAATGATCCCAAACACACCGCTCGGGCAACGAAGGAGTGGCTCCGTAAAAAGCATTTCAAGGTCCTGGAGTGGCCTAGCCAGTCTCCAGACCTCAACCCCATAGAACATTTGTGGAGGGAGTTGAAAGTCCGTGTTGCCCAGCGACAGCCCCAAAACATGACTGCTCTAGAGGAGATCTGCATGGAGGAATGGGCCAAAATACCAGCTACAGTGTGTGCAAACCTGGTGAAGACTTACAGGAAACGTTTGACCTCTGTCATTGCCAACAAAGGTTATGTTACAAAGTATTGAGTTGAACTTTTGTTATTGACCAAATACTTATTTTCCACCATCATTTACAAATAAATTCTTTAAAAATCCTACAATGTGATTTCCTGGATTTTTTTTCTCATTTTTGTCTCTCATAGTTGAAGTGTACCTATGATGAAAATGACAGACCTCTCTCATCTTTCTAAGTAGGAGAACTTGCACAATCAGTGGCTGACTAAATACTTTTTGGCCCCACTGTATGTGTGTGTGTGTGTGTGTATGTGTATGTGTGTGTGGGGGGTACCTGCAAAATACAGTGTATACACATCATGCATCAGTTATTGTTTGTGTATACTATGTGTGTCTGCATATTTACGGTTAGTGTGTGTGTGTGTGTGTGTGTGTGTGTGTGAGTGTGCGTGTGTGCTAGCATAAACTCTGGAAGAAACTCACTCACACACACACACACACACACACACACACACACACACACACAGCCTATCCGCGTGCAGCAGAGGGAAGTCACATATCACCACCACTGAATGCTCTCCCTGTTTACTTTGCTCTAATAGGAGGAACAACATTGATGCCTCTCTCCTCTGCCTGTTATTAATCACCGCCATCACTTTGTGTCCACCATCGATTACGCCATAGATTTAATAACAGCCTCTCAGCACGAGGGGAGAAGGGAAAATTACCAGGCACCTATCTAAATGAAGCACTGCGGAAAGCTGGAATCCCACCCCAGCGCTATTAAATGCGGTTTCAGGTCATATATTTCAACAGCAAAGTGTAGGCGTGTTTACAGAGGGAGGCTTTGCGATGCTTGTCAGAGCTAATGACATCATCCTGTCATGACATCATGACGGGGAAGACACCATGGTAGAACAGAGTAGAACAGAATCGATTAGAACAGAATCAATTAGAAGAGAGTGCTAATAAAACATTGAATAGGATGAGGAGCACATAGTACAATAACATGATTTATCAGAGGAGAAACTTTTGCGGCACAGGCATTTAACCTTCAGGTTGATATTAACAAGTCTAAGGTTCAGAAACCAATGTAATCGCATGTGGTGCAGGATGGAAAAGAATATATTCGATACGGGCAAAGTGCATTCACAGTTCATCTCTCAACCGAAACACCATTTGAAACACCGGCAGTATAAGGTTCCAATTGCAAATGTGCGAATGAATTAGTTAGGGCCTCACAAGGGATGCTACCGTGGGGCTGACTTTTGGGGTAGTCTCACAGTACAGAGATTGGCTCATTCAGTCATTTAGGTCGCCGTGACTAAGTTTTCCATAGTAGCCGCCCAGTTGGAGCTCAGTTGCAGCTGCCTGTCCTCTTCTCACAACGTGCCAGCTCCTCCAAGCTACATTCATATTCGAAGACGACATAACCTCACGCAAGCTGTTACAATTAGTAACCTGGCACTCTGATGTCGGACAAGATGTACACATTGATTCATTTTGTCTAAGTTGAAGGCCCGCAAGCGAGAGAATGCGTTTCACGAACACATTCAGGCGAATGCCAGCCACTAATACTTGGTTAACGCAAGTTGCCTCAAATATGATGTTCCTCTTCTAATTGCATAGGCCTACACACACTAAAGCTGGTTCTTGAGGCACAATCCCTGACACCAATAACTCATGTCCTTCTTAGAAAACCTAGGAAAGCTCAAGTTTTGTATCTCAAGGATGTTTGATCATGATATCACGGAGGCTAGACAAACAGAAGAGTTTCTATACACTTGGTCTGAGTTCAGTTTGTGTTCGGCTAACTGATGATCATGGATGCCGACTTCTATTTGCATTATAATGTGTGTGTGTGTGTGTTCGAGCATTTGTGTATGCATGTGTTTGCTAAATTGTATGTGTGTGTGTGTGTGTGTGTGTGTGTGTGTTTGTGTGTGTGTGGGTGTGTGTGTGCAATCAAATACTCTTGTCACCTTTAGTTTGATTGCTGGCATGATTATGTCACCCAGCTTGTTTCTGCAACCACTCAATCTGTCACCAGAAATAGTCTCCAATACATCTGCAATCCCCAACTGAGACAGCTCCATCGCTGCACATATCCAGCCAACACTTTCCCCCAGGATCAAATCGGAGATGCATCTATCTAGGGGAGGTCCATTCCAAAATTAGATCAAATCTACCATTTAAAAAGCGATCCTACAAAAATGATTGCTTTTCTTCTATTGCTTTCAAATTGGAATCCATAAAATGAAATCATTTCCATTAAGCCCAAAAATCTCTGATGAGTTTTTGCTCCTGCACCAGGCCTGTGATTTTTTAACGTTTTTTTAATGGCACTCGCCCCTGAGTTTAAATAGACCCATCTATCTGTGTCCGTGTTGCTCTAATGCCGGCCCGCCACAGGCATTGATGGGCCTCTGTGTAAACCATGCAGGGGTGGATCCCTCGGAAGGCCAACAACAACTCAGTTTTGTATGTGTGTCCCCCTCCCCACCAATGCACACACATACACACACACACTCGCACGCACACACTTAATCCGCCTGTTCTTACGTCATGTCTGGATCTATTACTTGAACCTTTTTCCCGTCGGCTGTTTATTTAAACCACCTGTCTCATTCTCATTTTGGAGGTATCACAATTCCCCTCCCGGGTCTTTCTCCTTAGAAAGTTTGCCTGACTGGAGGATGGAGATGTGTGGTGACAGCTGTCTGTGTCGCTGGCCGTTGGTCCGTCAATATGTGCCTATCTCTCTGTTTCTCTCCCTCCACGGACCTCTGCTACGTCAGTCTATGTCTGCGTCTGTTATTACTCACGTAACGCCTGTATCCCTTGGTTGCGGCCATTTCTATGTCACACACACGCACGCACGCACGCACACACACACACACACACAACCTCACACACAATGATGAATAGGCCTAACTCCAGTATATTTACCGTCTGGCTTGCCCAACCCCGACACTCTCTCTCTCTCTCTCTCTCACTCTCTCTCTTACATTATCTTCCTCTGTCTGTCTCTCTCTCTCTCTTGCATTATCTTCCTCTGTCTCTCTCTCTCTCTCTTTCTCGCATTCTCTCTCTCTCTCTCTCTCTCTCTCTCTCTCTTCACCTCTCCCCATTCTTGGCGAGCATGTATTGCGTGCGTTATAAAATAGAACATGTGACCAGACCCCCGATCTCCTCTGCGTGTGAAGGGAGCTGCCATCTTCGTGCCAGGGTATAAAGAAATAAAAATAAACCAGCGAAAGGTCAAACAAATTAGACGAGAATGCTTCTGACGCCCCACACCCGAGCTGCTCTAATTACTATAAGGAGAGCGGGGCTACATCCCTCCCAGAGAGCCAGTTAGAGAGTTCACGTTGAGCACAATGAAGTGATGGCAATTTCATATCGGACGTGATTATGAAGTAATGAATGCGGCCAATGACAGCTCATTTACCCAGACCCTGGCGCCATCACAGTTATTACTGCAAATGTGTCTTTTAGACTAAGTCTAATGACCATGTTACATACGGATAAGATGTCTTGTGTGTGCTTCTATAAATAATGTGTACAAACACTGAACTCGTCAAATAGATTAGAATACACTCGGATGATGAGTGGAATATCCAGAGGGAGCCCGGGTAAAACAGACGGCTGCTGAAAGGAATTTGTCAGTCATGAAATTAGGCTAAACAACTATTATGCTGCCACTATGCTTTCATGGCCTCAATTGAGCAATTCATCTTAGAAAGTTTGAAGGGAGAGACTACAAGTAGTAATCTGACTAAAGACTACAACCACTATGTTAAAAAAAGCTATGCGGCATAGTTTATGTTGCCTAGGATCTAGCATAGGTATTATGATGAAGAGTATTGTTGACAGTCTATTGAAAAATGACAAAACACCCAAGTGAAAGGCTCTTAAAATAATAGCCTACGCACAACCACATTTTATAGTTCAACTGTGTGGTTGTTTGTCGGGTGTGCAGAAGCCCCAGCACATTCGATGTTTCATTTGCTGCATAAACTCTGACTTACTGTCATCAGAACGTCTCTAGCATGAGCACACGTGCACACCTGAATACCCCCCCCACCCCAAAGCATCTACCCACGCGCACGGCTGCATATATAGAGTACAGCAGATGTGGGAGCTATTGTGAGGGTGACATTTATTAAGGGTGAATCTGATTCCTCACTCACGGCAGGCTCTAGGATTAGCCGTGGCAGGCGTATGCTTAACGACAGCTAGAGACGCCTTGTCAAGTGGTTTGGACAACACCGGGCAGGTTTCACATCACAACATGGACACCCCTAGTAATACATCAGGAACTATGCTTGGCCTCAGATTAGATGTAAAAGAAAACGAACCTAAATGGATCGGTCATAACAATTATCAAAAAAAAGAACTCATCACCCATAATAAGTACTTGCGACTAAGATGGGGTCAATATATTATTGTGATTGACGGAAAGGCCAAAAAACGTTTTTTTGGATTCCTTTTCCACTTTGTCTGAAGCTCTGAGGCCTGTTTCATTACAGGAGTCAGTCTGATAGTGGCGTTTCCTATTAATTCAGAGGGAATCCGCTAAAGTATTCATGACAGGCTGTGCAGTGGTGGTTAGTCAGGGAATAGGGAATAAGGTGGGGAGAGGGATGGAGGGCTCAGTGGCTTGCTGTGTCAGGATGTGTGCGTGTGGGTTTGAAAGAGAGAGATGAGGAGAGGGGAAAAACGTTGATGTGAGCGAGAGAGATAGAGCAAACACATGAAAAGACAGTGTCTAATGGGTCTGTGTGTGTGTGTGTGTGTGTGTGTGTGTGTGTGTGGGGGGGGTGCGTATGTGTGTGTGTAAAACATCAGTGAATCAGAAGGAGAGCTGGCAGACAAAATGAAGACCAAAGGACACAAACTTCATCACTAAGGGCATGGAATAGTCACTTACACCCTCACGCACAAACAGACAGACGCGCACACACACACACACCCACACACACACACACGCATTTATTTTATTTAGATTTCTTTCTATTTCGATGATTGTTTTATCCAATGAATCACACCAAGAACCTCCTTTCAAACCCCTTCTTTAGTCGTGTTTAGGATCAGTACAGCCTACCAATTGCTCTTTCAAATTCACACACACCTATGGAAGGAGGAGGAGGGGTCAGGGCCTGTGTTGTTGATACACAATGAGTCACACGGATACACTCCTCCGATTGGTCAGGCACGGAACCAACATGAATCCCACATAACTGCATCAAAACATGTTTCTGTTTGTTATTTATTTATTCAAATGAATCTTAGAAATGCGGACATATTGTTTATGAACTCGAGCCAGTGTGCATAGTCCCCTCCGTTGCCCAAGGGTCTAGGATAGAGCGGAACCAGACTACAATGTGCTGACTAAAAATAAAAGCAGAACTGGCACTGAGGAATACATGGCGCACTTACATCTTGAGCCCGGACGAGTTCCCAGAAAAACCCTAAATCTAAATGGCTCTTGTAATAAATCCTACTGCGCTGACGTGGGTAACATTTACCTTTGTTTTAAGGGTTGGCAAAACATCAAAACAAGTGCTGCACTCCACTTGGGAGTACAGTCTGCATTATGGCTGATTACCGTCAATTCAACAAGTAGGTGGTGTTGTTGTGTTCTTTTGATGGCACCAAAATGTATCTGAGCCTGGTTGTGCCAGAGCAACCCTTCATCATCCATAGAGTTGCCAGGCGGGGCTTTGATTAAGCCGGTCCTAAAGCCGCTGCCTCAACTTATGAGATAATCTGGGTGTCAGGTAAGGTAAACCAAGCGCACCAGAAGCTGCTTTAGAAGCCGAGGGAGTGAGAAAAGGTCAGCCACACAGAGCCAGTATTGAACCGAGGCTTTTAACCAAGACATTTGAAGCTGCGGGAATTTAAAAGGAGCTCTTTGAATGGAGTACCAAGTACTTGTATAGCTCTGGAAATAGATGTAAAAGGTCAGAGACAGAGGAGATGTCTGCATGTGTGTGTTAGTGTGTGTGTCCGGGTAGTTTTTGAGACCTATTAGCCGCTATCGATCGACGCGTGGTTATAATTTGAAAAGAACAGCAGGGAGACAACTAGGGGACATACATTAAAGGTAGGCTCGCTGCAATGTCAGGGCAGGGCTTTAAGGCGGAAGCAAAAGTTGAGTGTCTCTTTGTTTTGGGGGGAGGTGCGCTGGCGTCACTTACACACTGAGTGAAAAGAACAAGACCCCAATAGGAAACAGATATCGTCTATCCAATTGAACCGGTCCCAACTCGCTCTCTTGTATGGCTGCTATTCCATCTCCTTTCCCTTTTATCCTCCGTCCATACATCACGCCACCTGACATTCACCTGTCGTTTAATCGCTTCTCATCCATCTCTCTTTTAAGCTTTCCTCTCCCTCTCCATCCATCCATCCATCCATCAATCACACCGTTCACAGTCTCATGATCTGATTTATGACTATTCCACCTTTTTGCGTCTATTGCTTTCACTCCGGCGCTGCCTCTATACCTTCCCTACTTCCGCCGTGAGTCAGACGAGCCAGCAAAAGGAAAAAAAAAATACAATTTCTAAAACGAATCTTTTTGGTTTAATACGTTGTCACATGTTCACGTTCCAGGCGTCGCTGTCTGAATCACACGAGGACAGACTCCTCATCCGGCCCACAGCGCGTCGCAGGAGACCGACCAGGCTGTGATGTTCAGCCCTCGGCTAGCAGCATGGTTGCCTATGGAAACGTTCAAGCTGAGGGAGGGAGAGCAGTTGGCAGAGTACCTGGGTATTGATTGTAATCGGGGCAGAATTACAGCGGAGGTGTGAAATGAATATTAGATTTGTAGCTGGCTGCTTTAAGTTAATTTGCTGTGAAGGATTTTTTTGTTTGTTTTATCTTTTTCTCATTGCCTGGTTGAAGCCAATCCAAGGAGACACAGAATCAAATTGGCTGGATGTGGTTATTCAAGTGTTAGCTTTTCAAAATCTGCACTTGGAGCACAGATGCACAACTTTTTACTCCCGCTTGAGTTCCTCGGCCCTTCTCCCATCTTGAACGGGCCAGACCACTCCTTCCTAACGAGTTCACTGTGGACCTGAACCAATTTCACACCGCTTGATGAATGATTCATCTGAAATTGATTTGAGCACAAATTCCATGTCACATTTTGTTAGAGGGTTGCAATTCATCAGCGGTCTGTTTGTTTTCGATAGGAGCCCAGCTTTGCCACAGTATGGAGGGGTCACAGCTCTAAATACACGGCCTAGCCGTGCACGACTCATCAGGATTCAGCGCACTCGTAAATATAATTTGTTTTTGACTGAACACAGTCAATGTGGGATTTATTTTGATGCCATACACTCAAGGAAGGATTTGTTTTTCATTTTGATTTCATACCCTCATACTCCATGACTCATTTACATGAATGGAAAACACCTTGGACTCAACACCCCTTGAGTGATTTTGATTTCTAAGGCCGGCTCGTCGGACGAGTGTTTCCACACAACTCGTCAGGTATCATCAAGGTATAGCGTGACCCTCTACTTCACCCTCAGTGTCTGTGTACACCAAAGCATGATTGGTGTTGTGATGTTGTGTTGGTCATACGGGGGCTGCATATTGATTTTTCTGATATCCCAGCGAGCAACCATATAAGTATCGAATTGAATCTGAAAGTCTGTCCTACGGTCAGATTCCGCAGTGTTTCAAAAAGACGACCCCGAGCTTTCGGCTTGGAGTGACGCCAATGAACTCATGAATCAAACATGTGCACCAATCAAAATGTGGTCCCTGTTGGATGTCTGAAGGGAATGAGGGCATGGTGAAACAGTGCGATGGTGTTAACCCCATGTGGGGCTCCTAGGTCAAAGTAGTCATCTACAGCATGTTATAAATACCGTGAATCACAAAAACACACTTACTAATGTATAGACATGGATCGGATGTAGAAACACGCTATAAAATACATAGTGGCCATAAGGTAAGATTTGAGGGATTTTTTTGCCCAGTTCTTAACTTAACTGTTGAGGTGTACAATACATCCACCAAGATCATGAACATAGTATATCATATCCATACATAATTAAAGCATACCACTCAAATATATGCATTCTGTAAAATCTGGAACCTTTAACATACCATGTTAAAAAAACTATCAACGCCAACCGTCAAACTAAATGATCGGTGTTTATGTACATAATGATGGCCTCCGTTATTTTATAAACTCGCACTGTGGATGTTTTGCGTAAACCTCTTACGGTAATCAGCGGTGTGAACTCCCTGTGAATCTCTTTGACTGGGGTGCCTTCACAGTTACCCTGTGTCCAGTGTTCCACCTGACCCTACGGGTGTGTACATCCAACACCATCCCAGCCCTGCAGCGGGAGGTATCAACTTCTGGCACGAACTCTACCTCCACAAAAGCATTGCTGTAGCTGCTTCAACCTCCCCACCCCTATGGTGTCTACTTCAAAAGCCTCAAAAACATGGAAATGGTTAAACAAAACCCCCCAAAATCTCACTAAAATCCCGCTTACGCCAGCAAATATTTTTCTCTCCTTTCTAGCTTTGACAGCAGCCTCAGGTAATATACAAATATACACCACTGGAAAACGTCTGATAAGTTGCGTTATGCTAACATTGTCCTTGAACAGGCAAACAGCATTTTCTACATTAGAACCAACCTCTAAAAGCTGTCTAGCAACTCTCCCAACTGTCTGCATGTCTATCAGACACAGTTCCCAGAGGTCACGACCCCCGATATGTTTGCCTAGAAAGCGAAATAAATGTTTTTACTCTGAAACTCAAAAATAACTTTAAGCCCTTCACTGCTGTTCGGCAGGGCTCAACTGCGGGTCAGATTTCGCTAGCTTTGATGTTAAGTATATTAATTGGAGAATTGTGGTGTGCATACTTTAGGAACAGATGAGCATGTGTTCTTCAATATCCAACTCGTACCTCATCGAATGCATTAATTTATTTATCGTGAATGAAATCGATTGAAAGTCAAAGTGTGTTTCAGTTCCCCCTCTTCGTCAGATTGACCGTGAAACCTATATAACGTCTAAACGCATTACTTACTGCGGGAGCAGAAGTCGTATTCTATCACAACTCATGCGAATAAATAAATATTATGTTTGTTAGAATGCCAGCTCGAGACAGTCCGCAGCAGGGGTCCATAAACAGTTTGCACGGACATGCAAATGGCACCGGAAATCTCTAAAAGGATAACGTTGACAGCTAAATAATCGGGAAGCGGCTCTGCTGCCAAAAAAGGAATTTACTATTGCGGGGGGAAACATCACCCGGACCCCACCACTCCCACCACCATCCCCGGAGAAGATAAGTGGTTTAAACTGCAATCTCACCTTCACTGCCCCCACATTATCCCCCCGGCGAGACAAATTACGTTTAATGATATGTTCCACCCTCTGTCTCTTCCACCTAAAACATTATAAATAATTTATGGAAGGCATAAATAAATACACTGTTTGGAGGAGAGGAAGAAGACAGTGCGGCCCAGCCGGATGGAGAAGAGAGAGAGAGAAAAGGGAGTAAACAAAGGGTAAGGGAAGCTATAGATGTCTTGTTACATTTTTAAATAGCGTCCCTGACCGGGGATTTTCTATTAACCTGTCTCATTGTAGTTTTCATCGCCCTCGTAAAGGTGTGGTCGGTCTCCGGTGCTGTAACCGATCCCTGTCTGCACTACTCTCTTTCTCTCTCTCTCTCTCTCTCTCTCTCTCTCTCTCTCTCTCTCTCTCTCTCTCTCTCTCTCTCTCTCTCTCTCTCTCTCACACACACACACACACACACTATGTATATTAGGTTTTATTGTGGTTTTGCTGGCCATGCATGTGTAAATTGTAGATTGTAAATGAACACGATCTAGGAACACAATCATCGCACCCACACGCAGACATGAACAGAAATACGCACGCATACAAACACACACACGCACACGCACAAAGGTATATAACATGTGATGCAAGTTAAGCTGTATGCCACTAAAGCATCACACACACTGCGAATGTAACAGACACCGACCAGTATAAACTTGCCATCATCAGTGTGAATACGATCGCTTGGTCGTGTGAAGAGGTACCTTTTCCCACCGCCGAGCTGTTAAGAACACTGACCCCAGTGCTGGCGAGCCACAGTAAGACCCCTGATTCGATCCCAGGTAGTGGCAAACAGGTGAGGACGCGCAGGTTCATGCTAGCATGGAGGTCAAAAAGTCAGAACCATGCGACTCAAAACCGTCACAGGGGTACACATGCACAAGCACACAAACAATCAGAAAATATAATGGTTAAGAACAGACAACTTCCTGTTTTCCTCCGCCCAGTTCTGTGGAGGCACACGGAGGTGCATCCATTTTTCTTTTACTATTGTTCTAATAGCCAACATCATTCTGACAAATGTTGCATAAAGATACAAGTAGGCTTTGGAAATTGATGATTCAGGAACAGAGAGTACAGTTAGATGCCTACAGATGCACCATCTGCCCACCCAGTGGACTGTTATGTCCAAGGACTTTAACGTGACCATCTTTCTGACAAACACACACACACATCCACACACGCTTCCTAGGTGCTGGACACCTGCCGATATCCAGCCTCCCCTCCATACAGCATACGAAGTAACAGCGTGATGTATATCACCATGCCAACCCCCTGTGGGCGTGACTCTGGACTGAAACCCCATGAATAAATCTCTCCCTGGGAGATCATCTGTCTCCCTGAACTACACTACCCTCTAGGTGTGTGTGTGTGTGTGTCTGTGTGTGTATCTGTCTGTGTGTGTGTGTGTGTGTGTGTGTGTGTGTGTGTGTTGACAGACAGACAGAGAAACGAATACATATAAACAATTACGGCAGGCAGTGCTTGTTTGCTTGGGAATGTACTGGCTGCATACTACATGTGTGTGACTGAGAATATTTGTGTCCTTTAATGGACAACGGTTTATGCTAAGTTGTTTACATCCTTTGCCTCGCTCCCTCACTGCCAGTACTCTGGGAACCTCTAAAACTCCACGGCAAGGGCAGCCACACCGTATTAAGCAAACATTAGAAGGCAATCTAACAAAGGGTAGGTAGGCGGGACTGAATGAATAATTGTGCATGGAGGTGGTGGTTTGAGAGCAAGAGCTATTGAACCTGGGAAAACATTGAACGCTGCTGCGGTGTTCAAAACAAAACATCTGACTGCATGACCATGACCCGTGGAGAAAATAAACAGCAATATTCAAACTGGACCTTAAATGGCACTCATCGGTATTTTGTAGTGTATATACGGTGTATATACATGTGTATATATATATATATATACATATATATATATATATATATATATATATATATATATATATATATATAATCCTGTTGAATTATATGAGTTCTGTGGAAGCGTACTGAGCAGTAGGTAGAAACTTCATCTACAGTGGGCACATTCTCAAAGAATATTACAATAGCATAAAGTGGCCACTTTCCTTCGGTGGTTACATAATCATGTCCATGGCAGCCACAAGGCAAGCTAGGTGTTAACTCCACAAAGAAAATGTGTTAACATTAATCTGATATTGGCGTTTCTGCCATTATATCTGATCTTATCTTTCGTCTTCTTCTTCTCCTTCTTCTTCCCCTCTTTTGTCCTCTTCCTCCCCAGTTGGTTCACTGTCCCACCCTCCCTCTCCGTCAATAACTTCCTATCGGTCAAAAGTTAGTGAGATGACGTCCTTTGGGCCAGCGCCATTACACATCGGCTCTTTCTTTTCTTTTCTGCCTCCTCGTCAAAACCACCCTCTTGTCCCTTTCTCCTCTCCCTCCTCCCGCACCGTGTTCTCTTTTGTCAGGTGTGTCTGTGAACCCTCTCTGTTTCTTCTCATCCCCTCTGCTCTCCTCCCCAGCTGGTTCCCTCCCGCAGGCAAAGCTTAAGAGAGGTGTGCACCATCCTCCCGGACGTGGGCGCTTCCTCTTTTTCAGATCGTTAGATGAATGATGAGGAGCACGGTCAAATCCCATTCCCTGGCTGCGTCTCATCGTCATCCCCCCCCCTTCATTTTCTCTCCTTTGCCGTCGTGATCGACCGTCCCCCCTCTCTCCTGTCTCCTGCGTTCTTTTTCCTTCTTCTTCTCTGTTTATTCCCCTTCATCCTCCTCCCTCCCTCCCTCTATCCCTCTTTTACCTTCAATGCTGAATGCGTATCCCATAACCTCATTTTCACGTCTCTCTCTGTATATTCATGCGATCCGGCATAATCAGTCCTCGATATGAATTTTATACCCACACTCTATCAGATGCCAAAACAATGTGCTGTAAAGCCTTGTGTGGTTCAGTTTGTTGCTCAGCAATTTCAGGCTATTTTGGTCCCTTTCCACTCCCTTTCACATTACCTGGCTGACAGATGCGAGGGTGCAATTTTCTCCTCAGTGCGGCGGGAGAATGATTGTCTTGTTGTGGGGGAGAATGAGGCGAGGAACACCCCCTGATTTTTTGCCTCAAGGAGCACACAATTTTATATCTGCAAGCGCCTGCAGATTTCATGCATTCATTAGGGGAGGCTTGTGTGGCGCCAGGGCCTCCGTGGCGTCGCAGTGAGCCAGGGATGGGAGCGTGCGGAACCGACTCGGATGGCGAAGGACGAGCCTTCTGGGGCCTTTTGTTCCAGCCCAGTGGTGGCGGGCTACTCGGTGACGCAGGCGGGGGGTTTTGGGGGGGGGTGGGGGGGTCTAGCCTGGAACACGTGACGGCAGGGGGGGTTGTCCTGCTCATCCGCGTTGCTCTCTCCTCCACTCTGGGGATGTTTTCTGTCTCTTACCTTCCACGGTCTCATTTGGCCTTCAATACCCACAATTCCTTGTTATGGTGCCCTTTTATTCAGACTCTCTCCTCTGATTTCTGTTGAAGTTTTGGGGTTCAAAAGCAAGCCCTGACCCTTCCCTGGGTTATCTACCTACTGTGGGTACCGACACACCACTCTGTACTAGTGTTGCAGGAAAGTGAACCCAGGGCTCTTTTGAAATGATTTGCATTGAAGCCATGAGTTTCCTTATTCCTCACGTCCTATGTGGGATTCTTGACTAAAGCTGTTTCGTTCCGGTCTCTCTCGTCGGTTTGTTGTTACAAATGGACACGTGCAGTATCGCACGTTCTAGAGCTTGATTCATCTAAGTTGGCTTACGGCGGATTCGGCTGTCAGGGGAGTACAGTAGGGGTGTGAATCCCAACTAGCCTCCCCTTGTTACTCTCTGTCTTTTTTTGCCATCTTGTCTCCTGCCTGGCATCCCCCCCTCCAAATGTGGGCACACCGAAAGGTCAGCGGTTACATCATCCCCCACAGAAACCAGGAATGTCCAGCTGTCTGTTCCCTTGTATACTTACATACCCGTCTGTTTGCCTGTCTGTCTGTACCCATGCTAAACGCTCTGCCCGCTTGTTTGTACATGTGGTGAGAGACTGGCAGCGCGCACAAGAGAGCTAATGAGAAAGGCCTATGAGACAGTTTTGCATACGTTCATGAGAGGCGGATAGAGAGGAGAAAAAGCCCAGTGACAGCGCCGCCCATAGAGAATCAGGCGAGAAAACAACAACTCCCATGTCATTGTTTCAGTTTACAAGTATATTAGGCTTCAAGCTGACAGAATCAAATTAATTTCCGAAGGACTCAAGCGCTGTTTTTCAAAGCTGTGAGCACAGTCTGCTTTAAACGTTGAAAGTCATAATGCTTAATAGCACGAGCGCACAACTCCAAATGTAAATAAGGAGGTGGACCGGACTGAGATATCAGTTCACCCTTCACAGGAACACCAGCAGGAGAAAACAGGGCCTAATACTTACACACACACACACACACACACACACACACACACACACACACACACACACACACACACACACACACACACACACACACACACACACACACACACAACACACCACACCACACCACACCACACCACACCACACCACACACACACACCACACCACACCACGCGCCCACAGTGTATCGACACGTTTTTGTCCTCCTCATTCCCTCTGGCCCACTTTTTTTTCTCACTCCCCTCTTACCCCTTTTTCTCTCTCACTCTCCCTCTCTCTCACCTTTCTCTTACCTCTCTCTTTTCCGCCTCTTCCTCTGTGCCTCTATCTCCCCCCCCCTCCACATCTCGCTCTCTAACTCTGCCACAGTTTAGCCCTTTCTATTTCAGTGTTATCAGCTCGACAGGGAATAACTGTTGCAACACTGTCCGTCTGTCCGTCTTTGCTTGTCTTTCGTTCAATCTGCATTTCATTTTTTCACCCGATGTAATTAGGCCTGTCCCTCAACCAGAGGTGACATTAGACTTTCTCGTTGTCCTCTATCTTGGCGGACAGGGTTGTACAGATTTCATCATAATCTATTATTACCCGTGATTTTAATTTAAAAGTCCCAATGACAATAAGCCATATGACAAAAGACAAGTAATATATTTCAAATCATTTTTTTTGGACGAGCCGATGCAAGTGTGGGAAATGCAATGAGGCTCGTGACGCACCGCTAGAAACGCTAGCTAGCATAGGAAGCTAACAAGGCCTTGGGTACGCTAGCTTGAGTAGCAGTCATTTTGAGTCGTTTGGCTCTTTCCAGTCACATAGTTACACATGTCCACTTAACACAGCCAAAGTACGTCCCCAACATCATTCGGTTTCGTTAGCTCGCATGTTTATTCACACTTGCTTATCCTTCCTCCTCCACTGCATCAATCCTTCTTTTTTTCACCTCTGTTGTCAATGCCATGGGCTTTCTCAAGAAACTTCAGACACTCAGCTGCAGTGACATTTTGCAGTGGTGCGGTATGTAGCCCAACAATGTGATTGCTAAAGCCAGCTAAACAACAAGGTCATGCACGTGAGATCAAAGTCAAGACTTAACAATAGCTGATTAATATGCACACTCGCCACCCACTGGACAAGGGTGTGAATGACTTAACGGTACGGTAGATTGCCCTCAGTGTTCAAATCTGTCAAGATGACGGACGGCCTTCAGACTGTTACATCATTGTTCAAAAATTCAGTCAGTAATGAAAATACTCGGTTAGCGTGACCTCTGCCCTCAACATCCCTGTCTGTCTGCCTGCTGTGTCCTTCAAACCTTCATGGAGAGAGACATAGACTGAGTTGCAGAAAGAGATAAACTGAGTCCCAGAAAGAGATACTGAGTCACAGAAAGAGATAGACTGAGTCACAGAGAGAGATAGAGAGAGAGAGAGAGAGAGAGAGGGAGAGGAATAGAGAGAGAGAAAAGAGGAAGTGAGAGGGACCCACTTGTCAGCTTCAAGGAAAGATTTCTCAACTCTCTCTCTCTTTCTCTTTCTCTCTCTCTTTCTGTGGGATCACTCTGTCTTTATGGCTCCAGTGAATTAGAAAAGTAATCTTCTCACTTTATCCCCCATCAATGCCATACACCAGGCGATGTGTGACTGCCTGGACAGACCAACCCTGGCCACCATCATGTAGCCCCTAGCCCAGCTTCCCACAGAGCCAGGCTGAGTCTGTTGTGAGGAGCTGACAACACACCATGTCAGAGGTCCTGTTCCCAGCACAGATTACGACCCCCCCCCCCCCCCCCCCCCCCCAAAAAAAAAGACATGTGACTCTCGACCCAACCTGCTCCCATCACCTTCGCGTGTTGAATCCCATATCACGGTCGATGCCATCTGACACGCTCAATGGAGTCAACGACGACCTAAGGCGGCACAGTCCCTGCATTCATGTGGGGTTGGAATTATCGGAAAAATGAGTTTCCGACTAGGAAAATTCACGTGAACGCCCCTTCATGTCGGAACAACATCTCGGAAAGTCGGGGGAGATTTTGTTACACGGCTTGCTGACGTCATACGTGAAAACATGGCAAATGAAAGAAAATGATTGGATGATAGTATGAGACTTTTTACTAGTTCACGTTGCATATATTTCTTTTGCACGCATGTCATTTTTAAGGTAAAAAATGGAAACAGCTATCAGCCTGTTGTTTAAACGTTCTGAGCAGTAAAATACAACAAATATTCTTTGTAGCTTTTATGTTGTTTCCACATTATGACTTAAAAGCACATGAACACACTGACATTGGAAGAACGATAGCCCAACTCGGGAAGTCGGACCCTTCAATGGGCACCTGAACGCAGGGTGTGTTCTGCAATCAGGTCATACTGGCGAGGGACACGCCTCTCGGCCAATCACGGGGCATGGTGGGAAGTGATGTTCATTTAGTGCAAAGCTGAGGTGCCGCCCCTACACCCTGTGTCCCCCTCTCCACTGAAAGACTCTCTAGACAGCCTCTCTATACTCAAGTTGACGGTGGGGTTCATACACTAAAGGCTATTTTCTGTATCGTGGTGGGAAAAGAGGACTATCAACCATTTGTGGGGGTGCGTGTGTGTGTGTGTGTGTGTGTGTGTGTGTGTGTGTGTGTGTGTGTGTGTTGGTGTAAAGGCAAAATATACTGTCTGACACACTGAACTGATAGCGTATATATAGATGGAAGGAAGCAATTCCGTCTGGCTGTCAGATAGCATTTCTCCAACTGGCACACACACACACAAACACTTCTGTAGACTTACACTTACACACACACACCCGCACACCAAACTCCCAGCTAGATACAAACTGACGGACAGATTGAACGGACACACACACACACATCGACACGCCTACACACACACACACTCACACACACACCAAGCGCTCCTCTTTTTCCCAAATGAAGTCAAGACAAGGTGAAGCTGAAGGTAATGAGGTTTGGCCAGAAGGATGAGACCGCCAACACCACAGCGTTTGACGCAGTGCCAACACGCAACGGCCACACAGCGCATAAACATATCTGATCCCGTAGACATAGACTCCTCATAGAGCTATTATGATTCCATAGGCATATCATAGACTCTTCATAGACCTATTATGATTCCATAGACATATCATAGACCTATTATGATTCCATAGACATATCATAGACTCCTCATAGACCTATTATGATTCCATAGACATATCATAGACTCCTCATAGACCTATTATGATTCCATATACATATCATAGACTCCTCAGAGAGCTATTATGATTCCATATACATATCATAGACTCCTCATAGACCTATTATGATTCCATAGACATATCATAGACTCCTCAGAGAGCTATTATGATTCCATATACATATCATAAACTCCTCATAGACCTATTATGATTCCATCGACATATCATAAACTCCTCATAGACCTATTATGATTCCATATACATATCATAGACTCCTCAGAGAGCTATTATGATTCCATATACATATTATAGACTCCTCATAGACCTATTATGATCCCATATGCATATCATAGACTCCTCAGAGACCTTTTAGGATTCTATAGACAAATCATGGAATATAATAAACCTATTATGATTCTTTATACACATCATTGACTCATCATAGATCTATTTTGATTCCATAGACATAGCATAGAACCATTATGATTATATATATATATATACATATATATATATATATATATATATACAGTATATATAGACTCATCGTAGACCTGTTATGATTCCATATACATATCATATACCTATTATGATTCCATATACATATCATAGACGCATCATAGATCTATTATGATTCCATAGACATGCCATAGACCTATTATGATACAATAGACATATCACAGACTTATCATATACTCATATCATAGACATGTGAGTTACCTCTCCCTGTCTACTGAGGCCTCCGCTGTGTGAAATAGATGTTTTGCTCATATAATTCACAATATCAATCATGAAATTCATAATATCATCTCTTTTCATTACATTTCCAGGTTGTTTTATGAGTGTGTCACTATGAATGAACGCTGTAAAGGGGCTTTTGAAGCATATACAATAGTGCAGTGGACTGTAAATATATTTGTCAGAGCGTGTGTCTTAATACGGTGACTGTAGATATTTAGTTTCTTTATTGCCATGTGCTGCACGAGACACATCATTCCATTAGATCTCCATTACGCAGTCTCTGCACGCAAGGCTGCCCTGGTGTGGGATCCAGACACTGGCTACTGTCTGTCTACTGGGCACTGAGCATTCAAGAGCGAAAGTAGCCCTTTTCTTCCAGGCCAACCTTGTGCATGGCTTGATTAATGCTTCCTTCACAAAGACAAATCTGCCCAATTCCAGCCTGGGTGAAGCGCCCTCAGATCCTCATGGAGGATTGGTTTTTTTTTCAGCAGGATGATGCTTCATCACACCCAGCCAGGTCAATCAAGGTGTGGATGGAGAGCCACCAGATCAAGCCCCTGTTATGGCCAGCCCAATCGCCTGACATGAATCCCATTGAAAACCTCTGGAATGTGATCTAGACTGTACGATGGATGGTCCCAAGCCATCAAACAAAGCTGAGCTGCTTGATTCTTTGAGTCAGGCGTGGCATAAAGTCACCCAACAGCAATGTGAAGGACTGGTGGAATGCATGCCAAGACGCATGAAAGGTGCGATGGAAAATCAAAGTTATTCCACCAAATCTAGATCTCTGAACTCTTCCAAAGTTAAAACATTAGTATTGGGATATTTAAAAATGATTATGAACTTGCTTTCTTTGCATTCATTGAGGTCTGAAAACACTGCATCTTTTTTATTATTTCGACCAGTTTTTGTAATTATTTGGATTTCCGGCAAATATATCTTTATATGCTGTAAATGTATCGATACTCTATTCTTTTCCTCTTTCTCTCTTTCTTACAGGCAGAAATGGCACACACTGCTACCCTTATCATGACTCACCCCAAGGCGTGGAAATGCAGAATAGAAAGATTTCTGCTCCTTTCATGCTTTACAGCGGAGGTACGCGAGATGTGATCCCACTGGCAGCTCACAAGCTGATAACTTTATGAACGCACAACAAGACAAAAGTTTGACATTGTTATGCTTTCTCCAGTCTTAAGTATTCATTCCGCCTTACAATGATTTCGTTCCATTAAAAAAAACCATCTGGCAAAATGATCTATATCAAGACGACTGAACCCTCAAAAAATAAACTGAATAAAAATGTATCTTGTTAAAAAAAACACACAGAACAAAAAAAAAACACTGATCTTAACTCCTACAGAGCCGGTTTTCTTCATTGATCACTCTGTAAATTCAGAAAAACACAAATAATTGAAAATCAACGGGGATGCTGGCCTGGCAGACAGTGCCAACTCAACTCTCTCTCTCTCTCTCTCTCTCTCTCTCTCTCTCTCTCTCTCTCTCTCTCACACACACACACACACACAAACTGACACACCAAGATGCCTGTTTTTTGACTCCCCTCCACGCCTGAAACCACATCTACAGGACGTCCCCTAAAGTCCCTCTGTTTCTCTCATTCTCTTTCTCTGTGCAACACATCACAACCCAGGCCGCTAGCACATTCGTGCTGATTACCTGAATAACGAAGGTCCTTCTGTTCCATCGGCTGGATGAACACACACACACACACACATACGCACACGCACACACACACACACACACACACACACACAGATTAATGGCCTCAGGACAATGGAGTGTCGTATTCAGATTCAGATGAATGGCCAGCTCTATTTGTGCTGCGCTCCACTCCATTGAGGACCCATGTGTCCTTGTTCACTCAAACTAACAGGCACGGCACAATATTTGGACCCACTAAACAAAGCTCCATCCATTCAAACCTTGGGCTGTGGTTACAGGGAATTCTGGATAGTTTAGGAGCTGTTCATTTTAGAATCTCCCCACGCAGGTAAGCTTCAACGTGATTCGCTAATCCTGCATCTGCCTGCACCAACGTTAAGCGTTGCGTCACCATTATCCAACTGCGTTGGGATGTTAGTCAGACCCCACTCCAAAGACAAAGTGACATTATACACCCCTGTAGTCTGATTCCCTTCATTATTGCCAGGCCCCACAAGTGATGACGGCATCAGAAGATGGCCCCGCTCGGGCTTTGAAGCCTAAGACATTGTCAGGTATTAAGAGGCAGCTCTTTCTGTCTACCTCTTTCTTTCTTTCTTTCTTTCTTTCTTTCTTTCTTTCTCTCTCTCTCTCTCTCTCTCTCTCTCTGTATCGTGACTGGCATGTGGTTTGCTCCTTTCATTATGGACATCATATCAGTATGAGTCAGTGGATTTCAACCGAAATCGAAACAAGTTCCGAACTAATCTGCTGAGACCCGAGTGATGATGATGCAGTATCTCTTCTTTTCCTCCCGCCCATCCTCCCTCCCTCCTTCTCTTCGCAATTACTCTCTTCTGCTGTACCATCAGAGAGAGGGATATATATATATATATATATATATATATATATATATATATATATATATATATATATAAATATATATATATATATATATATATATATATATATATATATATATATATATTTATATATATATATATATTTATAGAGAGAGAGAGAGAGAGAGAGATGGTTTCAGGTTGAGTTCAACACGGTACTGTACCTGCCCCTAAATTAGAAACAGTGAAAGATAGAGGAGTCGATAGAGAAAAGAAAGAGGCTGACAGCAGACAAAGAGAGAGAGAGGGGTGTGGGCAGTAAGAGATTTCATCCTCTTCCTCTCCCTTTCTCCACCTCTCCAACCGTCCTTATCTCTTTATCCCTCTCTCCTTCCTCTTGGACACATTGATTCCTTATCGATGTGCGGGGGGGGGGGGGGGGGATATGGAGCCTCCTTTATCACCCTTGCGCACACACACAACACACACACTCACCGGGTTCGCCAGCAAATGCTAGAGGAGGGAGAATGAGAGAACCGAGTGGTGCCAGGCTGCCTGGTGAGCTGGTAGTGAACATCGGGGGTGCAATGGATCCATGGGTTTCCTTCAAACTACATTCACTGTGCCAGCATTGTACCTGGATGCTCATTCAGGGAAAGAGATCCTCAGATTCAGATTCAACCTGCATGGTGTTCTGTGGGATGGCATAGTTTGTTGTTGTAAAATGTCTGCCGCTCTCTTGGCCAGCTCACTCTTGAAAAAGATATTTAAATCTCAATGAGAATTGTACGTGGTTAAATAGAGGATATACATTGTCATAGTACTATTATTATTTATACTAACGGTGTATGCATGATCAGTTCACACGCAGAACTAATATTCAAGGAAGAGGTTAGTATTATTTTTTTGTGAGTTCCAGAAATGCAAAACCTTGTTGAGTACTTTGGTGTGATCAAAGTAAATCTGGCAATACCCACCCTGGTCAACAGGGGGCGTGATTGAGTCGTTTGAGCATTCCGCCTCATGGTCCGAACATGAAGGCAATCCTGAAAGTTATTTTAGTTCAACCACCTTTTTTGGCACGGTACAAGAAACGCAATTTGACCAATATTTGACCATGATAATTATTGCAGCACTTTGGGACGATTCTGTATCTGTCTGTCACGCTCCGTCTCTCCTCTTCTTCGATCTGTCGTTCTTTTTTCTTCTTCTTCCTTCTCTTTCTCTGTCACACACAGAGAGATAGCAGTCGCTCCATTTCCCTCTCATTTCTCAGTCACAATATGAGGCTGAATCAATCATGGGACTGACACCGTGTCCTCTGGCTCCTCTCTAACACACACACACACACACACACACACACTCTCTCTCTCTCTCTGTCTTTCTCCATATCTCTGTCACACACACCTTGTGTGTGTCTGGCCTTGTCAGTCAGAGGAGGCCATGCCATGGCATTGACCTGAGGTGCCACACACACTGTGTACAGGAGCCCGTCGTTATAGCCCACACCACCACCTTCAATTAACCTGCCAAACCTGTGTGCGGCCTGTGTGTGCGGCCTGTGTGTGCGGCCTGTGTGTGCGGCCTGTGTGTGCGGCCGTGTGTGTGTGGCCGTGTGTGTGCGTCGTATGCTGGGTCATGCAGGCTGCACCGAAATGACTGATTACATTTGGTGACCTGCCGCTGCTGCTAGAAGGGTGTGTGTGTGTGTGTGTGTGTGTGTGTGTGTGTTTGACAGCGTATGTATCCGTGTTAGTATGTGTGTCCTGTTTATCAGCCATAGGACTAGGTGACCTGCTTCCAGCAATCAGCTTTTAGACTCTTTCTCCTCCCTCCCTCCCTCCCTCCCTCCCTCCCTCCCTCCCTCCCTCCCTCCCTCTCTCTTCCTTCCTCCTTCCCTTCCTTCCTTCCTTCCTTCCTTCCTTCCTTCCTTCCTTCCTTCCTTCCTTCCTTCCTTCCTTCCTTCCTTCCTTCCTTCATTCCTTCCTTCCTCCCTCCCTCCCTCCCTTCCTGTCCATGAGAAATACTTTCTGTTAGACTGCTTGACTAATCACAGGGTGCATTTTGCAGCAAACAAAGGGAGAGTTTTGGCGAGTCAAAGAGGGCTTTTTCTTTGCTTCCCACTCCTGTCGAATGTCTGCGTGTTGCTATCTGTCTATCTGCTCCCAGCGAGGTCCTCTGATAGCCCTACTCTGTACTTTGACGGGAGAGCTTTCGAGTGGACGGCTGACTGCTGAGGTGCAGGGACGGAGGTGCGGCACACGAGACGCAAAGAGAGCGGAAGAACGGCACAAAGAGAACGAGTGGGAGACAGCGGGAGACATGCGGCATCCTGTTGGAACAGTTGAGGAGTGGGGGTGGAAGTCCTCTCAATCACAGCGCTCCTTCTCCCCCTCGGCTTTCATCTCTCTCCCCGCACGGCTCCACATCCCTGGCCCCGCTGTGAGCCCAACCTGCGCGGGCGCACGCACGCACGCACGCACGCACGCACACACGCACGCGCCGCCATGCGCACACACACACACACACACGGCACCCCAGCGCCCGCTGTGTGTCTTAACGAGTTGTGATTAGAGATATTTATGAGTCAGAGATAGCAGGCAACACTTTGATGTGCTGCCGACAGCAACTTTGTTCTTTGCCGGCCTATCTTGTCATATTTACACACAAAAAACGCTTTAATGATTTTAATTTTTCAACTTTCGGTCATATTTACACAAAAAAACGCTTTCATGTTTTTAATTTTTCAACTTTCGGTCGTTAAGCTGCCCATTGTTCTCCCTGGCTCACCATCTGCTTGGAGGCCCTCCTAGGCCCAGACGTAAAGTACCCTGTCGGAGGGGCTTCGCTCAAACGTCGACCAGGCCTGACTAGCTGGCGCTTTACGGAGAGCACCTTCAGCGGGAGCGTCTGTTTCTGCTCATAGGGACAGTTTATGACCCAGTCAAGTGAGACAGAAAGTAAGAGAGTTAGATGATGAATAGCACAATAGACTCTTGGGCCATTTTCTCGCAGTGAAAGCCATATAATAGGCCATATGTCAGACATTTAGAGATAGAGTCATTTGCAGATCGTATTTTTGGAAGTTTCCGGTATCATTTGAACATCCTTCGCCCAATGGTTGACCAGTTCTGCTCGCTGAAAAATGTGTCGTAGCTGCTTGTTCAGAACTTGGCCCAGAAAGTTCTGTCACATTAATATTTCAAGCTCCTCCACCAGTATCCCAGCGTTTCATACAGTAGATCAACTTAATGCAGCTGTACATAGGTGCAGGTCTCGGTTATCTGTCCCCATGATGATGTAATACAGACTATATATATACAGTAATGTCCAAAAGTTTTAGCCAGGTGGGTTGGGGGTGCTGTAAAGTAAGAATGCTTTCAAAAGTAGAAATGTAAATAGTTATGTTTCCATCAATGAACAAAACGTAAAGTGAATGAAATGCAGAAAATTCTAAATCAAATCAATATTTCGTGTGACCACCCTTTGCCTTCAAAACAACAACACCTGCCTAAAACCTTTGCACAGTACTGTATATACACATAAAATAAAATACAAATATATGTATATATATATATTTTTTGGGCTTCATTTTTAAGTCAGTTTTCATTGAGTTTTCATCTCAAGTACAAGTAAGGAGAGAGGGGTTTTGAATGTACCTCATGGTCAGTCATGTTATCTTGTTACCCAAGTTAACATTCCGAAATTAACGTTTCCATTGTAAACAACCAGTAAGACTGTCAGCGGTAAATATACACCTGCTGTTGTCGCTATGGTTACCACTTATTGCCATGGAGCTGATGCAGCAATATTTTTAACAGGGTTACTTTCCAGGTGGGGCGTCTTACCATTTGACCAGTTGATTTGTTGACATTGTTCCCAAGAGCGGCCTCAGAGCGGCCTTGATGTTTAGCCAAAGTGAAAAAGGAGAAAGCCTCTGTGTAAATGCCAAAGTGTCATGGCTGACACTGGTCGCTGTGTTTGAAGCCTTGAAGAGGACCTTGTGCTGAAATTTCAGGTGTTGCTCTGCAAACTTTTCAAAAACAAATTCACGACATAGCACAGCCTTCAGCTTCTTCTAGTTCGCTGCGTTTAGGTTCAGATTTCTGGTTTGAATGGATCCCCAACCGTGACTTTACATCGGTGCTTTATTGTATTCACATTATCAGGCAATATATTTAGATCTAGGAGGGAAAGAGCGTGTGCCTGCGTACACTCTGTGTATTTGCACGTGAGTCAGTGAGTGTGTGTGTGTGCGCGTGCGTGAGTGTGTGTGTAAGTGTGTGTGTGTCTATAAGCTGCAGGGCTCTCTTTAGATATGGGGTTACAGTTTGCTCTGAAAACATGCTGCTGTCACTCACACAAAGACTGGCGCCCCTCTGAGCTCTGTGGGTGTGTGCGAAGTTTGTCTGTGTGTGTGCGTGTGTGTTTGCACGTGGACGTGAACGAGTGTGTGACGTTCTCCCTACACTTCCCCTCACTTTCTCTCCCTATCCTCAGAGTAACTTATCTCATCTGAATAGGAAATAACATCTTTCATAAAGATAGAACATAGATTAGCAAAACATTCTGGACAAGTTTTCCCTGTTTATCAGTTCGGTACCTAGCAAATGAGCGTTCCAAACAGACACGGTCGACTATTTAACCCTTTTTATATAAATACACCTTCTCAAAAAAAAGGGCCAGTCTAGCCTAAAGATCGACACAACCTTTTGGGATAACTTCTACTTTCACATGCAGGCGGCCCCCTTGGTGTAGCGGACATGGTGTTCCCTGCGGACAGGTCAGCTGTTGCGGCCAGTCAGTGACCAGAAGGATCCCCCCATGTTGAGGTCAGAGTCAGTGGCGCCGCTTTGGAAAGCTAACACGTACAACCAGCCACCCACCAGAACATACACACGCACACACACACGCACGGACACAGACGTACACACACACACACGCACACACACAGTCAAGCGTGCTCTTAATGCAGTTCGCAAAAGACAAAAATGTCAGCACTTAAAACAAAAGTGCACGTGCTCACACACACACACACACACACACACACACACACACACACACACACTGACTGGGGCAAGCCAGCCTGCCGTAACGTTGTGCCAAGCTCAAACACAAATACATATGTACCCACACACAGGGATGTGACCCCCACACACGTACACACCAAACGCACAGGGCTGAAGGTCAGCCTGTCGGGCTACCAGGGGGGAAGCACAAGCTTCCTGTATCCCTGTCACAGGGAAGTGTGTGTGTGTGTGTGTGTGTGTCACTGGGAGAGAGAGTAATTCAGCCCTCCCTTGCATAGCCCAGTTTGGCACGTGAGGAATTCATCCCTTGGCACCCGGGATGAGGACTGGGCCTACGTGTTGAGTTCTAAGTCCAACGGTGTGTGTGTTTGCGTGAGTGTGTCTCTGCGTGCATGTGTGTGTGTGTGTATGTGTATGTGTATGTGTGTGTGTGTGTGTGTGTGTGTGTGTAGAGTGTATGTGTGCACATGAGGCTCTGCTTGGACAAAGCCCCCTGGTCCGGGCAGAGCTGGTATGATGGAGCACTTCAGTTTCCATCTATCTTTTCAGTCACACGTACGCACACGCACGCACGCACGCACGTACGTACGCACGCACGCACGCACGCACGCACGCACGCACCCACGCACACACACACACACACACTCACAAAGTCTCTCTCTCTCACATAAACACACACACCCAAACAAATAGTTGTTGTTACGCTATGTATTGATTGAGTGTGTCTGATTCCTTTGGCCTGGTATTGGCCTGTGGCTTCGCTGGGAACAGTGTCTTTGAATAACAGATTGCTTATTTGTAGATGGCTTTAGCAGACCTTTAGGCAAAACATGATGTATTAAAAAAAATCCTTCTGAGAAGCAGTTCTGCCATCTGGTACACACACGCACACACGGACACATACAAAAACACCCACACACATATACGCACATACGAACACAGAAGGAGCCAGCTCATGATAGACTAACGGTTATAGATTACATCTTAATATAATATTTATATAAGTATAGCTACATATACTTTCCTATACGTGGGCCCATGGCCAGTCTTATTATAAATGGGAAGTCTAAAAAGAAAGTATAAGTAGGTGCCCCTTTTACGAAGACAATGTCATCAATGGTTGTAAGTCGTTGGCCGTTAAGTGTTGCCATATGTGTGTCAACGTATTTTTCAGTCGTCTGATTCATTTGTGAAGTACACTGAGTATACACAGTGTATCCATTGGACAGTGAAAAGCTGTAGGCTTCCTTTAAAATGTCAGACATTTATTGTTGTGAACCTTCTGGGAGACACATGAGCGTGTAGAAGACACTACAGAAAGGCAAAAGTAGATTTCCGTTGCCTTTATGATTCCTGTGCGTGTGCGTGTGTGTGTGTGTGTGTGTGTGTGTGTTTCGAGCACCAAGAGAGATGGCTATGGCCCGGAGCCTTCATAGCCACACAGCTACTACTTCTAAGGTACATTTCTCATGGAAGGAAAACTATGGAATTGATTCAGAGCAGGGCTGAGGGCCAGAGGGTGTGTGTGTGTTTGTGTGTGTGTGTCAGACTGTTTAGGACAGAGGAAGCCTGCGTGTTTGTGTGCTTTTGGGACATTTTTCAGAAAGGGATGGACTCGGCTCTGTGGGTCAGTGAGCGTTCTTCTGTTGACCACCTATAAATCTCTGCTGCGTCACCCAACTTTGTTTTCTTGGAAGAAACAGTGGGACTATGGGCTACCTTAGCACGATGTGTTGCTAGCTCGCTAGCAGCACACAACTGAGGTAGCTAATAAACCACTTGTGAGTTGTCCAGGAACCCCCTCACAACCAAAAATGCACCCACAACCTAAACGGCAGGGGCACCCCCTGGCCTTGTCCTACGCCACCCTGGCAACCATGATTGTAACACACTAAGTAAAAAGAAATAGTTCTCAGACTCTTATGGTTTTATATTGTTTACGTTTGACCCTTGCCTTACCCAAAACCTTTTTTCCCTCCTCGATAGTTTATTTTTGTTTCATTCAAATTAAATCCCATCCCCTCTTCCATTTCGTTACCCCGTGGCTCGTCCTCGCCTAACCACATTACTTAAAGCTAGCCTTATCGCTGGCCATCGCCTTCTCCTTCTAGATGTTTGGGGCTTCATCCCGCCGCATGGAGGGGCCTTCAAAAGCCGTTTACGACATCAAGGGTGTCATGAAACCATCTGGTGGGGGCACATATAAAAGAAATAAGCCCTTGCGACTAACTCTGTTGGTTCTGCGGGGGACATGCACACAGACGCGCACTGACTCACACACACATTGCAAACAAACGAGGGACACACACTCTAACCGATACTCTCTCTCTCACACACACACTCCCCGTCTCCCTCTCGGAATCCATGCCGTAGCTTTCTCTCCACTGATGGCGACTATAAACACGTTTCATCAAATGAGATGGCTGAATTACACACTAGCAGAGGCACCGGCAGAAAATTGCATACTCCCCTTATTTATTTTTTTAAAGATTTTAATCACATATAGCAGTTTTATTGTTGTAATTTCCATGCATCAGTATAATTACAGCACAGCTCAAGGGCACAGTGACTGAAATGAGCATTACAACCAAACGCTGAACTTATCAGGGAACATTAGCCTGTTTTGGTTATGGCTCTGCAAAAAAATGCCTTCCAAGAAAAAAAAAACACACACTAAAGAACAACAACATCCAAGAAATATGTAACACAATTACCAGGAGCCAGCATAAAGAACCATACATTGCACTGCAGAGATAACAGAAAAGCATATCTTTTTTTCTTTTGCTAGTTTCGCAACAGGGTAAATATCGTCTCTCGATGGTGCATCGACACGTAGCCAAGGCAGACAGGGTCACAAAAGCGATTGTTTTTCTGAGAGTCACTCGGTAACGGCTCATTTTTCTCTGTCTATTTCCCTATTTTCCTCCCTCGGCAAATTGTAAGTCTGAAAGACTCATTACACCAGGGTGGTTAATGGGTGGTATTTCAGAAGTGAGCGAACTGCCATTAAAGACTCAGCTTTTGATAACCAAAGGTCGACTCTTGCAGCTCTTCACCGCGACGTGTGAATGAACATGACGTTGGCTGCGTAGGTTCGGTTGCGGCCTTTGTTAGGCTCTACAATGGCACAGCGTTGCCGCTGCGAACCTCATGCTGTCAGCGTGATTCCGTTTGGAGGACACGCCGCCTCTTCCTTCGCTTCAGACAAAAGGTGCCCGTTCTACTTAGGCCTTATGAACGGCGTAACTTTCGCAAACAAAGTAGGCGCCAGGGAGTTAAACACGTTCAAAGACATTCAGATTAGTTTGGCAGATTAGCAAAGTCATTTACAGTCATCCACTGAAGGTCCTCAAAATAAGTAAATTGTTTGAGCAGTTAAAGGGAAAAGGGGTTTCTAGAACTTGTTCAGCGCTCGTCAATGCACCGTGTAAACAATGATGTGGGCTTCAGCCTGGTTTATGCATCTGCGAAGATGCACGTAAATGTCTATGCGTAGCTTCACAGAGCAGGGGTTTCTGGGTGACCGTAGCTCGCAGAGGCTCGCAGACGAGCACTCCGTGCAGTTCTCCGAATGCTTAAAGCCCGTAGCGTATAACTTTTTCTCCTGTGCGTCAAACAATAGCTGATTGGTTGAGCAAGGAAGGAAGTAGGAAGCGAAAAAATATCCGATAATATTGGAAAACACACACAGATCGCGATCCACCAAACAGTGGAGTAGTTTGAAGACCGAATTGCGGACGAGGTTCACAAATTACTGGCATTTGTACGACCTGGAGAAAAAAACTACAAAAATAGAGACGTCACTATACGCGACGGTCCGTATCTGTTTCTTCTACAGTATTTTGTGTACATTCTGGATTAGTGAATATGACCCTGCTCTAGTGAACCTGCAGAAACATGTAGGCAAATGACTGTGGAACGTTAGCGAATGAGGCACGGAAATCTTTGCAGATCTGCGACCGCAGAAGCATAAATCTGGCTTTCCTCATAAGCATGAGAGGCCATTTGATTCATTCAACTAGCACCGCCTCTGCATGCCACACAAACACACACACTTTATATATAAAAAAACACACGCACACGGATTCTAATGGATCCCAGGAGGAATAGTTCTTACTGTGGTAAACTAAACTAAACACCCTCTTTCTTAGAAACAAATGCACATAAACACACACACACACATGCTCACAATCACACGTCGAGAGATAACCTCTCTCTCTCTCTCTGATTGGAGTAGCAGCAACGTGAGTGTCCCTTAATGAAGCTTGGCCATGATTGAACTGCAGCAGCCATGTCTTCAGCCAGCTCTTCATTAGACGCCGAGCTTCTTCTCCGTAGCCGTGAGTCCACCAGAGATAATTGACAGAACAAAGACACTCACCACCCCCGGGCAGGGAAGAGATGGGAGGTCCTGCACCACAAAAAGAAAAGGAAATGAATGAGAGGATAATAGGATCGTAGGACACATTCTTTCTGAAGTCATGTGCAGGCCATATCTACATAACAGCAACCAAAGGAACAACAACATTAATAAGTATCATAATAATGATAACAAAATGTAAAATAGTATTTGTCACACCATAAATGATCAAAGGATGAAGTCCCTTGTACTTGCAGTAGCATGAGATATGTAAATATTATTATTAATATTATTTTACCTGAAAATATCTCAAAGCTTTTTACTCTAATGTGGTGAGCATATCTGTTTGACGTGAAATAGATGTGTTGGCGTGCAGTGAAGGACTCCATAAATATAAAAGAAGCATGCTGACGGACACGGCAGAGGAACCCAGATACACCTATCTATTGTCGGGACACTGTCACATTGACGTGTTGCAGTGCGGCGGGGTTAGGACAGACCCCATCAATAAGAATGAGTCATGCGTTGGAGGCAGATAACCAACCACTGTTTGAACCGTAGACAGGCAGATCTGCATGGGAGGTAAGCGCGCGCGCGCAGGCACGCACACACGCACGCACACACGCACGCACGCACCCACGCACACGCACACACACACACACGTGTATTCTACAGTAGGCCAGCAGGGGGATCTGTGTGAGAGGGAAACACACCGTATAGTTGACTATCATCACATTAGTTCTTACAGGTAGATACACAGACAGACAATCTGACACTCCGAAAGACAGAACTCATGCAGTCCCCGTGACCTATGACCTCTCCTCTCTGTACTGAGTCACCCCCCCCCTCCAGGAAAGTAGATTAGTTTGTCATTGGGTCGCTGCTCCAATGTCGGCAAGACAAAATATTTCTGGATGGGAGATGACAGGGAGACAGAGGTCCTCTTTGTCACCCTGCATCTCCTCCTACCCCCCACAGTGTGCCCCCCAGGAATGTCTTTGTGGTGTCTGGGCAAGTTTAGGATTCCTGTCACATTCCAGCCTTTTGTCTATGTGAACATGTGTGAGAGGGTCTGTGGATGTGTGTGTGCGTGCGTGCGTGCGCGCGTGCGTGCGTGCGCGCGTGTGTGTGTGTGTGTGAGTCAGGTCCAACCCCTGGATTAGGGACATAATGGGATGGGTCATTGGGGAGCAAAGTGGTCAGCTGCTTGAGATACCTCGGGCCAGATTGTGTGTGTGTGTGTGTGTGTCATTGTGGTCGGCGTGATTCCTGGATCACACACGGGATAATAACCTATTCAAACAGCGGGCGTCACCCAAGAACTAATTAACAACATCATCTTTTCTGATCTACCGACCCAGATAGATATCTAGATAACATTTATCCTCGATTACACTTTCGCTTTTGGTGACACATAGCCTGCAGTCGTCTGCTGCAGTTAAAACACACACACAAACACACACACACACACACACAGAGAGATAGAGAGAGAGAGAGAGAGAGAGAGAGGTTTCATAGCTAATGATTACCAGAAGCAAGTCCATATTCATAATTAGATATTTAGATTTTCTGTTGATTTGTTGTTTGTTTATTCCCCAGGGTGGTTAGATCTGTTTCTCTCACATAGTCTCTGGGAGATAGTGTAGAGAGAGAGAGAGACCCTGTGAGAACTGGAGAAAGAGACAGAGACAGAGAGTGAAACAAAAAAGAGAGACATGGAGTGAGTGAGAGAGAGAGAGAGAGAGAGAGAGAGAGAGAGAGAGAGAGAGAGAGAGAGAGAGAGAGAGAGAGAGAGAGAGAGAGAGAGAGAGAGAGAGAGAGAAAGAAACCCATAGAGAAATAATACTAACAAGCAGAGAGAAAAATCAGACAGAAAAACAGAAGTAGAGGAAGAGGAGTAAACTGGAGACTGATAAGTGCTGTTAGAATAGGGAAGCAGAAGGGCCAACAGCAGAAAACTAGAGAGACAGTTAGTGGATAATAAAATTCAATATAGCGGCTTTGTTGTATGTGTTCACACAAGCACAAGCACACACACAAATGCATACGGCGGTAGCAGTGGTGTCCTATGCATCCGTCACGGCTGAGATCATAGCCAACGGATCCTGTTATTGCAGCTACAGGCTCAGTTATGGCAGTGTGGCAGCAGGCTGTGTGTGTGTGTGTGTGTGTGTGTGTGTGTGAGAGAGAGCGAGAAGCACAGCATACACACAAATGTAAACAACCTAAAAAATGAACTTACAAAACAAACGTACACTGCACTCTCTCTCTTTCTCACACACACGCACACACACACACAACCACAGAGGCACTTGCTCGAATCGTTGCCTTTGAGTGTCGCCTCCAGTTCTTTGCTCGTCATTTTACGCTAGCAGCTTTGACTTCACGGCGACTCTCTCGGCTCAGAGAGCGCGGCACTCCCCCCCCCGACACAACCCACGGAGCAGCTCTCCCTTTCATGTCCTGCTCCTTCCACTGTGACATGCCATGTCAATCAAACGGCATTTCAAAGTGCCCTCCAGTTTTAATTAACCCTTTGATGTCGCGCTGCCAAGACGCGAGGGGCAACGGCGATGGCCGCTCCAGCACAACCAACATCGCCATTTATTTTTTTCTGCAGTTGGAGACTTTGGAGCCCTTTATGTTTGTTACCAGACTTACCAGGTACGCACAATCACTGCACCAGCCCGCTATGAGAGGCCCCCGAAATTACCGGTAAATCAAACGGCATTTCCAAGCACACTCGGCCGTTCTAGCGTACCACTTTGATGTCTAACCATGGTATCAAACAAGCAATTCAAAGAAATGCCTTTTTTTTTTATTGTTGTTTGTTGTTGTAAATAAACAGCTTGGTTGAGGTCTGAGGTGCGTGCGCGGCTCAAGTTCATCTCCATTTCAAAAGAAAAGCCTTGGGAGCCTCGGCTGTGCGGAGATAAAGAGCGTATTGTTGGGCTGCCTGTGTGGATTCCCCTGTGGTTCTGCCGAGCCACGGTGGAGAGGAGTTAGGGGTGTTCTCGGTGCTCTCTTTCTCTCTCTCTCTCTCTCTCTCTCTCTCTCTCTCTCTCTCTCTCTCTCTCTCTCTCACTCTCGCGCATGTGTGCGTGTGTGTGGTCGTGTGTGTTTGCAGGCAGGAGTTTTGGCATGCATCTGTTTGTACACTGTGGGAAGGGGACGGCAAGCTCTGGCTATGGAACCCCGTCTCCATGGCAGGTCAGCACTCTGCCAGCCCTCTCCACGGTGAACAGCACTCCACGCCCCGAAGGAACGCAATCAGTCCCCGCCATCTCCGCCAGCCAGGTGTGGGCATTGTGCACGTTTTCATCAGGGCTGGGTGACCGCTTCGTAGGTGAGTGTATGTGTGTGTGTGCATCCGTGTGTTAACCATGCTGAGGGGCTTTGTATGTGCTATGCTAAGTTCTCATCAAGCTGTTACTTTGTAGTATGTGAGCGTTTGTGTGTGTGTGTGTGTGTGTGTGCGCCAGAGCGAGAGAGAGAGAGAGGGTCGCTATCGGGTGATAATCAACAAAAATCAAACTGGAGTGTAGCTGGAGTGCGTTTCCTCGAGTGGAGGGGTCTGAACTCAGGCGGGCTGGTTGGAGCCTGCTGTTTGTCTCCTCGCCCTGGTCTCCAGCACACCTTTCCAATCAGGAGTGGGATGGAGCCACTCCGCCTCACTAGGACCCACAGGCCAGACTCCATGTCTGTTCCAGCCACGATTCCTCCCCAGGAACGGATGCTGCGGGGCCAAACGGCGAGTGACTCCCAAGGTATGCCTTAACGAGAGCGCAGAGATAAACAGAGGGAGTACAGAGAGAGCCAACATGGAGGGGGAGGGAAAAAGAGAGAGAGGAGAGGGAGTGAGAATAGACAGCAGAAAGAGAGAGAGGGGACAAAGAGAGAAGAGAAGGAGTGAGAATAGATAGCAGAAAGAGAGAGAGAGAGAGTAGATCTATAAATGGAGAGAGAAAGTAGAGAGTTAATGAAATAATAAAGAGAGAGGGGAGAGAGTGATAGATTGAATGGGCTACGGTTAAATCTAGCGGAAGGGAAGATGGATGCCCCTTCAGGTCTACAGGGAGGTGTGCCTCTCCTCGCCCAGCTGGGGCCTGGTCCCCGGCTCCTGGTTTGGTTTGGTCACACCTTCCCCTCCCTCTCTCCATCCTCCGTGGCCCTTCTTACGATGTCGGCAGGGACAAAACAGCCTGGGAAGTAGAGGGGGGGGGGGGGGGGGCGTAAAATCTGGTCGGGACTCAAGGCCTCTCGATTTTTGCATTCACTCCACTCATTGGACGTGCCGTCGGACACCGACAACCTGACCCGCAGCCCGTTCTGAGAGCAAGTGGGGGGCCATGTGACGTGCTGGTTTCTGCTAGGCAGAGAAAGCCTGTTGGATTTGATTCAAAGTCGTTTTTGAAGGCTATTGTCCAAAGGGACAGGCGGTGAGAGGGGCCAAGAGGGCAAAGCTGTTTAGAATGAGAGCCCCCCCTCCCCAGGGGGAACGGACCCCCAAAGCGGCGACCACCTCCTCACCAAGCTCTCCCCTCATCATTTAAGGGCAGAAGCACAACGGGGCTTACGCATTCCTGGTCCCTTTTTTGATTGTCTCCCGTGCTGCACTGTGGCTCGCCACGTAACCATAGGAACCGGTTTCTTTGGAGAGAAATTGCTTGGCTCAGAACGCAAAGGATCGGTCTCAGCCCTGTGCATAGTGAAAAAGGCAACGCCACGGTTTGAAAAGTGGTGAAAAACACGTCAATATTCATAAGCCATAAAACTATTGCACATCTCTTTAAAAGTATTCTTTTCAAAGAGAAGTTTATCCAGAGTCTTCTAGGAGAAATAATATCCTGTTCATGCTAATGCTCTTTTTCCAGCCTGTTACCAGGATTGTTTAACATAGCTAATATATTTAGCCTTCTTATTTTAGGTGTGCACAAATCTACAGTTTGAATTAGCGTCGAGCTCCGATGGTGACTCCATGTACTTTAACACAACCCACTCCTGTTCAATTATAGTGTCGTAAGACAGCACTGTTTACACCTTCATTTCTACTTCCCTCTCTTTATGTGTCCTGTTCTGTGTGTGTGTGTGTGTGTGATGCCTTATCATTAGCGAGATTCCAGTGGTGGGGGGTAAGTAGGCTGTGCTATGGAATGCTAGACGGAGCAGTAGATTATGGTGATGACCTTGGGCTGGCATACACACACACACACACACACACACAGTGTGAGGTTGTTTGCTGTGAGGCTGCTCTCCCCTCTGGAGAACAATAACTGACCAGATTTTTCATCCATCTGAACACAAACACAAACGCACAAGAAGGATTTCCTCACCTGAGGGGTTGGCTGGTTACACAATGCGCCTGTGAGCAAAGCAATAGATGTGGGCTTTCTGGCTGGGGGCGAGCCAAGATCAAACGAAAGACAAGATGCCCATTATTCAAAGAAAACCTTGCTTGGCATCATACATCTGTATCCCTGTTACTTCTAGATCAAACTTTTCAACTATGAAGCCAATGCTTACTAACACTCCCTGCCTTAAAAGACATGCAGTGGCATCAAAAGCCCATTTTAAGAGACACCTTTTCTAATCGGAGATGGGAAGTAGCAGAAATCACACAATATATTTGACAAGCATACATATATGTTCTTCACACCAGGATGTTAAGACAGTGCTCTTGAAAGAATCTGTATAATGGAAACAGAGCCAACAAACATGTCGATTTGGGCTGAGGTCCTCAAGATGGCTGACCCACGTGCTAGCTAGCGTGTTTTCAGTGGAGAAATGTTTTCCTCAGCTTGGCTTGACGGGAAAAGGGAGCGCCGCTGTGGAATTGCATGTCCATTCATGTAGTGTCATCCAACACCCAAAGGACAATGGACAGAAGGATGAACATATGGGAAGGAAAAAAACGGGGGGGGGTGTTAAGCTAAGGAGCTAAGGCCGGAGAGACGAGCTCAGGGGAGGAACGG
This sequence comes from Aplochiton taeniatus, assembly GCA_017639675.1. NCBI lineage: Eukaryota > Metazoa > Chordata > Actinopteri > Galaxiiformes > Galaxiidae > Aplochiton > Aplochiton taeniatus. The sequence goes on along the minus strand of CM030173.1, from coordinate 8,925,885 downwards.
CTCGAGACAAAATCACAGACGAGAACAAAATGTGAATGGAAGTATGAGAACATGAGCCAATAACAACCAGAAAAAGAAAGGGGTGGGAATAGATCATTGACAACTCGGTGAACAGAGGGAAGTACAAGAGAAGCAGTTTGAAAGAAAACCATACATTCTTTGTGCTGAGCAAAACCAGTTAGGCATATATTCAAATATTTGTATATAATATATGTATGTATATAGTGTTACAATACCATGTACAAATGTACTATTAGGTCACATAAATTGTGATTAGAATGCTAAATAAATGAGACAAGTAAAAAAAAAAGGAAGAAGTAAGGAAGAAAAAATCTCTTTTCGCTTTGAAGGAAAATGTTCTCTTCAGGAACTTCAGTACATAGCCCCTGGGGTTTCCCGCTGCAGTTAAACGGTGCCCTCCACTTCACTCACATGAAGGGACCCGTTACAATTCCTGTCAAGCGTGTCAAGAACATCCATTCCTTTTATTACTGAAGCATTTTTTAGATTCCTTCTGACCAGTCACTGGTCGCACCACAGAAACAGAAAAGGCAAGAAAGGCACACTGTTCAATAGATTTATGGGAGCGTGACAGCAACATGAAACATTTTACTATAGGGGTATTGTACTATACTATGTGAAATGTATATAGAAATTGAAAGAGGTCTGTTCGGAGCTGTTTAGTTCTTAATACAGTCAATTGGGCCTCGTTCACTAATATCTTCCTACGTTTTTTCTGAAACTGGTTCTTAAGACAGTTCCTAAGACAAGTCTACGTCGAATTCATGATGTGTTCTTAGACCGCAGAATTGTTCGCACCTGTGTTATGCTGATAAATCCCAGGCTATGTTTTGACCCACATACTTTAATACTATCTGCTATATACTCAATGAGCACACACTGCATACTGAATACTGAAACCAAAATTGAATAAACAACTTTTTACAAAGAATTGCTTAAATTAATAGTATACTCAACTGGAATGTGACCAAAACTCCGGCAGTGTTTTGTGTTTTAAGTCAGAAGGAAGTTGGGGTGTGATGCAGTCTAGCAATCTCTTGGGTGCTCAACATTTTCCCCAAATATAGTATGTCATCCGGGAGATTTCAAATTCTCAAATTTCACGTTGGTATACTGCCTACACATTTTTTGTCAAATCTAGTATGTTAAGGATGCATAGGCGATTCTGAACACAGCCCCCGTCTCTTCGTAACTTGAAAGCGTGTGCCATTTGTTCTAATTAGCATAGGCAAAGGCCCCACCAATCCCCATGAAAGGACATGAGAATGCAGGCAGGGCCATAAACAAGACAGGCATCATTTATGCTGGGGACATTGAAATGGACAGTTTTGACCTCATCGTTTTCATAATTAAATGTATAATAAAAATAAAATAAAAATAAAAAGAATAGCTAGAAACGTTACCAACCAATAAAAACTCTTTGAGAAATGTTAATCGGGCAATAACAAAACAGGAAAAAAAATCCCGCCTAGCCTAATGTGCAAAAGTATGCCCTTCGGTGTTCATAGATTTCGTGAAAACTGTGTAAGTGGAGTTGTTGCCTTTTTCTAAATTGGTCCTTCATGATCCTTAACCCCTGGCACCTAACCCATGATACTGAGGTCAGGTGAAAGCAGGTCACGGATGGAAACCATCATAAGATGTTCCAAGAGCCTCAGAAGGTGTCCAAATACCATCAAAAGATAACGAGACCATCAAAGAGGGGAAAAGACCGCCTCCAATGGCCTGAGCTTATGAACATCAGTGAGTGCAGAGCAATCAAGTTTACTTCACTTAAAAAACAAGCAAGTATGCTTTGACATTGGGGAAAAAAAGCTCTCCGTACAGAATGGCTTGAAACACACTTTTGGAAAGGATTTGTGCAGGCCTGAGTCAAGCACAGACAGCTTCTTTACCGTTTACTGTTTCAACAGGGAACTCATTGACATTCAGTAGATATCCACAAATAAACAGCCGCGTTGTCCCGACACAGAAATACAGTGTGTCCTTTGGTGTGTGGATCACAAAGGGCCTCGCGACAAACGGTGCCCAAGGGGAGGCCCACTGCACAGCTCTTGGTAAACCCGGTGGTGTCATGCAATCGGTGCCGATTTGCTCGAAGCGTTGCGTTCCCTTGATGGCTTCCGACCACTCTGCGGGCCTTTACACGCTGGCTCTCAGATGGTGTTAGGGCTGCGGGATCCCGAGCTGGGAACTTCCTCCTGTTGTCCTCACTTGGCCCGGGGGAAAACGCTGTGATGGACAACGAGTTCTCGCAGCCTCAGTGGGATGAACGCTCAAAGGGAAAACCCCCCGTCTCAAAGTGGAGCTGTCCCCACCTGCCCTCTCCCGTGGACTGGAGCAGACTTCAAATGGGCTGGACCGTCTGCTGGATAAATAATACCCTAACTAGAGCTCATCTACATACCAGAGACTTGAGGTCGCCGCACGCCAGCAAACACACACACTTACTCAAAGCTGAAAGAAGGCGGAAAAGAGACGGAACATCGGAGAGGGAGCGAGCTTGCAAGAAGAAGAGGAAAACAGAGAGAAAGAGAGAGAGAGCGAGAGAGAGAGAGAGAGACAGAGAGAGAGAGAGAGCTTGTAAGAAGAAGAGGAAAACAGAGAGAGAGAGGAAGATGGCTACAGCGAAGGAAGTGAGGGGAAACACTTAGCTTTTGGTTTTCGTGTGGAAGTGGAATGTGATTCAAAGTGAAGAGGACGGGCTGGGCTGTCAGTAACAGGCAAGCTAAACGCAGCACACCGAGGTTTGGTTGAAGATGGCAGGCATGTGTTTTAGGACAGTGACTTATATTATATTTATCATGGTTAGTTCTGTATCTTCGACCGCAATCCCTTTCTTAGTTTTTGTCTACACACCGTTAGATTATAAACAAAATAAATAAATAAAAATCTGCCAGGCCCAAAAAAAGAAAAAGCTTTGATTTTTACACAAAGCAAATCAATTTCAGCTCATTTTACGCTGACGCCACTTTGATACTGACCCACAATTGAATTGAAGGAGAAAAGACATTTTGGAAAAATTCAATTCGATCTTTCGCTTTGGCTTTCGACAGGCAGCGAGCTGGTCAGCCAAAAGCCCCGCAGAGAATTCTGTTCAGCACTTTGCCTTAAATACACTCTGCTGTAATGTGTGTGTGTGTGTGTGTGTGTGTCTGAGGGTGTAGAAACTACACAGCCAAAAGTGTACAAACATAAGATACAGTGTGAATAACATTTGGAATAAAAAAAAAAGAAACCCTAAACAAACCGCGTGCAGTTATTGACAGCTCTGACCTGGAGATACAGTGAAACAGTGTTCGTGGACTCACGCACGTGGCTTAGACTTCAGACAGAACCTGTTCACCAGTTCAACCTCTGGACCGAGTAACCCCAAAGAGACACAGCCTCAAAGGGGTTTACCTCAGCATTCGTCACGCAACGTGTGTGTGTGTGTGTGTGTGTGTGTGTGTGTGCATGCCTGAATGTGTGTTTGTGTGTGTGTGTGTGTGTGTGTGTGAGCGAGAGAGAAAGCACCCCATGCTGAGCGCCTCGCTCCATCCTCAAACAGATGAATGTGTTTGGGATTAGAACACGGCACACACACCCTCCCCAAAGACCTTTGGGAACGTTCTGCCGCTGATTTACCTTGGCTTAGTGGGATTACATAGGGTGCCATTTTACCTTGGCTTAGTGGGATTACATAGGGTGCCATTTTACCTTGGCTTAGTGGGATTACATAGGGTGCCATTTTACCTTGGCTTAGTGGGATTACATAGGGTGCCATTTTACCTTGGCTTAGTGGGATTACATAGGGTGCCATTTTACCTTGGCTTAGTGGGATTACATAGGGTGCCATCTTCACCGCGAGATTAGGAGCTAGACCCACAGAATGGGTCATTGTCAAACAGCGGTTAGAACAAGAGCAAGGCCGCAGGGAAGGAGGAGAATAAAACCGGAGACACGGCCATACATACAAATAGACTGGAAATATGATGCTCTGGGATCTGGACGGCTATAAGCACCACTTTTTGGGATGAGCGTCTAGGGTCTGAGATGAAGCACGTGGAATAATATTAGACGATTCCTGGGGTGGGGACGAGGACGATGATAACGTACTCCAATAAAAAAAAAAAGAAGATCATTATGACATGATGAAGGTAACCCTTCTCAAATGGTTTCACAAACTCAATTGAAACACTCCCACATTCACGCGCATGCAAATCCAGCCCTGAAGCCCCCCGCCCCCCCCCCCCCAGCCTCTGCCAAAACACTGATTTATATTTACCCCTGCCTTGTTTCCCTCAGTAAATCCTGCTTATCGAATTAGGGAAATTAAATAAATCACACAGTGACAGTGTAGTGCACAAACACACACACAATTAAACGAACGCACACACAGACACAGAGAAATGTTCCTACACACACACACACACACACAGAGACAATGGTAATGCAATTAAAAAGTTCGGCAGAGGCTCTCGAGGAGGTTTTGATGGGCACACGACGTCGACACTTTATTTGGAAAGACGGAGAGAGATTTATAGACGGAACCATTGGGCGGAGAGAGAATGGTAAACGGAGAGAGGGACAGGGCCGATTGAATTGTCGAAAGGAAAAGAGAAAAGTGAGACGTGAAAATAAGGTGGAGGAACAGAGAGGGAGAAAAACAAAAACAAACCAGGTGGCTGGAAATAACTTTGCCTTGCAATCATCTACCTGGCTTTCACCACATTGTTTTTCTCTGTGTGCCTGTGCCACGTATTTCCCTTCATCTGTCCTGAACTTTCTGCCTGTTCTAAAATCCCATGCGGAATGGCATGCGGTTATTCTCTCTCTCTCTCTCTCTCTCTCTCTCTCTCACTCACACACAGACACACACACCTTGTTTTTCTCAGGTTCAAAAGGAGTCTCGCATGCCTCCAGCTAACCTTGTTGATGAGAGCTCTAATCAGACAATGATTGATCTAGGTTAACGGGCTGTTTGGCTTTGTTCTGATTACAGTCTTTAAAGCCTTATAAGCTCTTGATTGAGGCGGCTCATTTGCAGCAAATTACCGTGCTCACGCAAAATCCTTTATGATTCAGCTCTCCAGCATTTGATGTAATTCCTTCATCCTCGTCAATTCCTGTTGTTAGCAATTGGCCTTAATGAACGTGCTGTATTGGAAAGGTATCATTAGGCAGAACAAAAGAAACCCATGACTGATTTCAACAATGAGAACGATTATGATTTCTGATGCCCTCCCCTGCACCGCCTACCAAACGCTGTTAGAGTAAGACGACCGAGGCAGGGGGGGTGACCTGAATCAAACTCAAACATCCAAATCCCTTCCCCTCACACAAAGCGTAATGGACAGCCCGTCATGTCAAGGTGAGCGCTCGAAACAGATTTCTTTCACACTTCGGGAATTGGGGAGAGAGCGCGCTCCACCGCAGCCGCCTGGCGGAAAAAAGGAACTTTTGGAATTCCAGAACTTCGAGGACACAAACCTCTCCCTCGTAATTCTACAACAAAAACCTTACATTGAACAATTGAGATTACTTTGAAAGGAGAGGGGTGGCCATCTTGGCACTTTGGGGACATCAGTGCCTCACAGCACTTTGCCATGAACAGCAGGGGGGCCATGTTGAAGGGTTGGGTGGATTAAACTGGTTATTGTTTCTGTTAATTACCTTAAGCTTCGTTAGGCAGGAGGCGAGACAGAAAGGGAGGAGAGGTGGATGAGGAAAAGCTAGAGAGAGAGAGAGAGAGAGAGAGAGAGAGAGAGAGAGAGAGAGAGAGAGGGGGGGGGGGGATAAAACGACCACACCCCCTTCTTGAGCTAAGTAGTAAATAGCCTGATGAAGAGGTACACACACACACAATCACACACGCAATCACAATACACAAAAACACACTCACAGGCGTCCAAACACATACAGGTCCCAGAGTAGCGTCAGTCGTTCAGCCCCTTCATTCCGGAAGGTTTGCTCGAGCAACCCCCACACACACACACACACACACACACACATACACACACACACACTTTCGGATATTAATTCCGGCTGTGGATTTGTATATCGGCCCTGCCTGGTTTAATGAGCTGAGCCGTTGCCAGGAGCGTCCATAATATCGGAGGCTTTTTTTTTCTTCCTGGTACCACGCTGCCCCGCTCCAAAGCCCTTACCTGCTTTGGAAAAAACGGATGCTTTGGTGACGAGCCGAGAGTCAGGTAAATGATTCCGATCGTTCTCCCTTCACATTCAAAGTCATCATGGCGGGTCGGTTAGCGTCTCTCTTTCTGAGAACCTCAGTGAGCGAGCGATCCAGGCCCTGTGAGCCCGGCACGTCTCACCGGGAAACGGTGGAGCAGATATTTTCGGGTAAGACCCAGAGCGATCTCTCCACGCCATTAGGCTTTTATGTGGAGCCACGGCAGACACTTTACAAAATGTCCACCTCGAGTTCTAGAAGAGTCTATTAGTGACGCAACGATGGATTTGTCCTCTTCACTTGTAAAAGAATCACGGTACGAGTGCGCGCGCGCGTGTGTGTGTGTGTGTGTGTTTGGGTGTGTGAGCGTAACCTAGGGCCTGGATACCAGACTTGCAGCAAAAAAAAAAAAAAGGCAAAAAATGTGTGTGTCAAAGGATGCCATTTTGGAAGGGCTGTTCCATTCGTCACTGTAGCAGCCAAAAACCTATTAGAATTTCCCATTCCAGTGGAGTGATGCAACAGTGCAGATACCTTAGTCTCCTGCTCCAGCCCCATTCAAGTTAATGGGCCATAACAACATTCGCTCAGTACTAGGGGAGTCCATGTTGTGTGTGTGCGGGTGGCGGGGGGGGGGGGGGGGGGGGAGTGGGGGGGGGGGGGGTGAAGGGGTGCATGTATATCTTTTCCAAGCATATCTGAGGCCTGTGTGTGTTTGTGATTGTGTGTGTGTGTGTGAGAGGGAGTGGTCATTCACCCAGACGCCTACATTAGACTTGCATGGGTATCTTTCTGCCAACATTTGTGAACCATAAATTATGCATGTGTGTGTGTGTGTGTGTGATTGCACGAGTGTGTGGTCTTATGTGTAAGTGCGCGTGATTGTATGAGTGTGAGAATGTGTATGTGTGTGTGGTTGTGTGAGTGTGACTATGTGTGTGTGGTAGTATGAGTGTGTGTGGTCATGGATTGTGTGGTCGTATGTGTGTGTGTGTGTGTGTGTGTGTGCGGTTGGGGCTGGGGTAGAGAAGTTCAGCACATGCCCGAAGCGTGGCTGCGTGGAGTGATTGTCAGAGCTATGGAGTGGGGACATGAACTCTGCTACCGGAATACACCCTCTCTCACTACTCCTTCCCTCCCTGACCTTCTCTCCATCCCTTTCTACTCTTTCCCTGTCTCCATCCCTCCCCGTCTCTATCACTCCGTCTTCATTTAAGTCCTTTCTCACACACTGTTGCACCTTCGCTTCCCTCTTTTTCCCACTCTCTCTCTCATTCGTATTCTACCCTTTTGTATCTTTTTCTCTTTCTTAATCATCCTCCTTCTTTTCCTCTCTTTCTCTCCAAATCACCTCTCAATTTCACCCCTGTTGCCTCACTCCTTCCTTTCTCTTTCTCTCTCTCTCTCTCTCTTTCTCTGCGGTAAGGATGACTGGAGGCAGTCAAAATGATCTGTGCTGTTTCAGGGGCAGTCTTTCCACTCCACTGACTCTGCTGCTGTGCCCGCCCGCCCACGCGTGCGTGCACGGGCACACACAAACACACACACACACACACACACACACACAGCGCATATACACACATACACAGAAACATGGAGAGAGAGAGAGAGAGAGAGAGAGAGAGAGAGAGAGAGAGAGAGAGAGAGAGAGAGAGAGAGAGAGAGAGAGAGAGAGAGAGAGAGAGAGAGAGAGTGAGAGAGAAACAAACCCACCGCCTCTCACCACACTATGCCACCCTGGCCATGTCTTGACCTTGCCCTGACAACTCTTAACCCAGACCATGTCTTCCAGTAGGCTGCTCTGAGATGACCTCCATTACAGCCTTACTAACTTATTTATGTTTCCCTAAAAAAAAACGTAGAGGCAGCATTTCTGAACTCTAAGAAAGTTCGGTTTGCTCACAGCGCCATGAATGAGAGAGCACTTCTCTTTGAAGTCAATAAACGAGTTTACTGAACGGAACTAAAGCCTTGCTGTCACTATGGTCATCAACATCACCATTAGCATTACCTCCAGTGTAATAACACAAGAAAGGAATAGTCCAAGTTAAACAGCAAGGAAACCTAATGAAGAAACCCATTACGAAAAGTATTTACCTGAATAAAGGAGAATAAGAAAGCAATCATCAACGGCTGTATGAGGAGAATCACACGTTTGTGTTAATCCCTTCCTGAGCGATCCATATGCTGACGATTTGCTGTGGTGTTTGAGAAGAAATAAAACGTGAAACATGGAGCACCTTCCAGCCAACACACACACACACACACACACAGACACACACACACACACACAGACACACACACACACACACACACAGACACACACACACACACGCACACACACAGACACACACACACACACACACAGACACACACACATGCATGCCCACTAACATTACTACAATGCTCTCAGAGGTTATGCCAAAGTAAAGCACACTGTCGCGCGTTGACCCGAGAATCCGACACCAGCCTCCCCTGCATTTTAAAACAGAGCCCTGCGCCCTGCGCCATACCTCAGCCGGAGGATAAGTAGACAGGCCCCAGTGCTGTGGCTATGTAAAACACTGGCCTGTCTGGCCCTTCATCAACTGATACATAACATTAAGGGAGAAACGGACGGACGGCTACTGCCGCACATCAACTGCCCGTGGATCTCCATGACCGAGGGCTTTTTGAGCCCCGACGCGGTCCGCGGTGGCCTTTTCCCCGTTTGCTGCTGATTCAGGGTTGTTACCTGCACCAGGGCTGTGTTGGTCTGTATGTGACAAAGGTTGTATCTCTCCAGCACCGCGCCTTAGCTTTAATAATAGATGTCTGGGCTTTCCGGACCGTACCTTTAATGTGACCGTGGCTCCGTCCTGCTTCGTATTTCTGTCTGGTGGGAATCGAGGAAGCCATCGCCTGAGGCCTTGGGGAAATAGAGATTAGTGTAATATCTAGCTGCAGTAACAGTGTGATACTGAACGCCCACCATACCCTCGATGTTAGAATCACATTGTCCCACTGCCTATCTAAATTAAATCTTTCTTGAGACCAATCACTGAGTAACCTTAAACTCACTGTTAAACAGAGATTAGCATAATGCTATCGAGACGGTGTTAGCTGATGTTCATGCTGCTTTGCTGAGAAGTTGCGGCCCGCCAAAATCAATATAAAAGAGACTATTTCCATAAATGTCCCCAGTACGCACTGGCTCGTTGAATTTGAAGTGTTGTTTTTTGGGCAAGGAAACAACTCGTTACCGAAGCACCAAGTCGATACTAGGGAGTTTGCGTTGGATTGTTTCTTCGTGGCGGAAAAGCATTGACCTTTAAGCGCTAATGACAACAATGTTACATAGCGCGGCCGCTTTCCCACGTTTGGACCCTGGGTCGATGACGAAAAGGCCTGGGGTATCGGCAGTGAACTGACCCCTAGGTGTCTTGTCGTGAAGTGTGAGCAGCGTTCATGTCATCTCTTGCCTTCCACCAACCAAATGTGCTGTGGTTCAGACTCCCCAGCCCGGAAACAGCAGAGACTGTTTGGGCTTCCTTCTTCCTATAAAACGCCACCCCTCCAGGCGTTTAGTCACTTGTTCAGTGTAAACTCTGTTCATGTTGTTTTGAAAGTGACCACTTTAACAAAATGTCTTATACGTGTTGTATATCACAGGCTTTTTGTTTGTAACACCAGTGTTAATGCATGCATGCATCTACCTATAATAAAAGATATATCTGTGACAAACCTTTGATATTTACACATGAAACCTTTTTGCAGTGAAAAAAACCTACTGATGCTTTGTTCGGCAGATGTGCCACACAGTGTTTCTCTTTTTCAGTCGAGTTTGTGTCAAACATACATACACGGTGTCCCTCTCCTCCTCAGTGATGTATCAATGAAAACATTGTCTTCTGGGTCGACTAACAATCATGTCCCTTGATCCTGACAAATGTAACAATAAAGATCTTCTCTCTTCTCCCCTTCACGGTCTGCTCCGTGTTGTTCTTCTGTGGAAAACAGAAAACCATCTGGTTGGCTATAACATCCATATCCACCTGAGAACGATACATATTGGATCAAAGAGACTGCGCTCTGAGTTTGTGGCTGAGGTCAGTCTGAGAGAGCCTTTGAGGGTTAGGGTTAGGTCAGAGACCCAGCCTGCAGTGGAATGGGTCATTTAGATTTGACCGCGTTCCTCTACTGAATTGGATTGTTTGCCTTTTGCTGGGATACATGGTAAACAGGTTTTTTATTTTTTATTTTTTATTTTCATTTAGGAATAAAGTAATTTCCCAAGATACATTCAACACAAAAATGTCTCTCTCTGATAGGATACAGTACTATGTGTGGTTTCATAATTTCTCTCCTTGGATGGATGTCCCACCCACCCGAGGGAAGTACCCCAGTATAAATAAATCTGATCTATGATCTTAATAGCAGAAATAAATTAATGTAGAATGTAGGACCTCTCATCAATTGATTCATCCAACAATACAATCATTATAAACCATTTACATTTACCATTATTGCAGATAGAAGTTGACATCAGCAGCCAGCATCATATTTTTTGTCTATAAATATAGTTATCCAAAAGGTTGTGGCTCACTAGCACACAAGCGTACGCACACAAGCACACACACACTTGGAAAAACGTTAACTCATTCACAATGTGGGATAAACTATCTGTCCAAGCCTAACTCAGTATGCATGCAGAACTCCACACTTCAAACCCAGAGGCTCTGTCCTGCCGGCAACATCTATCTACTACTGACACACACACACACACACCATTCATTCTCCGTCTGTGTTTCTCCTGCTACACACGTGCACAGGCACACTTTCTACTGCACACCTTCCAGGAGTGTGTTCTCCTCCAAGGTCGAATCTTCGTTGTTTCCCGACTACAGATAAGCTGAACAACTTCTTCTCTTCGAAGACAGAAAGTAGGCTTGTACGTGATATGTCTTGACTAAGGCTAGCACGTGCACAGACACAGACACACACACACACACACACACACACACACACACACACACACACACGCACACAAACACATGCACACAGCGCGCACACCATACTTAGCCTCAAAGGCCCGGCTGAGGAATACAGAACATAGACATGAGATAGGAGCATTTGGAGAAGCTTGAGCGGGAACTAAACCATGACTAACCTTCACACACACACACACACACACACGCACAGAGAAACACACACACGCATATGCTAACACACAGGCCCAACCCAGTGATGAATGCAATTAAAGAGGCTTACAACGGGTACCAAGCATGATCTTTTCCATCACACTCATACACGGGCACACACACCGACACAAGCGCACACACAAACACACGCACGTAGAGCGTTCTTGAATCTCGTGACTCGCTACAGACCGCTGTGAGACGTTATCCCTCTGGCTCCCACAAAGACGTGGACGTCAACATGAACACACACTCAGACCATCGTGTATCTTACCCATCAGTCAACAGACTTGGTATTCATTGACAAGCTGCGCAATCTCTACGGAAAACAGACACTTTATATACCACATTTTGGAAACACCGTCGAAAATCGTCACACATGTATAGGAAGTAAGCAACTGCTTAAAACACGTGTGCCATTTCCCCTGTTCCGTGTTGGGGCCGTGTGAAACGCTTTCGACGAGGGGCCCCTGGCATGCTGGCTGTGCGTGAGCGGCAACACCCTGGGGACACGTCGCCGTGGTCACCATGGAGGAGCGCGGTCAACGGCAGCGGCGTCTGGTTTTTGGGACTCTCCGTGGACGCCGCCGCTAGCCCCAGAGCCAACGCCGGCCGTGGAAGGGAGCGGGAGCTGCCAGCGTCCGAGCTGGGATCAGCCGATGGGAGCCAGACGGGAGGGAGCCAGCGGTGGACTCTCTCTCCGCTCCGCCTCGGGAGGGAGGGGGAGGGGGGAGTGGGGGGGGGAGCCGCCGGCCTCGTTTAATGGACGGCCCACTCCGCTCCTCCTCCCCTGTCTCCTCTCCTTGGGTCTCCGCTGTCGGGCCCGCCCCGCCGTCGTTCCCTTTCAACGTTCCACAAGCAGCCTGCCGCCGATCTCTGAACGGCAGGACCCGACTCGGGCTGGAGCAGCTGTGCGCCAGGGGGAAAAAACGGCGTTCCGGCCGGAGAGAGGGAGAGGTTCTGAATGGAGGCGCAGACGCACGAGGGGACGGTAGGATGGAGAGATGAGCAGATGGGTTAATGGAGAATGCTCTGTTCTGTTGGTGAAACATGGCCTGTGCTCCAGAGACGAGGACTGTTGAAGTGGCACAGACGTAGACAAACGCAGATGGGCACACACACACACACACACACACACACACACATACAATTGTAGTGTGACAATGAGCTACTGGAGGGAACAGTGGATCACATTCAACCTCTTACTAAAGTGGCTATTTTCTGCTATCAAAGCTGTAGGGTTTCGGCAATGGGTGAAAAGAGAGTGAGCAAGGAATAGACAGAGAGAGAGAGAGACAGACCAATTTAAAGTAAGTCAGAGATGTTTCGGGAAAGGCAGCTCAGTGAAAGTAGCGATTCTGGGAAGGTTGAGCCTATGTCCCCTCCACCTACATCCCCTCCACCAGCATTCAACCTACCAACATCCAATCCACCAACATCATCCTAAATTATATCCTCCCCCTTCCCAAATATCTTCCTTTTCCTCTTTTCTGCCCCATGTCAATCCAAAGTACCAAGTTTAGTCTGGTGATGGTTCTTAGGTGAATAAATAAAAATAGGTGTGTTTTGTGAGTCGAAGAGTGAAACGGGAGAGACGGTGAGGATGAGGAATAGAGGAGCGGACAGAGAGTATGCCCTTTAGCCCGGAGCCTATCCACTGACATACTGTTTAAAGCTGCGGCACATTGAAGGTCAGTGTGGATAAGACTCAAAGGGTCCCTGCTGCTTAGCCCTGCTCCACACCACCACACAGCCCTACTCTCCCAAACCACACAGCCCTGTTTCACACCACACAGCCCTACTCTCCCAAACCACACAGCCCTGTTTCACACCACACAGCCCTACTCTCCCAAACCACACAGCCCTGTTTCACACCACACAGCCCTACTCTCCCAAACCACACAGCCCTGTTTCACACCACACAGCCCTACTCTCCCAAACCACACAGCCCTGCTCCACACCACACAGCCCTACTCCCCAGTCCAGTCCAGTCCAGTCCAGTCCAGTCCAGTCCAGTCCAGTCCAGTCCAGTCCAGTCCAGCCCAGTCCATTCCAGTCCAGTCCAGTCCAATCCAGTCCCGTCCCATCCAGTCCAGTCCAGTCCAGTCTAGTCCAGTCCAGTCCAGTCCAGTCTATTCTAGTCTAGTCTGGTCCAATCTAGTCCAGTCCAGTCCAGTCCAGTCCAGTTCAGTCTACTCAGCTCAGTTCAAAGACAGCCTGCACTGGGGAGCAAAAAACATGCAGACGGATAAGAGAACGGGAAAGAGAGAGAGAGAGAGAGAGAGAGAGAGAGAGAGAGAGAGAGAGAGAGAGAGAGAGAGAGAGAGAGAGAGAGAGAGAGAGAGAGAGATGTGAAGTTGAAAAAGAGATATGAAAGGAACACAGTAACAAGGGGGGCGAAGAGGGGGAGCAAAATGGAAAGAGAGAAAAGGTGAAAGAAAGAGAGGAGACCAGAGGGGAGTGAGGACTGAGCAGCAAGTGAGGTAATGAAGGAGAGAAAAATACCTTTAATGGCACAGGACTTTTAAAATTCTCCTGGAAGAATGTCCAATAGTTTAGTGTACAATAGTAAGTCTAATTTGAAGTTAGATAACCGCCTTTGGAGCTTACCATATACTATGTGGAGGGATATTCAGCAAAGAATATCTGCATCAATTGCATGCGAATCAAAAACCTTCCTAGGAATCTGTCAGAAGTTTTAAAAGCAGGAATTGGAAGTGAAAATAAAACGCTAAATCAAGGGGTTGGGATGGACAATATTTTTTGGTGAGGCGTGGAATGTTGGAATGCTTGAATCTAGCTTTGTGAACAGTTATGTGATCTTAAAGCAAAAACCCACCAACACCACCCCCCTTCCCACACACACACTCG
>CM030173.1:8891641-8896641 GCA_017639675.1 Aplochiton taeniatus | reverse complement strand
ACTAGAGATAACAACAGTACAAGTATTTAGCGGCTTCAGAAGAACACACATAATTAAGTCACTGGGCGCAAATCTAATAAATCCTTATCTACTATCACAAACTTTCCCAAGCACTCAAGTGCAGCCAGACAAACAAGTCTCTTGTTTTCATGACAAGTTAGCTGAGCAACGCACCTTCAACGTTTTTCTTGAATTCCAACTTTTTATCTGCCACCCCACGGCGTCTGCACTTAGATAACGATGACTGTCTCCAGTTGCTGTCATTAAACAAACTACGCAGCTCATGAAGTGCCTATCGATGGGCCTCTGTTGATTCCTCCTTGGCTACATGCAGGGATGTGAGTGCAGCTTGTGATAGTTCCGTCTAACGGCTTGACATTTGTCCCGCTCCACTTCACAGTTCCGATCAAACCCGAAGGAACGGCGTGGACAGCAGTCCCTCTGTTAGGCTAACTGTGGCGCGGCTCGTCCCGTCATGTCAAACCGACCTGCCTAGTGGGCGGAGAGAGAGAGAGAGAGACGTCCTGCCAGGAGACTGATAAGAGCGAATCAATGTCCTCTGATATGGACACTCGGAGGGAATCAATGTCCTCTGATACCAACACTCCACAAGGTCAACCCAGGGGAAGATATGCTGAGGAGCCCACAAAGGCTTCCTGCTGCAGAGACACAATGGGAAGCACTGATAAGGCCTCCATCTTATATATAGGTCATGTGGTATAGAAGTAGGGAGGCGCTGCCATGGCATTGTGGGAATGCAGGTACGTTAGGTGAGGAAAATCAAGAAAAGCAAGACAGTTGCTAAGTTTGAACTCTTTGATCCATCAAAATCTACACATATGTTGTAGTTCAATAAAGTTGAGTAAAAGGTAAACAAGGACACTCTCCGAGGGTTTTTGCTCTGTGCGTTGAGCACACGTCAAGCTTTATGCTACCAAATGCTAACACACGTTTGAGGTCAATGGTTCCTGTTAGCGTGTGAGAATGTACAGTACAGACACAGAGCTGGTCTCTAACCGCTGTTCTGCATAGGGTCGTAGGCTTAATACTGACCCAACCGCTGGTATATCGCTTTAAGGTGGATGTTAGCTAGATGGGGTGTTCTTGGTTGTGTGGATGTGATTTCTGCCTTCAGTCCAAGGGGAGAGAGACAGGAGATAAGTCGCTGAGTGTTGTGGATGCGGTAAGGCAGTTGTCCTCACATTCCACAGGATATTATGCGTGGGACCCCAGCGCCAGCCTGATAAAAGCTCACACACAGCCTCTTAATACCAACATCCATTTAATATGGATTTGTGTGAGGACAAGTGCCATTAAGTTTGCAGCTCATTTGCATAATATTGAGGGATTTCCAATATCATTTCACGTTGCCCTCAATCCCGGCTTGCACCGCAGTCTTGCTTGCGCGACCTCGATTAAAAATGTATTGATGGGGAATATTTGCCAATGTGCCCGGTAGAAAAACCCGTGGACACCCTGAACTTTCCTCTGTCGCTCCCCCCCCATTTCCTGTCATTCTCTGCCCTCACTTTCCTCTGCCCTCTCATCCACTTTGACCAGCATAAAAGCTGTGCTGAACAGTGTCGCTGTGTGTGAGCAGGTCTAGGTGGCCTTGCCCTGAGCCTTGCCACCAGCTCTGTATGGATCCATTGTGTTTGTTTAACCAGCTCAAGCACAGTCGCAGGATATAGGCTGCAATAAAGAAATTATTGTTTAAATGTTCAGACAGGATGATCGAATAGAGAATGCGTTTCAAGGACAAAAATAGAATAAAGAATATCTTTCATTAAGAGGCTGAGTATTGCTTCATTATGTATGTTGGTCTACTCTTTGTGTTGAGAGGAACACTTTGCTTTGCCGGGGGCAGAAAGACTGTGCATTGTCCTTCTCCTAACCCCTTGAAACACATTGCCGGAACAATACTGTAACAGGTAATATGTGGGGCCAGAGAGAAAGTTACTGTGATCAGATGGGCAATAATATGTACAATGCAAAAACAACGTTGCATAGTCGCCATGCAAAAAGCCAGACAACACAAAAAAAAAAGTATAATAAAAGAAAAACAGGAATTGAAAAAACAATTGTTTGAGCACTGGTCAGTTTTCTCCGGTGTCGTCGAAATATAGTTTAAGAAGTACCCTGGACCAGCGGAGCCTTGTCACTGACGATGCCTACACACTGTGAAGAGTGACTGAAGGCTTCACACCATTGTCTGTTGACGCACCGGTAGCTGATCGCTGATCCGGCCTGAATCGCTTACCCATCTTTACTTGCGGCCCGCGGTGTGAGAAAACATTTGTGACGGTGCCCTGTCGAGCCAAGTCGCTGACTTCATCCCAACAGTCGCGGTTAACGTTGGCGGTTCGTTGATTTTGTTCCGAGTTTTACCCCAGCAACTTGTGTGGTCGTATACTGCAGCCAAGACCTCGATACCTGCACCAAGTATCCTCAAGGTTTTCCGTGTGCCCTTCAGCCTTAAGCTTGAAACACCGCCGTCTGTCTGAGGCCATATCCGTTTCTGTAATCTCCATATGATGTGCAGGGACGTGTTTACCCACAGCGTGCTTACGACCTATAGTGAACCCTGCTGCGAGGCGCTCTTAAACATTCGATTCATATTCTCTGTCGTATTGATTTAGCTCGCCCGAGCTGAAGAGCGGGCGGCACACATCCCCACGTGGAGCCGTGCAGCACTTCAGTTAGCAGAGACGATAACTTAAACAAGATACATGAGGACGGCCCGGCTATCATCGCAATTACTTCTCTCTCTCTCTCTCTCCCTCTCTCTCTCTGTGCCCCCACCCCCCGGTCCTATCTTCTTTCCAGCCCTTTTCCTACCCGCTGCCTATCTCAATGTGCTTCCCTCTCTCTTAGTCTCTGCCTCACCCGTATCCCTCAACCCCTCTCTCCTTCCTTCCCGCTCTCTCTCTCTCCATCCACCCTGCCCACCCCCGCTCACTGGCACATCTGCGCCAGAGTCTTTTCTCTCTCAGGCTTGTTATCGGTGTGTTTTAGAACAAGGCTCTACATAATTACAGTGTTTCCCTGGCACAGGCTGAGGAATGCGGCTGGCCTCCTCTCGTCTCCTGCACGCTAACACACCACCACCTCCACCAGCAGCAGCAGCAGCAGCAGCACGCAGCTGTCTTAGCGAGTGGCGCCTTCTATAAAGGCCAGGTGTGGAGGCTATTGTGCCTCTGCGCCTCAGCTAACACAGGAGCCTGATTACTGGTGCCGTCAGTCGGATGGAAACGGCTGGCTAATGCGGGGGGGGGGGGGGGGGGGTCTGTGGGTGGATAGCGAGAGTTTCAGCTAGAAGTCCCTGGTAGTTAATAGTCTGAGATGGGTTTGGTGTGGGGGGGGGGGGGGGGGGTTGTGGGGTAATGTGACAGACAGATGGGGGGAGTTGTAGTGGGAGAAGCATGCTTAATGTATGCCGATGGGAGATAGTGAGAGGGGAATTGGGGAGGGAGAAAACAGGGCAAGGTGCAGAGATAACAGGATAGAAAGATACAAAAAAAAGGGAAATAGAAGAGATTGGGGTGGGGGGGGGGTGGGGGGGGGGGCAGAGAGAAAGTAATGTGACCGCGTGCAGAGAGATGGGTTGACGGGACGGATTTCTGGCCTTTAACGTCCGGCTGGCAAACCCAGGTGAGAAAGCGAGAGAGGGAACAGAGAGGTAGGGGCTGGCACAGCACGACAGAGAGATGGCCAGGGAGGGAGGGAGGAAGGAAGGGACCAACTCAACGAGGCTGTTTGAGCACCAGGCAGAAGGTGAGAGCAATACAAACGGCGGCGCTTAAAACGGAGGGCCAAATCTCCTGTCCTGTGATTAGCCCTGGTGAGGTCATGGCCGTCGCTACATACAATGAAACGTCTCATTCCAGCTCCAATCTCTTTGGTTACACCGCGTGCAGACTAACAAAGCTCCAATGTCGTGACAACACAGGCTAACGCCATTAGCCCCGCTCCACTTATTATTTTCATTCTTTCTTTTATCACCTTTTTCAGCCTATCAACAAAAGAAAACGTGTTTTCACAATCAGCATAACCTTGGCTCCCCCAAGTGCATGGAGGTCACGTGTACATGACGACATTTGACCTCTGGTTTCTGTGTTGTCGTTGTTTTTCTTTGTCCGTGAGTTTCTCTATATTTTGAAACTGCCGTATTAATCTCAGCTCGCCCTGTTCGTCGACCTCTGCAGCGCTCGGTTTGTTCCAGTGCCTTAGAGAAGCTCTGGCCGAAATCTACAGCACAAGGCCGTGCTGTTACTGTGAGCAAGATTGTGGCTACCCTGCCGCCCTCTCTCCCACTTTCTATAAATAAATTGCTATCTCCCTAAAAAATCCAATTGCCCCCCCTCTACACCCCTGTCACGCCATACCCCCATACCTCATTTATGACAGACAAAGGTCTCTGGGAGCACTGCTTCATAAATTCTCTGTCACCTACTGTAAATCCGCAGCCTCTCCCCTGCCCTACACACCTAACCTCATTTTTTGTTCGCGTCGTGTGTGTGTGTGTGTGTGTGTGTGTGTGTGTGTGTGTGTGTGTGTGTGTGTGTGTGTGTGTGTATGTGTGTCTGTGTGTGTGTGTGTGTGTGTGTGTGTGTGTGTGTCTGCTTGTGTGTCATCTAAAGAAAGTCTGTTTTAAAATGAATTAGCTATAAAAATATCTTTGGCCAAGATACAGTGTGTTCAGGACTCATATAAAAAGACATTCCATCCCAATGTTTCGAAGTGTCCGAAGCAGAAGCTTGAAAAACATTCTGTAGGTCAACAGGTCTTTTGCCATTAGGGCTCCAAAGCTTTGGCATAGCCGGGCTCAAAATGTAAAACTAAACATAAATATACTTCCCATTTACACCAGGGCAGGATAAAATACTGAAATTTAGATGGCTGATGAGACTTCACAAGAGTACAGGTTAAGAAAGTAAAAACCGCAGAAAAGGGCCAAGCCGAATGGATCCAAAATTCCAATACTTTCATATGATTTTTTA
>CM030173.1:8856641-8886641 GCA_017639675.1 Aplochiton taeniatus | reverse complement strand
AGTGTGTGTCCTCTCTCTCACAAACATAGTCATACATGAACACACGCGCACACACGCGCACACACACGGCAATACCTCAGTCCAATTCTTGGAACAGTGACTGAATCACCCACCACCAGGCTACTTTAAGCATATCACATGTGTGTTGTGTGTTATGTGTTATAGGTGTGACCCCAAAGCCACATACAGAACATTGGCGGTATTAAATCGAATACGTAAACGTATGAGCAGACTGGAGTCATGCATCAGCCTTCACAGGAGTGCGAGTAACGGTAACTGTGTACTAGTGTTTGAGTATCTGTCCGTGCACACACAGGTCTGTGTATGTGTGTTTGTGTGTGTGTGTGTGTGTGTGTGTGTGTGTGCGGGTGCGTGTTATGAGTGAGAGCCGCCTTCTGCAATCCTGTGCAGCTGCTGCTTCTGATCCCATGAAAGAGACGCCGAAGATGAGATGGCCGACATTTGTTCCTCTCATCTCTTTCTTTCTTCCCGAGTCTTTCTCTCTCTCTCTCTCTCTCTCTCTCTCTCTCTCTCTCTCTCTCTCTCTCTCTCTCTCTTTCTCTCTCTTTATCATTATATCCATCTGTTGCTCTCCGTCTCTATCTGTTGCCTCCCACTATCTGACTTGCTCATTTCCCTTTCTCTCTCTCTCTCTCTCTCTCTCTCTCTCTCTCTCTCTCTCTCTCTCTCTCTCTCTCTCTCTCTCTCTCTCTCTTTCTCTCACACACACACACGTCTCCCTCGCTCTGATTGTCTCTGGGGTTTGCAGCTTGGGGTCACATGCTTTCACATGATCCTGCTCTGCACCCTTAGAAGGAGAAAAGCGAGGCTTTGAAGGTGTGTTCCAGTTGGTGTCTATCTGTGTCTGCTGCCGCCGAGTGCATGACGTGGCCGTGTTTTTGTCCATGACTATTTGTATTTGTGCATGTGCCTCCTGATATTTACTGAAGGGGCCTCGTCAGTCTAGTGAAGCGGAGCAGCGTCCGTGTAAAGTAGTGGTCTAACTAGGGAGAAGGAGCAGGGATGTACAATCCAAAAAGGTTTCTGTGTGTGTGTGTGTGTGTTTACCACAGAAGTGTAGGTGTGCATAGAGAGTGGGAGTTTTTTTGTGTGTGTATGAGTGTGCGTATGCGTGAGCATTTGTGTGTCTGTGTGCGTGTGTGTGTGTGTAATTGAAGAGAGACTTAGATCAAAGGGAGGTAATGAAGCTTGGCCGATCCTCAGGCCACAGTGGGGGGTTTGGAAGCGGGGGGGGGGGGGGGGGGGGGGGGTAGTCGAGGGTCTTCAGACTGGCAGAATTCTGAAGAATCCACTCCTTTAGAAAGACGGGGAAGAGCAGAGACAGAGTGTGTGTGTGTGTTTGTGTGGGGGCGGGGGGGCCTTTGAAAATGTCTGATGGAGGAAAACAGTGATTGAGTGAGAGAGCGGATGAGGCCGAAAGGTGGATAACATTTCTCTGAGTTTTTTCCCCTCTTCTTTCCTCTTCTCAAATTATCCCACTCCCTCTCTCTCTCCCCCCCCCCCCCCCCCCCCCCCCCCCGTCTCTTTCTTTGTCTGCATCCCCCACCCTGTCTTTCCTCTCTGCCGCAGACAGAGAGCTGGCTCCTGAAGAGCAACAGAATGGAGGAGAACAAGGCCCCCCCCCCCCCCCCCGGACGACAGCAGCTCCCTAAAGCTCGGTGTTCAGTGAGCGGAGGGAGAGAGTTACACGTAGGGTTGAGGTTAGTCCGATCCCTCTTAAGTGTTGCCTACTGGAAAAAGTCTCAGCTCTCAGCCTTCGAAAAATAAACGGTGTCAACCGATTCGGTCCTCTCCTCCTAAGACGTCTTCAACAGCGCCCCATTGTTCCACGGGCAATGACAGAGAGGCCTGTCAGAGGAGAGAGTCTGTTCTCTCTGAGGGCTCCATCTTGGGTTGTTGTTTTTCTACGTTTAATGATAAGGAGACAGCCTGAGAGTGCTATGTAGGAGTGATGTGTCAGGCAGGCTCTGTGATTCAGCACACCCAGTCCTGTTCGAAACAGTTGACTTTGCCTTTGGGAATGCTGCCTATCCGTGAGATACTGTAGCAGAACGTGACTCCATTGCCCATTCTGACGCACATGAGGGAAAAAGAATTACATTTGAATTGCAAAATTGACAATTTGGTTAAAATCGGGATGTGAAGCACTTCTTGCTGCACATGTTAATTTAAATGATTCATCATTTTTTTCCGGGTTTTCTTTCGGTTCAGTTTGTGCTTTACACCACATGCAAATGGAGGATTGTGTTTTCACACTCTACTGACCCACAAACACACTGTCCTGTCCCAGATTCTACCTTTGTAGGCTGCACGTCGCTAGTCCTGTACCCATCGCTTCCAGTTGTTACAGGGTTGTGAAAGCATCTCCGGTCTGAGACACCCAGAGGGGTCTTCAGCTGTGCTGGCCACGTGTTTGTCTGTCTGCCGTGACAGCGCCAAGACAACTGCTGAAGGACAGAGGGCGCTTGTCTTCCAACGACCAAAAGGCAGGCCGCTACCATGACGTCTAAAGCCAAGGCAGGCTGCTACAACAGCACTGTCTCTTTCACAACATCATTAATATAGCAGGGGTATTGTGGTGTTCAAGGCACCCTCACACAAAAAACAAAACATAAAAACAAAATGTATATAATACATACAGTACATATATATTTTTTACTTAAATCAACTTCAAGTAACCACGTTTTTCCTCGATGTAATGGAAGAAAATGGATTAAATCCAGATGCAAACGTTTTCTTTTTTTGTAGCACACAAACACGCTCATGTATGAGTGAGCAGCCTTTTGTGGCTTTCAAGCGTAGAGTGTGTGATGTTGCGGAAGGTCTTCGGAGGACAGCTGTTGACACATGTAGCGGACACACGCTAGCTTTACAGCCTCTTAAGGCCTGTTGACTCAGCCCCAACCTGTATGGTCTCAACCATACGAATAGAAAACACACAGAACAGTCAACTAGAGCTACAGTTGCGGCAGTAGAAAACTAGTCTTCCTAGACAAACAACCGTGTTGCGGAAATATTATACCAATCTCTTTTTTTAAAATCTTCAAGATGTTGGAATAATTCACCACAAATCGTGGCCCAAATAAACAATGTGTACTCGGGTCCATAACCTAGTTAAATAACTTTCTTCTATAACCCAAATAAACAATGCTTACTCTGGTCTTTAACCTAGTTAAAGAACTTGAAGTATTAAGCAACGTCCTTCGGCTGTCTCTTTCTTTTCCCTCCCTTCTTCCATCGCCTCCTGTCTCTTGTCATTTGAGCTGTCGGCACCTGTTAGCAGCTCTCTATCCGCCAGTCTGTAACATGGCTTTATCTTATCGGGGCTGTGTGACGTTAATGCTGGAATTTTCTCTCTTGAACAAAGAAAGATTGAGAGAGAGAGAGAGAGAGAGAGAGAGAGAGAGAGAGAGAGAGAGAGAGAGAGAGAGAGAGAGAGAGAGAGAGAGAGAGAGAGCAGTGAGAAAAATGTATTAGTGTAACATAATTGAGTCATACCAGTACGCCACTGCAACAGAATAGAAGAGAAAGACTGATAGCTAAAGCTAGAGGGAGAAAACCTTGACCTTGGCTGTGGAATGTTCGAGTGTTCCATAGCTCTTTTCTTTGAAAGGTTAAAGGTCACCATAGGTGTCTGTGTTAAATAAGTGGTCTGGGGGTCAATCGTAAACAAAGACCTGACACACCCCTGATATCGCCAGCCCTGTTAGTGCCAACAGAGAGAGAGAAAGAGAGAGAGAGAGAGAGAGAGAGAGAGAGAGAGAGAGAGAGAGAGAGAGAGAGAGACGTATAGAGAGAGAGAGAGAGAGAGAGAGAGAGAGAGAGAGAGAGAGAGAGAGAGAGAGAGAGAGAGAGAG
Source organism: Aplochiton taeniatus (assembly GCA_017639675.1). Classification (NCBI taxonomy): domain Eukaryota; kingdom Metazoa; phylum Chordata; class Actinopteri; order Galaxiiformes; family Galaxiidae; genus Aplochiton; species Aplochiton taeniatus. The sequence continues at coordinate 8,882,763 of CM030173.1, read as the reverse complement.
AGAGAGAGAGAGAGAGAGAGAGAGTGTGAGAGAGACGGGTAGAGAGAGAGAGGAGAGGAAGAGAGAGAGAGAGACGGGTAGAGAGAGGAGAGGAAGAGAGAGAGAGAGAGAGGGGTAGAGAGAGAGAGAGAGGGGGGTAGAGAGAGAGAGAGAGAGGAGGGTGGGAGGGGGGATAGAGAACAGGTGAGGGGGAGATTGATGTGTGACGAGGACAAAAAAAAAAACTTCAGAGAGAATGGCCGCACTAGAAAAGGAGATGAGAGATGGAGAAGGAGAAACAAAAGGAGGACAAAGGAATAAAGAGAGGGTGTGCCTGGCCTGTGGGCTCCAATGAGGAGACCTCGTCGGTCACCTGATCTCCAGATAGGCTCGCTCCTCGGCCTCCTGGCTGCTTTGGGATATCTCTTCTATCGGCCATTCACATCGAGACCAAAAAGTTCAAATGGCATCGATCACACGCTGTCTGTTTGAGGAATACAAAGGTCTTGCATCTTATGTTAGCTCTTGTGTGAGGGTTGTTGGACTTCTCTGTTTTGCTTCTGCTGTGGGATTGTCAACCAGCTGAAGGCTGTAGGCAACAGTTGGTTGGTAATTCTCTCCACAAAATGGCCGCATTTGGACTTACTATAAACGACAGTTCCCCCCCACTCTCCGTTCTCACGCTGCTGCTGCTCTGGTTCATACTAAGCCCACAGAGCTGTCAGTCTACAGACATGTCGACAGAAAGTGTGTTAGCCAGCCTTTGAACCTCAGGCCAAATAAAATGTTAACATTTTAACTGTGTACAATCAACGGTACAAAGCAAGTTTCAGCCTTTGTACATGTGTGACTTGTCTTTTGCTGTCATCTCAATGGCATTGTAAAGGAGGGGGGGGGGGGAAGTTAGATTCTCATGGACTGCATGTGGACCAGATGTCGATTTGAAACCTTGACAGAGACCCAGCGTGCGCCGGTGGGAAAGGGACTTTTATGACAGACTAAAACAAAGCAGCGATCTCCTGTCTCAGAAGGACGCGTCTGTCTGCCTGTCTGTCTCTGTCTGTCTGTCTGTCTGTCTGTCTGTCTGTCTGTCTGTCTGTCTGTCTGTCTGCCCGCCCGCCTGCGTGCCACACAGCCTTGTGGCTTTCACCAAAAGAATTTCGAAACCTCAAACATTCACCCTCCAGCCGTCTATTTTCTCTCTCTTTCTCTCACTCTCTCTCTCTCTCTCTCTCTCTCTCTCTCTCTCTCTCTCTCTCTCTCTCTCTCTCTCTCTCTCTCTCCCCCCTCTCTCTCTGTCTCTCTGTCTCTCTCTCCCTCCAAACTGAGTGTCGATTGATTTAAAACCTTTCAAGTCCATTTTGTGTTACGAGCTGGAGTGCCATTGTAATAAAAAAAAAATGGAGCTTGCGCCCGATCTCTCTCTCTTTTTCTCTCTCTCTTTTTCTCTCTCTCTTTTTCTCTCTCTCCACCTCTGTTCCAAAGTGATTAATGGACAGTAGTTTGTCATAACCTCTCTTCACAAGTCCCCCCTCTCGGCCAAAACTCTCCTTCTTTTAATTCATCCCTTTCTCCCACCATATCTTTTTTTCTCCCTCTATCTCCACTCTGTTTCTCCCCTTATCCCCTTCCCTCTCCTTTCATCCCCTATATAATTACCATGGCACCCTTATCAGTCGCCAGCATTCAAACCAGCGGCACGACATCATGAATCAACCCTCGTTTTCCGCCATTCATAGTGGCTAACAACTAGCCCTGGTCTATCACTCTCCCACTCTCTGTCTCTCTCTCTCTCTATTATATCAATTTCTTTCTCAGCGCTCTCTTCATCCTTCAGTCACCTCCCTCTCCGCTCTCTCTCTGTCTCTTGTCCCTCTGCTTCATGTCAACCGTACTGTAGCTCAAAACACGTCATCCCCTGCAGCACAGGGAAGCCCGCAGCAACCACGCCGGGTCACTTTCCTTGTATGTGCAAGTGTACCCGGCACAGAAAAGGATTCCGATTGGGATTTTGACAAGGTAGCTGGCCCAGGCTTCTTCCACTCCATTTGGTTCTCAAACGTTCGTACCGTCCACTCACCAAAGGCCAGTGCCAACGTGAGGCCTGAGCTCCTTCTGTTGACACAGCGGGTGTAATCACACACACCAGGCGTGCTTTAGCGGTGCGGCTCATAGGAACACACACAAGCACATGAGAGAGGCGTGGCAGTAACTGGACAGACGAGAAGCCAGGCATCGGATTCCGCTGGCCTCCATCCCCGTGACCCTCACACGCTGCAGGGCGATGGGAAGGAGTGGGCCACTGCCTGGTCCCCGGGGGTGTGTGTGTGTGTGTGTGTGTGTGTGTGGGGGGGGGGGTGACACTGCCGCCGCACCCCAGAGAAGGTGGCCGCGTACTGGGCACCGTCATGGACGTCCGTCAGGCGGATAAGTGGCCATGGCTCCAGAGAGACAGCGGAGGACACACACACACACACACACACACACACACACACACACACACGCTGGACATCCGCCACCGCTACGCTGCCAGTCAGGCCCGTGCAGACCCTCAGCCCTCTATGATGGATGCCTTTAATACAGCAAATCCAATAAGGCAGAACCAAAGCCAAACGAAGCACGGGGAGGGCCGCTCTACCGGACTTCATTATCGCCGGCCACCCGGCCGCTGACGAGGGCCCTCAGACGGGCCGACTTAGCCACGTTGATGTCATTAAAGGCCCAATTACTGTGGGGATATGGGCGAACTACTGGCAAGGAAAGAGCGGCAAAGAGCACGGGGGACATAGTGGTGGCGGTAAGGTCATTAAAGTCGGGATGACCGTGGAGAATAGAGATGCAGGCTAACCAGTGGGGGGAGGGAGGGAGGGGGGGACTAAAAAGACCCATACTTTTAAGAGAGCTTCACAGCTTTACGCTTTGTGCCATTGTTTCATTGCTTTCAGGAAGTCACGGCACCATCTCAATTTACCCCCGCTGTCAAAATATTTCAACAGTGGAGACTGACTACTGAAATGATTGCATACAACGTGCCTTTTCTAATTAGATCAAGGAACGTCGTGGCGGAATAAATGCTTACCTAATGAACTGCTTTTGTTTCTATAAGTGCACATTAAGTAGTATTGCTGGGAAATGCCCCGGCAAGTCTCTTAACAAGCCCGCCGATGCCACAGCTGGTGGCCCATTACTCACCGATTCGAGAACACTTACTTATACAATTTAAACAATTTGTGTCACGGAGAGAGCAAGAACGCGCGAGAGGGAGAGGGAGAGAGAGAGAGAGAGAGAGAGAGAGAGAGAGAGAGAGAGAGAGAGAGAGAGAGGGAGAGAGAGAGAGAATACCATCTTGTTTGTTTTTATATTTTTCTCTTCCTCAGCCTCTGTGGCTCCTTACTTTTAATCTCTCTGTCTTGCTCTCTCTTTCTGTGCACGCACGCGCACACACACACACACACACACACACACACACACACACACACACACACACACACACGTGCACACACACTCTCTCACACACATACACACACACACACACACACACACACACACACACACACACACACACACACACGGACAGACGGAAGCAGGGTAAAAGCACAGGAAGCATTGGGGGTCAAAGATGATAGTTTTCTGTAATTATTTTTAGGCGTGCTGACAGGGAATACATTGACTACGCTACGTGAAGCAATCATAGGTTCCTACAAGGTGTCAGATACACTTATTATATTTGCTGAAGCCATTTGAAATTCATAACATCCCACAGTACCTCTAGGGTTTATTTATGAATACTATTTCTCAACAGGCACATGAATTTCATTAAACATCACAAACCCTGTGAAGAGGGAAGATTATGAATGGATCATGTATTCTTTTATAATATGGAGATGGACATGCAAAATCGTGCTTTCTATATATTTTTATAAAGTTGGAAAAGAAACACAACTTATGGAAAAAATAAAATATGTCTCTGATCGACTTTGCCATAAGACCCATTAATATATTTTCTATCCAGTCTTAATTGGGCAGTAGCCTTCAGTACCCTTTGCACGTTGCTTTTGAGCTCTGCTAAATAAACACAGAAACAAAGAAAAAATAGAAGAAAAAAAAACCTTTCTCTGGCCTTCTGTGGAGGATCAACTTCTTCATAATTTGTGTCAAAACAATGTCAATGTAGTTGAATAGTGGGAGAGGGTTCAGAGCCAGCAAAGGACATAGGCCAGTGTCGATTTATCATTTAAGGAGTGTAGTTCATGAAGTGCAGTGACAATATCACACAATGAAATTAATATTGGATATACTTCCTGGCTTTGAATGTTTTGTCAGAAATTGTGAAACAATGGCTGTAAAAATGTTTTGCTTGTGAATGTTACAAATCTTCACAGACAATTTGAATAATAAACCTGTTAATACATATTTCATTCTATTAGAATCAAACTGAATGGTTTTCAATATGTAAATGAACTCATGTTATTCTTGCCAGCATTCTGAGTGTTAGCAATTTTGATATTTACCTAACAGTGATGGGTCGTTCGAAAACGATTTGTTCTTATGGTAGAAATATTTTAGGTGAACGAATAGAACTGAATCGTCTCCCAAAATAATCATTAATTTGAGTCTCCGACCTCTGCCAAAAGCTACTTCTTAAAGTTGTTCGCAAATTGGTAAATTAACCTAGAGATTAGGCGGAATTAATTCAGAACTGTTTCTTCCAGTTCGTTTGGTTCCTTTGATCGTTCATTCAACATCTGAAATGTTTGCTTTTTCAGTTATTCTTCCCAATTATTCATATTACCGCACTATGTTTTGTAAAAGTTGGCTGCAAGGAGGACTCACTGAACGATTCCACTGCATCAACGAGTCGCAAACGTGAGACTCAACACGGAAATTGTTTGCAATTTGTTGAGCGAATCAAAAACATATATTTTTTGTGAACTGAAGTGAATATGAAAGGGAAAGGAATCGAAACGCCCACCACTAATATTTCATCGCCTAATCAAGTGCGTCTAATACTAGCTGCACTTCTGTTTTATATGAGGGCAGTTTAAGTATGTAAACACATGATAAAAAATCATCCACAGCGCCAAAATTATCTGAGATGGTCGATTAAGAACAAATTGGACACATCAAAGCTGTAGAATTCCAAAGGGGGGAAGCTAAGTCAATGTTTCTCATTTTGATTTGCAGTGAACAGAGTACTACTGAGAAAGTAATTTAAATTATACTGGGGTCTTGAAGTGTTACATGGATTTCGGGTGAATGGGCCCTTTTAGCAATCTAAAAGTCCGTTCGGTAGAAGATGCTAATTTGTCAGGTGTGCATAGTAGGTAATGCATTTTTAACACTGACGATCCATTTTTCCTGATCGCTATCTGTCAGATATCACTGTTTATTCCATTAAGTGGGTGTGGGGGAGGAGCTCTGCTTTCTCACAATTATCCTCATAAGCCACTTAAGGACACCGATAATTACTTCTCGAAAGTCAATACATTCTTGACTCACTACAAAAATGACAGCGTGTAGGCCCAACCCAGCATATTACACGCATGGCGGTTCCTGACTCTTCAAGCGGCAAATGTGCCGTATCTATGGAGAAAAAGTTTTTTTTTTTCCTGACGCAGCGTTAGATAGAATCTGCTGAAGGTCCAGCGCTTGCCGCTTGGTCTCCGTTCGGTCAGTTGGCCGGCGGCTGGCGGAGATCAGAGGGGTTAAACACAGCGCGAGAACCTCAAGGAGCTACTTAAGTGCTGTCAAGCCTCCAAATTGGACAGCTCGGCAAGGTGAATAATTACAGAATAACAATAACGGTCTTTGTTTGGCTGATAGACAGAAGTAATTGATTTTTATGCGGAGTGGGGGGGGGGTAGATTTAGAATTTTTTTAATTTTTTTTAACGCATCGGAGGACTGGCAAGGTCTCCTGTCGCAGCTGGCGTCCGAGAGGGATGTTCCAGGAAGGCAAGTAGGGAGCTAGGAAAATGTAATTAATTGGATCTGATTAAAATGAATGAAGTAATTAAGGAGGTGCCTGGTCTGGTTCTGGCCGGGCGAAGTCACATGGCGGGATGAGAGACTCACAGCCCAGGGAGAGCCAGAAGAGAGGGGGGTGGGATCAGAGCTGGTGGCAGTCAGGTTGAGAAAGAGAAGGGAGGAAATTAGATAAAGGATAAGGAGGGAGACAGCAAGAGAGAGGGAGGGAGACAAAGAGAAGGAGAGAGAGAGAGAGAGAGAGAGAGAGAGAGAGAGAGAGACATGGAGCTCAGGGCTACGGCAGCTGTTAAGAAAACCGCCACTTCCCGAATGCTGGAGAGACAAAGCCTGCGCTTCAGATCCTCCTGGTGTGTTTTAGTTCTCCACCAGCTTTATGGCCTCCTTCCCTTTACTTCACCACAGCCTTCCCCCACGGATGGCCCCGTCACAGGGATCGATGGATATTAAGAGTGCGGACCGCAAGAAAAAAGTTCCTGCCATTCAGCGTTGGTGAAAAAAAAAAAAAAACATGAACTGAACCGTTAAAAGATCCAATGGACGATTAAGAGGTCCAACTTACAAGCTTTCACATTTAACACCACCAGTCTGAATTAATCTAGTCACAGGCAATACTCGGTTTGACCAATGTCCATCATCTAATGGACTATTCACCGAAAGGTTAGCCTTTTTCCAAACCCAGCTCAACTCACCTCATTACGGATTCCAGTCCACTCCCTCTGTAATGATAGTGTATCCAGAATGATGCACCATGCAGGCTCGACTTGATGAGGTAATGAAAGAATCTCAATTAATCAAGGCGGATGTCGCCGTGGATACAAGTGCAAAATTGAGAATTACAGACTCTCAGCAAGGATTGGAAGTAGATCTGATTTGATTACTCACACAGATTAAGCTGGAGAGATTAGCTGCGAGGAGAATGACTAGGATGAAGGCTCGGAAGACATTGGGCTGACGTGTCAGCGTGTGTGTGTCTGTGTGTGTGTGTGTGTGTGTGTGTGTGTTTTGTTGTCATTTTAGTGTGTGACTGAGGGGGTCCTTTCAAAATAAGAATAGCGCAAGTTCTTGAAAATCTCTTGAAAACCATTGGAACAGTGGGTGTCACAGGTCTACATTCAAGTGGTGGGTGTCACAGGTCTAGTGGTGTCACAGGTCTATCATCCATTCCAGTGGTGGTTTCACAGGTCTAGTGGGTGTCACAGGTCTATCATCCATTCCAGTGGAGTATCTCTATAGCCGGAGGTACAAGATGTCCTCACACTGTCTAGTCCTGGATATGAAGTCATCCTGACCCTATGCTACTGCTCCACGGCACACACATACACACACACATACACACACACACACACACACACACACACACACACACACACACACACACACACACAGACAAACACAAATGCTCTGCCCTGCATTGTATTTCTCCCTGCCATGCTGCATTGCTCAGTGCTTCAGGGTGTCTCCATATTTCAGAAGATGCGGCTGGGCAATGTGTCTGTGTGTGTGTGTGTGTGTGTGTGTGTGTGTGTGTGTGTGTGTGTGTGCGGGTGTGTGTGTGTGTGAGAGAGAGAGATGCAGCCATATACCCTGAGAGATATTCACCATATAGCAGTGGACAGCACAGTCTGCTCGGACAGATAGCACACATTACTCTTCTCTGTCTATGGCCTTGCAACACTCCCACTCCCAGACACACCCTCTCTCTCTCTCTCTCTCTCTCTCTCTCTCTCTCTCTCTCTCTCTCTCTCTCTCTCTCTCTCTCTCTCTCTCTCTCTCTCTCTCTCTCTCTCTCTTTCTCTCTCATACACACACACAGACTAACTGCCTCTCCAGTAGAGTCGTATAAAAGTCCAGCGGTCTGCTATTTTACAGAATACAAAGTTTGAAACTATCAGCCCATTTCTACAGGACAGCTTACCTTGTATTTACGCTGAACTGGAAGAAGAAGGTCATCAGGAATCATTATTGAACAGAAAACACAGGGGAGCCTCGAGAAACCAAGAACACACAGCTGAGATCACGGTTACATTAACTCACATACCAAGAACGCAGAGACAAACTGCAGAGTTCACAATTTACTTTAACTTGTATACCAAGAACACACAGACCAACTGCAGAGATCACAGTTACATTAACTGACATACCAAGAACACAGAGACAAATGCAGAGTTCACAATTTACATTAACTTACATACATATCTTTACCAAGAACACACAGACCAACTGCAGAGATCCCAGTTACACATTTTTACCTTAAACACACAGAACAACTGCTGTGATCACAGTTACAAATCTTTACCTAAAACACACAGACCAACCGCTGTGATCATGGTTACAAATCTTTACCTAAAACATACAGACCAACCGCTGTGATCACGGTTACAAATCTTTACCTGAAACACACAGACCAACCGCTGTGACCACGGTTACAAATCTTTACCTGAAACACACAGACCAACCGCTGTGATCACAGTCACAACTCTTTACCTAAAACACACAGACCAACCGCTGTGATCACAGTCACAACTCTTTACCTAAAACACACAGACCAACCGCTGTGACCACGGTTACAAATCTTTACCTAAAACACACAGACCAACCGCTGTGATCACAGTCACAAATCTTTACCTAAAACACACAGACCAACCGATGTGATCACAGTCACAACTCTTTACCTAAAACACACAGACCGACCGCTGTGATCACGGTTGCAAACATTACAAGCCCATATCAACCCGCTGTCTTCCCTCTCCCATTTCCACCCCATCTCTCTCTTTAGCGTTCCATCTTTCTTTCCCTCGCTCTCTCTCTCTCTCTTTCACCGTTTTCCTCAAGCTCCTCTCTCTGTCTTTGTCTCTGTCTCTCTCTGATAGACTAACTGCCGAGTTCAACTTTACATACAGCGTCTGTGCTGACTCAGTTTCATCGATAGACTGCTCTAGTTGTACGTGTGTGTGTGTGTTTGTGTGTGTGTGTGTGTGTGTGTGTGTGTGTGTGTGTGTGTGTGTGTTTGAGCTCCCGTGTGCATTTATGTGCGTGCGTTGTTTTTTTCTTTAGTTCTCTCCTGCTTCACTAGGGAAGCAATAGAGAATAATCATGTGGAGTGTGTAATTGAAGGTCATTTCATCTGAAAATGTAAAACGTAAATGGTCCATAATGTGTGCTTGGAAAACACAATAGATCTCCCACTTCGACCGCTAATGTGTCATGTCCGTGTCAAATTTTCACACGCAAACGAAGTTTGGAAACAACATGGCCGCTATGGAACCAAGGCAGACTCTGCTATGTGATATCACATTGGAGAATGATCACTGTTTATGATAAACCGTTTAACATTTCACATACCAAAGACACCGACTCGGGGTTTGCCCGTGCAAACCTTTGCAGCATAAAGGCTTAGTTTGATCTTCTCTGTTGTGACAGTCTCCCCCTCTTTCACCACGGGTTTCATTTTCCTCCGGCTTTCTTTCGCAAGCGCGGCGTTCTGTTCCTGCCTGCTTGTCTTCATCATTACAACCTTGAACTAATTACCCAGTTACTCACAACCACACATGTACACACACAGACACACAGAGAGAGAGAGAGAGAGAGAGAGAGAGAGAGAGAGAGAGAGAGAGAGAGAATCTGGGGAGGATTCAAACTCAGTAACCTGTGAAACATTTCCTGCTGTGATTATTAATTACATCCTATTTCCTTCACCACCTGTGCATATCCCTGTGTGGGTGTGCATCTGTGTGTGTATGTGTGTGACCATATGTCTGTTTATATATATATGCATCCCACTACCTTTCCTGCATTTACACCTGCGAGCAAGCGTAGGTTGAAGCCCTGTGAAGGATGCCAGCATAGGTATGTGTGTAGTGTGTGTAGTGTGTGTGTATGTCCTGGACATATTCCAGCTCATCTACATACATCACAACGCACCTTGGTACATTTCCTATTTCCCCCTTCCCCTGGGCCAGATGTACAAACACACACACACACACACACACACACACACACACACACACACACACACACACACACACACACACACTCATACACCCCTCTCACTCTGGCTCCTTTTCTGTTGGCGTGTAAAGCTGGCAGTGTGTGTTTTTGCTGCCTCTCTGACGTGTGGTAAAGTACCTGTAATGACCCAGCGTGGCTTCCCACTGCAGACACACAGCCCTGCCAGCCAAGCCTGGCAATTAACGGATACATCAGGGGGAGGAGGAGGGATTAGAGATAGAGAGAGAAAAAGAGAGAGAGAGAGAAATAGAGAGATACAAAGAGAGAGAGAGAGAGAGAGAGAGAGAGAGAGAGAGAGAGAGAGAGAGAGAGAGAGAGAGAGAGAGAGAGAGAGAGAGAGAGAGGAAGAGCCACAGAGAGTGAACGATAGAGAGAGAGAGAGAGAGAGAGAGAGAGAGAGAGAGAGAGAGAGAGAGAGAGAGAGAGAGAGAGAGAGAGAGAGAGAGAGTACAGCTAAATAATCCTTCCAAGGATGTTTGGAAAAGTGGAACAGGTCACATTGACTCATGGAATAAATTAGCCATAAAGTCCATAGGAATTGTACGTAGATACATTCAGGAGTGAGTTGAATAACAATTGACTGCTGATAGTCATAACAAAACACTACTGTAGGTTTTCTATAGCCAAAAACTTAGAAAAACAAAATACAAGAAAACGTAAAAAAGGCTGGAAGTTGTGTTAATGATGGTACATTTGCTAATATATATATATATATATATATATATATATATATATATATATATATATATATATATACATCTTTTTTTCTTTGTCAAGAAGAGCTTCCATTTTTCTGTAATTATAAAACAAGATGGCTCATGCAACCTCCGTACCAGAAGATCAGTAATGATTCACCCTTACAGCTCTTTTCCCGTTTTGATGGTATGCTCTGCTCGGGTCAACACTGTAAGCTCAGAATGGTCTGCTAGATTTGTCCATGTATTATTCACTTTGAATGTAACGTAGAAACTACCTTTGCAATCCTGCTATATAGATCCCAGAGATGTCTATGTTAGAACGGAAACCAGAGTCAAAAACCTTTCATATGAATATCGCTAAGATTGGGAAAGCATTTCACTTGACTGCCCAATCCATTCTTCTTTGAAGACCGTATAGGGGCTTTAAAAGTGGATCAATACTCAACTCAAACCCTTTCTAACTCCTTTTTAAAGAAGGTGTTACTAATGAAAATAAAAACGTAACCTTTCTTGACACGCTTCTCTTAACCGAAAGAAAATGTTGCCTATGTGCTTGATGGGACTCTGAGCGGGCCTGCCATACAGCTAGAGGCAGCAGTGGAACTAGACACCACAAAGAGAGACACCATGAAAGCTGTGGGTGACAGCAAGATGACACCCCCAGCCAGCTGTTGCCTCTCCCTGTGTGGTCCAGGATAGGGTGGGGGTGGGTGGGTGGGTGGGGTGGGGGGGTGGTGGTGGGGGGGGGGTGCGGAGGTGGTCGGGTTGTTGGGGGAGTTCGGCCAGGGCAGCGCCCCCGTGTCGACCAGCCCCTCCTCTCCTTTCTCTCCAAGCCTTCGTCCAGCTCTGCTATTCTTCCTCGTGCCCTCCCCGTCATCCCTGCTTATCTTCTCCTCCTCCGCTCCGTTCGCTCTGCAACCACCCCCTAAACTTCCAGTCCCCCCCACCCCCACCCACCCTTAAGCTAATTTTACTCGCAGTGGGTGTTTGGGGTGGACATATTTGCACGGGGAGCGTTGAAACTATAGCAGGCAGCTGTCACTTCACTCAGGTTACAACCGTCAAGAAGCCATGGAGGAGAGAACGAGGGAGAGACAGAGAGAGAGAGAGAGAGAGAGAGAGAGAGAGAGAGAGAGAGAGAGAGAGAGAGAGAGAGAGAGAGAGAGAGAGAGAGAGAGAGAGAGAGAGACATACAGGAAGAAAGAGGATTCAAGGGTGAAAAGGGGTGAAAGTCAGAGAACAGGAAAAAGAGTTGTCGGCAGAAAGAGGTAGAGAGGGTGAAAGGGAGACCAGCAAAGAGACACTGGGACCTTTTTCTCCCCGCTGCCTGACAAAACACACTTTTTAAAATGAGGATTCTCTTTGTTACCGCGGCATTTGGAATATTCATTGTTGAACCCTTATGGAGATACAGTATATACAAATAATGATATATTATGAATGTTGACTCATTCATCTCAACACAGCACTCAGACAAACCTTTAATTAAGACTTCGTACACGTGCACATCAGATCCTAACGGCTGTAATTTTTCTGTCTCATCCAACCACATGCGGTGGGAAAACACCTGTGGCTGAGGAGAGACCTCACACACCCCACACGGTGCGACCTCACTACGTAAACTGAGTCGGAGCTCTCCCGCTGGGCGGCTGGCTAGGAGTCTGAACCGTGTGTGTGTGTGTGTGTGTGTGTGTGCGTGCGTGCGTGCGGTTAAGTGTCCCTGTGAAGTTTGCCTGAGGGCTGGTGCGCTGTGTTGGCGCACGTTCTGTCCACACGGCTTCCCTCGCCTGGCCGCTGTTGCCGGACTGTGGCGCTCTGCGGCACGCACTTCTCCTCCCGGATGTTAATGGACGCCGTTGGTAGGGAAACCCGAGCCCGTTCCCCCTGCGGAGGGGCCGAGAGGCATAACGATAACGATAACGGTACAAGGCGATTAGGCGATAACGGCTCGCCCGACCGGGCGGATGATCGACGGTGGCCGCCGCTGCCGCTTGCTCCTGGTCAGGAGGATGACACGCGACTGTCACCGCTCACGCCACGCCATTATCAGGCCAATTGAGGCTTATCTGTTCTCCATATGTGAAGTCCTCGCCGCTCAGTGTCTCTCGCCAAATGATTCCAACAGGAGCTGTTCGACGAGGACGTCACTGGGTTCCTTGGTGAGGAGTCGCAGTTCTGCAGTGGTCAGAATGGCTGCCTGTCGGACCTTCAACATGTGCGTCTGACATCTGACTGACTGACTGACTGTCTGTCCGTCCGTTCGTCCGTCCGTCCGTCCGTCCGTCCGTCCGTCCGTCCGTCCGTCCGTCCGTCCGTCTGTCTGTCTGGTTGGTTCTGTCTGGCTGTCTGGTTGGTTATGTCTGGCTGTCTGTCTGGATGTACTAGTCCAGTAGTTCTGTCTGGCTGTCTGTCTGGATGTACTAGTCCATTGGTTCTGTCTGGCTGTCTGTCTGGATGTACTAGTCCATTGCTTCCGTATGACTCTTTCTGCTTGCTGTCATTTAGTAGGGACGCAGCCTGTGTGAATGGGACCTGACAAGAGCTCTTGATTTGTCTTGGATGCTGCCAGTTTCATCTGCGGGGAAAACGCTCCTACGCAGTCTGGAAGCGTGTCCCTTTGTTCTCCTCACTCGGCAGGATAACCTTGATGAAACCATCTCAAGTGGGGATTCTGGCTGTTTGTGTGTGCATCCTAGCTGATGTGAATTCATGCACTTTGATTTTCACCGCTGTCTGACTCATCACTTACAAACATTTGGCTGTTTGTGTGTGTGTGTGTGTGTGTGTGTGTGTGTGTTTGTTTGTCTCTATCTATGGTGTATAACCCTAAACTGTACGTGTGTGTGTGTGGGTATGAGTGTGTGTGTGCGCATGTGCATGTGTGTGCACAAGCACATACCCCCGTGTTTTGCAGACATGAATACTCTTTGTTTTGACAAGTGCGCTCACACACCCCTGCTTTTACCTTGATGTGACATCCAGTGGCACATCACTCCAGAATCAAATCTTCGTTGTGTTTCTGTAAATGCTAGGTATAATAAGAGAGAGAGAGAGAGAGAGAGAGAGAGAGAGAGAGAGAGAGAGAGAGAGAGAGAGTACAGCTAAATAATCCAAGGATGTTTGGAAAAGTGGAACAGGTCACATTAACTCATGGAATAAATTAGCCATAAAGTCCATAGGAATTGTGCGTAGATACATTCAGGAGTGAGTTGAATAACAATTGACTGCTGATAGAGAGGGAGAGAAAAACAGACGGAGAGGAAGGGGGCAGCTAGAGAGAGCATCAGAAACAGAGAGAGAGTTGGTGAAGAGGCAGGCAGGACTGATGGTAAAGCTGAAACAGGGCTGGTGGTAGAGCTGAAACAGGGCTGGTGGTAAAGCTGAAACAGGACTGGTGGTAGAGCTGAAACAGGGCTGATGGTAAAACTGAAACAGGGCTGGTGGTAAAGCTGAAACAGGGCTGGTGGTAGAGCTGAAACAGGGCTGGTGGTAAAGCTGAAACAGGGCTGATGGTAAAGCTGAAACAGGGCTGATGGTAAAGCTGAAACAGGGCTGGTGGTAAAGCTGAAACAGGGCTGGTGGTAAAGCTGAAACAGGGCTGGTGGTAAAGCTGAAACAGGGCTGATGGTAAAGCTGAAACAGAGCTGGTGGTAAAGCTGAAACAGGGCTGGTGGTAAAGCTGAAACAGGGCTGGTGGTAAAGCTGAAACAGGGCTGGTGGTAAAGCTGAAACAGAGCTGGTGGTAAAGCTGAAACAGGGCTGGTGGTAGAGCTGAAACAGGGCTGGTGGTAAAGCTGAAACAGGGCTGGTGGTAAAGCTGAAACAGGGCTGGTGGTAAAGCTGAAACCGGGCTGGTGGTAAAGCTGAAACAGAGCTGGTGGTAAAGCTGAAACAGGGCTGGTGGTAAAGTTGAAACAGGGCTGGTGGTAAAGCTGAAACAGGGCTGGTGGTAAAGCTGAAACAGGGCTGGTGGTAAACCTGAAACAGGGCTGGTGGGAAAGCTGAAACAGGGCTGGTGGTAAAGCTGAAACAGGGCTGGTGGTAAAGTTGAAACAGGGCTGGTGGTAAAGCTGAAACAGGGCTGGTGGTAAAGCTGAAACAGGGCTGGTGGTAAAGCTGAAACAGGGCTGGTGGTAAAGCTGAAACAGGGTTTTAAAGACACTCCGGCGTTTTTAGGTCGGCCCTCGTGCCGTTCTGCGCGGCTAACATAATCACAGTTATTACCATGCCCCAGTTTCTCCTCCTCCTCCTTCTTTCTCTCCCGACAGTTAGGAACGATGCCTCCATTGTGTTCTGTGCTTCTTCTAAAGAGGATCCTTTTCTTCACTGAAACAGAAACAGGATGCTCATCCCACTGAAGAACAACAAGAGGGGTTAATTGTGTGTGTGCGCTTGTGTGTTTGTTTGCGTGGATGCATGCACGCGTGCCTGTGTGTGTCCATCGCCTGTGTACGTGTGTGTGTGTGTGTGTGTGTGTGTGTGCGTGTGTGCGTGCGTGCACGCAAGCGAGGGGCGAGCAAACAAATAATGACAAACCAAAGCAGTGCTCGCGAGGGGCCAGAGTTATTTCCGTCTCTCGTGGGCTGCAGATATGCTAATGAGGCGACAGGCTTTGCGAGGCCCCGGATACCATAACGCCGCTCCAGAATCAGCACCATATGTTGTTTCAAGCGATCTCTGATGAATATTAATCAGTGGTAACAAGCCCGACAAGCTTGTATAGCTAATGGGAGGTTGGCGGGTGGATGAGTCACCGGGTGAACTTTTCACGACCCCCCCTCGACACAGTCGGCCACTCTACAAATAAAAGCAATGAAGCCCTTTTCCCCCGTGGTCACAGAGATGCCTATCTGAGTATATGTATGTATACATGTCTGTTTTAATTTCCATTTATCATAGAGTAAATAGCGGAAAAACATAGCTATTAGCTCAAAGCCAAACCCTTTTTGTGGGCTGCCTGTGCAGGATCCTGACCCGTGAGAAACCTCATCGCCTTCTCAGACTCGCGCCGCCCTGCTAGGCCAAGCAAAGTGGTTTGGTTTTTCTTTTTTTTCCCGAACGAACTGACCGAGGAGCAATCCGTAAACACACAGTGTGCCCCTGTGCGGTGCTGTGTGGTGTTGAGAGCAGAGCTCCTAGTCTGAGCATCAACAGAGAGCTGTAACACGTGTACCTTCGTTTATTAGATCTCTCAGTTGGTTCTGGTTCTTCAGGTTCTGGTGACAGACAAGAAGTGTGGGACATTTGCCATGGGACACGCCGGTATGGTCTTCAGCGGCCCGGAAGTCCTACCGGAGTTCCCTAAGAGGAAAATCGAGAGGGACAGAGACAAACAGGGAAAGACATTAAAAGACACTTTAGATAGAAAAACATTTAGACAGACAGAGAAATATGTAGACAGAGAAACATGTAAACAGACAGAGAAACATGTCGACAGACAGAGAAACAGTTAGACAGACAGAGAAACATGTAGACAGAGAAACAAGTAGACAGATAGAGAAACATGTAGACAGACAGAGAAACATGTAAACAGACAGAGAAACCGGTAGACAGATAAAGAAATATGTAGACAGAGAGAAACATGTAGACAGACAGAGAAACATGTAGACAGACAGAGAAACATGTAAACAGACGTAGAAACAGGTAGACAGACAGAGAAACATGTAGACAGACAGATAAACATGTAGACAGTAGAGAAACATGCAGACAGACAGAGAAACATGTGAAAGACAGAGAAACATGTAAACAGACATAAAAACTGTAAAGGAAATGTTCAGGTCTATGCAGAAAACAACCCATTAAAGGAGGTGAGAATTGGTGCAATAATTCAAGTACAATTTTATTAATGACTACAGAGAGCAAGTCTGTACAGTCTGAGATTACCACAGTGAGTTCAATCTAACAACATGGTAAGTTCTGATTTGTTGACAAGGTGGAAACGAGCATATCCGTCTACACTAAACAAATCATTCATTGGTCAAGGGAGGAACACGTGTTACTTCCCAGTATTGAAAAGGACACGTATGCCAACTCGTATATTATGATGGCTATGAACAGACCACACTAGCCTTCAGTGTCTCTGAGAGGCACATGTTATCTCTTTGGTGCTCTGGCCTTTACTCTCAACTCAACCTTGAACATCCATTAGGAATTTGGCCCTTACAAAACACGTAGACAGACAGAGAAACGTGTAGACAGACAGAGAAACAGGTAGACAGACAGAGAAACATGTAGACAGACAGAGAAACATGTGAAAGACAGAGAAACATGTAGACAGACAGAGAAACATGAAGACAGACAGATGAACATGTAGACAGACAGAGATAAACAGAGCGAGATAGAGACACAAAGACAGAGGACAAGAGACAGAGACAGAGACAGAGACAGAGACAGAGATAGAGACAGACAGAGAGACAGAAACAGAGACAGAGACAGAGACAGAGACAGAGACAGAGATAGAGACAGACAGAGAGACAGAAACAGAGACAGAGACAGAGACAGAGACAGAGACAGACACAGACAGAGACAGACTGAGAGACAGAGACAGAGACGGAGACAGACAGAGACAGAGACAGAGACAGAGACAGAGACAGAGACAGAGATAGAGACAGACAGAGAGACAGAGACAGAGACGGAGACAGACAGAGACAGAGACAGAGACAGAGACAGAGATAGAGACAGACAGAGAGACAGAGACAGAGACGGAGACAGACAGAGACAGAGACAGAGACAGAGACAGAGATAGAGACAGAGATAGAGACAGACAGAGAGACAGAGACAGAGACGGAGACAGACAGAGACAGAGACAGAGACAGAGACAGAGACAGAGACAGAGATAGAGACAGACAGAGAGACAGAGACAGAGACAGAGACAGAGACAGAGACAGAGACAGAGACAGAGACAGACAGAGAGAGAGAGACAGAGACAGAGACAGAGACAGAGACAGAGACAGACAGAGAGAGAGAGACAGAGACAGAGACAGAGACAGAGACAGAGACAGACAGAGAGAGAGAGACAGAGACAGAGACGGAGACAGAGACAGAGAGACGGAGATGGAGACAGAGACGGATGTGGACACCGAGGTGGAGAGAGGCAGAGAGAGACAGAGACGTGAGGTCCTCAGTTTGCCATGTGGTCGGGCAAACTGCCACTTAACGCTTTTATTTACCAAGCCATCAATCACCCTCCGCCCTTGTTGCCAGGGCGATTTATAGGCAACGATGTCCCACCGGAGAGCCCTGTGCATATTTATCACCGTCTCCATATTCCTGCCAGAACGAGCCTGTAAGCTGCATGGATACTGTACTGATCGGAGGGAGGGAGGGAGAAAGAGAGAGCGCGAGAGAGAGGGAGAGAGAGGGAGAGAGAGGGAGAGAAACTGACAGTCCCTCCAGCTAATGTTGCATAGATTATTGCATACATTATTGTCTGTATGCTGCGAACGCAGAGGCATCAGCCAGGAGTTGAAAACAAATGACTTGTTGTGATGTTATTCCTGTGAAGTCTAATGAAGCGTCTAGCTGTGGCTTAACGATCCCTGTTTCTCTTATTTATCCACGCTTTACTGTGGATAGTGCATGTAGAAGAGTACATCCTGTTGACTATTGAAAGATCGAATACGCAAACGGTTGCCTGCTACAAAAATATCATAATATACTGTGTACTGCAATGGTTTACAACTACTAATGTGTTAAAAAAATATATATATCCATCCCGATGTAGAAATGTAAAGAATAGCAGTAATACCATTCTCTAAGGCGGATTTAGACGCTCAACTTTAAAACCCTTTAGCCGGGGTGTCTGTAAAAAAGAAATGAGAGGCCGCCTCATGATTTTGTAACAGAAGCCGTGCTCCAACCGCCCCAGAGTTGTTTGGCTCTCCCCTCCAACCCCCCCCCCCCCCCTCTTCTGGTCTCCCCTCGTCTTTGTCGCTCCACAGCAGACCTCCCAGAGCAGCGATTAGCTACCCTCCCACAGTAAACCCTACGCACACGTCAGCGGCGCGGAGAAAAGCCATCGTTGCCTGTCCTCGGCTGGCCTGCCATTTCCTTTCTGCAACGCTAGTCTCAGTGAACGACGACACAAACGCACCCTGGCTAAGTGTCTGTTTGAAGTGCCTCTTTTGGGCATTCTGCTGCTCCAGTCCCCCCCCAATCTCCCTCCTACTTGGGCCTCTGTTCTTGGTGTTCATTACTCGGCCCCAAACAAGCTCGCTGGGGTGGATAAGGTAGAGAGGGTACCATTTCTCTAAGCCGTGGAATGCAGGGCTTTGAACCAGTTTATTTAAACCAGGTGAACGGTGAATGTCTGTTCCTCTCACACATCATCACATCATTCCTTATCATTTAGATCCACTGCACACTATTTCTACCCCCCCCCCCCCCCCCCCCCCCCCGCAGAAAAAAAGTTATAATAAAAAGTAACAGAATAAATAGTTGGCAAATTTGGTTGTTTATCATTTAGTTTTCTACCTTCACAACTCTTACAAGTCCACTTTTAATCTCCGGGCCAAATTGGCAGAATTGCTCTCCTCCCACTGGAATGGATCCAATGACTAATAACTGCCGCTTCTGGCTTCAATTGAGTTCCAGGACAGAAGTTCCTCTCCGCGTGGAAGAGGTCCCTGTGTACCACCTGGGAGTTGTAGTTTTAGAATGCACAAGTGTTGCCGCTGTGACTAATTGCCGTTAAACTCCGAGTTGGTGTTTGCGTGTGTGTGAGTGTGTGTGCGCAATGTGCTTTGTATTGAAAAACGTGTGTGCGTGACTGCATGAATGCGTATGGGTTTTTGGCCTCTGTGTGTGTGTGTGTGTGTGTGTGTGTGTGTGTGTGTGTGTGTGTGAATTATTGCAGTTGGATTGTTCATTGATTAGGTCTCAAGCTGAGAGGATGTTAGCATTCTGGATGAAAACATTATAGAGCTGGGCGGTTCCTATTGACTCATGCATAAACAAGATCACTCAGTTACGGGCCGGGAATGCTGATCGATGACAATCCGATTTGCTCAATCAACCAGTCCATCACTCGATCAATAGATCAATTCGTCAACCTCCTCCTCGATATCACAGGAGAGCGGGCACGCCAGGGGATGGAGATGGGGGTGGAAATATGACGTGGTATCGCATCCTCCGGATAAAAAGAAATGAGAGAGAAATGTACACACACCCGTGCATGCACATACACACACACACACACACACACACACACATACACACACACACACATACACACGCACACACACACACACACACACACACACACACCTCTGACAGCTGGTTCTGCCACGGCCCGAGGTGTGGAGGGCTTAGCCATGTCCAAATACTCCCTGACCGTAAAACTATAAACTGGCGTGAAGAGAGGGAGGGATAGAAGGAGGGGGGTGAGGGAGGCAGGGAGGAGGCGCAGTGAACCTGCTAATGGAGGCACAGGAGGAGTGTGAAACGAAGAGAGAGGGACAACAGGGTGAGGGACAGGGAAGGAGAGGCATACAGCAGCCAGCTCTTCCGACGGAGCCATGCTGAAACATCGGAGCTAGCTAGAGTAGGGTAAGTGAAGGAGGCAATATAGGGAACAGAGAGGGTGGGGAGTAAGAGGGAGGGAGGGAGGGAGGGGGCAGGGCGAAGGGAGGGAGGGAAGGAGGGAGGGAGGGAGCAGGGCGGAGGGAGGGAGGGAGGGA
Organism: Aplochiton taeniatus; assembly: GCA_017639675.1. Lineage (NCBI taxonomy): Eukaryota > Metazoa > Chordata > Actinopteri > Galaxiiformes > Galaxiidae > Aplochiton > Aplochiton taeniatus. Next base: position 8,862,414 of record CM030173.1, on the reverse strand, counting down.
GCAGGGCGCAGGGAGGGAGGGAGGGAGCAGGGCGCAGGGAGGGAGGGAGGGACGGAGGGAGGGAGGGAGGGAAGGAGCATGGCGGAGTGAGGGCCGTAGGTCATTGTGTTGGTTCAGCGTGTGTTCAACGGCCCACGTGACCCCGGGGGCTTTAGGGCTCCGTCTCTGTGTTTGAAAACAGATGTTTGACTAGCCTGGAGACAGAGGACGACAGAGGACGACAGAGTGGGCTGGGGGTGTGGGTGTGGGGGCAGGGCTGAGTGGAGGGTGGGGTGGGGGGTGGGGGGTTAGGAATGAGGAAATAAGGTAGAACCAGGAAAGGAGATGAAGAAGAGGGTGGCACAGGAAGACGAGGAGAATGAGTGGGAAGAAGAGGAAGAGAGTGTATGTGTTTGTGTGTTCATAACTACACAAATAATTGATCTGACAACATTTTGGAACCTGTAGCTGTCTAAAAAACCTGTTTAAATATTGAAGCTCCACTTAGCTGTCACAACGCTATATGTCCCAAGCAGAAATGTAAGGTTAAGATTTTTAAGTACACTGAAAACAGTATGTGATAAAATATAGAATAGTCACTAGTCTGAAAATCCTCCTTTTTTCCATTAGTAAAAGGTAGCTGTTTTTACAGTATGTTTCGTCATCTAACCACAGCACTGTATTCAAATAATTTCTTTTTGGAGCATGGATATCAGCAATGGCCAAAATTCTGTCCGGATATGATCCTGACTGCAACTACAGTTTCCAGGAATCTTCAAATTTTTTAAGAAAATGTGCGGAAGTCCTTTTCTCTGAAACATTATCTATATACGTGAAAGCAGAGATGTTCAAACTGTAAAATTCTCATAATTTGAGGAGATGGTATATGTAAGGGCTTCACTTTCACATCCGCCCTTCACTTCAACCCTACTGGTGGGCACATCTTCTCTTGTTACCCTCCCTCCCTCCCTGCCCCCCCTCCCCCCTCTCCCATACCACCCTGCCATATGGGGAGGTGTGAAACTGTCCAGGGTAGCTAGTAACCCAGCCACGTTCGTTTGTCACCAGTTAGCTGCTGCTTCTCGCACCCAAACTTTAAGCTCTTCTCCAGAGACACGTTGAGCAGGTTGGATAGGGGTCAGTCTTTATGGGAGGGGGGGGGGGGGGGTCAGACTACCATCCATGGGTATCCTAGACTATAAACATAGCTGAGAGCTGTGACGGTGGTAACGAAACACTCCATGACGAGCTAAGGGCTATACAGTAGGGCGTTGGCAATACACCAACCAGTCGCAGTACTACCACCCCCTGTTGTGTTCCTCCACAACACCAGCATATACATACAGTATATATATATATATATATACCAAGACAGACAGGCACACACACACACACACACACACACACACACACAGAGTGTGATTGCACACCAGGTGACCCGTCAGACAGCATGTATGTCACGTATGCATCTCATCCTTACCACCGGGTTCATGTTTAAAAGGGTTTAAGTGCTCCGAGTCGTCTTGTCTCCAGTCCCTGTCCATTACGTATTCATGAGGAACAGGCTGGAAGGTTGCCGAGTTCCTCACTAGCGTTAATGCATAGGTACAGAGGGGCAGGTGGGAAGTAGAGAGCGAGGGAGGGAGAGAGGGAGAGAAAAGGGGAAAGTGGGGAGAGGGAGAAAAAGTGTGTGGGACCAACGGATTGTGGATGGGTTCCTATTTTCTCAGTACCATTGAGTCCGAGACTGGAGAGAGAGAGAGAGAGAGAGAGAGAGAGAGAGAGAGAATGAGATGAGGGAAATGGTCCAAAAGAGATTTAAAGAGGGAGTGGGAAAGCGGGTGGACAAGTGACGGATAAAGAGAGTTAGACGTTGGGGTGGTGAGAGAGAGAGAGAGAGAGAGAGAGAGACAGAGAGAGAGAGAGACAGAGAGAGAGAGAGAGAGAGAGAGAGAGAGAGAGAGAGAGAGAGAGAGAGAGAGAGAGAGCCAGAGAGAGAGAGAGAGACAGAGAGAGGGAGAGAGAGGAGATAGAAAGGGGACAGAGCGAGGCGAAGAGTCCGGCGGTAAGGGGAGGGCGAAGCGTCGACGGCGCGAGAGGGAAAGACAGACAAAGTGGGCAGCGTGAACCAAGTGATATTACGGCTCGCCTTCCCTTTCCCCCGACTCACTCTGGAGTCGTTGACTCTCACACAGGTTGCCAGGCTTAGGCCCCCGCTATCTCGTCAAGCTCTAAAGAGGATTACAAGCCCGGAGCCTAGCAGCGCACCTGCGGCGCTCACACCGGAGATCCCCGGCTCCGCGATAAACCTCGGGCATGCAGGGGGAGACTAACAAGGCTCCCAATGAAACTGATTACCCACCCCTCCCCCTTATTTCAGTTTGCTCCTATACCACTCTGTTCTGCAGGGGGGTAAAACCGTACTCTGGTGCAGTGTCGAGGCCGGAATCAGACCGAGCTAGCCGCACTGTGCGAGGGCTCCACACCATTAGGCTAACCGCCGGTTCATCATTGAATTGTTTATGTTCTTTCTATTTATCTCCCTTTGTGTGTATCACGTTCCCTGTTAGTTATCTTCACCCGGAGCTGAGTGGTTTAAATTGGACCTGTACAGGGTGTCCTCCCCCAGAACAGCCCTTGCACAATGAACTTAGCTATCGCCATCTATTATGAAGAAGGCCTTGTGTTCCGCTGAGTACCCGTGTACTGTAGAGTCATACCCAAAGGAGCCCTTGCTGTTGTTACGTTAAGGCTCCTATAGGCTATTACTCACTGCACTGCGCTTTATAGTGATGATTAGACCTATCAAGCTCCATTTATTTCTCTAGATAGCCTGTCTCTCCTCGCTTTTGTCCCTCTCTCCAAGTATGTTGGGCTCATTTTGTCCTGCCCTGTAACCCCATTCACTTTCTCTTGCTTTTTTTCTCTTTTATCCTCTCTCTCTCTCTCTCTCTCTCTCTCTCTCTCTCTCTCTCTCTCTCTCTCTCTCTCTCTCTCTCTCTCTCTCTCTCTCTGTCTCTTAATCTCTCTCTCTCTCTGTCTCTTAATCTCTCTCTCTCTCTCTCTCTCTCTCTCTCTCTCTCTCTCTCTCTCTCTCTCTCTCTCTCACACACACATGCCTTGCATTTGTTAGATCTATAGTGCTGTCCAGGGAAGCTGAATTAGTGAACAATAAAAACTTCAATCGTTTTCTTTTAATAAGAGAGGAAATTTAGTATCAAGCCTCCGTATTAGCATTAAAATACCAGCTCAGATATATGTATGTCTTACTCCGTTCTTTGAAACTTAGAGAAATAGGATCGTAAGGGAGGGAGTGGAAGACAGGGAGAGAGAGAGAGAGAGAGAGAGAGAGAAAGAGAGAGAGAGAGAGAGAGAACGAGAGAACGAGAGAAAGAGACAAAGAGAGAGAGAAGGAGAGAGAGAGAGAGGGGGGGAGGGGGGGGAGAAGAAAGAGTGAAGGGACTGCAATTGCTCCCAGTAAATTATTGCTGGTAGTCACAATTAGTCACACTTCAAAGGACCAATTTTGTTTGAAAATTGGATTTGAGAGCATGTTGAGTTTGATAAAAATGAGATCGGGACCTTGAGAATCTCAAGGCAGAGGAGAGAGATAAACAGGAGTAGGGGGAAGAGATATATTAGCATAGAACAAGGAGTACGAGAGACACACACAAAAGAAAACTAAAACGAATGAAGAGTCAAGTATTTTAAACATTTGATTTGTTTTCTCAAGTTATATGTTCATCTGCGGATTTGATTTCAGCCCAATAAAGCACACTGATTTAAGATGATGTCATTCATTGTTTGAGTAGGAACGACATGGTTAAAACCGTAGAGGCAGGGAGACACTCCAGTGTAATAAAGCCCACTTTACCATGGTGTGTTTTCGACTGGTGCAATACAACTCAGAGGATGCCATTCACCAGCTCCATCAACTGCCCCTAAACCTTTGATAGTTGTAGAGGAGGAAAAACAATTCAAGCAAGAGCTTTCTAGGTTGGAGGGAAAGTGAGATGGCCTGTCTAAGGAAAGAAGGAGCTCTAGCAGTGGAAGCCAGTATAAATATCCATTTATATCCCTTCTATGGAGTTGTTCCCAATTTTCCAAAATCCTCACGCCTCCCTCAAGCCTTCTCCCGGCAACTTTTGGAGTCTTTCAACCCTGTGTTCATCCCCTCTTCTTTAGACCACCCTTGAAAGGAGTGGCTCTATTTCACCTTTTGGCTGTTCCTGAGTTTGTCTACTTTGTTTTATGAGAAAGCTGTGGTCTATGCTGACCTGAATATACAAAGCAAGAGAAGGTAATGAAAAATGTATCTGTTTGCCTTTAACTCTGTTCCTGCGTCCTCAACCTCTCAGGCAACAGCGCGGTGTACAGCAGCACGTCCCTGCTCTGCAACACCAACAATTCAAGGTCAAGCAATCCGTCTAGGTTTGTTTGAGTGTGTGTGTGTGTGTGTGTGTGTGTGTGTATGTGCGTGTGATTTGAGAATTGTGCAAAAACGATAAGCATCACTCAAAATTTAAAAAATTAAAATAAATCAAAACACATTTAGGCTTCTTTTTTGTCAAGACTTAGCATACACTTGAATAACCCCGCCAAGAGATCAAAGGCATTACTTGTCGAGACAGGCTAAACCAAGCGTGCCTCAGACTGTTTTCAGAAGCATTAGCATATTGAAGTGTGCACCTTGCGCAGGTCGGCCCGCTGAGCCCCTTCATTGTCCCCGTCCCCCTCAACGAGCCCGGTCTAATAATCAATTACACCATCAGGTGGCGGCTCGGCCAATTAGCTGCCGCCGAGGGCCAGGGGGAGCACCACTCTAACACTTGATTGGCCTCTAATTCACAACAGCTGCTGCAGGCGACTGGAGGTAACGACGAGAGGTTCCCTCTCGGACCAGCACGCCGAGGCCCTGGGTGCGCACGGAACACATGTGAGCGCGCACGGAGGACAACGAGCGCAGACACACACACACACACACACTATAGAAGTCAAACCCGAACAAACCACCAAGTCGCAGCCGCACACAGTCACACCATGGCTGTCAGCGCAGTGAAGCGAACAGGCAGGTAACAGACACACCAAGCACTTCAAATTCGACCCACGTAGGAACACAAACACACACACACACACACACACACACACACACACACACACCCTATGGGATAATAATCCTAACAATTTCCCCAGGCTACTGGTGCGTAACTGTTCCGTGTTCCCAGGGAGGAGTCACATGCTGCTCAATACTGTCACTCTATCCTCCTCCTCCTCCTCCCCTCTCTCCCTCCCTCTCTCTCTCTCTCTCTCTCTCTCTCTCTCTCTCTCTCTCTCTCTCTCACGCTTTTCTAACTTTCCACTCTTCCTCTCGCCTCTTTTCACACTCCTTTCTTTCTACCTCTCTCGTCCTTCTCCTCCACTTCTTTTTCCCTCTCTCCTTCGAGTTTCTCCCTTCACCCTCTTCTCTCCTAGGGGTACTGTACTGTTTGTTGCTTTTGAGGGCTCTGTTAATGGGCTATTTGAAGTTCCCTAACACAGGAAAAGGCGTTGCGCGTGCCACTTGCCATGGTGTTTCCCTGTTGAATGACCTCCCTGAACTTGATAAGCTATCAGGGTGCATCAGTTAGCCAGCTAATAATGGCCCCCGACGCAATCAGCAGGCAGATTAGCCGTGGGTGTGGCGTGTCACAGTAGCAAAGGCAGCGAGGAGACTGATAGTGTATCGGTGACCCATGAAGACAAACTGAAGGCAAACACTTCAAAAGAGCTAGGTCGCCTTTCGAACAGGACCCAA
>CM030173.1:8821641-8846641 GCA_017639675.1 Aplochiton taeniatus | reverse complement strand
GCGGTCTGCTTATCCCAAACACACACACACACACACGCACACAGACAAACTGACACAACATAGCCAGCAGCCACTCTGAAATGAAAATCCAGGTGTGAAATATGCCTCTAATCTCTTTATGTGTGTTAAAGGCTGATAATATCCTTTTGTTACATCCACAATCATAATCCTGTCAGATTAATCTGTAGAGATTGACAGAGGAAGAACGAGAATGAGAGAGAGAGAGAGAGAGAGAGAGAGAGAGAGAGAAAGAGTGAGAGAGAAAGAGAGAGAGAGAGAGAGAGAGAGAGAGAGTGTGAGTGAGTGACTGACAGAGAGAAAGAAAGAGAAGAGGCAAAACATTACAGAGATTGAAAAGAGAGAAGGAACAGATATTAGCGAGGGAGCTGGAAGAAAGAAGGTACGAGGGGGGGGGGGGGGGGGGGATTAGAGGAGAGGGAGGGAAAGGAATGAGTGGTGGAGGAGGTAATGTGAAAAACAATCCCTACGTTGATAGCCATGGTAATCGAAGAAAGCTCTGCTACGGGTAGTGTTTTGAGCACATTCAATTAAAGCGACACACAGTTTCTCAGACCCGACGAGTCGAGCTCCTCGTTCACTGCCTCGGCTTGTTTCCCTGAACTACGCCTCCATGTTGGAACATTATCTCAGGGTTGATAGATCCACTTCAGCGGTATTTCCTTTTTGGGGGGGGGGGGGGGGGGGGGGGGGGGGGGGGGGGGGGGGGGATTCTGAGCACAATGACTGCTATCAAACGGAGCGCTTGTGATTTGGGTTTCTCGTTTTTTGTCAAACAGAATTGATTGGATGGTAGGCAATTCATTTGACGAAAACCTGTTTATTAAATACCAGGTACTTTGTGTCCTCAACTTGTGTAGCAATGAAATTAGCTGTGATTGATAGAGTTGTTTGCCAAATAGGGTTAACTAAAGACGTGTTTTCACCACACGGCCCCACAGGGACCACTGTTATCCTTCATGACTCATTTATGTGTTGTTTTGACAACGTTGGCTTTAGAGACACAGCTCACTGCAACCATTGCATCGCCCTTGAGGTTCTCTGAAAACATGCTAAATTGAATTCACGTCACAGTCAGCTTTCTATGTAGGGTACAAACGGCTACAGCCCCGATCTCACGTAAGCAAACACACACACACACACACACACACATACAGGATGCACACAAACTAATTCGCTTATGAATGCACAATCTCTCTCTCACACACATGCACGCACGCACGCACACACACACACACACACACACACACACACACACACGCACACACAGACAGCAAGTCCCTACTCACTTTTCCTCTCACCAACTTCAGATGAAATATTCATCAGAGGGACAGCGTCTTCACCCTCCTAGCCTACGGTGGCAATTCAAACAACAAGGCTAATAATCTCACCGAAGGAAAGCACACACACACACACACACACACACACACACACACACGTAAACCATGACACACACACACACGCAACCTACACACCGTAAACCATGACACACATAAATGCTTGTAGAAACACACAGAGGACAACCCCCCGTGGCCAATCTCGCCCTCTCTCATGCACACAGATCCTTACACCTACTCCAGTCACGCCCCCCCCCCCCCCCCCCCCAACCTTCTGCTATCTACAGTGAATATAGTTAGCTCTTTATTAAAAGGTTTCCTCTTATGACAGAAAGTGTCCTTCTCTTCCCGTCACCTGCAAATTGAGTTTGGAGTGACACTTCTCCTCAACACTGTCAGCCGCTAAACGGCCATGCTCTCAAGGCCTGCCATTCAAAGTGCCAGCGTCTCCCCAAGTGTCTTTAATATCACACATCCACCCTCCGACGACTGTCTGTCTGTCTGTCTGTCTGTCTGTCTGTCCTGTCTGTCTGTCTGTCTGTCTGTCTGTCTGTCTGTCTGTCTGTCTATCTGTCTGTCTGTCTGTCTGTCTGTCTGTCTGTCTGTCTGTCTGTCTGTCTGTCTGTCTGTCCCTCTGTCACGCTACTGCCTCCCGGTGACACCTTCTCCCAGGCATAGCGACAACGGGAGAGGCGCGAGGGGCTATTGTCCTCTTTGGGAATTCTTCATTTATACCCGAGGAGAGATGGAATTACAGGAGAGAGAGAAGGAGAGCGATAAAGAGAGAGAGTGAGTAAGAGTGAGTGAGTGAGTGAGTGAGTGAGTGAGTGAGTGTGAGTGCGAGAGAGAGAGAGGGGGGGGGGGTAGCAAATGGGATTTGAAGCCTTTGCAAAACAGGCTTGCTCTGTGGGAGCTGGAGTAGTCACTTTGTATTAGACACAGTGCCATGGATTGGCCCCTGACGCTGTTGGCAGCGTACCGAGAGCACGAGGCTCTGCATGGATACAGTATAGGCTGGCCTGCCACTCTCTCTCTCTCTCTCTCTCTCTCTCTCTCTCTCTCCCTACCCCCCTCTCTCTCTCTGTGTTGGCATGTTACACTTGTTTCCCTCACTCTCTGTCCCTCGTCCTCATCGTTTTCTCTCTGTTAACGTCTCTCTCTCTCTCTCTCTCTCTCTCTCTCTCTCTCTCCCTCTCTTCTCAGTGGTCTTCGGGGTTTCACCGATTTCAATCTTCCACTCACAGCCTGCCCATCCACCGGCCTTTTCTAGTAGTGCGTGGGTCTCTGCCTCTTCCAGGTCTGCTGCCGCGGTGTCCTCCAGGGCAGTGTATGTCATTCTGTCAGTGTTCCTCTTCTCTTTTATGTGAGTGCAGTATCTAGCTCACCTCCTGCAACTCGTTGCCGGCACGTTTTTCTTTTGTCTGTGTTGTCATGGGAAAAAAAATACACCATTCAAAAACACGAAAAAGACAAAGAATGGAGTCTGGGATTCTTCTTTTGGTAGACTTTTCTTTATTTTCCCCAAAATACAAAATAGAAAGCTGAGGCCGTTCGCGGAGGGTCTCTCCAATCAGCCTTGGGACACAGTTTATTATGGCCTCTTTATTTGACATACGCACATCATGTCCCTGCCTTACGGATTGTCAAACATTGATTATAACTCATAGGCCACCGAGATAGTCAAATCCAATCTAGGCCTCTCCTTTTGGGGTTTCTCCATCCGGTAATACTTTATTTGGTGGCAAAACATGTATTCTAATAAACAATAGTTCACTGTCTCTCCCATACAGTGTTGTGTTGAGCAGGTGTCTCCCTGCCCCTCCCTTCCAGCCTGTGTGTCGAAAGGACAAGCCTGTGGCGCAGGAAGACTCAGGCACAGGCCGAGACTGATGGTTCGTTCCAAAGAGAAGGCAGATGGTTTGGGATAACAGAAACATACTGTAGTGGCCGCCTTGTCTTCTCTCTCCCTTAGCTTATTCCCTTTCTCTCGTTTGATCTTTCTCTCCGCAGAGCACGCCTCTGTCACATGGCAGCCCTCTCTGTCCTCCCTCCATCCCCGCTTTCTATGTTCTCTCATCTCGAGTGGTGCCACTCCGGATCGTGCATACTAAGGGGATATTCTTGGCCGTATCGGCTGCTCGCTGTGGAGACTTCTTATTATCGTCCACCCAGCCGGAGGCCGCTCTCACCTGACACAGAAGCTGCACACGCAAAGTGAAGCTGACGTTTTTTGGAGTCCATGCCAGAAGGGTGCGATGGCGGGCAACGGATGGTCAGGCAACAGGAGAAGGTACTTGGAGCGTTCCTCGCCTCAATGGTGAAAGACTCTCCTCTGGTACCGTGGACCCCGTCGACCCGGACACATCAGGCAAAGAAGGGAAAAGATTCCGATCGGTAGTCCGTCAACACTGACGTGGTTTTTTGACTGTCCGCAAAGTAGAACCCGCAGTTACTGGCGTACATGAACCTATATAGAAACCCTTCAGAATGGTGGGAGACGGCGATATGTAAAACAATCGACCACAAACGTAGATGGTATAGCATCTATCTGTTTAGAATTTCCATATTTAACTATAGCCTAAATATGTGAAAAAACATATTATAAATCAATCAAGTACCTTGCTTAGCTCCGCTGAATTATACAGACAAAGAAAAGAGCACAAGCCTTGCTCCATTCAAAGGTCAACATGGAAATTAGTTTGTCTATGCTGTTGATTATTTCTACTCTAGGCCTATGCATCCTACCCCGATAAACTCGGACAGAACATAATTTATCTGTGGGTATACATACGCATCCGTGCCTTGTGCAAACCTATTGATCTAACTATATCGGTAAAAGCCGTGCATGGAGGGAGAGAGAGAGAGAGAGAGAGAGAGAGAGAGAGAGAGAGAGAGAGAGAGAGAGAGAGAGAGAGAGAGAGAGAGAGAGAGAGAGAGAGAGAGAGAGAGAGATGTGGGTGGAGAGTAATTCAGAAAATCCAAGGCACTGCCTCCGATCCCTCCCACTCAGTGGAAATTCATCCTTGAAGGATTGTAGCGGACATTCGGTGTGGATCTCGGTCGCGGGGCGAGGTCCGAACGACACACTTACAGTTTTAATGGAAATACAATTGGCTCTATAGTGCGGTGTCAGCAATTATTTGAAACCGTTTTTATTGTTTTGTTACTTACCAACTTCGTCATGTGATTTTCCCATTCACTTGGTATCTTTTTTTGCTTTTCTTTTTCTTTACTTTGGATGAACTTCAACTGCCAATCTTCTTCGTAGTAGGATTTTTTTGTTATAATAGTCTACTGTTTGTGTGTGATTTCATTTTGGACACTATTCTAAGGTGGTTTACAATGCGATTGACGCTGCCACGGCTAACTTTGGGCGGCCGAAGGTAGCCATATCGCACTGCTTGGAGTGTAGGGCGAAAAGGGAGAAAGCGGATTCGACACCATTCAACCTATATTTATCCGTGACTGTCTCCAGCAGGATTGCTTCGGACGACAACCAAGCTGACGTTGCCAGCAGTGCCTAGGCTATTTTCCTATTTCTCTCACAAGGACTGAGCAATTGAAGGAATCTAGCCTTGCACCTACATAAGATTGAAAACGGTTAGTTTCTTACTAAATCACATTTTGATTTTGACACATTTCTTGAGTCGAGTCGTTCAGTAGTCTATGTGTTGGTGCTTGCTGGCAGAGCCCTCCCCGCTGACGCTGTCAGTGACAGTGTTCCTTCTGTAAAATCTGGAGAGTAATTAAAAAAGACGGCCGTTCTGGGACTCGTAGCCTTGATAATAATACTGATACATGTCTTATGTAAGTATTTCTGGACGAGCAGTCACTGTGTTGCGGTAAATAGCTTGTGAAATATTTGTGTTGAGGGATACCATGTTCCGAAGAATAGAGTCGAGCAGAGGGGCAGCTAGTGCGGTGCAGTGAGTGTTTCTGGCTGCTTCGCACCGTTATTAGCTGGCTGGCTAGGCTACTTATCCTGCCACTGATTTCTGACACCCCATGCGCTGGGACTCGAGCCTGGTCTCACAAATGCCTCAAACCAAATCACTGCCCGTTTCTATCCCATAAAACAGATGCAATTATGGCAAGTTAGTCAACCCATGGGGTGCAGGGCGTTTGCAAACCGAGAGAAACAATTTGTTTGGATAATAGTAAACTCAAATCTGAATTTGAGCTTAAATTATTCAGAAAACATTTGTTTAGTCTGTATTAATGACGTCGATTACTCGTGGCTTGTCCTAGGCATTATAGTATAACGTCAAAGCTATGGCTTCAATGGAAGCATTTGAGGTCCAAAATATCTGCCCTTTTGACTAAATATGTGCGGTTCTGTTGTGTTTTTCATTCCTGGTCTGCACGGGTGCGTGTATTATTAGACTCTGCCTATGGAACGGTAGGTTTTCGACTTTTGTAGGCTACACATCGTGTGTGATGGGACTTTAGTTCAAAGTATTCAGGCTATAAGTGTATTATTAGCACACACCTTGTGCTGTGATTGTTTGTGACTGCCATTTAGGTCCCACGTATTCTATAGCTATTGTGATTTGCTGTAAGGATAATACTAGGTAGACAACGGCTATTTGGAATTGAAGTACGTGATGTTAACTGGGATGTTTTTTTTCTTCTACATCCTTTTATTATTCTGCTCACGTCCCGTTTGCCATGGAGACGTAAACCTTCTCTATGGTGCATGTCTCCTTTGACCGGGCGCTGAGTGAAAAAGGACCCATGGGGTTGAAGACGAATCCGTGTTTCCTCTTACTAGTGATCACTCGTCCGTAAGGTTTCTTTTGGCATTTTTGAAGTCACGTAAGATTTGTTAGTAGTTCTTTTAGTAATGCATTCAAGTTATCTCGTCTAAGATCTCGCCTGTTCTCATCGCGGATCAAACAAGTGCAATTGGTTTGGGTAGGTCCTTGTTCTCTACACAATTGCAGTGATTTTGTGCGAGGGAAACGACACGAGCTACCACTTTTTCTTGTCAGAACAAGAAAAAGAACAGCATTAATCTACTGCAAACGGTTTCGTACGGGGCATTTCGCCCCTGCCCTTGTTTCTGCCGGCACAGCGAGGTGAGGGCAGATGTGCTACTTTCTAATCACTAAACCAACATTATCTTGTCTCCAGGGTCATTTGGAAGGACTGGAGTAGCCCCTGGGGAGCAGTAACTGACTGTGCTGGTCAGGGCTCTTGAGACTGCAGGCTGAGACTGCCACCTAGGTCTGTGTCGGCCTCCACATATCTCTCCTGCTTGTCTGTCCCTTCCATTCTGGGAATCACCTCTATAAATATATCTGTTCTTGAGGTGAGGCCAACGATTTTGACAGAATAAAATTACAATAGTTCTATTTATATTCAAAAGATTATGACAATATATAAAGTCATTTTTTTTTCTTTTCATTTTGGGAAAGATTCTCAAACAATTTTCCTCTATGCATTCAGTCTATATACAGTATACACAATGTAGTAACAATAATACTTATAAATAATCGTTTTTTTTTTTAAGCCAGCCAGCCAATAACTACTTTTTTTTTTTAAGCCAGCCAATAACTACTTCCTGTGGCGAAATGTATTTTAGTATGCCTCTCTTCATTGTTGTATCCTTTATCCTTAATGCCTGATATGTTGTCTCTTCTTCACTGTTACTGTAAACGGCTGATGATGGCCAGTCGTACGTTTAGAAGTGCATGACTGTGGTGCAGATGTTTGCGTGTGTGTGTGTGTGTACGCGTGCGTGCGTGCGCGCGTGTGTGTGTGTAAACAAGAGCTTCATGCTATTAGGAATGGCATGCTCAGTACACAAGCAGCCTTTTTAATCCCTCACACAGCCGTGTTTATTTTCCTTTGAGTAGCCGTAACACCCTTCGAATGCTCATTGTGTGTGTGTGTGTGTGTGTGTGTGTGTGTGTGTGTGTAGTGTGTGTGTGTGTGTGTGTGTGTGTGTGTGTGTGTGTGTGTGTGTGTGTGTGTGTGTGTGTGTGTGTGTTCAGCAGCAGCAACACAGCAGCAGTGTGTAATAGTTCACACTGGAGCAGCAGCCTAATACTGGAGTGATAACACATGCAAACACGCACACGCTCACACACACGCCCATACTCACAGTTGGTAAATAACCTGAGGTTCTCTTGTCTTACTGAGAAGGGGAAGAATCACATAACAGTTTGAGAGCGTGTGTTTGTATGTCAGAGAATAGAGGATCTCCAACAATAGCATGTGAGTGGATCAGTCGCAGATTTTTTTTTTCAAAGAAGTGGGAACCATCTAAGGATGTCTCAAAGGGGCATGTTGAATTCAGATATAGTCCTTCTCTGCTTTGTCAAAGCGTTGTGCTGTAGCTATAATGACACTGTCTCTACAAAATGGAAGTCCACTTTGTTTGGGGATGAAAAATTTGCCTTTTATGTCAAAATTCCCAATTTGAATAATGTTTCTCAAACTATGGTGGTACTGTACAAATCACAGGGTGAGTGTTGGAATGCTTTACTGTCCACGTGAGAACGCCAACACATGGACACCTGCATCCCCCCCCACCCCCCCTCCCTCTCTCTCTCTCCTCTCTCCTCTCTCTCTCTCTCTCTCTCTCTCTCTCTCTCTCTCTCTCTCTCTCTCTCTCTCTCTCCCCCTCTACCCCACCCCTCTGACTAAAATAGAAGATGGGCCTCTAGAGTGTCTGCCGGCCTCTGGTAGGCTTTGGCTCCCCTTCCATCCCAATGACTCATTGCTCAGCACAGAATAGACTTGGCCAAAAACATCACAGGAGCGTGTGTGTGTGTGTGTGTGTGTGTGTGTGTGTGTGTGTGTGTGCGCGTGTGTGTGCGTGTGTGCGCGCGCATACTTGTACGTACGTGAAAGGCTGTTACTAAGACCACACCACAGCCATGCCAAACAGGAGCTATGGCTGCTGTTGTCTACCGTGACAGTTGATTGAAGGTGTGTCTGGCCACTTTTGCAGGTTTCTCTTAGAGTGGGGATGTCAAAGCCCCTCAACCCTAAGCCTACCAACCAGTTGGTTTTATGTCACCGTGGTAACCGTCAGGACTCGCGTAGCTTTATCATATTTTAGTATAACAATAAAAAGTATTTATCGTATCAAACACCCTTTTATCTGGTGTTCAAAATGTTAGGTTTGTGTATGCTCTGTGATGTTTAAATATCTGTCATCACATAAATAGACCATGGAGTTTATATCTGTTAGGAGGATCGCGCTACCCTGTGCCATTTCCTCGAGTCTAAATCAGGTTGCTTTAATGGAGTCCTAAGCCGTTGGTGCCAGTTTCCTGTTGTGGTTGTTTCAGTGAAGCGTACAGCCAGGCAGTGCTTAAATAGCGAGAGGGAGAGGCCTAAGTCATTAGCTATGGAACATTAGCTAGCCATAACCGGACAACTTTATTAACTCTGGTTGGGCCCGGTCAGTCATTTGGACATCGGCCCCTAATGCAGAACGTGCTGGGCAGAACACGGAGCAAACTCGCCTGCACTTAACTAAGCTTGTCGCTGGCTAGCTGCTAATTAGTCAAGCTTTCTGCCCGGTGAGCTAGCCAGTCAGTGTCCCAGGCATTCCACAGCTCTACTCCCCCACCATGAGATGAAACAGCCCTCTGTGGCCATAAGCTGGGGCTAATTGTAAGTCAGCCCTTGTTTCATTTTTTGTATTTATTTTTTCACACGTTTTGTTCCTCCAAATGCCCGATGTGGTGTGCGTGTGCGAACCACATGAAGTCCTTTGACTCCACGGGGCACTAGCATGTCTTCACTTCTGCCAAAACATCCAAATCGGGTCGTTCTCAAATGTTCAACTAGCTCGGGATGGCTTTTCTGTCGACTGCGCTGTTTTGTTTGGTTCCGGGCCCGCAACCCTATTCTCCTTTCCCCCTGCCTAGTTTATCTGGCCGCTATTAAAGCAAACCTTTGGCTTGATTGGGAGGAGGCCTTCAGGGGACGGTAAAAATACAAATAGAGGGCGTTGAAGGAGTAGTTTTTAAAAGGGCGAGATAAACAAAGGGGATGGAATTGGAATTGGGAGTGTGTGTGTGTGTGTGTGTGTGGGGGGGGGTTAAAGGGAAGGTGAAAGGTAAATAGGAAGAGCTGGGATGGGGAGGGGGCTTTGGAGGGGAGGTCGCGAGGTAAACAGAGCAGGGCCGTAGTGGTAACGAAGGCTGGGGAGAACGTGCCGGTGCCATTTCTCACAGTCAAACACCGCTCTGGGTTTTCACACTGGCCAACTGTGTGTGCCTGCCGAGATCTGAATGGCCGGCATTGTCGCTGGCATGAATCCACACCGCCGTGCATTAACTCGCACACAGAGAGTGTACGCGCGCACACGCACATGCACACAGTGCTGACACAATCTCTCCTCGACAGGCCCCATGTAATGATCTTATCGTGGTGCTGTAAGTGTTCACCCAACAGCAGTCGTGGGTAGGTGGACCGTTCTAAAGTGCTCGCCTGTTGGAGAAGCTGGCCTCAGCGGGCTCACAGGGCCTTCGGTACGGCTGACACGACACGGCAGTCCCTGCTGTCTCTGCCGCTCCCTCCGCGCTCGTGGTGAATCCATCAGTGGAGGACTGAACGAAGCAGTTGACCGTTGAGTGAATGAATCAATTCATTTGTAGAGGAACGCGTAGATTTGACCCCCCCCCCCCCCCCTCGTTGATTGAATTAAAATGATGGGCAGGCTGCTTTGAATGTGTTGAAGGTGCCCCTAGGTGGAGATTTGGGGGAAGGCAGAGTGGAGCGAGTGACTACTGGAGGGAGGGACACTCGATTGATAGGACTGTGGGGGCGGTTTAATAAAAAAAAGAAACAGGGGAATTGCTGCGTGCGTGCGTGCGTGCGTGCGTGCGTGCGTGCGTGCGTGCGTGCGTGCGTGCGTGCGTGCGTGCGTGCGTGCGTGCGGCCGCGTGTGGTAAGACTACCTGTTTTCTAAGAACAAGTTTGCACTCACGCAGTGTGAACTAATCGGAATTGCAAGACCATAATACTTTGTGTGTGTGTGTGTGTGTGTGTGTGTGTGTGTGTGTGTGTGTGTGTGTGGCAGAGAGACATTGCCAGTGTGCCATCAAGCCACAGGATGTTGAATGGGTTTGAGTTGGATGGGAGGTAGTGTTAAAGTTAAGTGGGTGGACATAAACAAGCTTACTGATGACATTTGGTACCAACTGCTTGAAATATTAGCCCGAGGTGAAAAAAGGATTTTCCTAAGCATCCTTCTGAAAAACAAAACACTCAAAAAGGTCATTTTCATCTCAACCACGGCGCATCTGTAAGCTGAACACAGGCTTTTTCCTTGTAATGTTGAGTAGGTGACATGTGATGAAGAGTCGAGTTCCTCAACCATGCATTTAGGGTTCCAGGTGTGCGTCAAGTATTTGGGAAATTGTAGAGGTACATGAAGCGATAGGACATTCCAGCCTTTACCTCCCCCCCTCCCCCCTCCCACACACACACACACACACACTCGTGAATTGTGGAACACCAAAAGCCCGTCTCCTCACATGCCAGCCCCCGCCCCTCCCCCCAGCACACCCCGCCATCAGATGGTGCTTCCAGCAGGCCCGGCTCTCTTTGATCTTCAGACATGCCAGGTGTGGACGGAGCAGTTGCTACATGGGGCTGGCCGTGGCCAGTGCTGGAGGCTAACTGCCTGCTCACTGTAGGCTCCCATCAGATGAGCGCCTCTCCGGAGTCATTTCAACGTTGCCCTTTGAAGATCAGAGCCGCTCTTTATTGTTACCGCTTCAGAATTTATATATATAAAAAAAGAAATCTATACAGCTCTGTCAACAGTATATGCTTTCATATATATATATATATATATATATATATATAAATATATAAACCCTGTGTTGTTTTGATGTGCGTCTTGATCACCTGGGGCTCTGGGAAGACGTTCCAAAGCCTAGCCGTATAAAACTGGAAACTCGCTCACTGCGTTCTCACTGTGTTCTGGGTGTGGACGAGGTTTACGTTTTTTTTGTTTAGCTAAACGTTTTAGAGGATTCAGCATGTCATCAGGGCGTGGGCCCTGGTCGTGTATCCAGTGTGACTCTGGTCCCTTTCCCCCCCACCCCAGTGTCCTCACTGCCTTCACGTTCTCAGTGAAGTGCAGGAATCCAAACGTTCTCGGCCCTCCGATGTTAGCGCGGGTCGCTAACGTCTCGCTAGCACGGCCAATACAGCGGCTCTGTTGGTTCCTGGGCCCCCGCTACCTGACGGAGCAGGGCTTCGAGGTACCGCACGGTCCCCCCCCCCCCCCCCCCCCCCCCCCCCCTGCTACACGACCAGGGAGAGACATGATTGCGGCTCCGCTAGCTAGCGCGGCTCTCTGCTTGGCTCCCGGTGGTGCGTGTGTCGAGTGCTATTGTCTCCGGGCCCCAAGGACATCCACAGCGCTGGCTGCAACACATAGTTTCTCTTTCTCGGTCGCTGTCGTCCCCTCTCTCTCTCTCTCTCTCTCTCTCTCTCTCTCTCTCTCTCTCTCTCTCTCCTCTCTCTCTCTCTCTCTCTGTCTCTCTCTGTCTCTCTCTGTCTCTCTCTGTGTGTGTGTCTCTCCGATTTCTCTCTCTCTATCCATCTCCGCTTTACCTCTCCTGTTCTGCATTCTCTCTCTTTCTTCATCTCTCTCTCTTTCCCTCCTCTCCTGATCTTCTCTCTTTCTTCATCTCTCTCTCTTTCCCATTCCTCCTATCATGCTCTGCATTCTCCCTCTCTCTCTCCCCCCATCCTCTTCTGATCAACTCTCTCTCCATCTCTTTATCTCTGCCCCCCCTCTCCTTCTCTGCTCTCTCTATACTTTCGTCACTCTCTCCAACATCTTAATTCCTCCCTCCTTCTCTCTCTTTTCCTCCTTCCCTCCACTTCCACCCATCCGTCCGCCTGCCTCCACCTCCTCACTCCTGGTTAAACATAGCCACCACTCTCTCCTCCTCTCCCTTCCTCCCTTTTGACGGCTCCCACCTTCCCTCACCTCCCTCTTTTGTCTCTCCCCTGCGCCTCCTTGCTTCAGATCCTCGCCGCAGAATGCCTGAAAGATTGAGCCTTTTCAGCAGCAACCACTCAGCCTCTCCCGCTCCACCATCCATCCATCCATCCGTCCGTTCATCCCTCTCTTCTTCCCCTCCCTCCCGTCCTTCTGCGTTTCTGCTTGTCAGATCAGAGAGTCGAACAGGCAGATAAACAGACATTCCGGCCCCCACATTCTTTCATTCCTTACCTCCCTGGCCCGGCCTTCATCCCTTGTTTTTATTTATTTATTTATTTTTTCTTTCTCTCTCTTTCTCTCTTTCACCCACAAACTGTATCGGCCCCTCTCCCCTCGTCGACAGTGTGGCGAGCTCTTGACCCGCAGAAGGGCTAATTCACAGACGCGCGAAACACGAGAAGCGTTTTCTGAGGAGTTCTCTGCCTGTTTAATGGAACGCCTCGTGGTCAGCAAGCCCACCGCTTAGTGGTTGGGTAAATGGGCATAGCAAGATCTGTTCTTTTGGGTTTGAACTGTGAGGGACAAGTTGAGACTCGCGTGAGGTGCCCCTGTGAAGAGAGCTGCCTGTCAGGAGGAGGAGGAGGAGGATGAGGATTCCCCCGTCTCCAGTGTTGTCCCGCTAGGCTTGTGCTGTCGTTAAGGTAAAGACTCTGCCGAAACCTCCGTTCTGACCTTGGTAGCCTCTCTGCTATCGCTCCGACCAGCTGGGCGCATGGCGACGGGTGAAAAAGAAGGGGAAGATCAGAGAGAGAGATAAATAAACAAAGTGAAGGAAAGCCAAAAGAGAGGGCAAAACAGAAAAAGAGCATGTGCATGAGAGATGAAGGGAGGGAAAGGAAGCTTGCAGGCAGAATGGAAGGGCCCCCGCTCCCTGCAGCACAGTGTGTTTGCAGGGACAGAGGACCAAAATGGTGGACGTTGATCAATGGACTTTGGACTCAGCATGTGTTTTCGGTCCCCGGCCTGAAAATGGGACGCTGCTGCAGCAGGTAGCTGCAGAGAGCCCCCCCCCCCAGAAAACCTTCAACCAATCAATACTCTATCTGAGGCGGCGTCTGTCAACTCGTCAGAGCTATTAACCTTACAGCACTACGACTTACAATTCATGTCATTATAGTTTCTAATGTGCAGGCTGAAGGTTCTCTGCCGTCAGCACACCAAACGCGGCCTCTAACGCACGCGTAGGGCAATTTCTTCGGGAGTAAATTCCAGTGTGCTCATAAATGAATCGATATGCTTCTTTACTTTTTAAAACTCAAAATCTCACCTGCAGGCCCTTAAATCTCTTTCTTTTTCCCTGTAAGGAAGAGATCGCAGGGCACAAAGGAGAGAGCTTTCAGAACACGCCCTAACAGATGATGGAGGGGATGAGTGTGCAGGCGAGGGAGCAAGGGCGCAGTGTGCGAGGGTCGGCCTGCCCAATGAGCAAGGGCACGGGGAGGGGGACCTAGGGGGAGGGAACAGCACATAGACACACGGGCGTGGACACACGCAACACACCCGGCCACCCCACCCTGGATTACAGGCTAAGGATTCATTAGGAGGTGAGGAGAGGAAGAAGGCCAAGGGTGGTGTGTCAGTGTGTGTGTGTGTATGTGTGGGGGGGGGGGGGGTGGTGGTGGTGGGGGGGGGGGGCCTAGGGAGCTTGGTATATGGCAGCATGCAGGACCAGAGAGAGGGTTCCATGGATACCCAGCTGTCACTCCTGTCGCATCACCAACTGTCCCAGCTGCCCCCCACCCACACACGCGCACACACACACACACATGCACACACACACACACACACACACACACACACACACACACACATATATATCACTATACGAACTGCCCCCAGCTGTCTGTCTGTCTTAGCAGTGTAGAGGATGCTGGTGGTCTGTTCGAAACACAAGTGCAGTCAGGATTGTTTCTTTTCTCAGACGAGACTATTCCAAAAGCACTTTGCTCCCGGCTGTTAGTGTTGCTGTCCAACCCCCTTTTTGAAGCCGGTCATCTGCATGTGTGTGTGTGTGTGTGTGTGTGTGTGTGTGTGTGTGTGTGTGTGTGTGTGTGTGTGTGTGTGTGTGTGTGTGTGTGTGTGTGTGTGTGTGTGTGTGTGTGTCTGTGTCTGTGTCTGTGTGTTTTTGAATGTTGTCTGGACACATTTCCTAACACGCAGAGAGTGTAGCAGACATGTTGGGCCAACACATCCTTCACAGACATTTGTGAAGTGTCAGTGTTGTGTGTGTGTGTGTGTGTGTGTGTACGCGGCATCACATCGCTGACAGAATGTAGTAACAAGAAAACTCGGCCCACACTATGTTTGAACCATTACTGGTTTATTACAAACTCGGCTCATACTATGTTTGAACCATTACTGGTTTATTACAAACTCGGCTCACACTATGTTTGAACCATTACTGGTTTATTACAAACTCGGCTCACACTATGTTTGAACCATTACTGGTTTATTACAAACTCGGCTCACACTATGTTTGAACCATTACTGGTTTATTACACTCTTGGTTTCACTTTGTCCCTCGCATGCTCAATGCTCTTTCTCTCTTTTTCTCTTTTGTTCTAAATATTTCCAGGCTCATTTTGGTAGTGTGTGTGTGTGTGTGTGTGTGTGTGTGTGTGTGTGTGTGTGTGTGTGTGGCCGTCTCCTCAAAGCTCCTTGTCTCAACTGGCTATCATTCGAAAAAGCCGGGCTAGGCCGGTTTGTCACTTTGGTCTCCACTCAGTTAATAGACACACACACACACACACAGTCACACACTGAGCAAGAGGTTCGAGAGACGACGTCAGGGCTCTAATATTAGCCTGATGTAATTATCCGTAGCACCTCGCCACCTACGGTTTCCAGCGGGTTGAACGTTGATTGTGTTTCTTGCCTTCTCCTCCTCCCCTTTGTCTCCCTCTCTCCCCCTCTCTCTCCCTCTAATTGTCTAATTCTTTCATATTTTATTTCTGCTGTGTGTTGCAGAGTTATAATTACCACGCAGGGAGGAGCATGAGTGAAGCAGCGCACGGCAAACTAAATAGCCCCCCCACACACACACACACACACACACACACACACACACACCACACACACACACACACCCACACACACACGTACACACAGCCCTCCTGTGAGCCCAATAACAGTAGGAGGGAAACTGCTGACAATCCATTCCGACAGGACTCCAATCAAAGTGGACACATGCTTAGTTGCGTTGGGCTGCGTCTGCAAAAGAACCACAATTCCCAGGATCCCCCCCCCCCCCCATCACCACCAAACAGCCAGCAGTTTGTGTTGCTACGCCTCCAATGAACGCTTTGTTTTCGAGACACTCGGGGCGTATTTATCCTTAGAAACCCTGATGTATTGCTATGGGAGGAAGCGTAGTGAGGCCTTTCAGTGTACTAGCAGCGTGACTCACGACGCAGGGAATCACAACATGTTTGTGTATCTCCGAGAAAACATTGTCTGACAGTTGGAGGCTGCTCCTTGCCTTTCCCTCTTCAAAGGCAAGGCCTTGTTTTGATGTTTGCTTTTTTCCCCACACCGCTCACCAGCACGATGGCTTTCCAATAGCACTGATGTAACGTTATGTCGGTTTTGTTTTTCTTCTTCAGTTTTTCGGCTGTCGAGGGGCAGGGGGCCTTAAGACCCCGAGTCGACGGCTGTTGGGGAGGAGCAGCTTTGATGCATGGCCGTAGCTTTGTTGTCTCCAATAATAAGCGAGTGTTTGTCTTTTGATTTCCTTGATTCCTGGACCGCTTGGAAGACATTTCTGTTTTGAACGTGCTCTTCGGTCATGCCCGTGGAGTAAAGCAGGGCTCGGCTGCAGGTGTGTAACACCATCTGCTGGAGGCGGGATGACTCGATACACGAACGTGTTTTTATGTTTTTTAGACAATGAATTGAAATGAAGTTCCCTGTGTCTGTCAGTGTTACTCTAAGCGATTGATTTTGACGCTCTGTGGACGTGTTCCCGTTGTGTTTTTGGGTGTCCACATCTGGAGTCGCCCAACGTGGTCGCCCCAACCCAGGTATCCTGTGTCAGCTTCCCCATAGTCTCCATGTATGTTTAGGGCCCAAAATGGCCTCCCCCTGTGTGCCCCAGTGCCTGGGGAGGTCAAGGTCTTTTCCTGTTCTCCTGTCATGTGTTTGGACTCGGGAGGAGGGCAGCGACCTGGGTGGCTTACAGAGCAGGTCAACATCTGGCTCCAGCTGTCAAACACACACAAACAACCCCACCCCACAACACACACAACACACACACACACACACACACAGTGTGTTTCAATAGGCAGGTTCAATATCTCCGATATCAAAGCCAGGGTCAGAGGGATGCGCTTTGCCTCCCCGCGCCAAGCTGCTCCTTTTCCGTTTTTCCCCGTATTCCCTGTTTTCCCTCCTCCAACCCTGTTTATTGTTCCCTGCTCCGAGTTCCGCCGCCGACTGCTCCGTTCCGTCCCATCCCATCCCGTTCTCTCCCACTCTGTTCAGTGGTGTTGGGTCTGGGCAGAGCTCTGCTAATTCCCTGGCTGGACCAGTGTAAGCCATAGTTGGTTAGGTTTTCTGGCGTGAGTCGGGCCCGCTCCCCTCATCCATATGTTCACACATATGTCCGCCCTGCCAGCGCTCATTATAAATAACTATACTTGGATAGATATTTATGGCACGACTCCTAAGGGATATTTCTCAGAGCTTCTCTAACACGTACTGGGGTTAGAATTTCATCATAATATTTTAATATTTGTTCCTTGGTTGAGCCAGTTACCTGCCCTAACTTCTTGTTTACTTCCTGTTTTGGTTGCTGGGCAACATGACATTCTTTTTATGGATCACCTTTTTAGCCTCCATGTGTTAGAGTGTTTGCTTTTATGGCTGCTGTGTATTTCTGGCTCTAGTGTCAGACCGGCAGGCGGCTTGTCAGTCAGTCTGTCTGTCTGGCAGGTAGACCCACTATGTTCCCAAGCTGTCTAGCTGCCCGCCCGCCTGCCTGACGGTCTGTCTGTCTGTCTGCCTGCCGGTCTTTCTTGCTCGCCAGTTTCTCTGACCGCGTGCCTGCTTCTGTATTCCTCCCTAGAAAGGTAGAAGGCTCTCTCTCTCTCTCTCTCTCTCTCTCTCTCTCTCTCTCTGGCTGTCTCTCTCTCTCTCTCTCTCTCTCTCTCTCTCTCTCTCTCTCTCTCTCTCTCTCTCTCTCTCTCTCTCTCTCTCTCTCTCTCTCTCTCTCTCTCTCTCTCTCTCTCTCTCTCTCTCTCTCTCTCTCTATCTGCCCCCCCTCCTCCTCTTGTCCTCTCGCCCTGTCCAATAATAGAGCAATCATCTGTGACATTGGGGCTGCGGGAGGAAGGGGAGGGTGCCCGAGGTATTTGTACGGGGAAGGATAGACGGATAAGAGGAAAGAGAGATGGCGAAAGAGGTCGGACACGGAAGGGCAACCCTGTGCAAACTGTCTGGCCGGCCAACTGGTCTCTGGGCGAGGAGGGTTTTCAATTCCCCCAAACTTCCATTGGTTGCTGAGAGAGAGGAATTTACTATTGTTGCTTACCAACAAGAATACCTCGACTATCATTGGCCCTTGAGAAGAATTTCTCTGCTTTGAGCATTTGCCATTGGCTGGTGGGTCCAGAGAGGCGGGCCTCAAGGGCCGTCACCTGGGTGTCACGGAGACGCTGACCATATGTTGGATTCCACCCTGGCACGGCACAGCGTGCTGGCTACAGCGGCTCGCCGGCCAAATTAGGCCTGCCCTGTCAATCGCTGTGGCCCCCCTGTGTCTCCTCTCTCCGAGCTATCTTTGACTGTGTCTGGGTGTCAGGAGGAAACTGTCATCTCTACACGGACACATCCTTCCAAAAAAAGACTGCGTCAGGTTAAGCTCACAGCTCACGGACGTGGTGGTCACAGTAACAGTGAGTTGTGGACTTGAGTGCGTCAAGGTAGCACTGCTCAACGTCCAGAGTTCCAAAGTGTGGTGAGAAGGCTGGCTGTCGGCCCTGTCACGGAGGCTAAGCCCAGGTCAGGCCTAATTTTGTAGTCCTCCCCCGAGCTCTGGTGAAGCAGGCCCAGTGCAGAAAATATGGAGGCTTCATCTGGCCCTTCAGGTCCAGTCTCTGTAGTGCAGTGGCTGCCATTTACAGGCACCAGGGTACAGTGTGCGAAAGGCTGCGTCTTGATTCACACAGAAGGCAGCTGAAGGTTCTGGAATGTTCTCTCGCTTTCTTTTAGAGCCCGTAGTGACTCACTCTGCTCCAGCCCATGGACATCTTTAGTGCTCGCCCCGACAAAAGCAGTCGCCATGGAGCCTTGAGAATGGGCTCTGGCCCTGTCGCCAGCTCCCTTGTGTCAGCTTAGGGGGTTGACCACGCTCACGCACTAACGCACGCGCACACGCACGCACGCACGCGCGCAAGCAAACAGACACTCGGCCAAGCGCCCTCAGCCCCGGAGCTACCTCGGGTTAAGTGATGATATTTGCGCCGTGGGCAGGGGGCAGGGGGGGGGGGGGGGGGGGTGTGCACTGACTTGGAGCTCCCTCTCTCTTTGTCTCTGAGTCAGCCTGTCTGTCTGCCTGCCTGGTTCTGAATACGTCTCTCTTTCTCTCTTTTGTGTTCGCCCCTCTTTGTTTCTTTGGGTCCTTTTATCATCTCTCGGTGTCTCTCCTCCATCTCTGTCTCCCTCCCCCTTGTGCTCTGCGATGAGTGGGAGGAGAGGTTAGGCCGGGGAGCCAGGCTCTTAGCCTCGGAGCGGTAAACACAAGAGCCGTCTCCTCCTTGCCTTTTTCTCTGTCTCTGTCTTTGTCTCTCTCTCTCTCCGTTCTCTCTCTCTCTCCCTCTCTCTATCTCTCTCTCTCTCTCTCTCTCTCTCTCTCTCTCTCTCTCTCTCTCTCTCTCTCTCTCTCTCTCTCTCTCTCTCTCTCTCTCTCTCGCATGAACCAACCACCCAGTCTCTCTGTCCACCCTATTGTTACCTCTTAATAATGGAGGGTTGCTTTGTCTGCGGGAGGTGAGGAGGACTCTCCTAGGTGTAGTGCTATACTTGCAGCTGCTCCAATGCCCCCGACAGGGTGGGAGGGCGTGGGGGAGGCGGTGGGAGGATGGGAGAGCAAAGGAGGATGGAAAGGCCAACCAGGGTCATGTTAGCACTCACCGTGAACCGAGGAAGACGTGGAGGGTGGGTGTGTGTGTGTGTGTGTGTGTGTGTGTGTGTGTGTGTGTGTGTGTGTGTGTGTGTGTGTGTGTGTGTGTGTGTGTGTGTGTGGCCGCGTGTGGTAAGACTACCTGTTTTCTAAGAAGAAGTTTGCACTCACGCAGTGTGAACTAATCGGAAGTGTGTGTGTGTGTGTGTGCGTGCGTGCGTGCGTGTTTGGGGCTAGAGTGGAGGACGGACATGAACGTGTGGCAATCTGGACAGAGCGGGGATATTGACACCCGCTGTGTTTCATTTCTGTTCCCCTCTGAATTCCACTTTGAAAATCCCCTCCAAAGAAGAAGGGGCCACGGGAACGTGGATTTGAGCTGCCCCTGAAGGACTGTCCCCTCTGCAAGCTCCAATGGTGAATTAGACCCACTCACTGGAATCACAACGGTGGTGTTGGCCTGTCGTCGCACATTATGGTTGCCGAGGCCGACGGGGGCCGGGCGGTGACTGTGGTGTTTCTGTGGATCTCCCGCAGAGCCCTCCCCCCCCCCTGGTCTCTCTCTCTTTCATTCTTTCTTTCTCATTCCATTCGTTCCTGTCCGTTCTCCCTTTAGTTTGCACCCTCCAACCTGCAAGGGGGCAGAGCTTAACCCCGCTGGGAAATCACTTGTATTGTTGCATGGAAATCCCCCTCGACGCTTTCTGTCTTTCACTTTCACGCGCATGCGCGCACACACACACACACACACACACACACACACACACACACACACACACACACACACAGCCCAGGGGCGGTTCTCTAGCCATGAAAGGCCTGCATGAATAACAACCCCTGGAGTTCAGCTTCCTGGCTTGACCCCTAGACAATGGCCATGCACACGCACACACACACACGTGTGCACACACACACACACACACACACACACACACACACACACACACACACACACATCACTAAGCTCCTCCCCTTGGATAATGGGGAAACCATCCATTCATCCTAGCTTTCATTCTCTTTCTCTCTCTCTCTCTTTTCTTTTCTCCTGCTCCTTTACTCCACTACTCTCTTGATGGGTTAAACTAAGGGGGTGGGGGAATTACAAGGAGTGCTTGTGTGTGTGTGTGTGTTTGTGTGTGTGTGTGTGTGTGTGTGTGTGTGTGTGTGTGTGTGTGTGCAAGCGAAAGTGTGTAAATTCATCAGATAAGCCTTTACTCCTGATAAAGTGAAGGCAGGGTGTGGTGGAATTCTATTGACATTGAGATCTGTGCTGAGGGAATTAACGCGAGGGCCAATTCAGCGTGTTTGCGTTAGTCTAAAGGCTAAGTTGAGCTAAATGGGGGAAGGAGTCAAGCGAAATTGAATTAGTTTGAGAGGTAACTTAAGGTGTTTGAGTTAGCCTAAGGGCTGCGCTGAGGTTGTTTTTGAGGACTCATTTATGGTGCTCACGGCGACAAGATGTGAATACTGAGCCGCGACGAAGAGTGTGAAGTGCGTGTTTCTCTTTCTTTTTGACGAGCTGTTTTCCTAACTCTCCCTTTTCCTCTCTTTCTCCTGCAGGTCTTGGACCATGGGGGAGCGAGGCCTCTGAAAAAAACAACGAAAAGACGAGGGGCCAACGAGAAAGGAGAAAGGCTCCAGGAAAAAGAAAGGGGGAAGCAGTGGGAACAAAAGAAGAGGAAAAGAGAAGGAGTATTTTTGGGGTGCCTGTCAGAAGGAGCGGAGGGGAATTGAAAGAGTGAGAGAGAGAGAGAGAGAGAGAGAGAGAGAGAGAGAGAGAGAGAGAGAGAGAGAGAGAGAGAGAGAGAGAGAGAAAGAGAGAGAGAGAGAACGCAAGAGAGGGAGAGAGAAAAGGAAAAGAGGGAGCGGATAGGGAGAGGAGGTAGAGAGCTGTGTTGTATGCAGCTCCCTCATTCAGACTGCCTCTGTCTGTGTGGGAGCGAGTGAACGACAACCCCAACAAAAGGCCCGAAAATGCGCAACAAACGGAGAGCTGAGTGTGGAGGCCCTGGCCGAGGCCCGGGGAGCGGGTTGGGGCTGGGGGCCAGGACTAGTGCTGTGCTGCTGGGTGTGCTGCTGACCCTGCTGGGCGCCCAGGCCCATGGCGAGGTGGAGGTGCTGGGGGACATGGCCGAGCTGGAGGCCTCCATGCGCTCCTCTGTGCTGCACAGTTACCAGGAAGTGACATCGGACATCAAGGCCCTGGAGGAGCGGGAGCCCGTGGCTTTGGAGACCACGGCGACTCAGCAGAACGAGGCCACAGCGCTGGGTTTCCCAGACTCCTCGGCGGCGGTGGGACAGGTGTTCCAAATGAGGCTTCCCATGGAGAAAATGGAAGGCGGTTACCATGGTGACATGGTTAAGGTGAGCGGGACTAACCAGAAGTTGTTGTGGTTGTTGTTGCTATTGCAGTTTCCTGGATTCTCTGCCAAGCTGCTATTTGTGTTCCGGATGGATTTTGTTTTAGTTTTTTGTAAAAAAAGAAATAGTTAACTTTGGAATCGGAAACAAAATTAGCTTTCGAAGTTTTAGCACAAAGGCTTTTGTTGCATTGAGTCTCTGTTATTATTTGTGAATGTGCTGAAATCACTGGCCTTAGCCTGCTCATAAAGGCAGGGGTGGATGGGATTTTTTCCCCTTCCGTTCCTTCTTTTTTGTGTGTGTGTTTCTTCCATCCCCCTTTCATTGCCCCCATCATTTATTTATGCTGTTCTTTCTAGCCCTTTCTGGGGTGCTCTTTGAACTCCTCTTCCCCTCCTCGTTCTCCCCTCACTCCGTTGTTCACCCCTTCTTTCTTCCAGCTCAGCCTTCCAAATCACTTCCCATGTTTAACCTCCCTTCCTCCCTCCCTCCCTCCCTCCATCTCCACTCTTTATCCTCTCAAATCATATCCAGTGTTCTCTGACATGAGCGGCATAAGAATATATTATTACCGGCTGTCAGTCCCAGCTAGGCCTCATGTATGCATGGGGGAGCACCGTTCACTGTAACCGGCCTGCCAAATTGTTGCCATCTCCCCTTTTAAAGGGGCAGTTCACGCATGACGGAGCCCGTCACGGAAGCTCCCCCAGATCCGAGGGGGCGGCTAAACGATGCGCGCCGACTCTGTTCGGGGCGTGGAGAGATGGACCTCCTCGGAGCGCACCCTGGGATGTCTCGAGTGCCAAGCGGTGAACCCGACTCTGGGGTCGTAGCAATAGGGACAGCTGGGCACCTCCGTGGAACCCGAAGTTCCCTGGGGACCCAGAGTAGCCCAGTAGTTCGCGCAGGCCACGGTGGGGCCGGAACGGCAGGTGGCGGGGCTCGAGAAGCGTGTACCTGCCTCATCTGGGTATGTGTCGTCTGTGTGTTTTGCTTCTGCGTGCGTGCGTGCGTACGGGTACGGTGTGCCACCTAAAAAAAATAAAATAAAAAAGAGATTGCCGATCGCAACGCTGGGAGGGCCTCTTTGTCTGGCGCACACACACCAGGGTACGAACAGAGCGTGGGATCCCAGGTTCACGGCATCATTTCTGGGCTGTCACTCCCAGTCAGGCCCCAACGGCTTAGGCCACCATCTTAAAGGGAAACGCGGGGCTCAAGCGTACCTCTAGCTGCGGAGAAAATGTCCCCCGACAGCTGTAGTGGCAGAGCGTTCATCACCAAAGCCCCTCTTCTACTTTTAGAAACAGGTTTTCTACTTGCCGCGCTTTCCGTCTCTCATTCGCCTCCGAAGGTTTTCTGCGTGTGTTTCAGGGCAACTTGGCACAGTAGCTCGTTACTCAAAATGATTTTGGTGTGTGTGTGTGTGTGTGTGTGTGTGTGTGTGTGTGTTTGTGGTCGCTCTTTTTGAAAGGTGTTCTCTCCTTCAGCACCGCTCTGGACCCCCTTGGCCGTCAAGGTCAGAGTCAGGGTCGCCCGGCTAAAGGCCATTTGGATCAATACCCCAGCCTCTGCCCTGCTGCCGGGCCCATACTAATGGCCGGGGGGGGGGGGGGGGTCTCACCTCCTGGGAGTGTGAACTCGGCGCGTTCTGGAGTGCGCCTGTTTGTTCCACACCACAGGGAAGGTGGTGTGGGGTGGAGGGGTTGATGAGGTGGGGATGGGGCAGAGGGGTTGATGAGGTGGCCGGGGGGGGGGGGGGGGGGGGGGGGGGCAGAGGGGTTGATGAGGTGGACGGGGGGGGGGCAGAGGGGTTGATGAGGTGGACAGGGGGGGGCAGAGGGGTTGATGAGGTGGACAGGGGGGGGCAGAGGGGTTGATGAGGTGGACGGAGGGGGGGGGGCAGAGGGGTTGATATACAGAAGAGGTACTCGAGTCCGTTTCAAAGGGTTCCAGATCAACTTGGAGTGTGTAATTGGCGGATTGATCTTCTGCTTTGTGTCCTCAGCCCATGGAAGCGTTGATTTATGAAGTACTCTCTGCTGGGAGGCTTTGACTGGCGCCACTCCTCCCCAGTGCGTTCTCCCGCCTGCTTAACCGTAATGGCGCCGGCTTGTATCTGTGGCGCTTGGAGGGCAATTTATTTTTACTCCTGCCTGCAGAGAGGGGGGCATTCATTTGGCATTGGCCCATAGGAAGCTTGTTGTGGCCAACAGATAAGCTCCCTCACTATCCTCGTTACTGCAATTATCAGCATCATTAGCTCCCTGACTTCCCTTTTATTTGCTCTTGGAAACAGCCGACGCTGGGTGGAAACACCGAATACTCGATGCAAAATCAAAGCCGCCTTGTATTTCTTCTTGTTTTGTGGTGTGTGTGTGTGTGTGCGTCTTTGTGTGTGTATGTGTGTGTGTCTGTCTGTGTGTGAGTGTCTTTGTGTGTCTGTGTGTGTCTGTGTCTGTGTCTGTGTCTGTGTCTGTGTCTGTGTCTGTGTCTGTGTCTGTGTGTGTGTGTGTGTGTGTGTGTGTGTGTGTGTGTGTGTGTGTGTTTATGTTCCAGCGTCGCGGCGCGTGGATGAGGGCGTGAGGAAGGGTTATTAGAACAGAGCAGTATTGGTGTTCTGATGTTATTGTCTCTGGTTGTTCCAGCCTCCACCCACCCCCTGGCGCTCTGGAACAGACAGAACTGTTTGTTTGTTTGTTCTAATATGGGTTGGGGGTGGGGGGGGGTTAGAAACTTCTCCGGTCGTCATCGGCTACTGTTGGGGCTGAGTGGGTTATGGAGGAACACATCGACAGAGACATGGAGACAGAGACATGGAGACAGAGAGTTGGGACGAGAAAGAGAGTCATGGAGACAGAGAGAAATAAAGACAGTTGCGATGGGAAAAAGATTGAGAGAGAGAGAGAGAGAGAGAGAGAGAGAGAGAGAGAGAGAGAGAGAGAGAGAGAGAGAGAGAGAGAGAGAGAGAGAGAGAGAGAGAGAGAGAGAGAGAGAGAGAGAGAGAGAGAGAGAGAGAGAGAGAGAGAGAGAGAGAGAGAGAGAGAGAGAGAGAGAGAGAGAGAGAGAGAGAGAGAGAGAGAGAGAGAGTATATCTCCCTGTTCTCTCTATCTTTCTATCTTACTCTCTCTTTTTCTCTTTCCCTTTCTCTCTATTCTCCTTCGAAGCCGCTGTTGTTT
>CM030173.1:8794141-8816641 GCA_017639675.1 Aplochiton taeniatus | reverse complement strand
TGTGCGTGCGTGCGTGCGTGCGTGCGTGCGTGCGTGCGTGCGTGCGTGCGTGCGCGCGCGCGCGTGTGAGTATGTATGTATGCTCCCTGCCTGTGCGCTGCTTAGATCATTAATGATGTACCTTGGGAGCGCAGCCTCTACATAATTTATCAACCCAGATTTATTAGCTGCAGAATTAACGTGTCGGGGGGGCTGGGGGCCCCGGCACGCATTTGTTCTGGTTTTGGATTTATATGTGCCTGCATAGTTGTCACTCCCCTACCATCCATTTCTCTATCAGACCGCTGCTAGGCGGCAACCTCCAGACATCTAATTGCCTGAGTTATTGTACATTTGACTAGAGTTAGTGTTCTGAGCTGCCTCTCTTTCTTTTCTCTCTCCATTCGCTTTTCGTCCGTTCGCCTGTGACGTGACAAGCGCACAGGCAATTTACGTAGCCTTTTGTGTTGCGAGATTTGTATCGTTTGCGTTGCTTCATGGCGTTATTCTAACGTTTAGCTTTTGTTTGTGCGTGTGTAACATGTCTCCGCTCCAGACGGTTTCTTTTGTTTGGAGCTCCTGGTGTTGTCTGTGCTGTCTCTCATTCGTGTACGTTAACCTGAAGTGGCGCAGCACAGTGATGCAACTACAATCCAACTATTTATCTTCAGTGCACCTAGTACCTGGAAGTGGGAGTTGGGTTGTTTTGTATTTGATTCCACTAGGGAGGAAACAAAGGTGTCAAAGTAATGCCTTTATCCTTAATGGAGAACTGATTGTTCCTGTTTTCGCATTGGCTATTTTTTCAGTTCATGCTATTGCTATTGCTGTTGTAGCAATTATTATGTGCTGCTTGTACGATCTCATGTTCTAGGCACTTTACTTCATGTTTTCTTCTTGTTACTGTCCTCAGACATACACTAGGTCTCATGCAGTTTCGTTGGATATAATATTTTCTGAAACAGACACAAATTGAAAACCACAAATCCTCTGCCTTCCCCGTCTCCAGGTGAGCGAGGTGGGTAAAGACTCTCTCCCCGGTTGGCTGCACTGGGACCCAGCCGCCCTCACTCTGCTGGGCCTGCCTCTGGAGGAGGACAAAGGGGTCCACTACATCTCCATTTCCTCCGCTTTGTCCCCCCAGCCGCAGGTATTCTCAATTGAGGTACACCCAGAAGAGCACGCTGACACTGACCCAGCCCAGGTGATTGTTGGTTATTTCTATCCGTTTTTCTCGAGATTTGAATTTCATGTTTCTGTTTATTTAACGGCTTGCGCTTGAACTGATGCGCACGTCCGTTTCACGTGAATCGGTTAAACGTTTTGTCATTTCCTATTTGTTTGTTTTTCGGCATGCGCTTTAATCCTGTGGTTCTTCTGCTCCTGGTCCAGCTGGCCCTCCAGACGGCAGCCCGCAGCGACGGCCAGCCCTTTGTCTGCGCCAACGAGGAGCCCGTGACGGTGCTAACGGTCATCCTCGACGCCGACCTCACCAAAATGACCTCGCAGCAGCGCGTGGAGTTGCTGGGCAACATGCGGGCGTTCTCGGGCGTGGCCCTGCGGCACATGAAGATCCTGCCGGTGGTCAACAACCGCCTGTTCGACATGTCGGCCTTCATGGCGGGGCCGGGAAACGCGAAGAAAGTGGTGGAGAACGGGGCGCTGCTCTCCTGGAAGCTGGGCTGCTCCCTGGACCAGAGCACCGTCCCGGACATCAGCAGCGTCCAGACGCCGGCCAAGGGGGGCAACATGTCGGCCCGCCTGGGCTACCCCGTGGTGGGCTGGCACATCGCCAACAAGAAGCCTCAGGTTCCCAAGCGGGTGAGACGGTATCTGTCCAACACGCCCACGGCTGTGCCCACCATCCTCCCCCCTACCTCTCTGGTGGTGCCGCCCGTCAGGATCATCCCAACCCCATCCTCCCCGGCCATCGCCGGCCCCACCGAGAGCTCCGCGCCCCCCATGAGGGGCCCCATGCCCCTGCCGGGGAAGCCCACCATCAGGGTGCGCGACTCCATCGCCCACACCCCCACCCTGGTTCCCCCCCAGCCCACCCGAGTCATGGAGACCACCAGCACCGTGGCCATCCAGCCCACCATGACCCGGCCCACCTACGTGGAGGCTACG
Source organism: Aplochiton taeniatus (assembly GCA_017639675.1). Classification (NCBI taxonomy): domain Eukaryota; kingdom Metazoa; phylum Chordata; class Actinopteri; order Galaxiiformes; family Galaxiidae; genus Aplochiton; species Aplochiton taeniatus. The sequence continues at coordinate 8,814,535 of CM030173.1, read as the reverse complement.
GTCAGCCCGCCCAGCCCGACCCGCCGACCCAGCCCGACCAAGAAGCCACGGAAGCACAAGACCACCACGCCGCCGCCGCCGCGGGAGACCAGGACCACCACGGCCAAGCCGGCCCGCCGCACCACCGCCTCGCCCCCCGGGCCCGCGCCCGCCAACGAGAAGCCGGTGCTGAGGAACCCCATCGACCAGGTGAACGCCCTGGTGGGCACCTACTTTGAGGTGAAGATCCCCTCGGACACGTTCTTCGACAAGGAAGACGGCACCACGGACAAGCTGCGGCTCACGTTGCGCAAGGACCACCGGGACGTGCTGGGGGAGGAGTCGTGGGTCCAGTTCAACACCACCAGCCAGCTGCTGTACGGCCTGCCCGACGTCCCCCACGTGGGCAAGCACGAGTACTTCATGCAGGCCACCGACAAAGGGGGCCTCAACGCCATCGACGCCTTTGAGGTGCGCGTCAACCGCTGGCCGGCCAACGACAAGTCCCCCGTGGTGTTCACCGCCCGCCTCCAGGGCGAGCCGCGCACGGTGACCGGCGACATCCACAAGAAGATCCTGCTGGTGAAGAAGCTGGCGTACGCGCTGGGCGACCGCAACGGCAGCACGGTGAGCCTGCGCAACATCTCCAAGGGCTCCATCGTGGTGGAGTGGACCAACAGCAGCCTGCCCCAGCACCCCTGCCCCCGCGAGCAGATCGCCGCCATGAGCCGCCGTCTGGCCGACAGCCAGGGCCAGCCCTCCGCGGCTTTCGTCGGCGCCATGGAGCCCGACTTCAGGCCCCTGGCCGTGACGGTGAAAGGCCGGGCCAGCTGCCGGGCCGTCTCCTTCGTGCCCCCCCGGGAGCTGGACGAGGAGCAGCCGGCCGCCGTCACGCCCTCGCTGGGCACGGGCCGCCAAAGCACGGACGACGTCTACCTGCACACGGTCATCCCCGCCGTGGTGGTGGCGGCCATCTTGCTCATCGCCGGCATCATCGCCATGGTGTGCTACCGGAAGAAGCGCAAGGGCAAGCTGACCATCGAGGACCAGGCCACCTTCATCAAGAAGGGCGTGCCCATCATCTTCGCCGACGAGCTGGACGACTCCAAGCCGCCGCCCTCCTCCAGCATGCCCCTGATCCTGCAGGAGGAGAAGCCGCCGCTGCCGCCCCCCGAGTACCCCAGCGTGTCCAGCCCGGAGACCACGCCGCTCAACGCGGAGATGCTGGGCGAGTACACGGCGCTGCGGGACGAGGACCCCAACGCGCCGCCCTACCAGCCCCCGCCCCCCTTCACCACCCCCATGGAGGGAGGCAAGGGCTCGCGGCCCAAGAACATGACCCCCTACAGATCCCCTCCCCCTTACGTGCCCCCCTAAGACCCGCCGCCAACCCCCGCCGCGCTCTGCCCTGAGAGCGGGAAAGGGCTTGCCTGGGGGAGAGGGATAGGTGGGGCATCGGAGGAGCTGACGCGGTTCCGCCGCTGTCTGTTTGGTTTTCCGGGGGGTGGGGGTGGGGGGGGGGGGGATGATGGGATGGCTGGAGAGGGGAGGGGAGGGGAGGAGAGAGGAGAGGTGCTACTGCTTATTGGGAGTGGATTGGTAGGAGGAGGAAGAGGAGGGTCAGTGTGATGGGGGAGGGTTGAGGACACTCCTTCCCTTTTGAACAGGACTACTTATCAAGTTGTAGCCCAGCTAACTGCGACCTAAGAGGGGACAAGAAGCTTTCTCACTGGCTATGGGCAAAGAAACCAAGAAACTTAGCCAGCCAGCTTGGTCAGCCACAGATGGGAGATCTTTTAAAACTCCCCATGTCCCAGCGCTTGGTCTTTTTGTCTCCGTTGCTTTCAATACTGGCCTTTTTGTTTTTGGTTTGTGCTCTGTTCTTTCTCTTTTCAATTCAGTATTTTAATTTTTTGGACTTCAAAATGAAACTCTTTTTTTTGGGGGCCTAACGGCACAAAATCTTATCTTTGTTTGGAATAGAACAGAAGATGATGACAAACAAACAACCACACTTCAGGCAACTCTGTTTTTATTTTTTAAAGAGGAGATTCTATGAATATATATGAGGACTGAACTGTATTTGCAGGAGTCTGGACTAGCCCTGGCAGGGCTGCCCTGCATACAACTGGTTGATTGGCCGGGCTTTGGTGTTTGCATTCAATACGGTTTGCCTTTTAACACTCTAGTTGTATGTTTTTATCTTTCCTCACTCAAGGTAGCCTAAAAAGAGAAAATTGAAATAGCAATTGCAAATGATTGGTTTTTATTATTGTTATTATTATCCTTATTTTTTAAATCCACTGTATATCTGGACAGTAGATAGGTTTATCACATATATATTTTTGGGGGGTGGTGAAGGAAAGGTTAGGGAATGTGTAGGGACATTATAGGGAGGGCCTGGCTGGAATAAGCTGCAGGATTTCTTTTGAACCCCTTGGTTGACAGTGGAACGGGGCAGGACAAAGCCCATAGTGGGTTAGTTCTTGTCCATGAAGATATTTACGTCAATGTCCAATCCATTTCACTTCCTTTGTCATAAGAAGTGAAGGGAGTGATTACAAGCCTAGAAAAACAAAATGGTTCCTTCCGAGATAATCTTATTGGACCTCTATTTTTCCTTTTTTTAGACAATTAGATATAAGACAACATGGTGAAGTTGTGAGATGCCCAGTTAAACCAGCCGTTTATCACACAAATACTTTGGTTTCTCGAAAGCCACTCAATACAAAAGATGTAACAATTTTTCACTTTGAAATAAGTTATTTTTCGTGAGAAAACAACAATCCTGCAGTGAAAACTGAATGTCATTTTTACTTTTCTGGAGATGTGATGGCAATTATCTTCCGTGCATATGTTCTGCTTGTCGCAAGCAGCCCTTTTTTTTATATGTAACCTCAAACCTTTATGTAAATCAGACGTAAACAAAAAGACTCCTGCAGTTTATTTTAGACAAAGGGGTAATTATTTTTTTAATGTGGAGCAGCTGGCGCTATTACAGAGATATATATATATATGGAGAAATGTACTCAGTTGTGGAGGACGTCCCTAGAGAAAGACATTTGGTCACATTGTGAATTTACAGTGGAGAGGAGGATACTAGGAAAGAATACATTAGAACAGATGGGGAAATAACTGAGGCTATGTTGACAAGATTTTCAGAGAACAGTGAAAAATGGTCTATGGAAATCCCTATCTCCACCTCTTTTTAAAGTTTTTGATACACCGTCAAATTGTTTAATTAAAAATAGTTCACTGTAATTTTTTGAATCTTAGCGTAGAGAATCAATTCATTCATGTAAGCCTTTTTTTCCCCTCATTGGTCACATCTTTCAAGTGTTTTTATTTCGTTTGTCTGCAAATGTATGCTCTGCTATACATATGGAGTTACCCCTTTTTATGTAATCATGAGTTTATTTTTGAGTTCAATGTTTGCTAACATGCTTTGACTGAAAGTGACCCTTTGCAATAATGTAAGATCCAGTCTTTGAGCAAGACGTCCAATTTACTGGGGGCTTCTGGAGCGTGCCAAGGTTTTGTTTATAAAGTGTTCTTATTATTGTCAAGTATAAGCCAACTGGTACGAATAACCTTTTTGCCCATGAATGCCCAACAATTCGGTCTGGATTGTGTTTTGTTAGGGCTTTTGTTACTTTGTTGTCATACATCATGATATATTAATTTCTGCTTATGGATAACCATTTGGTTGTGATTGTTTTTTTTTTTTTTGTAATGTTCTCACTTAGTTTTCATTGATCAACCGATTTATCAAACCCACCAAGGTCGTTCAGCCATTTTGAAGTCCCTAAGCTCATTGGAATGGCCACGGTGTGTTCTGTACTAAATTATTCTGCTGTTGAGTGACTAGTTGGATTATTCAATAAGAATCCCATTAAAAAGGTTAACCTGTGAAAATATCTCCCGTTTCAATGTTTCTGTTCTACTCCAATGAAATACAGAAGTCTGGTATTGATTGCATGTTAATTGCTTGTGATCACACCCTTTTGTTGGCAGATCCGTCCTCTGCGCAGAGCATTCCCATCCTATTTGGACAAGGAAACAGTGATTCATGTATTCCCAGCACAGGTGTCCGTCGTGGAAATGATTGAATGGATCCCAGAGTAGACAGAGATTAATGCGGGATTGATCCGGTTGTGATTGAGATTGCTGATCCGATAGAGGTCTGGGTAGAACAAGGACAAGTCCTTCCCCTTGCCTAGGTTGATGGTTTGTATTAAATGTGGAAAGGGAATGGACTGGGCTCTGGTTGAAACCTCAAACATTGTTTAGACATTTTATTATTTATTTTCTTATTTCCTTTTTAAAATGTTCTTTTGAAATGTAAGTCTTATCCCGTAGTATTCCAAATCCCTATGTGACAGCTTGAACCTGTCATGTTTTGTTGTGTGGACAGGCAGAGCTAGCATTTTGGAGGGGTATTAAATCAGCTCCTTTTGGACAAAACGGGGAACTCAGTCGGAGAAGGTTTTCATTTCATTGTTTTCATTAAAGATCTCGTTCGACCAAGAGGCCTGCAGACGTGCAACCCGAGGAAGGCGTCAGGTTCAGTGATACAGGTGTTCTTGGTTTGTCCTCGCCGAGACGCTACACAGACATTCAATGAAACCCCCCACAGCACAGCCCTGATACGGCATTTAGACGCAGTTGGATGTTGGGCCTCGGAGAGGTGGATCTTAAAAGGTCAGAGACTTGTTCTCATCTTTTTTGATAAATTATTATTTTTTTTTTACAGACTAAAGTTTAGATTACAAGATTTAGAGAAGGGGAATAAGGCTTGATGGAAAAGAAACCAAAGATGTAGAAACACATTTAAGTGAAGCTGCAGTTGTTTACTATCACAACGGTTCTGATTGCTTTGTCATGGATTACTATTTCTATTGTAAGTTACGGTTCTTGTTTTTTGTAACGACGGGTGTTACAAAAGGATAATGTTAAAAGAGAAATTTCAAAAAGAATTTCTGTATTTGACTGGTCAAGGTGATTTGTTATGGCAGATGTATGCCTATTTGTAAGTGTTTTAACAGACTGTCCAGTCCGTAAGTCAACTAACAGGCGGTGTGCTATACTTTGACAATGGCTACTACATACTATTTTTATATATACGTCCTGATGTGAATGAGGATCTTTGTTTTCACATGACCTTTGATAATATTGCATTGCCACCCTTCTTGACAGTGGCATTCCATGTAGAATTGTACACTGACCACACTCCAACTACTCACTCATCTACTTAATACAAATAAAAAAACTTACATTTACTTTATGTACATCCTAAAGGAGTTCTTGGAAACTGGAAGTTGTGATGAAAGTTACTCATCAAAGATTACTTTCAATAACAATGATGATATTAATTCAGTCATTTCCTTTATTTGGGTTCATGTAGTGTCTTTTTGGCCATGTTTCTTTGTCAAAATGGAACAATAGTTTTACCCATGTAGAGAGGTCTCTCTTGATAGACCAGCCGTCCACCAGACACCGGCAGCTTAAATTTAGCCAACAGGTCGTTTCTTTGTAACATTGCAAGACCAAATATAACAAAGCGTTAGTCTGTCATCGAATTTGACAGAGCGGTCATGCACATGTCCCCACTTTGACATGTGAACGCTGACATTACCCGGTGAGATGGAAGCACGTCAGTGAATCCATGTAAAACAGGTGAACCCAGACCCTGTGTTTATCCAGCCTCTGCGGCTTGGCGGACTGATTAGGTCTCCCATCAACCATCTTATTCTCCGTGACATGAAACGACCAAAATTATTACTTATCAGCACTGCTCTTTTGAGATGCTTGAGAAGCGTATGTCCAAATGACACTTGTTATCGGCTATTATCGCCATGGAAAATTACAGCCTATTAACCGGGGGTCATGTGAATTCTAGAGTCCAGAGTGCATGGTTGGGGAAATGGATTTAGATAGATTTTTTTCTTGTTTCCTCTGTTGATTAGCATTGATTTATGTATGCCTATAGACACTGTATGTTGAAAATCTTGTATTAAAAAAGGTGTTTCCAACAAAATGACCCCTTGAAGCTCTACTTATGTGTTTATTGCTTGTATGTGTTTTATCGTTTGTCGGCTGTACCTTGATTTTCCTTCTCTGCTTCTTTAACCTATGGCTAGCTTTTGATCTACTTACCCAGAGCCAGGGGGCTTCATTGGAAGAGTTTAAACAATTTGTAGTTATTTTTCACTTTCAGAACAAGCTAAATGCAAACATTGTAGCATCCAGGGATATGGATTAAAATGACAGAAAACAGTTTTCACGCACCATGATTCTATTTTAAACTCCAAACCAGATTGGTCCGGATACTTCCCCAGCAGGGTTCCATAAACTATGGGTAACGAGGATAGTTCAACACATTTCAGCTTAGTTAGCCTCTGCACAAAAAAAATAGCATTCGAAACTTTGTGTGGGTGTGCATGATTCCAAGGTTGTAGTGTGTGCGTGTGTTCATGGGTGTACTGTGCGTGCGTGCGTGCGTGTATGCATTCGTTCGTGTGTGTGTGTGCGTATGTGCGTCCCTTTAAGGGTGCACTAAGAGAGTGTGGGTTGGTGGGCGTGCCATGAATCCCTCTTCCATGTGCTCATCATTGTGAAACCTTTCCTTTCACCGAAATTCAATTGAACATGCTGTTTGAAATCTATAGGAACACGACTCATTCAGTGGACATTAATCACAGTCTGAAACAAATTAGTAAGCTACGAGCTGTGCTGTCTCTCTCAGCCATTCTCTGTGATGTGCGGACACCCCAACATCACACTTCTCTGATCGAGGGCCTTTTAATGGGACAGACCTCACTTCAAACCCCCTTTTCACATTCTGTCTTGTCACAGCCTTGGTTCTTGACCCTGTCTTGTTCAATCACAATGTGTGAATAGAGCTGTCTCTTAAATTTTTTTCCTGTTTTCTCTTGAGGTTTTATCTTTATATATATATATATATATATATATATATATATACTTTTTGTTTTTTCTTGAGGCACAAGCGAGACTTTAATTTTCCTCTTTTTGCTAAGATGCCGGGGACGCTCTCCCGTTGAGATCTGATTGTTTGTTTTTAAATCCTAATTTTAAAAAGAAGATGTGGAATTGATCTTGACTGGCGTGGGATGGATATTCTGATTGGAAAAGGATAGCGTGGTAGAACGACTGTAAATAAAAACAATGGGGACAAAGATTCTGTTGAAAATCCTGTTGTCACTATGATTCATATGCCGTGTGGTTGAAAGTGTAAACTTCAAGCTACAACAACTGGTCAGGTTTATACTGGGTCATGATTACTCCTCCACTTTACCACAGTACTTTAAAATGAAAATGAGTTCAAATAAATGCATCAATTAAATCAGCATTTCAAAAAAAAGAATTGGGAGACAAATCATACACGTTGCTGAGAAGGAACATTACAATGATTTTAGATACACATTTGGAAGACCATTGTTTGCATGCGCCACTCAAAATATTTCTTAAATCAGCATCTCTACAAGGATGGCAGATATTCCATTCCGGTGTCTGTTGAATTCCAACACAGGCTCACCTCATTCTAGCTAATAAGATACTGTTTAGGTGATCACCTGACCCAAATCTTATTCAATGAGGAAAATTATAAAAAATACTGCTGTAGTCATCACTATCCTGTGGCAGTAGTACCAGCTGGAGGGCAAAAACCGGGCTAGTAGTACCGCAAAAGTAATTGGAATCAAAAAATAAATATTGACCATGCCAGACCAGTTGAAAAGAAAGGTTTTGAGTGAGGAAAATAAGGGTTCTATTTTGGCTCTATTGGCAGAGTCAAAGTCAAAGTAGCTTTATTGTCAATTACTTCACATGTCGAGACATACAAAGGAATCGAAAAGACGTTTCCCACACTCTTGCGGTAAACATATAAAGTGCACATTCAAAACACACAGATAAGACATATATACTAAAGCTAAAAGATGGTCAATAAAATTATATATAAAAAATATGCAGAAATGTATAGTCTACAATGTATTGCTAGGGGTAGCAGCATATGTTACTGTAAGTTTGGTTGTAGTATGTATAAGTTATGTATAAGTTAGGTTAGCAGCATAAGTTGATGTATAAGTTATGGTTGTGGTAGTGCAGAAACTACCAGTGCAAAACGGCAATATGTTAAAGGCAGCAAAAACATCCAGTATGATGTATACAGGCAGACAGTGCAAGTAGGACAGTAAGGACAGCCAGGACAGCCAACCAGAGGGTATACGGTGAGCACCAGGTTGCATCCATCCTTAACATTTCAAACATGGTGGTTCATGAGAGCAAGGTCAAGCAGCAGTCAGTGGGGACAACAAAGCTACAGACCGACAGAGGGCAACCAAAATTACTCTCCACTGGTCAGGAGGACTGCCAACTAATTCGGATGTCACTCAAAAACCGTAGGACGACATCAAGTGACCTACAACATGAATGGCAAACGGCAGCTGGGGAGAAAGGCATGGCGAGGACCCTGAACGCCAATGGAAACCTCTCGGATGTGATCAAGAGGAAGATGGATGGTCATCAAACAAAGCTGAGCTGCTTGAATTTTTGCGCCAGGAGTGGCATAGAATCACCCAACAGCAATGTGAAGGAGGAGTGGAGAGCAGGCCAAGATACATGAAAGCTGTAATGGATAATCAGGGTTATTCCACCCAACAGTGATTTCTGAACTCTTTCAAAGTTAAAACATTAGTATTGTGATATTTATGTATGATTATGAACTGGTTTTCTTTGCATTATTCAAGGTCTGAAAGCACTATCTTTTGTTATTGGTCAATTTCTGCAAATTGATGCCTTCAGTGACATTAAATCATTTTTATTCAGAATTTGGGAGAAATGTTTTCAGTAATTTATAGAATTAAACAAAAGAAAATGTGTTGTTTTTTCCATACACACCGACCAATGCATTCTAAACCAGAAGACTTAATCATCTTTTCATTCACAGCTGTATATTTGTTAAAAGGTAAAAAAGAAAAGAAAAAAATACCAGATACAGTTGGATTTGCTTGTTGAGAAACAGAAGCTAGATACACCAAATCAGTGCATCTGAACCGGAATCATTAATAGAATTGATGAGTGAGTGGAACGTTATAATATATTTTTGTTATGGAGAAAAATAGGGTGATAAAGTCCAGGCCAGGGCACCTTCAACTAGAAATTGGTAATATGCTGGGATTCTGTTCTATTGTCACCCTGTTACAGGCCTTCAAGTGATTGCAGTGCTTCTCTCAAAGTACTTATATTTTCATGTCCTGTGCACTTAAGTTGCTACACCTTCAACTCTCAATGGATTATGAGTGTCTTAGCGATTAAGTGTTCCTTTTTTATTTATTGATTTAGTGTTCTGTAGGTCGTTCACATCCATAGGAAGTTTAGATTAATTGATCGTCGGAAATTATGTCTTGAAAATAATCATGTAAACCATGCTTTTACAGCTAGTAAAAATAGCAGGTGCACTGCATAGCCACACACACATTTGTATTAGAATACAGTTTAGTCTGGATATTTACAGCAGCTTGCTGCTGAGGGCTTGGTATGGATGAAACCAATGTTTTCCTCTTGCTCTCTGTCCAGTCATATCTAAGGATCTTTCTCTTTTACTCTTTCTTTTTGCTATCTTTGCTTCTCATACACACACACACACACACACACGCACACACACACACACAGATTTCATTACAGTTGAACACAAAGTGAAGGGAAACACATTCTTACACAGATTTCCCCGCAGATAAATAAGGTGAAGTGAGGGGAGACTTGTAGTCCTGTGCATGCTGTGTAGGAAACAGCTTTTCCCAGCGAGCATCATTGAATTCTTCATCCTCTGCAGTGCTGTCTTCCACGCAACCTCAGTCTGCGGTATTGGCAACGGAAACTTGCAGACAAGCTTGGTAGAGACAGGACAGTTTACAGTTGCATAATTGTTTGCGGCGTGAAGGTGATGTTTAGAGGACAAAGTAGGGTGATGGAGACGGGGTATGGGGAGGTGGTTTCAAGGGGCCCGAAACTTGATGGGTCCCCTAAGAAGGATGAGTTGAACACATGGTTTTCCAGGGTCTCACACATTTGCCAACAGCACATGATCAGAAACATATACAGAGACCTATGTTAGCGGTGGGCAGGTAATTTACCTGCACATCTTATCCACTTGATTTGTTGTTCATTAGCCTGCCTTTAATTAGGCAATGTACGCCAGGGGATGACCACAGTCAAGAGAAAATATGAGTTCCATGCCTGTCACGGGTGTGGTACCTTCAATGGACTAGTTGGCCCAATGAGGAAGCTGCTGGCTGTTGTCACTGGGAGGAAGAGAGGGACTAACAAACAACAACGGGCCTTGAGGCATCATGCCAGGCTCCCTCGCATACCTCCTTTCAACCTCATTCTGTCTCCCTCTGTCTCTCTCACTCACCAATTTACTTTCTCTTCCTCCCTTTCCATTCCGCGCTCTCTCTCTCTTTCCACAGCTGGTATCAGTGTGACATTCTGCCTTTGATATTCTGCTGCAGTGGCACCACAGGCAACAGTCACATCACAGATGCCTTTGCTTAACAATGTAAAGCTCGTATAAAACTAGTTTGCCCTTTGAGTGTGGAAGCCTGTGTGTGTGTGTCTGTTTGTGTCAGTGGCTTGCTTCAATATTCCATCTCCCACCTGGTTGTCTATGGGTATCAGTGGGCCACCGTTGCTCTGTGGCTGCATCCATGAAACCTTGTTCAGACACGTGTTTTGATCAAATGTAATCTCCCAACTCATGATGCTTTCTCTTTGACATTTCCAGAATGCCAAGCAATACACTTGGAAAGAGGTAGGCAGGCAGCAGGCGGCTGCCTAGGAGCCTGTGGGAGACAGGCATGGACCCGCCCTGTGTGTGTGTGTGTGTGTGTGTGTGTGGTCTCACGCTGAGATGGGATGTGCAGAGCGGGTGGAATGTGTTCAATTTAACACGCTGCGTCGGAATCAGTGGTGGCTTGCATCCTTTTTTCACGTTTTACATTCCCTTACATTTTCATTATGTCCTAACACACACACAGACACACATGCACACACACACACACATTATATATATATATATATATATATATATACACACAGTGGGGCCAAAAAGTATTTAGTCAGCCACTGATTGTGCAAGTTCTCCTACTTAGAAAGATGAGAGAGGTCTGTCATTTTCATCATAGGTACACTTCAACTATGAGAGACAAAAATGAGAAAAAAAATCCAGGAAATCACATTGTAGGATTTTTAAAGAATTTATTTGTAAATTATGGTGGAAAATAAGTATTTGGTCAATAACAAAAGTTCAACTCAATACTTTGTAACATAACCTTTGTTGGCAATGACAGAGGTCAAACATTTCCTGTAAGTCTTCACCAGGTTTGCACACACTGTAGCTGGTATTTTGGCCCATTCCTCCATGCAGATCTCCTCTAGAGCAGTCATGTTTTGGGCTGTCGCTGGGCAACACGGACTTTCAACTCCCTTCGCAAATTTTCTATGGGGTTGAGGTCTGGAGACTGGCTAGGCCACTCCAGGACCTTGAAATGCTTTTTACGGAGCCACTCCTTCGTTGCCCGAGCGGTGTGTTTGGGATCATTGTCATGCTGGAAGACCCAGCCACGTTCCATCTTCAATGCTCTCACTGATGGAAGGAGGTTTTGGCTTAAAATCTCACGATACATGGCCCCGTTCATTCTTCCCTTAACACGGATCAGTCGTCCTGTCCCCTTTGCAGTAAAACAGCCCCAAAGCATGATGTTTCCACCCCCATGTTTCACAGTAGGTATGGTGTTCTTGGGACGCAACTCAGCATTCTTCTTCCTCCAAACACGACGAGTTGAGTTTTTACCAAAAAGTTCTATTTTGGTTTCATCTGACCACGTGATATTCTCCCAATCCTCTTCTGGATCATCCATATGCTCTCTGGCAAACTTCAGACGGGCCTGGACATGTACTGGCTTAAGCAGGGGGACACGCCTGGCACTGCAGGATTTGAGTCCCTCTCGGCATAGTGTGTTACTGATGGTAGTCTTTGTTACTTTGGTCCCAGCTCTCTGCAGGTCATTCATCAGGTCCCTCCGTGTAGTTCTGGGATTTTTGCTCACCGTTCTCACGATCATATTGACCCCATGGGATGAGATCTTGCGTGGGGCCCCAGATCGAGGGAGATTATCAATGGTCTTGTATGTCTTCCATTTTCTTACAATTGCTCCCACAGTTGATCTATTCACACCAACCTGCTTGCCTATTGCAGATTCACTCTTCCCAGCCTGGTGCAGGTCTACAATTTTCTTCCTGGTGTCCTTCGACAGCTCTTTGGTCTTGGCCTTGAGTTTGGAGTCTGACTGTTTGAGGCTGTGGACAGGTGTCTTTTATACAGATAACGAGGTCAAACAGGTTCCATTAATACAGGTAACGAGTGGAGGACAGAAGAGCTTCTTAAAGAAGAAGTTACAGGTCTGTGAGAGCCAGAAATCTTGCTTGTTTGTGGGTGACCAAATACTTATTTTCCACCATCATTTACAAATACATTCTTTAAAACTCCTACAATGTGATTTCCTGGATTTTTTTTTCTCATTTGTGTCTCTCATAGTTGAAGTGTACCTATGATGAAAATTACAGACCTCTCTCATCTTTCCAAGTAGGAGAACTTGCACAATCAGTGGCTGACTAAATACTTTTTGGCCCCACTGTATATATATATGAGATACTTTTAGTGTCTCTACAAGCAGCATGTATATCCTGTAAGAATAGACAAAGGACTGGGTTGTGGGAGTAGCTATTTTTCTGCTTGTTACTCTAATATGATCTCAGCAATACAGTAGGAAATGAATTGTACAACCTTACATGTTTAAGCCTCAAAACCCTTGGCCTTAGGCAATGTTGGGTGTTTTTCAAGCGCTGATGGACTCTTAATTTGACTTTGGGCAAAGTGATTAGCAATGAAATCATGTCTTTCAAAGGCCATGGCTTTGGCTAATTGTACACTTTAAAGTCAGTCTCCTCTAAAGACGTATTTTTACAACTGACTCAGCTTAGCAATCAAAGTGCATAGATCATTATATTGTTGGTTCTCATTTGTCAATGTTTGCCTTTTTGCACCAATTTTTTACATTTGTTTTGCATGTATTTGTAGAATATATGACCTACACAATAGTTGCTGGCACTAGTACTGGGGAGAGTTTGAACTAAGCACCTACAAATCGGAGCTCTGTTTACTAGATGCAAACCATGATCCTCGTCTGCAATAAACTTTGAACGTCTGTTTGGAGGCCGGACTAATGGAGTAAGCTATATTAGTATTTATTTGGGCAGAATAAAATGTTTAGGGGCAAACGAGATGAGAGAAATATTAACATAATATATTCGAGCACGTCCTCAGAGCCAAGGTTTGGAGGGGCTGTGTATGTTTTGATTCTGACTAATTAGTCTAAACTTGCCTTTATTTGGTGCTGTGAAAATCATGCTTCAAACTGTACAAATTAAATACAAGCGTACACTTTTGTGTTTAAAAAAAAAAAATTCTTCAATAATGTGCGTGTCTGTATATCTGGTGTAGGGGTCATCCTCTTCTATAATACCACATACTGTGTTCAGTTTGAATTTAGAAAAAAAACATATTGAACGGCACAACTAAATTTGAGCTTCACAGCGCTAAAGAAAAAGGAAAAAAACGTCATACATTTGTGTGTCCATTAAGAATGAAATCACTCGGTCTCCCTCCATTGTCCTTGGACAGTATTGGACATCTCCTACTGTATCTAATTGTTCGATTGGTCACTGTCACCACCCTGAGAGACATCTCTGTCCAATGAGAATCAGAGAGGGGTCGATATATTGGAACCCTCACAGGGGTATGTGTCCGGCAGATAGCAGAGGACGGATGGAGGTGGGGAGCTTTTGTCTAGACCTGACTGGAAACTATATATAGAACCTCGTGGAATATTTTGAAAAGCAGCAGATGGTGCACTTGATCTCACATCCTACGTACTTCTTAAATGGGCATCTCAAGAGCCAGAAATGTGTTTATTTAATACTTGGTGTGAATATATAAAATGAGTCGAGTCATATCCATGTCCTAATTTCAATTACAAATCTTTCATCAAACACATTCTTAAACTAAACTTGTGGCTATTCCCTATTAGGATAGGCATTACGCAAAAAATGAATACAATCCCTATCACCTGACTGCACCACTTAGCCGAACGAAATTGCGTATGTGTATCGCACTTGAGTTAATAGGGCACCGTGCTCTGTACACAATGTACGTATTTTTTTTTATAAAAACGTTGTCTAGCTGGCTTATGACCTCCCCGCTGATTGATAAAGAGACGCTTTTATGTCGGGTCAGGGTGAGGAGAGAGCCACAGTAGCCCCTTGGATTTCACCAGCTCACCGGTTTAAATGCCACCTCTTAGCCGAGCGGGCCAGGCGTGTCACGTGCGTGCTTGAGTGTCAGGTCCCTTTGTTTCAGTCATACCGACGGCACTTCTATCAAGAGCTCCACACAAACCTCCCAGGAGGTCTACTTTCCCCTTCAGTATGTTGACATTGAAAATATCGCTCCTCATGTCTGTCATAATGTCTTTATCTATGCCGGTCTACTGCTCGATTTGACTCCATTTGAGTGTTTACCTATTAAACATCTCTATTTGAATGTTTCACCCCATCTTGATTCCGGTCTATCTGTGTTTTATGTGTAGCAACATAAAAATGATATGGCTGCAATAATTTACTGTAATTCCCTGACGAGCAATGTGAAACCCAATTGGTTTGTTGCGAGTCTGTCACACTTTGCAGCTAATTATCATACTTGCTAATAAGTTACTCATTTAGTATGACATGTTGCATGTTTGAAATACAGCAGCTAAGAACCCTATCACCAGGGGGTATGGCGGTTTCACTGTTGCCAGAGAAGAGATGTTTACTGTGCAAAGAAAACAGATGTACAACAAAAACTGTCGATGAGAACATTTCTTTTGTAATGTCAACGCTGTTGAAACAGAGAAAGAGGATGGTCGAGAGAGAAAGAAAAGAAAGAAAGAAAGGAAGGGAGATATGGGGTGCGGAGAAAAACAGCAATAGAGAGAAAGAGCCTGTCAGCTACATCAGCTATTGTCGCTTCTAATAAGGCCGGGCAGTCCAGAAACTAATTAGCTATAATTTGCACATCACAACTTTGAAGGCTGTTTTGAGTCCTCATTTTGTTTTGCCTCAAGGCCCCTCAGTAGCGGGCTGGGCTAAGCCGGGCTGGCATGCCATCAAGCAGAGCTGGCATGTGTCTTTGAAAAGGGCCCGGGATAGCCCTGCAGGTCCTTTAGAGTGCCTCCACTCTGAGAGGAAACGTAAACTTGTTCTCCTCTGCTGGAACTTTGCTAGGTGACCTTGTGGGGATGACAACATGTTCATGGTGGTGTGGATGTTTTTAATAGAGATTTGCCTGGAGAAGAAGGGCTGGTCTTGGTGTTCAAAATAAAACAAAGACAATCTAAATATACGATGTGGTACTTTCCTCCCTTTACCGTGGCCTTGATGGTACGTATCACGGGTGAACATGTGTTGCTCTCTTTAAATCATCCTTCCAGTTCAGAATTGTTCAGACAGAGCAAACACCTCTGTTTACAAATCGAAATTGAGATTTAAAGGTGCAGTATGTAAGTTGAATTTTCTAGCAAACAATAAACATGTTTGATACCTGCCTGTCAATCACCTTGCGTGCTGCACACTCCTGGTTAGAAGCATGGCTGCATTGGAGCAACCTAGCGTTACTCAAGCTCACCCTATTCAGGGAGTATGAAGAGCATTAGAAGAGAGGGGCTTAGGAGGGATAGGAGGGATCAGAGACTCAGGAGGTTGGCTTTTGGGCTGTTGGTATTTCTTGTAAATTTTTGCCCAATTCTCTAGACTTACATATTGCACCTTTAACTTTAAAATTGTTTCAAGGGGCAAGTCAATACATTTAAATCATATTGCTCGTTCAACACTGTTTTTGCATCACATTCCCTAAAAGGTCTTGCTGACAGTCAGCCACCTGTCAAAAAAGTCCCAATATCATGTGACGCTGTGTGTCTCTCTCTGTTTCAATGCAAAATAGAAAACAAATGTGTCATTAATTGAAGGTTTCAACCTTTCATGGAAATACCTAGTGTATAAATATTTATTATAAAGGTAAAAAATATACCCAAAACAAACGTTTGATCCAAAGCTGACATTATTAAAGCATAATGAAGACATAATTGATTGAGTAATGATTGATTCAGTAAACGTGAAAGTATCAATTATAACCTCATGTGACAATCTTAAATTGACTTGTTCAATTTCATAATGAGAATGGATACTTGCGTTTAATTCAATTAATGAGTAACCTCATGGAAATCTCAAGAATTGGAATGCAATATAATGATATCGTAAAATCAAACTGATTTCACAAGGCTTATTGATTACATACCAAAAAGATATTGATCTGTGAACAACAAACAGCTGATTCACAGGAGCATTTGTTTTTTTTAATGGAGAGGTGTGCCTCTGCTCCGAGAGATGTAGGACCTGTAGGACCTCTTCATTACGGTAGACCAGGTATTCCACCATGCCCTTGCCTTCATTCAGATTTTTCCTGATGACTGGGAGCCATTTTCTCTCATAGGAATCTGCTGCTTCAGGCTTGAGAAGCAGACTGAGGGCCTGAATAGGCCTGGCTTCATCTTTTTTGGACCTGATTGCCCAAAGTCCCCTGATGGACGTCGATGGCCTCAGTTGTGTAACCGTTGCGTTGAAGATACTCTTCATCCTTCTAGTTTAAGGAGACATCAATGACAGTGAGTGCCTTCAGCTGGTTTGTGGTCTGACGCCACCAGAGGAACACAGGTCGGGCTCCAATGCCCCGGTTGAGGTCCTCATCAACACGGCTGTAGCCACCTGCATAGTAAACTTGACCATTGCCAAAGGAAGTGGTGGCCACCATGTCTGAAACGTGTGTCGGTTGTTCTCTCTTCAACCAAAGGTGTGTGCAAGGCCCCCCCCCCCCCCCCCCAGCACCACGGTTTAGATCGCAGGCCAGTCTTTCCCAGCCGAGCTCACACAGTGGGGCCTCACCTTCTGCCTTTGTGGTGACTTTGAGATCTACTATGGGAGCAGCATACTCCGTGGTGCCTTGGTGATCCCGCCGACAGATTGGACATCCTACGGTTCCTTCAGTCATATCTTTCTCGATCTTACTGTACCCTGCCTTTACCAAACCATTGTCCATTTCATGGGCGAAGGAGAGCTGCATGCTGGTGATAGGGCTACTCGGGCTCTTCTTGTGCCAAGGGCAGGTGGGTTGTCCTCGTGTATCTTTGTTAAGATCTACACGGAGAATGTTGAAGCCTTGTTTAAGAAGCTCCTGCTCCTGATGCTCGTCAAGGGAGACTTGGACTTCTGTTGGCCATATTGAGTTGAAGGCTTGAAGAGCACAGTGGCTAAAAAAGTCAGGAGCAAATATTGTGTGATGTTCGCTGCAGGCCTTGTGTAAAAATGTGTATTATACTTTCACATTTATCACCACTTTTACCTCTGCAATTGGATCCTAAAACATGTTTTGAAATATAGATAAAAAGGATATGACTGCATTTAGAAGTGTGCAAGCTATCTACATAGTTTCTAAATATTCATTAAGAAATTCCATGCAAAAACAAACAATTCTCTATTAGGAGAATTCACCTTAATGCGGCTATTGATTTAATACAATAGATAGATAGATAGATAGATAGATAGATAGATAGATAGATAGATAGATAGATAGATAGATAGATAGATAGATAGATAGATAGATAGATAGATAGATAGATAGATAGATAGATAGATAGATAGATAGATAGAGATAGAGAGATAGAGAGATACTGCATGTATAGTAAATAGTACAAGTACAACAAGTATTAACCTTAACCCAAATACAAAAAAGCAATAGGTACATTTATCATAATGTAAATAGAGATATCTCATTACCTGCAGATGTCTGGGATGTCCTGAGGGAGATTTGGATTTTGTACATTTATAGCATGCGTCTTTTAGACTATTTTGTGAGAGGACGTGACTGGTTTTGGTGCCAATAAGGCTTGCAAAAGACTTCCATAGTTATGCAAATATGTGCAAAGAAATAGTGTTTACCTTTGGCATTCTAACGGTTCTAGGGAAATGATTACTTCTTCATTGCAGGGAATAATACCACACCTTACAAAAAAACATACCTTTCTTTATAATGCAGCTGGGTGTGTTGACATTACCCTTGTGAAATACCAATTTTCTTGGTAATTCACTTCCTCAAGCAGAATAATTAACCTCTTAACAATAGAAATAAGGTTATAGATACATTGTAACTATCATTCCAGGGGCATCAAGTCACTGAGGTTAAAAAAAAAAAAAAAAAAAAAAAATGTCCATAGCTCTCCTTCTCCTCTTCTTCTCCCAAGGCCATGATCAAATGGAGTGGGAATCATAGGGGAGCCTAGGTCTGTCTTATTTCTGTACACCTTCCTCACTGGCAGCATACATTGGTCCTTTTCCCCTGTGTGGACATGTCCCCCACCTCCTGGTTAACACGTATAGCTACGTGCAAACACACGCGCACGCACACGGATAATTGGTTTATGTTGTCTACTTTTCCCTGCCTTTTTTTTTCAAGATTGTCCCATTTAGTCTGTCTGTAGTCTTTCTCTCTGTAACTTTGCTTGTGTTTCTTTCCTTACTCTTTTCCCTGTTCTCTCTCTTTCTCTCCTTTATCACACTAACCTGTTTCTACCCACTTGAATGTATGGGGGAGGGGCTTGTTGTCCCTGAGTTCCCTTACTGCTTTTAGCCTCAGAGCTGTATCCAGGAGGAAGCACATAGTGTTTGCTCGACCCCATCAATTGGATTAAGGTTGAGGGACCTTTTAAGGTTCAAAACTATAATTCCCATAAATCTACAATCCATCTGCTTCATTTGTTGACTGGTCAATAAAAGCTGCTTATAGACGCGAGTAGTGGGCCATGGCTGGTCAAAGCATCAACTGTGTCAGCAGAACAGTGTCATTAAATGGCATTAAACTATGGTAATCAGGGTGCGTAATGAACATTTGGCAGGTGTTTGTTTATAGTACCTTTTTAAATTGTTATTTAGCATATACTATATATAACGGTGAGTGAAAAGTGTAGAGTCGCTAGTTCAGCCACAAGTAACATTGGGATCACTCAGAAAGAGTGAGAGTGAGAGTGAGAGTGAGAGTGAGTGTGAGTGAGAGTGAGAGTATTCCCACAGCCCAGTGGACTCTGCCTCTGGTGCTGGTGTGCACAGGATCTGGGTTTGATACCAGTCTAGGGTGAACAGTCTATGCTTGCTCCAGGGCCAACAGTCAATGAGCAAAGAACACATGCACCCCACAGGCATGTATATATATATATATTATATACAGTGAAGGAAATAATTATTTGATCCCTTGCAGATTTCGTAAGTTTGTCCACTGACAAAGAAATGAAAGGTCTATAATTTTAATGGTAGGTTTATTTTAACATTCAGAGACAGAATAAAAAAAAAAAAATCCCGAAAATCACATTATATAAAATATATACATTGATTTGCATTTGATTAAGTGAAATAAGTATTTGATCCCCTAGCACAACATGACTTAGTACTTGGTGGAGAAACCCTTGTTGGCAAGCACGGAGGTCAGACGTCTCTTGTAGTTGGTTACCAGATTTGCGCACATCTCAGGGGGGATTTTGGTCCACTCTGCTTTGCATATCCTCTCCAAATCCTTAAGGTTTCGAGGCTGTCGTTTGGCAACTCGAAGCTTCAGCTCCCTCCATAGATTTTCTATGGGATTAAGGTCTGGAGACTGGCTAGGCCACTCCATGACCTTAATGTGCTTCTTCCTGAGCCACTCCTTTGTTGTCATGGCAGTGTGTTTTGGGTCATTGTCGTGCTGGAAGACCCACCCACGACCCATTTTCAGTGTCCTGGCTGAGGGAAGGAGGTTGTCGCCCAAGATTCCACGGTACGTCACCCCGTCCATCCTCCCCTCGATGCGGTGAAGTTGTCCTGTCCCCTTAGCAGAGAAACACCCCCAAAACATAATGTTTCCACCTCCATGCTTGACGGTGGGGATGGTGTTCTTGGGGTCATAGTCAGCATTTCTCTTCCTCCAAACACGGCGAGTCGAGTTGCTGCCAAAGAGCTCGATTTTGGTCTCACCTGACCACAGCACCTTCTCCCAAGCCTCCTCTGAATCATTCAGGTGTTCATTGGCAAACTTCAGACGGGCCTGTACATGTACCTTCTTGAGCAGGGGGACCTTTCGGGTGCTGCAGGATTTTAATCCATTCCTGCGTAGTGTATTACCAATGGTTTTCTTGGTGACTGTGGTCCCAGCTGCCTTGAGAT
>CM030173.1:8744141-8789141 GCA_017639675.1 Aplochiton taeniatus | reverse complement strand
TGTAAGCAAGTCACCAAAATGCCGACCCAAACCTCATTTCATTGCTGATGTGATTTTCTGAGAGCTTAGAGCCTGGCCGTCCATTGTGTCTGTTAATTCCCTCTTGTCTTTCTTCCTCTCTGTCTTTCTGTTGTTCACCCCCTCCCTCTTCTCCAGTCAGTCTATTTCCTGCCGTGTTCAAGGGTCACTGCTTTCCCATTGGCTCCAGGTCACATGGGGGGGATGCACAATGGCCTCATAACACCCAGTCCAGCGATTCCTCAGTAGTTTGACCAGGCCATCTCAACACCGGCCTTCTTCCCTGGCTTCGACCTCGCGTGGAGGGCCACTGGACAACTAATTCCCTAACACAACGGAGCTCACGGATTGATTGGAGTCGATATGCCATACAAGCGGAGTAGGGGGGCTGTGGGCTCTTCTTTTTTCTAAAGCTGGGTGTTACTATGACTATATCTAGTTTGTGTTAAAGTTGGAATAGTGCTTTGACAGCATAATGCATACATGGATCTGACCTTAACTTCATAAATAATCCACAATAATGTATTTTCCATGCAACTTAATGTCAAATGTATTTGCTTGATCGAGTGTGTTCATTTTACAACATTTTGTAAAAGTAATTCTGAACGAGGAAGAAAACCCCAATGGGGCCACTTTGTAACCACGGAAACAATGCAGCAGTTGATTGCTCTCGTGCTCAATTCTATGCACGCTACTTTGATTGGATTTGATTGTGGCCCGCCCTTATGGAAAATGGAATCTGTTGGAGTGACGTATAAATACACAGGCAGGCACCATGCTATCTCTCCAAAGTCATGGGTGGGTGTCCTCACATGAGCCTATAGGGACGTGACTTACCTCACCATGGACAGTGTGTTTTCAAATGCACTGAAACATGCTCCTTAGTGGGGCCATGGCAAACTGTCTTAATTTAATACCTCAATACTGTGCCTGATTAAAATGCATGGCCCATGTTCTATTCTTCCACATGGAATATTCTCTTTAAACTGAATTATTTCATTTCCACACAGAATACCATTTCAAAAGTTGAGAGTAATTGAACATGAATTTCCCTCATTTTGCAGAAATAATATATAAGCATAGACATGTTGCCATGTTATGCAACAATAATGCTATCTTCGCTGATGGTCTCAGTGCTGAATATAAAGTAAGTCTATGTATGCCCTTTGAATATTTTGGCCCAACAAACAATTTAGTATTTTTTTGGTTTTTATTCAAAAGGCACAGAACAATTTATGTCATAGTCAATCGGTGGGACAAGTAACATCAGATATTGGTGATAGAATGGCTGACTTGCTACTTCTGTTTACATGCCGTCCATAACCAGCTGATATGTCCTTGGTAACCTGTGTTGTGGCTGTTTCTTTTCCGTGTGTGTGTGGTCGTTTGCTGCTGTCATGGTGACTAGAAAGCTGTGAGAAAGCCGCTCAGCCATGCACTCAGGCAGAAGATTAGCCAGAGGCTGGGCAGTGACAGTGAGGCGGCCTGGCTGTCTGCAGCTAGCTGACAGAGCCCTCTGGTGCTAGACCAGCTCACAGGAGATATGATGGGGACATCTGTTTGGCTTGGCACAAGACTCTACCATGCTCTCTTTTTCTACCCCCCCTCCACCTCTCTCCCTCTCTCTCTCTCTCTCTCTCTCTCTCTCTCTCTCTCTCTCTCTCTCTCTCTCTCTCTCTCTCTCTATATATATATATATATATATATATATATATATATATATATATTTAAAGAGCATGAGAGAGACAGAGAGAGAGAGAATCTCATTCCCTGCCATGCCACACATTGTTTGCCTACCGCTTATACATGTGAGCAACTAGTCATATTCATGCTTATATTTTCCACTAGGTTGAAAACCTAAAAAGAAAAGCACTAAGTATATGCATTTGATTTGAACTGGCCTCTGAGCTGGTCGCTGTTTCGGGTGGATTTGTGTTTCCATAAGCCGGCGTTGTTGCTGTGCATGTATGTGTGCGGTGGTCTAGTCACTTTTGGGGGGAAGATAGTTATATGGTTAGACTTCCATTTGCACTCTAGCAGACAGGAGCATACAGATAGTGGTCAGCTACAGACAAAAGACTCTCATAACGTCGTCCCCCCCACCACCACCACCAAAAAAGATTCTTTCTTAAAAGTAATTTTTTCTCGCCTTTTCTACTCAAGGTGGTGTATGGCAGCATCCGTCCTTTCGCACCTCTTATCAGGGGTATAGATTACTGGAAACAACCAATTCATTCACCGCCCTCGCCAACAGAGTTCTGCAGCCGGCTGATGTTGATAAAGAGAACGGGGACTCCTAACAGATTACCTTGTATCACTACACAATGTAAGATATGTATGCACATGCTACATACACAAGATTTGACGGAAAGTGGCCATGCTCCTTGAAGCGTCATCTTTACAAGGCCGAGCAGTAGAAATCAGAGTAGAAAGAAATACACCACTGTAGCTGCTGGCTATCTGACTGCCATGTACTTTGTTTCAGCAATATTAACATACGCAAGGGGGCATTCAGTTTAGCATTGTAAACTAAGACTGATAATGTTTGCCATAGCCAGTGGTAAGGTATAGTAACCAAGAAAATATAAATGGTTCAGCAGATGGTGGTCAAACTGAACTGTTTAGTAGTTGTAGTTGTAGTAGATGGTTTTTTTTCACTATAATGTCTTTTGAATATGCTATTCCCAGAAAAAAAGGCGGTACAGTGTTTTAACAGGCTTCATTGCTGTGTGTGATTTCTCTTCTTTCTTCTCTGCGTAGCTTAAACTGTCTAAAGGAATTGTGGTTAGCTATGACTGATTCCATGTTTCCACTGACCAGGACCACTTTATTGTCAGATCCTCATAGGATCTGCGCTCATAGGCCAATGTAATCAAAGCTATCGTCTCAGAAGGTGTATTATGAGACTGGCTGACTGCCCCGGGAGACACAAACAGTACGCTTGTTTCGCCCGTCAGCCGACCATGTGTCAGACGAACGTGCGAAAGAGGCATTTGACACTTTTACGTATCAGGGAAAGGGCGCGTTACATTTGTGGTGTTTCACAGCTTGACTGAGTCATCAGATACACGCTCC
The DNA here is from genome assembly GCA_017639675.1 of Aplochiton taeniatus. Lineage (NCBI taxonomy): Eukaryota > Metazoa > Chordata > Actinopteri > Galaxiiformes > Galaxiidae > Aplochiton > Aplochiton taeniatus. The sequence continues at coordinate 8,786,048 of CM030173.1, read as the reverse complement.
AGGCTACACAGCCAGCCGAAGTGTCAACAGCATAATGCATGATCAATGTGTGAAGCCACCAACGAGCCTAATCCCATGTTTTAGGGCAGGCAGGTAACTCGACGACTGCGCGCTGCGGACGTAAGCCTGCGCATGCCACACACACAATTACTTGACAGTTATTCACAATCAAATATCATGTAAGTGAGGGAGGGGTGAGGTTTTTATGTCAAAGTTGGGTTCTGGTTGAATGAGGTGACAGGAAATGCTCCCATCTCCACCCCAACTGCCACCTCGGGTCTGCTAATATGATCAGCTAATGTCCTATAGGGGAAAATACGTGCTCCCTGCCTCGGAATGGTGTTCCGAATATGTACAGCAGGGAGCTTCAACATGTTGCAGATCCGACCATGCCAAAACTGATGTGTATTAACATTCAATAAATGTTTTAAGACGGATGAGTTTGTCTGAAAGATTTGTATACAGAATTACGTAGTAAATGTGCATTTAAGGGACACAGCAATGGCGCACGCCAGTCTGATTCAGGTTCATGCTGAAACACGTGTGGTAAAGGCAAGGGTGTGTGATCCAGGCATGATAAGGGAATACAGAATAGCTCTGTCTCAGCACACAGTGAGCTATGCAATCACCAGTGACCTAGATAAATATGCTGAATGTCTCCTGCCACACCAAACACTGTCAATTATTAATGCAGCCTGCCTCATCTCTGGCCACTGATTCTGGGTCGAAAGAGAGTGAGAGAGTGGTAGGAGAGAGTGACCGAGGGAAGGAGAGAGAGAGAGATAGAAAAAAAAGAGAGAAGAAAAAAGATGGGAGGGACCTAAAGGGGAATTGGTTGATGGATGGATGGATAGATAGATGGATGGATGGAAGAATGGATTGATGATAGATAGATAGATAGATAGATAGATAGATAGATAGATAGATAGATAGATAGATAGATAGATAGATAGATAGATAGATGGATGGATGGATGGATGGATGGATGGATGGATGGATGGATGGATGGATGGATGGATGGATGGATGATGGATGGATGGATGGATGGATGGATGGATGGATGGGTGGATGGGGAGGTTATAGGGCACTCTGCTCGGATGTAGGCAGCACTTTGCATTTGAAAATCAAACTAGGGATAATTCTAAAACAGCTCTGGTAATGTGTGCTAATTCTCTGAATCCCTGTCGGCATGTGCATGTGAAAGTATAACTGCACCCCCAAGCAGAGCCCGAAACAGCCCCTTTATAATACTGGGAAAATACACATTTAAAGGAATGATTAAATGTTCAACAGAGCCAAGGCAATATCGTGATGAAACATGGCGGCCTACCATAAATATCAAACACTTCATATTTTCTAGCTGTTAAAATGTTAACTCTGTTTAACGATACTTTAATCTCTTCAAACTCGCTCGCTGCACCACACTCCTTAGACGCTAAACTAGGACTGCTCTGATATCAGAATTATAGTAAAACCATAGCCACATAGAAGCATTGTAGAAAGCTTTTACTCAAATTTCGAACATGCAATTCATTTTAAGCTTTGTGTAATGAGATGTCAACAAAGTCAACAACAATCAAAGGGGATATTTTAGACTAGATTCATTGTTCCCCATTGGCCTTGCTTTTAGTCAATCATGTCTTTATGTGGGAGACCAGGGGTTGAATTCTGGTGGAAGACTGTGGCACAACTCCTCCATTTGGCGAGGGTTAAGCTTAGGGCCATGCTCCGGAGTTGAACATCCTAAAATACCACGCAGGGCATGTTGTTCTGGCTCCGTCAGCGCCCCTCTCTACCGACTAAAGAGAACATAAATGTAAGAAACGAACGGAACACTTCAATAACAACCAAGGGCATAGCAAAAGGCCAGAAACACTGAGTCTTTTGTTTTCTACCGAGCTCATTTTTGATTGCATATTCTTACACCAGCATGGGAGGAAAAAAAGTAATAACGACTACAGTCTACTTTTCTATTGTGCTCTGTTCCTGAACTGCTGCACTCAGAGGTGCTCTGCACAGCGGGGGTGGGCATTCAGTCCCCATCATGGAGATAGGGGGAGAGGGAGGGAGGGTGAGAGAGAGAGAGAGAGAGAGAGAGAGAGAGAGAGAGAGAGAGAGAGAGAGAGAGAGAGAGAGAGAGAGAGAGAGAGAGAGAGAGAGAGAGAGAGAGAGAGAGAGAGAGAGAGAGAGAGAGAGAGAGAGAGAGCATGGTCTCCTAGGGCAGTGTATTGTATTGTGTATCATCTATCGTTCTTTGTTCTGGCCGGTAAAAACGGACTGCGATTAGTGAGCTCTGTGGAGAAATGGCAGGCCGAGAGAAGGACAGACTAAAACACCAACATGCACACACAGAGTCACACACACACACACACACACACGGGCACACATACACAGAGAGCCATACACACAAATGCAAACACAGGCAGACAAGCAGGCAGACTGACGGAAGGGCAGGCAAGTGACTGGAGCTCTGTGATAAAGGCCTTCCTCTCCCCTCAGTGCTTCCACCGCTCTCTTTATTCCTCTCTCATTCCCCATCGCTCTCACTCTCTCCCCCCACTCTCTCTCTCTCTCTCTCTCTCTCTCTCTCTCTCTCTCTCTCTCTCTCTCTCTCTCTCTCTCTCTCTCTCTCTCTCTCTCTCTCTCTTTCTCACTCTCTCTCTATCTCTTTCTTTCCTGCTCTCATAGTCTCTTTCTGAGTCCCATGTGCCTGGTTAGCTCAGCCCAGACCATCTGGGAGGGAGGAATTGTTTTCTCTGTCAGCCCTTAGGCAGCAGGTTAGAGATGGGTAGAGGTACGCCTCTGGAACCAGCTCCCCCTTTCCCCCATTTATCTCTCCCCCTCCCTCTACAAACAATGCATATAAGAGAATGGTAAAATACAGTTGAGGAATGGGGGCCAGAAAGATGTAGGACAAAACCTGTTTTAATGCAGAGCATTTGCGAGGATGGAGGATAAAGACAGGTTGAACGAAAGGGAGTAGGGTGGAAAATATGAATTGATCATTAATCATTTACGTGGTTCTGTATGACCACACTCTAACAGCAGAGAACCCTTATGGATCTGATGTTAATATTAGTTTAATATTTTATATAAGATTACAATACATACACAAGGCTTGTCAGCAAGTGTAATTCAATTTCAACACATGGATCAAGGCTGACTCCTACTGGTGGTTGTTTGTAAGATCACATTACTGGAATCAGTTTAGCCTTGTAACATACACATTGTAAATAGCATCTATCTTATACTATTTGGTGCATCTTGAGATATATTTGACAAAACATTTTTAAGTGTTGCTATAATAATTTTTTCCTGAGAGATCTGATCCTTTTGCCCATATTATGTACAAGGTTGGATAAGGTCTGAACATAATATATCATAACACGTATTTCTGGGATGAATCACATGCATGTTTACCCAACTTCATACGATACACAGATACAAGATCTCGCAGCACAGTGACACAATATGGGCCACTGGTCCTTTAAATCGGATATTTGCCACCTTGGTTAAAACCAGGAAGTGACGAAAAGATAGCTGGCAAGCAAAGTAAACTCAGTTGCAGATACCTTGCTAGCGAGATAATAACAGTGCCATGGTTTAGTCCTCCACTTTGTTCCTTTCATGACAACGAAATACAACATATAAACGACGTGACATTCTAATGTGTAAATGTCCACTTAAAAGGTAAAGTTCCCTCTAATCTGCAAAAATGGTGTAACTGAGATGGCGTTGTTTTATAATGATAGTTAGCCAAGATTAGCATCCCTGGCAAAATTCGCTGAGCTAATCATTTTTAAAAGTAGTTTTCGTCAAATGTTTCGCGAGTCGTTAGATTTGATCACGTTCTATCAATACATAAAAAAAAACTCTTGGAAGCCACTTAGCTTTTGTGAAGTATAAGGTTGAGCCAGAGATAGTCGCTGTCCATGGTGCTGGTGCTGTGGAACGGGGATGTATTGTAAATAATGTGACTTCATCACTTTATAATTTCATCTACTCACATCGTAAAAACCTATGACCAGTAAAGGTGTGGACATATCTTGTCACATTTCATGTGTGCATGTGTATAGTGTTAGTGTAAGGTCATACAGCAGCGTACCCATGCGGAAATACTGAGGTTTTGTCTCTGTGTGCAACCTGCCCTGTTTCCATACTACTTTACCTATTATATTGTGTCTCTAACTTCCAGTGCTCAACAAGATGGAGAGCAGTTGCAAGCCTGTGTCCTGTACAGTTAAGCCTCCAGTTCACCTGCAATTTGGAGACACTAAGACGGACACCTCACGGTCCGGTGTCAGTGTCATAGATGTTACCTTTCCTACTGGACAGACGGTCAACGTAGGTCCACTTCCCTCGGGGTCAAGTGTCGTTCCTGAAGTGTAGAGAACCTCACCAACAACAACGTTTTATATAAGCCGGTCCCTAAGCTTAATCGTTTTATTTTCTTGGAAACAATTGCATTTTTGATTATTTTGTTTTAATGTGTATTATCTACCTCCTGGCATACAAAGGCAAATTCTCTGAGAGAAGATGTGCTCTCTATGAGTGCCCTAGGCCCTGTATTCAGCCTCTCAAAAATATCTGTAAGCCTGGCAAACACTAACCAATCTGGACTGTTGTTGCAAGGTTGTTGAGGCCTGGCTACCTGCCTTTGTCAATCACCTTGCGTGCACACTCCTGGTTAGAAGCACGGCTATATCGGAGCATTTTCACCTAGCGTCACTCAAGTCAGGGAGCGTCTAGGCATATATCAACACCATTTGAAGGGAGGCGCTTAGAAGGGGGATAGGAGGGATCCAAGATTCCTTGGGACTTTGGGGCCATTGGGATTCAAATTCTTGCAATCTTTCCCCCCAATTCTTTAGACTTACAGTCTAAACATTGCACCTTGAGGCCTGACCTTCTCTTAGTTTAGCAACATTTGTGTGAAACATTGATCTTCTCCTACACTGTCTGGAACTTTAAATTCCACCATCCAATGGCCGTATACAGTATAACATTGCTGTGCGCGTGTGTGTGTGTGTGTGTGTGTGTGTGTGTGTGTGTGTGTGTGTGTGTGTGTGTGTGTGTGTGTGTGTGTGTGTGTGTGTGCGTGCGTGCGTGCGCGTGCGTGTGCGTGTGTCTATGTCAGACAACTGTTCTTGTCTGACTTCACTTGTCTCTGAGATAACAATGTTATCTTCTTGAGAACGACCAGTCAGTTACACTTTGTTTTCTATAAAGAACATGTTTCAGGACTGCAATTGCTTTGAGGAGCGAAACATAAATGAAGGAAGGCGGACCAAGCAGCCAAATCTGAAACCAAACCTAACCCTCTTTTACTTTGGGGGAGACTGGTCTAACGGTCTGTCCCCTTTCCCCCAGGTGAAGGAGTTGTGTTTCAAGAACTGCTACACTGCCTTCCTGACGCTCCGCCTGCTCCGTAGAGACCCGTCGGAGCCGGAGGCCCCCGCCCGCTGGATCACCTGTCTCAGGGATTACAGCCTGATGCCGGACCCACACACAGAGGAAGGCTCCCAGGACTACTTCACCATTCACAGGCAACAGGTGTGTGGGACACCTGGAGCACTCCAACTGATCGCGTAGTCACGATTTGATGTGATGACACGTTTTCCTCTACCGTGTATTGCGTTAAATACTGTTTAAAACCTTCACTCCATGCGATGTGCTGTGTGTGTGTGTGTGTGTGTGTGTGTGTGTGTGTGTGTGTGTGTGTGTGTGTGTGTGTGTGTGTGTGTGTGTGTGTGTGTGTGTGTGTGTGTGTGTGTGTGTGTGTGTGTCTGCGTCTGCGTGTGTTTGCAGGGAAAGATGTGCAAGATACCTGAACTAGCGTGTCACCGTTTGGTTGTCATGTTTATAACAGCGAGCCGTGATTTGGACTTTAGTCCGCCCCCTACTGGTCTGGCTCAGAATTACACACGGCCGACTGGTTTATGACGACCGTGCTGATCTTATCTGGGTGTGGACAGAGGCCAACTCCCTAAAAAGCCCTTTAAATCCTCCACAGCATGTACATCGGAGCCATTATTTAGGCCTTTGTGTTGTCTACCTAACAAATAGTTCCACTGTTTGGACTTGACAGTTCACATTAACTTTTGTGTGTATTTACTGGTGATGTTGGTTAAGGCCGATTGCTTATGCATCACAGCGTATGTTTATTTACTGCCTATTGTTTATGTGAACGTATTTATCTGAGGCTGGGCTAGCAAACCTGTCTACAATTTATGAATTCATATGTATTGAAATTGTTTGCACTTATTGTTTGGGTTCCGTAGATGCTGGTGGAGCCCGACAGGGTGAGGTCGTTGAGGCTGATCCTGAGACAGCCCTCCTCCTCCTGGCTCCACTTTGGCCTGGAGGCCCTCCAGATATACCCTCACCTGGAGCAGGTCAGTCCACAGCCACAGCACCACCCCACGGGTCCCAAGAGCAGGTGGGGGCCAGTCCCTCTGTCCTAGAAGGCCGCGTTAGGAGTGCAGCTCTTCCTTCGCCAGCCTCCCGCCCATGTTGGTTTCATTATTTCCTGTTGCCCTGTGTAAGTGGAGAGCCAGTGCTCTCCTCACCTCCTGGCTGTTGTTGCACCTCGTTTACGGCTAAAGCGTGAAGGCGGCCGTACTTTTGTGGTTGCTGCTCCAAGGCTGTGGAACGGTTTACTGACGGAGATGAATGAAGATGTGCTTCTTCGTTACTACATTTCAAAACCAGACCTAGGCAATTTTGTATTTATTAGCGTTTGGAAATAGCTGACATGGTCTCAGTGTGAAGAATGTATGTTTTTGAAGTGCTGTGCTTGTCTTTACATTTTTTATTTCTTGGATGTTCTTATTGATGCACAGCACTTTGGAGCAACCAGGGTTGTGTAAAATGTGCTTTAGAAATATATTTGACTTACGTACTTACTTCTCCATGAACAGGGTTATGAGAAAGGAGAGTCTTTGTGTAGTGCATTGGGATGTCCACTGTTTTGGTTTGTCCTCCCAGGATGTGGAGAGAGAGGTCCCTGATTGGCTGTCTGACCTCAACAAGACTGAGCAGCACACCCTCGTAGAGGTAAAAAAAAATAATGAAACACTGCCCAGCAACAGATATGAGGTGGAAATGGTAATCATTCAATGTTAACTTTACACTGCCTACTCATCAGTAAATCATGTATTGTTTTATTTTCTCTTGTGTGACATAGGTGCTTTGCTAGTTCAAGTGTGTAAGTTACACGTTTCGACAAATGTAGCCTAGCAAAGATGTAGCTGCATATGATTTTAGATAGTGGTGAGGAGTAAAAGTAGCTGGCTTCTACAACACTATGATGTTATTTTAGCGCTCCAAGTAAATCAATGCTGGGCTAACAGCAACCTCTTAGGCCAAACATTGAAACAACATCATTTACATTTTATTAGTCTTGTTTGATGTGTAAAGTTGTCTGTGTTACGGTCTTGTTTCTAGCTGTGTGTGTCTGTATTGTGTGTGTGTGTGTGTGTGTGCGTGTGCGTGTGCGTGTGTGTGTGTGTGCGTGTGCGTGTGCGTGTGCGTGTGCGTGTGATGTTGCCAGGGACTCCCTGACCCGCAGACCGTGTCATCCAGCCTCCAACAGATGTGGGCGTTAACCGAGGTCATGCAAACCAACCAGACCAGCGCGTCCATTGGCCGCTTTGACGTGAGTCGCGCCCTGTCCCATTGGCTAGTTGACATGTCTCCACCGACACCCTCTTCGTCTAGTCAGTTTCAAAATCAAAATCGGCGTTCCATCTGTCCTAGGCCCTCAGAACTGTCACTCCAGGTACAGGGCACACCCTGATTGGTTAGCAGACAATGCATGATCAAAATGGCTGCAGGAAGAGCAGAGCTGCATGGTGCTTCCCCTGCCATTGGATAGATTTGACTCCCTGCTGCTAAGCAGTTTTCCCAGAGCACATCACCCCATGCCAAGGCAGGCTGGATTTTCTTCACAATCTTTAAACTGTTATTGGCTGGCAGGCGGCAGGTATTATATTTGTGTCCTTGGCTTTTACGTTTATTCTAGAGAACAGAATAACTGCTTGACCCTGTCAATGGATGGAAAATGATGCACTTTGATAATAATGCTCAAGTAAATAGAGGAAATCTATGCAGAGCTACTCTTGGTTTTCCTAAATAAATCTACCGAATACATTTTAACATTAGACAAAAGACTCATTCTAAGAACCAAGTATTTCAAATTAGTCAGTCTTTTCGAATCAAGTTTTTTTCCCCCCCAACCTTGACAGATGTTGTACACAGGCTCTCATTATTCCCAGGCCTGTAGCTATTTAGCATGGCTAGTTTGGTGTTGCCATTACTTAAATGAAATGAACCAAATTCACTGAGTGAAACGGTCTGTTAAGTTACTCTCATTCCACGGTCACAGTCAATGCAGCTAAATGATCAAATGTGTGTGCGTGCGTGTGTGTGCGTGCGTGTGTGTGCGTGTGCGTGTGTGTGAGTATGTGTGTGTGTCTCTTTCAGGTGGATGGCTGCTACGATATCAACCTTCTCTCCTTCTCGTAGCATTTCAACACCGACATGAAATTCCAGAGGAAAGGATTTGGATGAATCCAACATTATTAACCTCCATGCGTTAGGATCCAGCCAATGTTTCTTTGCATTACTCAGTAAATATGGCTCTTTGACGCCATCGTGCAGGCACTCATCACTACCAAGGCTGTCCACTAAGGAGCAATGGACCCCAAGCACAAGCTAGACAACTGTTTTGTCTCTGTGTGTTTGTGTGTGTGCGTGCTTGTGCATGGACTGGAGCAGATGTGCACAATATGTAAATACATTAACTTCTTTACTAGTAAAAGCACTGCAGACTGCTTATCAACTCACATTGTTCAAATGAAAAAAAAATGCAGTGGGAATATGTTTTCTCATCTTTAGTTCAATTGAATTGTCTTTCCTGGGAAATGCATACTGTACCCAATAATATGCATGGTTTGGGCATGCATATGCCCAATATATTCATATTACTTTATCTTTATCTTTAATTCTATTCGGTATTGTTCCACACACACTGTGACTGCATCCAAATTCTCATCACTACGTACATTACAATGAATGTCAGAAACCATTTATGGTAATTCCTTTATTTTTGAAACTGATTTGACCTGGGAACACAAGTGGCATGCAAAGTATTTTCTCTCTTTGTGTACGACTAGTTTGATGCCAGATTTGTGCATGGCACATCTTTTGATTCTTAGTTGCTTTTTAAGTAATAACATATTGCCCATGTTATAAAACTCTAAACAGAAAAGGTTAATTACCATCGCAATGCTTGAGACCTGATTAAAAGTAGTGATGCCTTGACATGGACTAATTGTGCTAATGTGTTTCGTACCTCTGCAACACCATGGCTGCTCGAAAGGGAGAGCCAACTATATTTTTAAATCAAACTCATTGCGTACACCCTTATGTATACGTATGCACATTTTCCCTTAAGCATGTTAGGGGGGAGACAAGAAGGAACACCTTTATTGGATGAAACCCAGCCACAATACCTTATTTTTGAGTTGCAAATGAATAGGAGGGAACACTGTTTTGAAAAGATACCCAGCCACATGGTGTATTCCTTTCCTTTAGACGCCTTATGCCTTCTATTTTCTTTCCTATGTCTTTTAGATCTGTGTGACACAAATATTTCTTCTTCCGTCATGACATGGGCTGTGTTGTGGTGAATGATACCTGGTCAAACCCTGACCCGGCAGAAATAAATCAATCACTGAGATGGCGGAGTGGGGGGTGTCATGGTCGAAGCCAACCTCCAATCCAGTAGCTGACAGGGAGCTGATATTTTATGCAGTCAGTATTCCTCATTCACACAAGGTGACACGAAAGGTGGATGTGTAAGGGACACAGAAGAGGTCAGAGAAGAAGTAGGGAGACTACATTCTTACCTACCATAACTGCTGCACTGCTTACACATGATGACAGTTATGGTAATCAATGTCATGTTGAGCTGAAAGGTCATGACGGTCTCCAGAGTAAGAATATTAACCAGGTACATATGGTTGTAGCGATTTGTATGAAGGTCTAAAGTTGGGAAATGTGTAATAACACTGACAATTTTGGTGTTGAAATCTCAGGTTAGAATTTGTTCTAATTATTTACTTCCAGGCAATGTTATAAAGCCTAAAGGTAATTGAATTGGGCAATATACTTAGTGGCAGGCGTCGGCAAAAGTGAAAAGAAATAGTTTAGGTAATGGGGCTAACATTTATAAAAAGTTATTGCAACCATCTAATGCAATCTCACCAATATTTCTTTGTGGGAATACTGATTTGCTATCTAGATAATGTCTTGGATTACCTAGCTATGGAACATAAAAAAGTGGATGTTGAGCTACAGCGTTTTTGTCACCTGCGTATACAGACACATAAAACCAGCATCCCCCACTAGATGGCACTGGGATCATAGTTTTCACTTTAACACCTAAAACAAATCCTCTGAAGGCCTACTGTAGATAGTTAAACAAACCCAATATTTCATAGAACATCTACTCATTTTAGAGAGTCAGCTCATAACATACTTATTTCTTTCTTTCTGTATGAAAATGAAATGTCTTAAATTCATGGGGTGATATGGGCCAGAGAAACAGAACACATCACACAGTGTCAGAAAGGGTTTGCAAGCGCATTCTACAACTTGGCCACAGACATGGTACAAAGCCAACCATCTCCTTTGAGAAGGGAAGATTGCCCTTTGGCTTAACGGCATACATCTGGGGATTCTATCTTGTGGGCTTTACAGAGAATCAATTTCATGTGTGGATCACAATAAGGTTACATATTTCTACAAGTGTTAAGTGAAGAAAGAAGGCAAAATGGTGGCAAACAGAGACATACATTTTTTAGAGCAGCTGCTGTTTGAGTTGATTTGAGTCAATGTGCTGCATTTCCTCATTCCCAGGAGCAAGCGACAATACATTAATTGCCTTCATTCCAAATAGTATCCATGACGGGATGCTGAGCTACCTCGAAGCTGTTTACCTATCTCGCTGCAAACACAGTGGGATTGTCAAAGAGAAACAACATTTCACTGTCTGCTGCTCCAAAATTACATTTAATAGCTATATTTCACACTAGCAAATGTATTGTGTTTTCATATAGGGCAGTCAGGAGAAGATCAGAAGCCAAAGAAAGGAAAACTTATCGGGCTGTAGTTGACTGCACTTAAATCAATGCAGCTGTGAAAGATTGGCAACCGGGCTGGCACAGCCCTGTTTGGTTTGGGACCGAAGTCTTAACGGGGCTCTCTCTCTGTGTGCTGATTCACCAAATCAGGTGCAACCTTCGTCCATTTCAAACGCCTTGTCTTTGTCCCTCACTCTTGGCCTTCTCCTTTTCCTCCTCTTAAGTCCTTGTTAATACGTCGCACCATATTATCAGGTGTTATCTGTCTACTGTGTTTGTCTCAGTTGAAGTATGTGCTTGTGTTTTTTTTTATTGGCACGGGGTCCCTGTGTGCGATTGTGTGTTGTATCGGTAGTTGTTTCCAAGGTGCGTGTGTGTGCGCGCGTTAGTAATCCATGATACTCATTCGTCGTCACTACCTTCCCGCAGCACGGAGCCATTCCAAATTGATTTGTTGTGTCAGTCCCACCGAATCATAATCTGGTGGCTGAGCTCCTTTCAGACAGGTACCCCGGCTAGAGTCTGTCTGGGGCAGGAGCTGGTTACCAATCCTGGGCGCTGGAGCCGGAACAGCCGCCCAATCAAAGGGTTGTGGTCGAAGCCGTCATCCAACGATAGGGCTGGGAAGGAAGAAGCTGACCACTAACAGGTGTGGCAGGGCTGGCCCCCACGACTCCATCCCTGGCATGGTTAAGTTCAGTGAACCTGGTTAATATACTGTAGACACACATTCTCTAGTTGTGCCTGCCGCCATTGTAGATGCGCCTTATAATCCCTGTTTACTGTTTAGAAACTAGTTTTCACGAGTTTACCAAGCCTTCCAAACACTACGGTAGTTATTTTCCAATCGCACAGTTTTCAGATTCTCCAGGATCCAGCAGCACCTTTAATCTGGCTGTACCCCTCCAAACAGACAGATGTCACATTCAGAGATTTCCAATTTATTGGAGCTTTCAGCGAAAGTTCAGTTAGATAACTCTGCTGTAAGCCGTCATACTTCTGTGCTTGTCGGATGTGGTGATCGGAAAAGACTCCCACCCCAACTACCACCTTGGGGCGGCTAATCTGTTCCAAAAGGGGATTGACGTATGCTAATCTGTTCCAAAGGGGGATTGATGTATGTGCGCTCTCTGCCTCTGGAGGTTGCCCTGGCAATGAACGGCAGGGAGCTTCAAAACATGTAGCAGACCCAACCATGCGCACATGGAGGTGTATTCACCTTTAATAAATGTTTAAGACGGATGAGTTTGTCACGGTAACTGAAGTGCCTTTTATCATCTTCCAACCACCAGAAAGGCAGAGCAGAGCAATGGTTCTTGGCCTCTCATAATCCACAATTACCTCTCCCTCTCCTCTGACAGAGAAACACCCTGACAGAAGCCAATCTCCTTATCTTCTCAGTGGAGCTCAATAACACAAGCTTACCACCTCGTGAAATGTGCAATACCCTCCCAGGTATACGTGTGTGGGCTCCGTGCAAGGTGTGTCTATGTTTACTGGGGGAATTTCCGAGCAGAAAGTTGGGCGCATGCATAATGTAACTTTTCACTCGTATTCCCTCTCTTTTCCATCCTTCCCTGGTTCTTTCCGGCTGCCTCCGCCCTCGTTCTCTCTCTCTCTCTCTCTCTCCCCACCCCCTTGTTAGAAACCCCCCGCGTCGCTCTTTTCTTTCTCTGCCTTGACATCTGGATCTTTCTCGTCCTCCATGACCCTATCTCCGACGCATGTCTGCCACATCTCTGTGTCTGGCCCCACTCCCCTTCTCTTTCTATGGATTTTTGAATTTAAATTCAAATTATCTTTCTCTGAACACCTCTGTCTCTGTCTATCCGGAGCCTCCTTTGGCTCGCTCGCTCTCTCTCTCTCTCTCTCTCTCTCTCTCTCTCTCTCTCTCTCTCTCTCTCTCTCTCTCTCTCTCTCTCTCTCTCTCTCTCTCTCTCTCTCTCTATCCCTCTCTCTCTCTCACATTCTCTCTCATTCTCTTTTTCCTCTCTACCCCCAACGCAAACCTGGGCCCACTGCCCATACAAACAGAATAATAACCTGTCTTGCAAGGCATGAGCTGGGAGAACAGTGAAGTATGGTGTGACAGGGTGGTTGAATAATGTCTTGGTAATACCATTTTAGGAGTGGGCTGCAATATAGGGCTGCCTGTGTATGTGATTATGTGCAAATATTAAAACCTGCCTGTGTAGAACTGTCTCTGCGTGTGTGTGCATTGTGTGTGTGTGTGTGTGTGTGTGTGTGTGTGTGTGTGTGTGTGTGTGTATGTGTGTGTGTTAACTCATGTACGAATGTGTCAGCATGTTGTGTGTGGGTATGTGTGTGTGTGTGTTCCTAGCATCAAGTGCTATTGGCAGGGTTTATAGCCTCAGTCTTATCCTTGAGAACTATGACGCCACCAGGAAATCACCCATGCTCTCTGTCTGAGCCTTGGCCACTTGTCATTCCAACAATGCAGTTTATCAACTTTCAACACTGAATGATGGAGCTAATCGTACCAATTGCTAATTATACTGACCAATGTCAGTATTGGGTCACTGTAGTTAGTGGGCAATACATTGGTACCTGTTTACAACTGTCAATGTTGCTTGAGCAGGATAAACAAACGACCACCAGATAGTTGTGTTGTAATCAGCTGTGTATGCATATCATATACTGTAGATTACTGGACGTGACTGGCCTCCTCACATCCTAAATAGGTTAGCCATGTCCTGAGGCTTGGAGGTCTCCAGCCTTCCTAATGGGATTTCCTTCATCCCACCCATAACCCCCCGGTATTATTTCAAACAGTCCATTTCAAGTGGGATTACTCCTGCAATGAGCTTCTGATGTCTTTAAATAGCCAAACAAGCTTCATCTGATCAAGGGTTTGGTGTGTCTTCTCAAGTCTTAGACTGAACAAAGGCACAGCGTCTATTTGACGTGAAAACGCACATGTGTCCTGAATGCTGGTGTTACTAATCAGAAAGACAACTATTCTTATGACAAGCATAAGGTTGTTTTGCCCTGAGGAGATGTGCGCGCACGCACACACACACACACACACACACACACACACACACACACACACACACACACACACACACACATTAATTTGAAGAACGAACACAATGAGATGCAGTTAATCAACGGCCCCCCCCCCCCAAAAAAACACCATTCTGTTGTCCTAGCCTCCAACAGCTCCCGTGCCGCATAAATCAGGCAGCTACATTTCTGTTTTGAAAAACAATGAGGCGGACTACTTGGAAGGATGAAAACACAAGCAAGCCATGCACGTTCTGCTGAGGAAATGCATGAACCGAGAGGTGGGTTTTGTTGCGCTTTCAGGAACGGGGCAAGAAAAAGAAGAAGGTGAAATGCTTGTCACTAGGGAGGCATCCTCAACGGTACGACCAAGGGACCGTGAAGTCATCGGCTTCAGTTAATTCTCTTACTTTGGAAAGTGTGTGTGAATGAGCTTTCCTCAGTGTAGGCCCCTGCCTCACCCTGTGACAGAAACTCCTGTGGCCAACTATTCAATTAAGGTCGCCGCGGTAGCGACTGTGGAGGCTGTTGTGTGCGTAAGCCTAAATCAAAAGTTCCTCTCCCGAACAAGTGCTTGTTTTTTTCAGCTTCGAGCCAGACCTGTCAAATCTCTTTTCTCTCCGTCAAACAGCTCTTATGTTGCTTCAAAAATCGAAATGTGTTCAAATGATTCTGACAACTGATTCCTCTCTTTATCTAACACCGTCAGCAATCCCGAGTAAATCTTTTTTTTTGCCGACGGTGAGAAATAGAGGACCCTGCTGTGTTTCAAAGCCGGCAGCACCACGGGGAGCACCTCAATAAGATCTCATCTCCTTGGCAAGATGCCGTTTCTAATTAGCTGCAGAACTGGACAAGGGTTACACTGGGATTCATTAGCGAGTTGATATATATTTATTATTGTTTACTTGCGTCCTTTTATGATAGACGTGGGAGTAAGATAAAGCCACAGGACCAGTTTCATAACCATTTGTGCTATGAACCTTAATAGCAGAGGAAACGGGGAAGAACGGCAACTTCTGCCTCACTGTATTCATTGATGGTTTCCTGCCTGTGTTCTTCTTGCCTGTCAGACAGACTTTCAACCAATACATCAAACTTTTTTTTCCTGAACCTCTCCAAGGGAGATATATCAATCCTCAGAAACAATGATTGTTTCATTTAAAATGTATTGATTTTGGAGCCGGTCTGTCTGTACCTTTTCATAAGCGTTCAAACAAGATTGCTGGCCTGTCGAGCTCAGTGGGGCGATCATTTATTTGTTGATGTCCTTTTTGGGCTTCCCCCACTGGCTAAGGTCAGTGCTTTGACAAATAACCTCCCCCTCTCTCTTGTGCTGCAACAGTGACAAACAGCCTCTCCTCGCCCTGCTATAAACTTCTGCCATTTTTTTTTTTTACTATCCTTTGAAAATATTTATGGGAATCTTACAGGGCAGAACCTTTTGGATATTTAGCAGAAGCCAGTCTCTGTTCCCCTTATTGGATGGTGCCCACATCCCATCTACAGTGTAACAAAACCCAACCTGTAATCTCACAACACAGAAAGTCACATGTGCTCTTCAACAAAACCCAACCTGTAACCTCCCAGCATTCAAACTATCAGGTACTAACCTGTGCTCTCACACTACAGAGAGTAACAAGTGCCCAGCCACGGCCCCTAACCCGTGTTCTAAAAAAGACCACCCAAAAAGGACCCTGTGTTCCAGACCTGTGCTCTCACACTACAGAGAGTAACAAGTGCCCTGCCACGGCCCCTAACCCGTGTTCTAAAAAAGACCACCCAAAAAGGACCCTGTGTTCCAGACCTGTGCTCTCACACTACAGAGAGTAACAAGTGCCCTGCCACGGCCCCTAACCCGTGTTCTAAAAAAGACCACCCAAAAAGGACCCTGTGTTCCAGACCTGTGCTCTCCTGCGAAGCCTCGTGTTTCGGGGTCAGGGCCTGCCTTGCTCTCTCGTGCTGTCCTGGTGACAGTGTGTGTGTGTGTGTGTGTGTGTGTGTGTGTGTGTGTGTGTGTGTGTTAGCGGGCCCCGCTGCTCCTGGAGCCTGTGACATGGTGTGTTTACGCGTTGCCACGACCCGACCTCGTTAAGACCCGCTGACAGCCTCAAGACCCTCCCTGACCAGACACATCTGTTCCTCCTGGGGAGAAGGCGGGGAGGAGGGGGAGAAGGCAGGGAGGGAGAAGGAGACAGGGTGGGGAAAATATATAGAAATAGAAATAACAAGAGTGGGGGGCAGGGGTTGATAGATGGGAGCGTAAAAGTTATATATAAAAAAAAACAACAACAGAATGGCAGAGATGAAAGGAGTTAGGGATAGAAAAATAAAAGAAAAAGCTTAGGGGCAAGGGGAGGAGGAGGGGGGAGTGTGTCAGAGAGACATGGTTTATAAAGGTGACTTGCATTCTAAATAGTGTTTCTTTTCCAGCCTGCTCGTGTACTCTAGCTAACCCCTGTTGAAGAACTGTGTGTGTGTGTGTGTGTGTGTGTGTGTGTGTGTGTGTGTGTGTGTGTGTGTGTGTGTGTGTGTGTGTGTGTGTGTGTGTGTGTGTGTGTGTGTGTGTGTGAAATCCTGACCGCCTTTGATATGACACAACTGGACAGGTCTAAGCTGGTGCTTCTCAACACAGCAGTCACCAATCCAGTCACATCAGATCTGCTTTAACAAAGGCTGGGAGGAAAAGAAGCTCCATTTCAAGTATGGCGCTGTGAAAGAAATCCATAAATAATCTTTATATTCACAATGAACAACGGCCAGTAGTCAACATAAATGGACCGTAAGTATACTATTATACGGTACGCACATACAAAGAATACATTTGCAACACAAAAACCATAATTTAACCCTAAAGGAAAATGTCCACTGGCATCATGGTGTATCTGTAATCGATAGCTCAATCTCCAGTCCTATCAGCCTTACCCAATTTACATTCTAAGATAAGGAATCACTTGAAATCCCAGAGAGTGTGATGTGCTGCAGGAGATTCATTGACCCTACAATCCTGTTTCAATCAGTATTTTATTTTATTTTATTTTCTGTCGCTTGTTTTAAAAACACACAAAATAACCCCTATAAAAATAAAACTTCGGATAAAATGTACTTGTTGACTGTGCATAGATGACCTGCAGAATGTATTTGTACTTCCAAAGTTCTTATTTATATATTTTTTTATTTCTTTGTCGTTGAAAGACATTTTCAAAGGACGTCAATTGATTCTGCTTTTGGGTTTTTTGGTCCTTTGATCTTTATCGAGGTGGTATATCTCGACTCATAAATTCCCCCTCCACCAGGGAACAGCCTGCACAAACAGGACAATCAATATTTCTTTGACTAGTATTTCTCTCAGGTTCACCATTCCCATGGATGTTGCATTTCTCCTCTCCTCTCTACGGCCCAAGGTCTCACAATCCATCGCTAATCATCTACCAGGAGTTAAGTGTTGATACAGTTATGGTATATGATCAATACATGTGCGCACATGCGCACACACACACACACACACACACGCACACACGCACACACGCACACACGCACACACGCACACACGCATGCACGTAAGACAAATCTGATGCATTGTTCTTTCAAAATTCACCATGAGACACATGGCATCACTCAGATTGTGTTCTCGAAAAGAGACTACGTCTCCCTGCAGCAGTTTAACCATCACCTTTGGTGGCGAGGAGGGCCACAGAAGGGTTATGTGTGGCTAAAGCACCTATGTGTTCTGAGCTCAAACTACCTGGGAGAGGAGACCACATCCCTCTGTGAGTGTCTGTGCCTTTTCCACCTGCCTTTCCGCCTGTCAACATCTATGTATGTGTTCCTTGTAGGTGTTCCCTACCTCTGTGTGTGTGTGTGTGTGTGTGTGTGTGTGTGTGTGTGTGTGTGTGTGTGTGTGTGATCTTCAAATGTGCATGCCCACCATTCTGGCTTGTACAACTGCTTGAATGGGAAGAGCTGCAGCAGACAATGCATGTCCCTGGTAGCATCACACACATATTGTATTAAAACAGCACATTCACTTGGAAATTAAGAAAAAAACGAATACAACTTCAAAAGACGAATGTTACCTTTATTTTTTGGGGTGCTTATACCACCAAACATTAAACAGTGTACCTGTGGCTGGCATGCTGCAGGAAATGTCATGGGGCTTGTGTTGCAAACTTAACAAGTGAATTACTTTTCATGGAAATGAACAGGGAAAAGACTCAGTCCAGCCCTAATCAACTGTGATTTTATGGTTTGATGGTTCAGATGTTGTGTTTGTTTGTAAGAATAAATGCTAACATAGAAGCAATTACTTTTCATTTTAATTTGATTTCTTTTGGCCATGTTATAAGATGGATTTTTCTAAAAGGGACATACCAATGTTCGGGAAAAACCTTTTTGTCACATGTACTTGCCCAGAACAGCACAAGGACATGGATACCATTTATATTTGTGTCCATTTTAATCCCGAAAGGGTCTGAGTGGGGAATTTGTGAAGAAATGGCACCGAATATGTAGGTTGTGTGTGTGTGTGTGTGTGTGTGTGTGTGTGTGTGTGTGTGTGTGTATGTGTGTGTGTGTGTGTGTGTGTGCGTGCGTGTGCGTATGTGTGCGAGTGTGAGTTGGTTTCTCAGAAAGCCCCTAGCACTCACGTTGCGTCCGATATATCAGCAGTGACAGGCCTTAAACAATAGCAAGGATGATAAGTGGGGTCGGCATGAAATATGATTAAAGCACAGCCTTCCATTCACCTCTGATTTAAAGGAGCCTGTTGTAAACAATTCATCTTCTAAACCCACCCACCCACCCACGCACACACACACACACACACACACACACACACACACACACGGCTAGTCAGCTAGTTCTGACGGGTGTCATAGAGAAGCAAAACCAAGCGAAAAAAGAATGGGAGAAAAAGAGTGGGAGTGGGGAAATAGCCTCTTCAGCACTCTCTGTGGAACTTTTCTGATGGCCGTTGTGCTTTGGTCGTGCGGAGAGGCGACAGAGGAGGAGAGGGGCCACTCCAGGGTTGATGCCGCTGTCCGTCCAGGCTGGAGCAAACTGAGAGTGCCTCGCTGCTTTACACTGTGTCTCCAGGTCACCTTTAATGTCCACGTCAGCCAGCTGTTCTGGGCTCGCGCTGGTCCCAACGTCTGTGGACGCCTGTTGTACTGCATCCATCGGCACCACCAGAGCTAGGCTGACCAGAGCCGCACAGCTCTACTGGATCTAGCTCTGCCTCTCTAATTAGACGGTGAATGGTGCTGTGGGTCTGGCGCCCCGGCGAGCTGTCACCACAGAGGGCGTGTGGTGCGGCCTTTGTCATGTGCAGCGTAATGAGGTGCGTCTTCGCGCCATCCACGGCGATCCGCTCGCTCCAGATCTGAGGGAGCCGAGCGATGATGTCGGGTGCCATCGATGGGAATGGACAAACGAGTCGTCACATGTTGGCTGCGGCTCCGAACCCGACTGAGTTCAATCCAAGTTTCATTTTCAGTGTGTTTGCCTGCCAGCAAGAATACGAAGGGACAAACAGTTATCAGGAACAGTAGAAGTGCTGACTGGGGTGGATTTAGAATCTGAGTTTGATCAAACTTAGCTTCTTGGACGTTTCTTTTTCAGTTGAAAGATTTCAGAAAAGTTAGTTGGCTAACATCTTCATTAATTATACCGCTGCTGAGCAATGAGCAGATCCCAGGTAAAAAAACAAGACAACATGGATTCATCAAATATCATCATTTAGCAACATAGCTGGTTGTTGTGGCTATTCTCATGCCGATAAGGCACGACATGTTTGTTTTTTTTGCTACTAGAATGTAAGCACTCACAGACATGGACAGTGTGCTATGTTAGACAGGCTCTGGTAATCCAGCAGCCAGAGAGAACCAGATAAGAGATGGTAGACATAAGACCAAAGGGAATGGCACCATGCAGGCAGACCCACTACGAACTCTCGACTCCCTTTCTCTTGACTTCGACCGACAAAATATGCGGACCTTCGCATGCTCGTTTGTACGCGTGCGTAATCCATCGCCCTATCGGGAAAAGTTTAAGTGATGTATACACTGGGAAACAGCCTTTTCGGTGCTAAATTATGTACTCCCTGATCCGTATTGGCATGTTTCCTATTAACATGTGTCCTTTGTTGGCCCGGACTTTCAGTGCTGAAGCATGCTCGGCAAGGCAATGAAGTGTACCCGCCCCTACCCATCTCCTTTCTCTATCCGTCCTATCCGTCGCATTAACATATGTTTTCTTTTGCGTGTGTCCACCACTCACCTCTGTTCGTTTCATCTTTTCTTTCTCTCCGTCTTCCCTTTCTCATCTTCCATGAACTGTCTCCTGTCTGCCTGGAGGTGGCTGGGACGGCAGCTGAACACTCCCCAGCAGGGACAGCTCCAGCAGGTCATGGTCAAGGTGAACCGTTGCACCTTGTTTAGCTTGCCGCTGGCGTTTAATCGATGGTATGCAGAAGGCGACGGCGTTTTTCTTTTTTCTTTTTCTTTTCTTTTTTGGAGAGAACACAGCGAGGTCACAGGAGGCGACTCCGAGCACCATGGTGAGGATTACTGCACAGCCACCTGTGTCTTGAGCACACGGGGGGAAAAGAGAGGCAAGAAGGAGATTTTATTTCACATTTTGGCATATGGCGTCAAAATAGATAATATGGTGTAAATATTCAGTCAGATTTTGTCATCAAAGTTTTTTCGTTTTTTTTAATAAGACCAAGTCATGATATATGGTGTACTAATCTTTTTTTTTAATTATTATTATTCATCATATGACCCTAATCAAAGTGAACTTTTGTTGACCCTAAGAGGTCACCATCCTTTGCCTTGTCATGGTCAAGGCAAAGGTGACAGGCTGTAACCACAGGATTACTTGGTAAAAGTTTGGCAAATTTGACTATTTTATGTACACTCTCGGTTACTGTTAAGCAATAAAAAAAAAATGTAAATGTATTTTAAACACTAAACTAAAATATGAGCTTTTTAAAATCACAAACATTCTCTACTCTAGAGAAATTACATAATGATGAGTCTTGTAGTATTATTTGAGGGAACCTAATTGTACTGTGTTGAAGCCAGACATAGGGACAGAAGGTGTACAGCAGGGACACTGGGTGTGTTCTTTGAGGTGGGCTGTAGTTAGGCTGATGTGTGTTAATACTCCAAATATTCTGATTTACAGTTAGGTTATTTTTTGCTATATTTCCTCACTGAGACATCAATCAACACCATGAATTTATCAGCAATGTCACAAAGAATGTGTGTGAGTGCTTACGCACACTGCAGTGTGAATTGCATTTGTGAGTGTGAATGTTCCCTTTTCCTCTCTGCGGTCCGAGCCTGTCATTGCTATTTAGAGGCTGTTACGGAAGACTGTCAGTCCAGTTTTGAAAGCGTGAGCCGTAAAGCTGTGTGCCATTGTCTGCTGTGGACGACACCATGACCGAAAAGGCCGGAAAGGCTTCTTTTGACG
Organism: Aplochiton taeniatus; assembly: GCA_017639675.1. NCBI lineage: Eukaryota > Metazoa > Chordata > Actinopteri > Galaxiiformes > Galaxiidae > Aplochiton > Aplochiton taeniatus. The sequence continues at coordinate 8,764,395 of CM030173.1, read as the reverse complement.
TGATGAGTCTGTACAACTGAAATACTGACTTCAAAATGGACCCTAATAGAAATGCTCAAGTGAATGTCACGGCGAGTCAATCATGTGCCCTGCTCAAGGATGCTGTGGATGTATGGGGCATTGGCAGGGAGGCAACCGACAACCCTCTGGATTCAAGTCAGCTAACTAACATCCACAAACACTTTCCCCCTTATCGTGAAGGCCCCTTTTTCAAGGTGGAATGATTGTTGTCAACTTCAGCACTTTAGCCTGTACTGTAACTGAGAGCAAATTCCTTCAGCTGAGCTGAAAGCTGCCTGGCACAACAGTCTCGTCTTGATGCCTGTTCAATTTCCTGTGGCTGCCTCCTGAACTCTGTGAAGGCGTCCCATCGACTCCTTTAACAGAGCGGACTGGCCTCTGTCCTTCCACATGCGTTTACACAACAGATCCTTGCAGAATGATCTCATTTACCGAGCTGAAATTGCAGTTCAAGCTTACTTGCTTGCCTAACAAAGTGTTTTCCCCGCGCTAAGCAGCAGACGCGAGCCATTTCACTCTTGGGTGGTTTCCTCGATGACTTACAGTCATTAAAGGGGCTTACTCCTAATGACTGACTAATGGTGTAGATACTGTAGGGCTATCAGGGGCTTAGGCCTAACCTGCACCTGCACATTGCCACTGTCAGGGGTAAGCCTTTGCATAATGCAGATTGAATGCCTTTTCAGAAACCATGAAAATGCTGTCTGCCATAATGTCCATCAACTAAAAGACATCCAATTCCATCCAGTGTATTTACTTTAATAATCACAATAATCCCTACAGGATTTCTAAATAACACCGTACTCCCTCGGATGTCATTAAGGGCATGAACGATATAGAACACCTCTCTCTAAAAAAAACAAAAAAAACAGCACAAATAAAAAAAAACATCCTCAGATCCTTAAAACTTCTTTGTATGGATGTATTCATTTTTCTCCCATAATAAGATAACTCCCTTACAGACTGACAATACAATTCTTAGTATCCCACAGAGAAATGGACACAGAAGCTGCGAGACATCATGAAATGGAAGGAGGCCATCTTAGAGATCTATGTTGCGGAGGCAGCCCCTAGGGAGTCCGTCGAGAGGACCTCAGGGGTGGTGTCCACATACAAAATGAACAGGTCTATTTGTACCATAGTGGAGCTGTGAGACACATTGAGAACAGTTTCTCAATAATGGAACACATAAAACAATACCGCTATTCGTTGTGCTAGTGTGTGTGTGTGTGTGTGTGTGTGTGTTTCTCTTTTAATAAAGATGAAGAAACACCGTGGGCTGTAGTCTGATGTGCAGCCTCAGACACAAATGTTACTTTGTTGTGATCCAGTGTGATCTCTGCTAATGATGACCCACTCTACCTCCCATGTCCGAGTCTTTGATACTGCTCAACAAGACATTTCCAGTCTTGGTTCTCTTTTGATTCACCTCCCTCTATTCTAGGGTGCTGTGTTTTGTTGCTTAGCACTTCTCAGCCTGTCTGGGCCCTCGTTAGCGGGCTGAGTCGGCAGGAGAGAAACATCAAAGACGGCATCAAATGAAGATTAGCCGATCCGTCCCGGATACCGACCCGGGCTCGTCCCCTAAGAGCCGTTGCAACAGGAACGTCTGAATGTTCTGTTCAAGGTGTAACAGGTTCCTTATATTAGAATAATCTGTCTCTCAAAGCACCATCATGGAGGCTGGATGTAACAGTGGGACAGATAGTGTCTTTAAAATGTATGTTTAGCTGATAGCAAATGTAATTTCCTTTTGCCCAAAACACTTCTGGAATTCTGGAACAGATTCTGGAATCTTAACCTGAACATGGAACAGAAAATCAATGTAGTATAGGTGGTTTAAATTAGTGGCTTATTCATATAATAATGAGCTCTTGGTCCACTTAAGTTGAAAGAGGCACTTCACTGGATTAAGCCCGTGTTCGACGTTTTAAAAGTTGTCCACGTTTAGGACTGATTTGTCTTAATTCATTACATTTTTTTTATCTTTCTCATTTCCTGACCATTATCTACATTTTGGACTGTATTCAACTGTAGTTTGAGAAGCAAATTGAATCCGTTGAAGCTTCTGCGGTGGCACGTTACTCTGAAATGTAAGCCCTCTTTTTCTAAGCCCTGTCCCCTTCCCGTCTGACTTCGGACATGTCAGCGAATGAGGTAGGTTCATAATTCACTCATAAATCTACCGCGCTGCCGCCAAGAAAAATCCCCAGCCATTCGAAAGTGATGAACAAGAATGCATTAGTACTTCTGGGCACTTCGGGCCATCTGTCAGCAAGAGCAGCAGCCTTCCAACTACCATGGCGGTCTGATGCCCAGCCAAGGGGAAGTCTCCAGAGTCCACATTCCACCAAAACACTGATAAGTTGTCTTCCTGCGGCCCGTCGAGTTTGAGAAGGGGGTCTATTATGTGGATGCTTTGGGGCTTGATCTTATCAGACCAGACGGGTTATGGGGGCATACATGACAATAGGAACCAGAGGAAAGGGAGACGACTGCTATTTGATAAGGTTGAACAAAAAGGGCAGAGCTGTACGTGTGGGAGAGCACGGCTAGAATTACACGGAGATTTGGACGGTCTCAAAGAAGGATGGAAGGGGAAAAAAGAAGGAAGAAAAGAAGAAAGGAAGGAAAGAAGGGAAGGAAGGTCAAAAAGAAGGGAGGTAAAAGTATGGCCGTATCATCCTTTGAGGAGGGTTTGATTAATTTTCCTTCTGCCCCAGGCATGACACTGTTTCATCTGTCCCTGACACCTGCTGTTGGTAGCAGAGAGGCCTAATGGAATGGAAAGGGCTGTGCAGGCAACGACCACCCAACATACCTTATTGTTTTCTTGCCCATGGAGCAGCAGCAGCGGAGGCGAGAGAGAGAGATAAGGAGAGAAGGACAGAAGAAGAAAAAGTGAGGAGAGAGAGAAAAAGAAAGAAAGTAAGAGAGAGCATTACCCTGTTCCATGCCACCTCACAGCCCACCTTTGAGTCGAAGGCGGGGGGAGTGCCTGAGGTATTTCTCCCGGAGAGTGTGTGTCAAGAGTTGGATGTTTCTGTTCATGCTGGCGCTTCACATTGTGCATTGGACATTAGTTTGTGATGCAGAAATAACACCCTGGTATCAGTATAGGTTGTGCCGGGACCTTGGTTTCACGATCATATTTACAGAGACATCAAATCAAACTATAACCACTTCTCGCACCTCGCATCACGTTTCCTTTAAAGTGAGAATGGATCTAGTTCTATAAATACACTATATCATTTAATCTTAGCATATGGGCATCTGTCACCAGGTACTAGCAATAATTTGGGTGAAAGGATTTTTTTTCCAGCAATGTTTGGCCACCCTTTGTCCTGGTTTAGGTTTGGTTAGATTCTGCCCTCCATGTCTCCCCATCATGGTGGGTATTTTCACAGTTTATTTCATATCATTCCCAAGTATTCACGCATAAATGTATAGACGCATTTAAAATGTAGAATTGAAACATCTTGGAAGGAACCTGTTGTTTTTCACTGAATGCTGTGGGCTGGCTGAAGACAACCACTGGCACCTGAGTTTGTTTGTCACAGCGGGCCACAGAACCTCTAATGGCATGTTTACGTGCCCTGCCTGGCCCGTCTCCCATTCACTGGGTGAGTCGCAGCCGGGTCGCTGCATGCAGCCCTCCACATTCTCTCAGGAACAGCGAGCGGTATGCACGGACCGCTGAAAGTCCCGTTCCATGCACAAAGCCCAGGCTTTTTTTTCCTTCATGTTTTCGTACCACTGTCGAGTTAATGTAAACAGAAAGCTCCGTTCAGTAAACCCTTTTTGACACCGCACTTTTCTACATTTTCTGACCAGTGGCTTTGAAAAATTCCCCCGATTATATACTTTCATCCTCACTGTTCTTCCCCTACTGTAGGTGTGTTAGTGAGGGCCGTTGCTTCCTTTCAGAGCATCAGCACGCTCTGCCAGAACAGGTCGACGGTCAAGGCTGATGACACGGGCTGCTCCGAAGACCTTCAAACACACCCCAAACAGCTCTGACGCCACCTTGTCCATACACCGGCTAAAACTGTGTTTTACGTTGAAGTACTTGGGGTACCTTTATTCTTCTAGGAAAAGGGCCCTCTGTATCCGTCGTCAGGGCTCCGAGCAGAATCGCCCTAATCACCCTTATTGTTTTCACCTGCTGGTTTTGTTTCCTATTTAACCCCAGCTGTTTGGTTCTGTATGGTCATTGTCGAATCTGTGTTGTATCCGAGCGTAATGAATTGAAGTAAAGCTGATAACGTTTCCTCACCGTATCTGTTTTGCCCATCGGCCAACCTATTTTTTAGGTTAACATGTGTCTTAGTGATTCACCTTATTGATATGAACTTACATGTAACATGTAATGTATGTAAAGAAATGGTAAACACGTCTTTTTAACCATCAATGCAGTTTCACTGTCATTGAACTGTGATCAAATGAACCACCTCTTTACAAATGACTAACAGCAGTTAATAAAAAAAATTGGTTGCACCATGTTTTGTCAGCTTATAGATATCTGAAAACTGACCAAATCAAGTTAAAATATATATATATAAATCTCATTGTCTCCCAATTCCACTGCATGCTTTTCTTTTTCGTAAGAGCAAGACACTTTGAGACAGCACTAAGATAGTTAGATTGGTTGTTTTCAGTTTGTCTTGCTGGCAATAAGAAATGTGAACCACCAAAGTGATAGATATGATGAATTGCTAGATTAGTTTAGTAGAACTTGTGTGTATGATTCTACGCATGGCAAGACAGGAATCCACAGACTTTGTCCTAGTATTAAGGCCAGCTTGCATTTTGGAACACAGCGCTATGTGCCAACACTTACAAAAAAGCGCTTTGATTTAGAAGTTTAAAACTTTGTGCAGACATGGTAAACATCTTGTTAAATAAATATTCAAAGTCTCACAACTCTGACATAGGAAACAATTGATTTATTGATTTAAACGAGTGCTTTATGCCTTGTATTCATAAGTACAATTGCCCAAACAAAACACGAGCACCCTTAAAGAAATGATACTAGGTATTGGCTTTCAAATAATGCTGCATACTTGCCGTATTGCAATCATACTCACCTAATCTACCTCTCTGCACTTGAGTCCTCCCTTCTCCTGCACATACACGTCAGTCGTTTCACAAGTGAAGAAAGTTTTGGTGCCAACACACAAAATGCAGTTGAAGCATGGAATGAAATAAGGACAAAATTAAAGCCGTTGGCAACCAGCATGCGAGAATTTAGAGAGGCAGACGGAGTGGGAATAGAGAGGAACACAGAATTACCCCCCAGGAGCAGGGAGGCTTATGTACTGTGACAGTATTTGACACTCTCTCTCTCTTTCACACACACACACACACACACACACACACACACACACACACACACACACACACACACACACACACACACACACACACACACACATCATACACGAGCCAACACACAGACTCTCTCTCTCTCTCTCTCTCTCTCTCTCTCTCTCTCTCTCTCTCTCTCTCTCTCTCTCTATCTCTGTCTCTCTCTCTCTCTCTCTTCTCTCACGGACACACTCACACACATACGCTTTGGCAACTCCCCTGTCACCCGTTCCTCAAGGAACAGAGTAAATCACTGGCTCATGATAATATGCTTATTGCAAAGCAATGCTCACCATGAAAAACACAAACATAAAAAGGGGCATTATTACGCAACCAATAGAGTTTGAAATCATGTTGAATGTGGCCTTTTATGTTGTAGAAACACAGGAGGAATCCACCCAAGAGCCGCCTCAACCACATATCATACCTCATTTATCATCGGAGATAAAAAAACAACTCTCCATGAAAATGCACTGAGAAACAGTACAGCAGGTGGCCGTTGCAGACACAGTGGTTAGGCCTGGATCAACACATGGCCAGGGAAAACACTATCGACAAATGTCTGGCGAGGAAGCCACGTGAAATCGTTGATGTTGCTCACTGTGAAACAGCAGCAGCAGCAGCAGCTGGAGTTGGAAGCAGATCCTCTCTGCATATTAGTCTCAATCGGCTTCAGGGAGGCAGCGTGCAGCTCCTGTTGTGCAGGCTGAGGTGTACGAGCGGAGGGGGCGTTTGACAACGCGGCCCCTAACATGGGCAGATATGATGAGGTGCCTACCCTTTTCTCCTGACCGCAGAGTAAGACTCACATATCACATCTCTTGCTCAAGATGGACTCTCAGGAATGATCTGTCCGTGTCAGTTTGCAGAGCTCCCCTTCTTAAGAACAGTGTGATATCCTTTGCCGCATATCGACAAACCAAACGTGTATTTTCTTTACCTGTACTTTCCTTTACATTTGTCATTATAAATGTATGTTATTTTTCTAACATGTATTTATGTTGATACGTGTTCATGCAAGTTATGTTTAGACCTGTATTTGGACCCACTGGATGGTGCTGCAGATGTATAGTATTCAGCCATGGCTGCCAAAAATGACTGTCATAGAAACAGAAGGTCCTTAACTCTGGAGTCATCATGATATAGTATACTACCCATGTACACACACACACACACACATATATATATATATATATATATATATATATATATATATATATATATATATATATATATATATATAATAGAGTGATAATACATGTAATTGTGTGTTTTACTAAAACGATCAAATTGTTTTCAAGAGTCTCCTTCTAGTGTGAATACATGATAAGTGACTGTTCCTGTGCTGTCAACACCCCTGGAACATTCTCTTTGTGTGTGTGTGTGTGTGTGTGTACGCGTGCGTGCGTGCGTGCAGGTGTGTGAGGTCCCCCATTCATCACTTGAGCCTTGGCTACCGTGGCGACATTCTGTTTATGCAACTTAAAGAGCTTTTTCTTCGGCCCGCCACAGTGATGTACGAGCGGCTGGAGTAAAACGGATGATGTGTGCAGGGACACGATAGCAGAATGGATGAGAGGCCACCAGCGCCACCGGTTCATACCCAGCTTCCCATCAGCAGTTGTCAATATTCATGTTCCAACCACAAACACAGAAAAAGGGGGCAGGATGAAACACGGTTCCAGCTCGATTCGTTTTCGGGAGAGGGTTATTTTCGGCGGGGCCTGCTGAGACCGTGTCGTTCGTGTCATTCCTCAAAATGCACGTCTCAAAGTTAACTTTGGAGGGGAGAGGAATAAGCAAATCCCTTTTTCCAAGCGAGAACACTGCAGGTCAGACCCTTGACAAATGCTTTCACCAGACCATAAAGCAAGGCGCACCTGAACCTTACCTAAATCTACAGAAACACTATGCACCTGCATCCCATCTGTTCAACGAGCCTAAGAATGAACACTCAGCAAATTCTATTCCGGTGACGGTGAATTGAAAATATATATTTTATTGTTCTCCAGCACAAAAGATTCGCGTTTGACAGGAATTGCAGGGCCATTAGTAAAGTCCTCTCTCAGCGCAATCCAGCGGCTGACGTGAATGAGGTTTTGAATGAGAAGCGAATGTCAACCAATGCCATGCCAGTGTCCTACCCACATTGCCTTGGTCTCCTTCTGTCTCTGTCTCAATCCCTATCTCTCTTCAATCTTTTCCTCTTGTACTTCATCATTGCCTGTAACCAGCATCTCTCTATGTCTTCTCTCCCCCTCTCCATTTCTCGCTCCCTCTCTCTATTTCTCACTCCCTCTCTCTATTTCTCACTCCCTCTCTCTATTTCTCACTCCCTCTCTCTATTTCTCGCTCCCTCTCTCTATTGCTCTCGTGCCCCCCGTCCCTAGCCCACAGGGAAGTGAGGCCAGAGGGGGACAGCCCATTTCCACACTGATGGGTTAATAACTTGCTTTCCTCTGGACGCCTCAAATTGGTTTCCATTGACACCTGTTATCTCCCTGCAGATAGGAATATAGAGCAAACACACTCGCTGAGACACAATGGTAACACACACACACACACACACACACACACAAATATACTCGTTGTCATAGCACACAGCCGCGCACGCTCATCCACTGAAACAGAGGACAAACACATGCACATGTTCACAATCTCATAAGTACACAAATATATGGTCACACACACACACACACACACACACACACACACACACACACACACACACACACAAATGATTATTCACACACACACACACACACACACACACACACACACACACACACACACACACACACACACACACACACACACAGCCAAAAGGCTTGCAGATGTGGCAAATAGCTCTGCTTGAAGGGTGCTGCTGGTCATACTAATGACTTGGACTTGTTTTGTTCCCACTATCCCTCCTGCCAGCTCTCATTCCCTCCTTCACCTCCCCATGGCTCCGTCCGATAATGCCGCCATTTCAATTCAGACATGCTCATGGGCTTCCCTAGCACCTCTCCCGCTTTCAATTAGAACCCATCCGTTGAATAGGCACCGCGCCTCCAGGTAAAGGAAGTCGTTAGCACCCGCAGCGGAGGCAGGAAGTGTGCGTAGTGCATCGTGAGCTGAACGGGTGACACGCGAAGGGAGTTCTCGACGACGTGGTGTGTGTGTTTGTCCCCCCCCCCCATCCCCTTGCTCCTTTGTTTTTTTCGCCCGCCGTTTCGTCGCGAGACGGGTTCCTGTCACGCGCTGACAAGAAAGGGGTCCGTGTAGTGACACCCCGCTGAGTCTGCAGCCTGTTAGAGAGAGGCTGCGTGCGCGCGCGCCCGTGTGTGTGTGTGTGTGTGCGTGTGTGCTTGAGGCGTCAGCTCGTGTGTTTGCACGCCTGTGCGCGCACAGGGTATGTCAGTGAAGTGTCGTGCTGTGTGCTAATGCTATGCCAATCCATGCCAGCTTTGATGCCGTCTTTGTAATTCCGAACGGGGCCTCTCTGAAACATTGTGTAAGAGCCTCTCTCTGTTCTGTTTTTCTTCTCCCCTTCTCCGCTTCCCACTCTCTCGGCTCTTCCCTCACCGTCTCTGTCTCCCTCTCTATCGTTCCCTTCATGCCTATGTCCCGTCTCCGTCAGACGTTAGTGGGAGAAATTGTGTGCCTTGGTCCCCCCCCCCCCCCCCACCGTCCTCCTCCTCCGGCCGTCTCTACCTCTCACCGTCAGTCCGCTCCCTCGGAGTCGCGTTCCACGACTTTGTCTCTGCACTCCTCATCTGGCCCTCTTTCTCTGTCTCTACCTCTCAGCTTCTCCCCACACCACCCCGTCTCCATCCTCCCCCACAATCACTTGCAGACACACACACACACACACACACACACAATCAGGTCTATGTTCCTCGCATCTCTTCTGCATCATGGCCGCGTACGCTTGGCACCTGATGAGAGATGTTTTGGGTCTCACAGTCAGGCCTGATTCTCACGGTTCCGCAAGTCGATGAGGCTGCGTCCGCCCAATTAGTGTTACGGGGAAGGAGCTGGGACGTCAGGGGTATCAGGCCCCTTGTTCTGGATGGAGAGAACGCGCTGCGTCAGCGCTTTAGCAGGCTCTGCAGTGGAACAACACAAAGATATTCTGCAGCAGAACTCTTAGTGTGGAGAGGACTTGAGATATCGTTTCATTGTATTCCTGCAGGGCCAGCCTGGTCAAATAGAGCAGTTGAAGGATTTGGATAGCATTGTTGATTGAATGCTTTTTTTTTGTCCCCATCAACATGCTAATGCAGTATGAGCAGAGAGGTAGGGGTGTGACCTCAAATGGTCTCCTTGGGGCAGGTGAGACAGGTGACTTGGTAATACTGGGAATGGAACAAGAGTAGCAGCCTTTTATGAACAAGGACAAATAAAATTGTGACCGAACACATGGTAAAATATTTACATCTTATTAAGCGGCTCGTTAACTCCTTTTTAATCGAATTTGTTTTTCGGAGGCCAATTATCATATCCGTTTATGTACAGCATGCAATATTTACTAAATTGTGCTGCATGGAGAGTGATATCATCAACACAAGTGAAGGTTGACAGATCCTCCATTCCAGTGGCTGTACCGACACCATGGAGGGGCGCTGCCAGTGGTTAAACACACTGCCCCTGGCTGATAAGCATTAGAACACACTTTGTCTACAGCACGTCAACTATGAGGTGAGCTGATTAAATCCATTAAAAGTTTTCTTTTTGAAATTCATTTCATTGATTCAGAGGCCTTTTTTTTTGGTTTTGAGCTGCAGGCTGGTGGAGTTCCTGTGTGTGGCTGCTGTTTGTTCTGGTTGAGGCCGCCCTGGCAGAGTGCCACAGAGCGGGGCCACAGTAGAGGACAGCGTGCACACAGCCCTTGGAGAAACCTCCCACCCACCGGCCATTCATTCTGCTGGCGGGGTGAGGACACACTTATCTCAATGCAGGAGCTAACGATTTTTCAAAGTGGGGCTCGGAGGTGGATGTATGGGTTCTGGCAGGGAGACAGGGAGAGGAGTGAGGCCACAGCACACTGCAAGCTGGGGCCTTGCGTTCTGGGGGCACCTTTTGGATGTGTCGATCGTGATCTTCTGCATGGCCAGCGTGATTGCATGTGTAATGATTTGGCGGGGATAATGCGAGCCGGATACCTGGAGATCAACTCAAGTGGCGAGCCTGCGAAGAAGCCAAGGCAGTTCTTTGCAAACTGAGATGCCCCTGTCACATTACACTTTAACCTGCTGTGGGTGTACGGTAATCCACATAAGCCCGATGGAAAGCCTGAATACACAGCCATACGGGGCTGTGTTGGCAGCGCAAATTGCAGAGACCAAAAGATGCTCATCACCACCACCACCAACCAAGTCTCCATCCTGAACTGGGCCTACGATAAGGCCTGTGCTCCTTCTTGAACCAAGGCTGATTCAGGTTTGTGTTGCTCCCCACTTAGCCTTCTTTTTTGATGTCACACTGCTGTTAAAACCTAAGGTGAAGAGAGCTCCCTAGAGGGCAGAAAAACATGAAAATAGGGCAAAAAAATGAAATAAAAGTACTTGTTCCCGAATTTTTTGTTTTTTTAGTGTTTCATCTCGCATTTGATAGATTTGAGACACAAGTAGCTACCATTATCCATATTTCAGGGAATATTAAGAAAAATAACCAAATATTTTTATTTCATGTTGATACATTCTCGGACAACACCACAGAAGAGTTGCATGAGTGGCCAAAACGTAAAATCTCTCCAACAACATTGGCACATAAGCAGCAAGGGCAACATGAAGAAAGTACTCAGTACAAACTGTAAAAAACATACATGCTTTGTTAACATTTTTTTAAGCTTTTTGTTTTGAAATATATATTCATCTTTTCTTCTTTTTTTTCTCCACACAATTGGTCATAGTTGCAGGGCGATAACCAAAGTTCAAGACAAATTAAAGCCATATTCTGCCAAGTGAGAAAACATTGTTGTGACCCATATAGGAAAATAAAGGTAGATCAAACAGTCAAACTAAAGAAAAGGATTGTACAGTGTAACGCCATTCCTAGCAGACACGTGGATCAACCGTGTAATGAAGACATCACTTTTTGATTCAATTTTCAACATCAAACATATCAGGCATGCACTGACGACCTCAAAGTGTCATCTGGCCACATAAGAACACCATTGAGTTACCGGGGATTCAAAACATACCCATCAAAGCATGAACAGTCTGGCTCTCTTAGCCACTGCAACACGGCGGATGACAAACACCTACGGAATACTCAAATACATGTATACAGGTAAAAATACACATTTAGGAATGAGAAGGTCAAACAAAAAAAGACACACCTGCTTTATGTTGCAACCAATTCCGAAATCAAGCTTTAAGAAAACGTACATCTCTCTGTCTCAAAGAGAAGAATATGGCTTTAAAGATGATGTGCACAGAGGATGGAAGGAATGACGCAGAAGAAAACACTCGTCGAAATCGTTACCGTAATTATGGTCTTCTAACTTAAAACCAACAATCAAAAGGTAAACAAATATACCAAGAAAGAACCAGACACTTTTTTTTTTTTTTTTGCCAACAGTGAGGTTGGGAAATCTAGCAGTTTGGAAGTACGTTGAGACATGGCGGCGACCCAGCGGGAGGGTGGTGATGGCAGCTAGACACGGTCCAGAGGGAAGGGACAGTTTGCTCTGGGACCCCAACAGAGCACCACTCCTCTGGCCTTGAAGCAACTCTAGACCCCCAGGAGCATCTCCCAATGTTCGGAGAGCCCAGAGGCCTGCCTCGTCAACTGAAGCAAACCCCCTTTTTCCATTTTCACCCCCAATCATCACTCTGTAAAAAAAAAATAATAATAAAAAAGAAGAAAACTCCTATCCATTTCCTATTTTATTTTGTTACGTCTAGTAGAATTAGGCCTCGGGTTTTCTCCAAATTTTCATTCAGTCCGTTCAACTTCTTTCATAGTTTTTTTTTCTTCCTTCGTTGACCTTCTGCCGTTTTCCCTGACCGTAAGAGAAGTGTCAGCCTAAGAAACTGTGTGTGTTCATGTTGGAGTCTCCATCTCAGGAGAAGGTACTGGGTCTGACAGCCAATCAGCAGGTGTCCTGATGCTAGGGGGCTGTGGAGCACACAGACAAAAACAGCCTTTCTGTTCTACCTCTTTGAAATTTGTTAGGCAGAGTGGGGGGGAAAGAAGACTAAGCTTATCCATCTACCACTACCTCTCTCTCTCTCTCTCTCTCTCTCTCTCTCTCTCTCTCTCTCTCTCTCTCTCTCTCTCTCTCTCTCTCTCTCTCTCTCTCTCTCTCTCTCTCTCTCTCTCTCTCTCTCTCTCTCTGGTGGAGGGATGGCTTAGTTCACAAGGTTGTTGTAGCTGACATATTTCTTCTTTGCTGCTGGACCTGAGAGAAAAGAGAGAAAAAGTGGAAAAGGTGAGCTTACGCAAAGTGGACATGGCGGTACCTTCAATCTTTTGTTTATGACCATGCAAGCTCTTTGAAATGTCAAGCTTTATGAATCTAGACAGTGGGCTAAAGTATGACCTCAAACTGACAATATAAACTACAATTTGTCAACAATATATGTCAAGGTCCCTTTATACCTGTAGGGGCTAAAAGGTTAGCTATTGTACTGCGAAGAAATAAAGTTGGGCTAGAATCAGGAGATTTTTTTTCCGTTGTTGCTTGTTTCTGCACAGAACCACCTTGACCTAACATGCACTGCAACAGGCTGGAGGTGCACTGGGGTTGGAGGTACACTTCAGAAACATGAATTATGTAGGTCCAGGTGAGCACTAGCCGAGCTGCTCTGCTACACAGCAGCCTCGACATACTCTGCTTTTCGAACAGTCAGGCCACCTGTTTGTCATAAATATGTGCACGAGGAGGGCAATGTACACATTGGGGCTAGTCCTGTTTCACCAGGACTAGCTCCAATGCTGTCCTCTCACAATCGGGAAACTGACAGTTTGCTCTTGACATCATCATTTGGGGGGCTGAGACCATTTCTGCTTCACACACAATAACGTGATTTTCAATGAATTTAGTGATATTGTTACTTCTATATTTTTACAGCTAGTGTTGGCGCTGTCGATATTGCCAGGAAACAATATTGTTGGTGCAACATCCCAACAATAAACTGATGAGATTTAAAATTTGATTATTGTCAGTCAATTAAATTGACGTTTAGCAGTTTCATTGGCATTATGACATACAGTATATAACAAGGATCCACAGCAAATAAAGGTTTTGCAACAGTTCAATCTGTTTACAGTCAAACATCTTTAAGCAATCAGCAACATCCATCAAAATGTGCACGTCTGGATATGCTGGATATAAGCCCTGTGTGGCTGGTTCAGAGCCTCAACACAGAAGGGGTTTGGATTATCCCGGGCTAGGCCAGCACCACGGGGCAGAAACAATATTAGAGACAATTAAAGGTGTCTCAACACAGAAGGTTAAGGCGGTTAACAGGGCTAATTTGAAGCAATTGTAGAGGTGACGTTAGCTATCCCAAATCGTTAGTTAGTGTGTCAATGAGCCAATGATTACCGCGGACAGTATGCCTGTGTTGACAGTGTGTCTTCGACACCAACCGCACTTCAAATGTACGTCCTGCGTGCCCGACCCGAACAGGCTAACTATCGGCCCCCAATCAACAAACGGCACCCGAAAGGCGGTGGGAAAGTCATCACTCACAGCAGGAAGATAAAAAGCAAATGACACGTTTTGAAAAGGGAAATCGCACATTATGCATATTAACATCTGACAGTGTCATTGAACCCCTCTGACTTTCCCATAATAGGTTCTCCCGCCTCTTAAAGGGATCCAGTCAATTACCAAGTTGACAGAGCATCCTATTACCATGGCGACAGTCACACTAACACAAGCAGCATATTGCTGGGTTTTTCTTTGCCTAACCCATAATGATGATAATATGAAGTCATGTAGAAAGGTGCTTATCATTAGCAAACGTGAATCAGAGGGAATATATATATATATATATATACACACACACTGTATAGTCTGTTATACTGGTGATGTATATGTATAGTCATCACTGGCTATGAACCAGGAGATCCCAAAGCAACATACCTGCTAAACCACCGCAAGCTCTATGTGTTTCACCGACTGATCTACACACAGTCTTACTTACTTTGCTCTTATGCCCCCATAGTAGCAGAGAAGTAAAGGCTCCTGGCTCAACAACTAGCGAAGCCTCCATGAAAGGTCACCCATTCTAACAACCATAATTAGATGATTTCACTCAATTAAGGGAATGTTGCCCCCCCCCCCCCCCCCCCCCACTGCCCCACTCCACCCCACCGCCGCCTTTCAGAACGTGCGCTGTCGTTAACGCCCAGGTAGAAGTAACTTAGACAAACATCATCCATCACACGTTTGCGTTCCATTGAAATTCCACGGCAACACCTCGGAAGCCGTGTGTGTGGATGACAAACGAGCCGCGCGGCATTCGGCCTGCCTCGCGCAGTTCACATCATTACTTCTCATATAGCAGAGGGATTATTGGTGTTAGAGAGCCTCTTAGTGGGAATGTGTGTTGGACAAGAGCTAAGATAGATAAATCTACTTGACACGAGCGTTCTCGACTGCCTTGCACCAAAAAAAAAAACAACGTTTGCCTAGACTGTGACCGGAGAGTTCTCAGTGGTAAACGTGACGGATAGCAAGGATCCAAGGGGATGGGATTTCAGAGCAAAGCTCAAGCTGCCCCAAGAACGAGGAGCGATATTAAAGAGTGTGGGTGAGGGCGTGGGGGGGGGGGGGGGGGGGGGGGGGGGGTTGGGTACTGGGGTGGGGCGGGGTGGGGCGGGTGGGGGGGGGTTTGGTTTGATGTGAAAGAGCTATCGGAGGCCAGCTAAGGATTCCATTTGAGAAGCTGCTTGCTCTTAAGAGATATAAGTGTCTTTGCTCTGCGGAGGGAAAAGGCTTTTAGAGAGAGGAGAAGGCTGTAAGAGCAATTGGCCCTTCTCCACGCTGGCTGGGGTCCTAGGGGCCCAGGGAGATGGAGGTCTTTGTGAAGCGGATTCGGCTCTGGAGGGAGAAGGGAGACGGCTTTGGAAGTGATATTGAGTCCGTCTGAAGACAATACAGACTATTAGGGTGGAGGGACTGAGACAACTAAGGGGCAGGAGAGACAGAGCAGGGGGGAGAGATTTAAAGAGAGGTTTAGATGAAGACAGAGCGACCGGAGAGAAAGTGAACCGGGGAGGTAGTAAGAAAGGAGAGGAGAGGGAGGAAGGCCAGACAACCCAGAGAGGATGAGCAAATGGAAGTGATAGAGAGGACTAGATCAAATGTGACACATCGAAGGAGAGGGGGAGAGAGAGGCAGGTGGCAAACTGACACATATAGTCTCCTTAGAACCAAATCGACAAAGTCAAAGCAAAAGAACAAAGAAAAACAAAATAAACACTTATAACTGAATTACAGCCGATAGAGGACGAGAGACAGGGGAACGGGGGAGAGAAAGAAACATAGATGAAAGGTGACACGCTGTTTAGTGGGCATTACTACACACAGGCTCCTAGGACACATTATGTAAAAAAATTATAAAATAAAAATAAAAAGTCAGCAGCTGTTGGGTAGCTTGGAACTAGAGTAGAGTTCAACGGATACATCCCTGCGCCGTTGGCTTTGATGGCCGGTAAAACAGCGAACACGTCTACTGTTGGTGGCACCTAGGATTTACACCGACTTTCTGTGCTAATGTAACCCCCCCGCCCCCCCCCCCCCCAAAAAAAATAAACAAAAGAAAAAACAGAGGCTGATAATGAATTATGAGCTGTCTGTTCAGCTCATTCGTGTCCGTCTACCGGTTGTGGGACTAGCCCTCAGCCGTGTCTGTTGTTGATGCAGCTGAGCTCCGTGTCCTGTGAAGAGGGACGGGTTATCTGGGAGGAAGCCAAGGAACCCCCCGCGGTGAAAGCAAAGTACAGACCCCACTCTGCAATCATAACCACGATTGATGGCTCCCTAGGTAGACTGCAAAAGTTACATACCATTTCCTTCCATGAAAACGGCAAAGCTGTGAATTACGGGTGACCGCTTCTGAAAATTAATCTATTTTCTTTTCCTCTTTTCACTCCAGCTGAAGATGACCTGGTAGTCTCGCCAAGGCTTCAAGTTAAGACGCCAAGACGAGCAGCGCTCTAAACTAATTACGACGTCATGGGCGCGGGGGCGAGGCTACGCGCGAATGCGCACACCCACGCACATGCACGTAAATAATGCACGGCAAATGATGTTGACTTCGATAGAATGACAGCACACGTGACTAAGAGAACTCCGGTGTTGACAAAGCCAATGATTTTCCCAAGGATGAACTCCAGAACGCCACGCCACATGAGTCTTCGCTTAGCATTATTTGAGGCTCTTTAAGAGTCTGGGTCGTGCCTTGTTCTAGTTAAGGCTCGGCCTAAAATAGCATGAATAACTCATCTCTCAGAGGGCCAGCACTCTGCCACTCAAAAAGATGTCATATTAGCCTCCCCTTTCCCTCCTCATGTAAAAGTTATGAGTGAATTCAAAAGGTTGATAATGAGAAGCTGTAGAAAGAATTATTAGTTCTCTCACGTCCTCTCTCTCTCTCTCTCTCTCTCTCTCTCTCTCTCTCTCTCTCTCTCTCTCTTCTTCAAATCACTCTCTCTCTCTCTCTCTCTCTCTCTCTCTCTCTCTCTCTCTCTCTCTCTCTCTCTCTCTCTCACACACACACACACACACACACACACACACACACTAAGCCTCCCCCTCTCCCCCAGCCTCGAAGGTGTTTTAACAAGGTCAGAATGAAAAAAAAGAAAGAAGTTGAAGATTAATTTGATCTTACCTCTGATAAATTATGGGAATTAGCCTGTCGGAGAAGGGAAAAAAAGAACATGAGCGGTCTGAGGAAGACCAGAGGGAGGTTTGCAAGGGGATGTTACCTTGGCCCTGCCACCGTCTCATTGCGATTTGGACTGAACCATTGCGTGGGAATTTTCAGCGGCTGGAGCAAACCATGTGACGGGTTGGACCAAACAGAGGGTCCAAGGCAACAGAGACAAACAGCCGTGCGTCATGCCTCTCTGTGCCTCTGGAGGATTGCCTCTGCTGTTTTGTTGTGGAAATGCAGCATGCCTCCACTTGGAATGCGTGGCTGGGGTATCTAGAGGCTTACCGCGGATGGTGACTGTGCACGGCAACGCCATGTCTACACGTCCATTCGCCACGCGTGTAAATGCAGGGCTCTTATCACGAAAGGACACTCAGAGACTTCTGCTACTTACAGTTGGACACTTTCAGAGAGGTTCCCAATTATAAAAGAAAATACATTTTGCGGTGATAGAGGAGAAAACCAGCCTTCCAAGTCAGACTTACAACATTTCCAAAACCCTTCTTTTCCATGTGACTTTCTCTTTCTCTGTGTCTTTTTTTAAACACAAAAATAATGGTTGCATTTCTTGGACAGTTGAATGCTTTAAGTGTCTTGTCCGCTGGCGAGAAAGTGAAGCTGCCGTACTGTACATGCAGCAGCAGAAAGGCAAAAGGCCAAGAAAATAACAACAGTTACACGTGAGAGAGAGAGAGAGAGAGAGAGAGAGAGAGAGAGAGAGAGAGAGAGAGAGAGAGAGAGAGAGAGAGAGAGAGAGAGAAAAAGAGAGAGGGGCAAAGTGGAAATCAATGCCGTTTGTGCAGTCAGTTAGTGGGAGGAGCTCCTATCCTTATCCACCCGGTACACTCCGGCTGGACGCCTGGATCAGAACACCTTGACCGAGGAGCGCGGTCAAACAGCCCAGCCAGCACTGGTATCTCCCTGGGAATCGCATTTGAAACCCTTTCAGATCCATTCAAACACAAACGGAAGGGTGCCATCCAGCTGGCTGGGGATACAGCAGCCAAGGTTCAGCGACAATAGGTAGCGTTCGGTTCGAGAGGGTTTTGTCACAGGATGCCATGGGCATGCCTGTGGCCATGCAGGCAGGAGAGGGAGGAAGGGCGTGTGCAGTTTGGAAACCAAGCGCACCACCAGGAAGTCGGCATTCACTCATTCGTTCATATACCTGCGTGTTACGTTTGAAGGAACAGCAGCCTTCACATGGATTACATGGGCCAGTTTGAGACACAGAGATTAGAATGGACCGATGGTCATGGCAAAGAATCGCTGAGAAAAGGACTGTTTTTTAGGTCTCCATTTAGGTCTCTAAGTGTTGCCATTACATTTAATTTGCAATTGCAACCATAGATTTGTGTCCGGGTCACAATTCTTCCTCCTCTTTACTACACTTACCCAATAAAGCTGCATTTCATGAAATTATATGTATGCATATTGCATAAAGTAATGCAATGTTTTAAATCTAAACCCCATGCCACTAAACTAACTCCATGTATCCAAGTAGTTTTCATTCAAACTGCAGGTATATTATTGAGGTAAAAGAAAATAATTCAGTCAATTCATTCCAAAAGTAGTTTCTGAGGTAACCTTTAAACCCTTCAAAAGTGAGTGTTCTGCAAAATATGGTCAATTAACAAAGAGCTAACAATGGCGGAACCGTTTTCAATGTCGATTCTGAAAATGTGACTTTTTGGTTTATTGATTTTGCTTTGGAATTAATGCTATTATTTTAATCAATGAGCAATATCCTACTTTCCCCTTAGAGAGGACATGGAATTGACTAAAGAAATTAAGGTAAAGGAGCCTTATAAATGTTTACCTTTCGGTAATATAACACTAGGTGTACCAGTTTATATATATATATATATATATATATATATACAAACCCACTGAATTTAGGGTGGTGCAGTGCACCCTGCAATTCCACTGTGTGTTTGGCTGGCAAAGCCCTCTTTTCTCTCTCCTCTAACTTCCTGTCCTCGTTTTCAAACAAAAGCAATACAAACCCCCTTTAAGTGTGTTCACCCCAAAAAACGGTTGAATTGACTGAATTTTACAGCGACTTAATCCCGAAGCCCCCCCCCCCCCCCCCGCACACCCCCACCCCCCTCCCCTGCCGTGGTCCCACTCACTGTTGGGGTCGACGTTCTCACAGAGCTCCGTCTTGGCCTCGCCGTTGGGCCTCTCGCTGGCCTTGTGGGAGAGGCGGGAGGACATGGTGGCGGCGGTGACCACGGCCTTGAAGGACCTCTTCCTCTTCTGCACGTTGAGCTCCGGGTGGAAGAGGATGACGTACACCTTGGGCATGTAGAGCATCCCGAGGGCCACCGAGGCACTCAGGTTCATGGAGATGGTCAGCGTGGTGGTCTGGATGTACAGCTGGGGGTGGTGGGACGGACACACACACACACACACACACACACACACACACGGTGTTACACTGGATTTGCTGTTACTATACCATACAGTGCGACAGTCCAAATGTACAGCTGGGGGTGGGGAGGACCCACACACACACACACACACGCACACAGTGTTACACTGAATACTGGTACCCACTGGGAGAGGGGGCATATGTACCATACAGCGTGGCGGTCTGGATGAACAGCTGGGGGAGCCACACACACAAACACACACCGTTGGACTGGACACAGTCACCCACTATTAGCGGGGTGCAAATAAGTTATGTTCAGCGTGTACACAGGGGTTTGCACACGACACGCATGCAACAGCTTTGCCCAGCTCAAAAATACCGTGTCAGACTCCCGAAACAAGGCTCCAATCCCCCACGTAAGCCTCTCATTATGTTCAACTTGCTGACCGAGGGCGCTGGAGATGTTTTCCACAGTTAAGGTCAGAACCCGTTCCCCGAGTCAGACACACGGACAGGCTGATGTCCTCTGTCGGCCTGTGAATTCCCTTAGTCAGGGCGCAGGCTGTATTGGCTAAATATGGTGGAGCATGGCATTAATCCTGCTACTCTT
>CM030173.1:8666641-8741641 GCA_017639675.1 Aplochiton taeniatus | reverse complement strand
GAGGACGTTTTCTAAAGCTTCGCCCCGTTTTTCAGCTGCAGCTTTGACTGGCTACTATGAGACTGTTCCCTGTGGCTGCTGCACCGCAGAGACACCGAGAACACCGCCCGTGGAGATTTAAGGAAGGAGAGCATAACTGGCTAAGACACAGGAATCAAATCAAACCAGCTGGAGTGACTGTGTTGATCCTTGTCGTTCGTGGAATCTCTGCTGTGTGCCCGAGACCGGGGAGAGCTTAGATCAGTGGCACACCCGTCTACATGAATACAGGGCTCGTCTCTTAGAACCCCTAAACAGCCTCTCACAACTGCAGCCTCTGATGGCGCCCGCCCGAGAGAGAGAACGTACAGACGGTGGGAGACGGAGAGAGAGATTTGAAGAAGAGAGACAGAGAGAGAGAGACAGTGATTTGAAGAAGAGAGAGAAAGATAGAGAGAGAGAGAGATTTGAAGAAGAGAGACAGAGAGAGAGAGAGAGAGAGAGAGAGAGAGAGAGAGAGAGAGAGAGAGAGAGAGAGAGAGAGAGAGAGAGAGAGCGAAAGAGAGAGAGTGATTTGAAGAAGAGAGAGAGAGAGAGAGAGAGAGAGAGAGAGAGAGAGAGAGAGATTTGAAGAAGAGAGACAGAGTGTTTCAAAAGTTTCCGTGGAGGCAGAATACTCTGCTGGCTTCTTAGGTGTAGGGCGAGTCCTGAAGGCGTGCCTTCCAAAAGGGAAACAGATTTTCAGCTGGGATGAGAGAGGAAACAGATGTGTGATGTGAGATGCGGGGGACAGCTGCACCAAACATTGCAGCGTGAGTGTGTGCTCGTGCGCTTGTATGGTTATTGCAGTGTATATGTGTGTACAGTATGGCCTTGTGTGGGTGCGTATATGTGCAGGAGAAACACATGTGTGTGCAGGAGAAAGTTGAGTCTTAACTGTCAACAGTACCGAGTGCCAGTGGTGTAGGGTAGATCCTACAAAAACACACACACGCACACACACACACACTTATACACACTCATACAAACAGACACACACCGTCCTAGCTCATGAATATATGCCTTTTGTCGGATGTATAATTATGTAGAGAGAGGTTGTCCAGATTGACCTACATGATCCAATAAAATAAATGTATTATGGTGATGATATGCCCAGACGTACATTGGTCACCCCTTGTCCTACTTAATGTAATTTGAATGCCTGCATTGCCGACCATTAAAATAATAGTGTGTGACTTATGCAGGTTAGGCTTACCTCGACAGTAGAAAGAGTCAGATGCTTTTCCACTCTCACATGATTGTCCTGTGGGCTAGGGCCATTGGGTCAGATGGACTGGAAAGCTCAATAAGGGTTTAATTTACACAAGCAGGTAAACAGATTGAGGTTTGTCTGTTGAGGTTTGTCTGTATGTTATAGCCCAAAGAATTAGTTCCGTTATGTGAGAGTTGACTCGTGAGAGGGTGACCAAACGTCAATGTCTCTGGAAGTTTCTGTCTGTTGATAGAGCTACGCTAGGCGAGCCACATTCAAAGGTCACATTCAAAAGGTACCTGTGTCCATTGACCTAAATAGACACGGCTTTAACACAGATGGTGGAACTAGCGTGTGCATGTCAGGGTGAGGGAGCGAGTGAGAGAGGGAGGGGCAGAGAAGGTGAAAGGAAGAGAGAGGGAGATAAGGAGAGCATGAGAGAGATGGAAACAAAGAGAGAGTGAAGGAAGAGGGACAGAGAGAGGGGGAGTTTACAAATTTGACATGGGCCGATGCTTCTATTTAAATTATGCACAAGAGAATGCGGTCAAATCAACCCACATAAACAGTCAGCCAGCCAGCCAGCCAGTCAGTCAGTCAGTCAGTCAGTCAGACAATCTCTCTCTCTCTCTCTCTCTCTCTCTCTCTCTCTCTCTCTCTCTCTCTCTCTCTCTCTCTCTCTCTCTCTCTCTCTTCCCCCCTCCCCCTCTTCTTCTCTCGCGTGGTGAGGCCTCAGATGATTTTGAACACTTTAAAGGATACATCGGTGCGTGCCGATGTTGTGGACTGGCATGTTGGTCAGGAGGGCCTCGTTTCCTGGACTGCAGTGAGCAGGAGAGGCAGAGGAGAGGCAGAGGAGAGGTGCGCTCTGCTGCTTATCCTCCAGGGCGCGAGGCTTTAGTGCAGCAGAACGGCCAAGCGCAGCCCGACTTAAATGTAACTCCCTTTCACCTGTGTCTGAACGCAGATAAGGATGACTGCAACGGACCTTATCTCCATCGCAGGGCCTATGGTATGTTTTGTAAAGGTCTGTAGCATCAACCTGTCCTCCCCAGGATCTTTGCCAGTGGCAGTATAACACACCGAACTGTTTACAGGATGTCATGCCCAGGTGGCAGAACGTCGATCCAGATGGATCATAGACCTACCAATAAAAAAAAGGCTAGAAGGGGTACTGAATGGCCACGAGAATCGTAGGGGTACAGGCAAGATGATGAATGTTTCATTGTGTACTACCAGAGAAATATAAGAAGTCCAATTAAAAACAAAAGGGATATAGATAAGAAGAAATGTGTGGTTACTGATAAAAGTTAGATGTTTTATTAAAGTGTCAATTGAAAATGATTTGCAACCAAGAGTATGACCTAAGTGAAAAAGAAGGATACATTAAGTGTTATGTGAAGCAAAAAGTATAGAAACTTTGTCCCGAGGCAGATTAGGCAGAACCTTAACGAACGCCCTCCGATTTCTTTTGTAATATTGGAATTAAAGAAAAGTCTACCACATTAGAATCCCGAAATCTGGCCTTGGACTTTTTTTTTCGTCGCTTTTTTGAATAAAGGTGTTTTTTTCCCATGACAGGTCCAACCATTCTGACCCTTTGTATTGTCTGTCCTACAGGTCCTGTGTTTCTTATTGGAGTCAATCTAATGCTCACTGCTCTTCTCTCTTTAGGCGCGTTTCAACCACTGGAACTTTCCCCAGCAACTAGGAACCTTTGGAGGAACTCGGTGCGTTTTGACTGCAGGGCACGGGGTCTAAATTGAGTTCCCGGGACCAAATGTCCCATCCAAAAAGTACCTACTCGGGAGGTAGTACTTGTCAACAGTACAGGAACTTTGGGGGTGGGGCTTGCAGCGTTGAATATCTCTGATTGGTCGAGTACTCGGATCATTTTATTTCAGCCGGCACTTTTTAAAACCTGCTTTGCATAAACTTAGCGGGGCTTAAGACTGCGGTCGACATGCAGACAACGAGGGCTCTTTTGGTTCCTTGAGAAGTAGTTCCTGGGGAAAGTTCCTGCGATTGAAACGTGGCTATAGTTCCTTGAGAAGTAGTTCCTGGGGAAAGTTCCTGCGATTGAAATGTGGCTATAGTTCCTTGAGAAGTAGTTCCTGGGGAAAGTTCCTGCGATTGAAACGTGGCTATAGTTCCTTGGGAAGTAGTTCCTGGGGAAAGTTCCTGCGATTGAAACGTGGCTATAGTTCCTTGGGAAGTAGTTCCTGGGTGCCTTTTGTAAGGTGTGCTGAGAGGCCTGTGGGCCTGTGGGCCTGTGCCCCCCCCCCCCCCCCGGCCTGATAAATGACCCTCTAGTTCCTCTCTCCAAACGAGGATCCCCCCAGGTTCTAACCTCCCGGGCACACGGACACACAGGGTCATCGCCATCAGCTATCCGGCACACACACACTCACACACACACACACACTCTCTCTCTCCCACACACACATTCATTACGTTATAGTGGTCCACCGAGAGCGTTGTTCTGAGCCTGTACTGTCGTGAGTCACTCTGCCGGTGGACACCCAGCATTAGTATTGCCCTGGCAACAGGAGTGCCCCGACAGGCAAAGCATGCACATCAAACTGTGCTGCAGCATTACTCTAAAGCCACCTACAACCCATGGGCAGCCAGCCAGCCAGTCAGCCAGTCAGCCAGCCAGCCAGCCAGCCAGTCAGCAAGCCAGGCAGCCAGCCAGTCAGCGACACTATGCACACAGCACAACACCGGTCATTACATATGGCATGGCGGATGTTGCCAATGGGAGTAAGTGAGTGCACATGGTGCTACTCGCAAAGTAAACCCAGAAGGTGAGCCGTTATGGATTACAACAGGAGGATAATGGAATTTGAGCCGCACGCATAAGAATGCCAAGCCGTTGGGAATGGGACTACATCTTTTACATGAAGGAAAAGGGTTGTGTTGCATCCAGGGGAGGGACTTTGTAGGCATTGGTATTCCACTGACAGTACACACACAACACAACCTATCACATTAATACTCCAAGCCTCCAACGCCTATTGCCCACTGGACTATGCGAGGGGGGAAAAAGCTACAGCACTGACAGTGAACTTCACATGAAAACGCTGCACTGGACATCAGAGTAGCATGGTCTGTCTGTCTGTCTGTCTGTCTGTCTGTCTGTCTGTCTGTCTGTCTGTCTGTCTGTCTGCCTGCCTGCCTGCCTGCCTGCCTGCCTGCCTGCCTGCCTGCCTGCCTGCCTGCCTGTCTGCCTGTCTGCCTGTCTGTTGTAAGAGCTTTACACATGCATACAGGACTGTCAGAGGCTTCTATAAAGACAGATGAGAAATGGACAGCTTCCAGAGGGCCCCGCTCCATTCTCCACTCTCCCACGGCCACAGACCGCTCTGCTTAGCATGATGATATACAGCACGGCAATAGGCCACGCATGTATACCGCTGGCCATGGAGGACTATTCTGCTAGATGAGATTTTTATGAGCGAACGGGAGAGGAGGGGAATAATTGCGAGGGAGGGTTGAGAAAGGGTGGGATGGAGTGAAGATAGGGAGCCAGGGTGGGAACCTCTAAATAAAGACAGAGAGAGAAAGAGAAAGAGAGAGAGAGAGATATGAAAGACAGCAGCAATGAAGCAGGATATGAAGGGAGGATGCCCTACTAACTGCCAAGGACCTGCGTGGAATTAAGTTGGCGTCAGGATTAGAAGCTGTCAATCACCTGAGATAAACAAATCCTCACTCACTGCTGACACCATAGAAAAGGCCTGTGCCTAATACATCTCCTTTGATGCACACTCTCTCTCTCACACACACCCTTATGAGCACATCAGGCCCAGGCCCAGCCACACACACACACAACAGACGCGTTCATGCACACACCGACAGCCTGCAAACACACTAAATCACGGCTACATGCACAAAGCACTACCACTTCCACACACACACACACACACACACACACACACACACACACACACACTGCCTTTAATGCTATTTGGTGTCATATCTCTGCTGAGCTGTAAACAGCCTTCCTGTGAGGCCCCGGTCGGCGATATTCAGCCCCCGAATAAAAACCTCACTTACTGGCTGTTTCTGAAAATAATTACTGCAGTCTGCCATTAATGTTTATTGAGATAGCTGCACCACAAAGCTTTGCCCCTGGTGCTAAATGGTGAAAAAAAGTCTACTCTGCTTGAAGTCTGTCTGTTACATCCGTCCACTGTCAAAGCGGCTGTCAGCCAGAAACCCAACTGAGGACTTATCAGGGAGGACACACCTAACCCACCATGTACAACGTGCCCCCCCCCCCCTCTCCCTTTCTTTGGGGTCTGCTAACACTGCAGGAAGAGGGGCGTGCTGCAGGACACAGGTGTGGCTACACACACACGCATGGTACAACATATCATCACAGGAGGGAAGGGAGTATGATTGATGACATGGTCAAATGTGGCTTTTGTATGTATTATTGTATGTGTTTGTATGTGTGTGTAAAAGGTGGTATTAAACGGTGTCAGGTGAAGGTGGAGGGAGGAGGAGCAGGGGCGTTCAAAGGACCAGCCTGTAATTTCAAATGCCCCCCCCCCCCCCCCCCCCTGCTTCCAGAGATTCCAATTATGAACAGTTTAAGGTACAGCAGCAAGGACACAGGGACATGATAGGTTACGAATTTCAGGGAAACATCGAGGGCCTTCATGACTTCACAGGATTACAACTGTTGGGTGCAAGCAGCTATGAGCAACACCTTTAGGACACCAACATATAGAGTTATTGAAAACCTATATTTTCATCTTGAAGAATGCCAGGGTGCATTGTAATGGAGGTGGGCCGTCAGAACAGGTCAGGTCGGGTGCAGAGGTGGCTTTTAAAGGTGAGAAAGGAGGAGGAGGAGGGGGTCTCCGCTGCTAACTCGCCCACCATGGTCTCCTTTACGACATGCAGCTGCTACACAAGCGGGTCTCAGTGAAGTGTGTGTGTGTGTGTTTGTGTGTCACACAGGAAGGGTCCGCAGAACAGCGGTGGGAACCGAATGGAGCCAAGGAAAAGCTATTAGCCGACTCCCTCCCTGTGCATGTGCACCCAGGGATGGACAGACCGGGGGAGGAGGGATGACTGAAAGAGAGAGAGAGAGAGAGAGAGAGAGAGAGAGAGAGAGAGAGAGAGAGAGAGAGAGAGAGAGAGAGAGAGAGAGAGAGAGAGAGAGAGAGAGAGAGATGGAAAGCAAAGCATAGGAATGGTTATTGAAAGAGGAATCAAAAAGCGGTAAAGTGTGTGTGTGGGGGGAGGGGGGGGGGGGGTTAAAAGCACAACGTTGAAGCAGCAGAAATAAAGACAGCGGGAACAAAGAAAAGAGAAGAGACTCCAGAGGCATTAAGTGGCCATCATAGAACAAATCTGCATGATGGACAGATATGAGCACTGTAAATATCCTCTTTTCTCTGCCTCCCTCTTCTCCTCGCAGTTTCTTCTATTCTCTGCTTCTCTTCTCCTTCCTCCGTCCCTCTTGCTGTGAGAAGGAGCAGCAATTTCCACCTCTCCCTTCCCTTCCCCTTCCCTCCGTTGCCCCCTGTTCCATCGCCTCCCTCCCTCCCTCTTAAGTATTTCGGGCCAGTAACGGTTTAGGGCTCAATTAGGGGAAACATGGTTTCGGTGTGACCTTGGAGAAAACGTTTTGCATACAGAGATGGCGGAACCTCCTGGGAGTGAAAATGTTTAATTCATTAACCGTCCCAGAGTATTGGCAACCAGGTTTCATCCACTGTGCTATGTCAGGGCAGATCACGCAGACGCTGACAGACTGGACATCGATACACGCCGGCCCTCTACAGTCTACAGTGTGACTGTTATGATGGGTGTCTCCCGAAAGCACAGTCTCACTGTGAGGTCACCGTGTCCCTAGAAGAACCTCACCAGAAACGCTCACGTTGAAACATTGACTCCCGGTCGGAAATGCACGACTCCAAGTTCGCAGCTCTACAGCGTCGGCTTCGAAATACTTCCGGTGAAATGTTCACGGGGTAGCATTAGAGGGGGACGCGTTGGAATCCGTATTTCTCAACCCCAAGCACGCTCCTGTATTCTCTGCTCTTTTGTCATGCGCTCACTGTCGGACGCCGTCTCGCCGCCAGACTTCCAAGTGCTCTGAGCTGTGTCTAACAAGACGCCTTCAGCTAGCCAGATGCTAGCGTGCTAGCTAATGACATTACGTATGCCGCAGATTTTACTTATTGGCAAGCAGTGCATGGTAGTCTCTTGTACTGCTCTTCTAGCATATGTATATGTCTGTATTTGTTTGGTATGTGTGAGTGCGTGTGTGTATGCTTGTGTTGCGTTTGTCTATGTATTGGGTCATTAGTGTATGTGTAATTTTCCCCGTTTAGGAGCCATCCTGCCTATCTGAGCAGCTTTTTCTCAGCATATGTGTGTGTGTGTGTGTGTGTGTGTGTGTGTGTGTGTGTGTGTGTGTGTGTGTGTGTTGTCTCCCTTCTCGCCTTTCTCCTATTTTCGCCTGCTCAGTCCTCATCAGTATTCAGTTCAGACAGTCACAGGTTAGTAATGACGAGGAAAGGGGCCAAAATGTCACTATTCCACAGGGCACTGGTGTGTGTGTGTGTGTGTGTGTGTGTGTGTGTGTGTGTGTGCGCGCGCGCAGGTGTGCCTGCTGACATCAGCCTTCTATCCAGCCTTTCCCTTCTCTACCTTGTTCCTTCTTAGTAATTGTATTTCTCTTATTAAAATCGTTTTCCTTTCTGTCTTGGTCTTTTATTTCTTCCTTGAATGGTTCTGCTTGTCTAATGTAAAGCATATTGAATTGCCTATGTCTATGAAATGAGCCATACAAATAAATTGGATTTGATTTGATTTACCTTCTCCGTCTCTCTCTTCTCCTTCGTTATCTCTGTCTCTCTTTTCCTCACATTAGAGTGCTTTCCTCTTTCTCTCCCTCCATCCCTCTGTAAATCCTCCTCTTCTCAAACCGCAGCATTCTTCTCTTTTAAACTCAGCACTGGACTTGTTCCAACTCCTTTTCTCTCTCGGTCTTTAACTTTTTATTGAGATTATTATTATTAATTATGTAGCTCATTTCTGTCCTCCCTGAGCTGTAAAAAGCATTTTATTTGTTTATTACTTTCTGTAACTTTCTTCAATATTTCAAAGTGATCGATAACTGCACTGGACATTATTATCTATTGGCCTCTGCTTCACTTTTGTCCACTTTTCAAATTCTTTACTGCTTTCTCTCTTGCTCTATCCATTTATTCTACTCTCTCTTCTACTGCTCCTTGTATAACGGTCTTCGTTCGTTGCCCTTATTTTTCTCCCTCTGTCTCTTCGTTCTCTGCCTCAATTCCTCTCCTTCTGTATCTCTCTCTCCCCTTGGCTGCGTATTCTGTGTCTCCTTCACAAACCTCTCTAGAGTTTCATCTGTTTGTAAATGTGCAACCCTGAATTATTCACGTTCACTAGAGGGTAAACCATTAGCAAGGCGGTTGCTGTTCCCCTGCAGTAGCTCTTCTCCTGTGCTAATGTTTAAGACACTGAGTATGGCAAACAAGGAGCCAAACCCAACTAGTCTCACAGTAGCTTTTACCCTAACAACATGGCAGGGGTGTAGTGGCGGGACTTAGGAAGGTGGGCGTGCTGCAGTTTGACTTAAATACTGAGGACACGGTTGCTTTCTCTATGTTCCTTTAGCAGCTTTGCTACCCCTACAAGAAATACGTTAGCACACCTTTTACTCATGCACTTTCTTTCTACCTTCACATCCCCTTCACCTATGTTCGGTTGTTTTTTGTAGCGATGGCGCACGTTTAGTCCGAAAGGATAGCATGTATGTCACTGGGTTATTTTGAAAAATTCCTCTCTCTCTCTCTCTCTCTCTCTGCCTCTCTCTCTATCAGCCCACGCGCGCACACAGATATAAATACGCACACACGGCAGGGAACACACATTCCTCGGAGAACAGGGGTGAGAGCGAACAGGGGTGAGAGAGAACAGGGGTGAGAGAGAACGGGGGTGAGAGCGGTCCAATCAAGCACGCCCCCCGAAGACTCCGTCCGCCAGGCGAAAGACGGCTCTCCACCTTGGGATACCAGCAACTCCAATAAAAGAGAGAGAAAAAAAATAAAAAAACACCACCGTAATCTCCTGTAACCCTTCCAGCCATATAAGCCTTCGTCAGCCAAGGTGCTTTTTCAATTTCCTGCCCCTGTAATTGGTTTATCAGACGATCCTAGTGGAGATGATGAGAACAAACAACGCCCAGGGTGAAGACAGGACAGATAATGAGAAAAAAACCAAACCATCGCTTTCATAATGAAATACCGTATCCGCAAACGCATTACAGGTAAAACAATTATATTTTCAATCTTTTTGTGTTTTATTCCATGACGCGAGATATAGGAGATATAGGTCTTATTTTTTTTGGCATAACGGCGTTTTATGTTTGTATTTTGAATTCTATATTCCTGATATGGGTGGGAAATAGATGTGGCAGTGTTTCCCTCCAGGGACTGAAGCCGAGTAGACTGCTGCAGTGATGGGGGGGGGGGGGGGGGGGGGGGTAGGACTTGGGTTTAGAGGAACAATTTCCTATCGATACATTCTTCTGGAGGTGCTGGAGCAGTAGAGAAACTCATTCGGAAGACACATTACAGCCGTTCTAACCAAAAAGTGGTCAGGCACATGCAGAGACGCCTGAACGTTTGGTGAATTTTTACATGAAGAAACAAATGTAAGCTTTCTTAATATGCCTGTGTACATGTCTGATAACAGTGTTGGAACTGGAACAATGTAATTATAATGAAAGAACACGGGAGCCTGGAAGAGCAGTGCGTGGAGCAGGTCCACGTGACAGGCTGTGTCAAATCCAAAGTCGAACCTGACAAAGCCCAGAGTTTAGCGGAGAGGGGCCGGCAGAGTAATTAAGTGGCTGTACAAGCCGACCAGCAATTACATTGAATTGACCCGAGATTAAAAGCTTTAGCGGCATTTAACAAGCAGCGAGAGGGACATTTCCGTTTTCAGGAGTACGAGTGAAAGTTCCCCATCCCCGGCGCAGACGACCCTGTGTTCACTAAAGCGTGGGGATGCAGTTATTACCAAGCGTCATGTCGTAGAGGTGTCAATGGGCCATTCGACGAGTGAACTAGGCAGAGGGATGCGCGTTGGGCTGTGGTACCATTCAGATCGTCACATCCACGGATCCACTTACCTGTGTGTCCGTTCAGTTCTGCGTGCATGTGTTGACCGACTCACTCGCTCCCTCTCTCCCTCAGCGCTTACCTTCCTCAGAAACGTGCCCTTCACTAAAAGACAGACACGCTCTGACCTCCGTTATCATTCCTGGCTCTCACGCCGCTCTCTCTCACCTTCTCGGCCGACTGCGACGTGCCGAAGAAGATGGGGATGAAGGCCAGCCAGACGATGCAGGTGGTGTACATGGTGAAGCCGATGGGCTTGGCCTCGTTGAAGCTCTCGGGCACGCCGCGCGTCTTGATGGCGTACACCGTGCACGTGACCATCAGCAGGATGGAGTAGCCCAGCGAGCAGATGATCTGCAGGTCGGTGATGTCGCACTTGAGCACGCCGCGGGACAGCGTGGGGTTCAGGGTCTTCTGCTCCTCGTAGTCCACCAGCGTGTTGGGCGGGTCCACGCCGAACCACACGAACACGCCCAGCAGCTGCACCGAGATCAGCGAGAAGGCGATGGCCAGCTGGGACGTGGGGCTGATCAGCCGGGGCGCCGTCACCGACTTCTTGCCCTCCTCGAAGATGCGGTGGATGCGGTTGGTCTTGGTGAGCAGCGCCGCGTAGCTGATGCACATGCCCAGGCCCAGGAAGATCCGGCGGAAGGAGCACACGCCCACGTCGGGCTTGGCGATCATCAGGAAGGTGATGACGTAGCACAGGAAGATGCCCGTCAGCAGCACGTAGCTCAGCTCCCGGCCCGAGGCCCGCACGATGGGCGTGTCATTGTAGCGCACGAAGGTGGCCACGACGAAGAGGGTGGCGATGATGCCCAGCATGGCCAGGAAGACGGGGATGACGGCCCAGGCCGAGTGCCACTCCAGCTTGACGATGGGGATGGGCTGGCAGGCGGTGCGGTTGCCGTTGGGCCTCATGTCGTAGGCGCAGAGCTTGCAGGTGAACTCGTCGTGCTGGTACTGGTAGCCGTCGCAGGGCTCGCAGTGCCAGCAGCAGGGCATGCCCTTCACGATCTTCTTGCGCTCGCCCGTCCGGCAGGGCAGGCTGCACACCGAGGTGGGCACCTCGGCCTCGCTGTTGGGCCACTGCATCTCCTCCATCTGGAACACACACAAAGGAAGGCGGGAAGGTTTATTTTTCCTCGCGAAAATAGCGAATATGTTGGCCTCAAGCAATTTATTAAAATCTCAATGACATACTGCTTTAGTGCAAACTGAAAGGGGACTAAATCAAAACAGGCTCAAGTGTTAAGTGGCAACAGAATGTTATCACACAATCTCGGAGGTGTTTGTCACAAGTCATATTTCAATATTTACTTGCTTAATATCTCAGACAATGGAACAGTAATTTAATCTATTTTACGGTTTTGATTTGAGCACAAAAGTTAACAGCGCTAACTTAAGCAAATAATCCCAAACGCCAGATGGTTAACACCAAATAATCTTCAGCACCACAGAACAAGAGAGAGGCGCTAACTGAACTGACACATGGGATAGCCAGGGGATGTGAGGAGACCACCAACAGAGTGACTCTGTCAGCCAAATCGCCTTGGAGAGAGGCAGAGTGCACCAGCATCACAACAGAAGGACAACTCCAAGTCACCCTACCAATCTGTCTCTTCCTCAAAGCCACCCTTCAAACAGACGAGAGAGAGGGAGACAATCAGCGACACACACACACACACACACACACACACACACACACACACACACACACGCGCACACATCTGAATATTTAACTCGCTTTCTCTGTCACGTTGTTCCTTACTGTCGTTTTTTTCAACATAGCTTTACTTCTATCCAGTCATCCCTCCATCTCTCCCTCCTTCCCACACTTAGGTCAGTCAATGCCATCTCTCATTCCATGGCTCATTAAGTATGGAGGAAGCAGGGAGCGTTCCTATGCGGCCTGGCCCGTTCACGTCACCCGAACACGCAACACGATGTCTGTCTTCTCAGTCTTCTTACTAAGGTGAGCACCCGGGCCTGCCCTGTTCTGCATATCAAACGCACTAATAGCTCCCTGCTTATACTGGAGTCAGGCACCTCCAGACAATCTCCCAAGAAGTACCTTAGGCATTGACATTTAACAATGCAGAGCTGAATAATGTATGTTTGTGTGTGTGTGTGTGTGTGCAAGTATGTTTTTCACCAAGCGGCTGTGTATCTGCGTGTTAATGAACAGCCAAGTCCTCTCTGAACATGAACGATCCACATCGCGGCTTTACGTGTTATTTGTAATGGGCTCGGTCTGGTCAGTCACACGGGATTCATTTGGGATGCAAACGGCAGGCGGGGACTCCCAGGGCGAGCCGACCGTTTTCCCGCAGGAGCGCCGTGCCTATCAACAGGAAGGAGCAGGCCCCCCGCGCCCACTTTCATAATTCAGGTCCTCTTTAACACGGAGCCACGGTGGAGGGTGAGGCTTTCTGTGACAGCGGCTCCCCCCTGGATCGTGGCTCGGGAATAGGGGCGCAGACACGGCGCCGGTGGTAGACGTGGCTCCCACCAGGGCAGGGCGGCCGTGTGATCCCGAACCAAGCTGTCGCTCTCCCTCTGACCCTACGGCTGCGCCTGGGTGAGAGCGACGGAGGGAACCCACCATGACGACGAGGCTCATTATGTGGAGTTGGGACAAATGCGTTTCGGGATCGAAGAGGGGGGGGTGAGCGCAAGAAGTAAAAAGAAAGAGAGAAGAGAGAGGTAAAGGGGGGGGGGGGGAGCGACAGAGAGAAAGAGAGACAGAGAGGTATGGAGAGAGAAAGGAAGAAAGATAGAGGGAGGGAGAGGGAGCGAGAAAGCAAGAGAGAGAAAGAAAGATAGAGGGAGGGAGAGATGAATAAAGAAAGAGAGAGAGAGAGAGGCAGCAGACCTCCTCCTCCCCCTCCTCTTCCTTGCACTCTGCCTTTCTTATCAGCTTAGCCAGACCTTTGGACCGGTACAGCCGCTCCCCTCTGTCCCAGCGCGATCGGTGCCAGTGCTTCATCTCCATGCGCCGTGAGGCTTGACGCAGAAGGTCAGGTGTTTTGTAAGGTCTGCCTGGGAGACGCGGCAGCCCCCACGGTGGACACTGAGGCTACACGCCTGATGGTTATTGCTCGGTCGGCCTCTTACCAAAACCGGTGGCGTCCGTTGAACGATTGCTGAGAATGCTCGGTTCGTGTAGGTTCAGCTAGGATAAAAGTAGATGCGTTACTTCCTTATTCCGATGTCTTCATTTACCTCTTTAGTTTGTATGTGTTATCTCTCTCTCTCTCTCTTTCTCTCTCTGTCTCAGATGTATAAAAAACAGCCGCCTCCTTTGGCTTCAGCAGTTCTTCACAGCGTAAAGCAGTAAAGGGCTGTGGCAGCAGCTCTTACGTCTGTGGTTTTGGTTGAGGACAGAGAGCTTTACTCAAACCCCAGTGGTACCCCTTTGGTCAATACAATATTCATCAGTGCAGTTTGTGTGTGTGTGTGTGTCTGCGTGTATCCGTGTGCTGTGTGTGTGTCAGTGTGTGTGTTCACGCGCTGAACACTGCAGAGTGGAGCTGGGAGCCCTGTTTAATCCATGGACTCATTAACTCTGCTCTCCGGCTCTAAAGCAATGAAGTCGGGGGCCCGGTGCCGGGTCGTTCATTACTCCTCCTCTAGGGGCGCCCAGTCCCACAGCCCATAATTAAACACACTGAGAGACAGGCCTAATGGGATTAGCTAACCGCCCTGTTGCTATGGATACCACCCCGATCCATGTTCTGGGTTGGCCTTGAGTCCTTTTTTTTGTATTTCTTTTTTACTCTGCTCCTTATACTCCCTCTTTGGAAGTCCTCTGGTGTTTGGGACCTTGAAACTACATCCAGAAAAATGGATTGTACTTCCTCTCGTTCATTTCTCTTCATACTTTAGAGCAATTCATTCCTTTCATGTATCCTTTCTGTCCTTCCCCCCTTTCTTTCATCCCCCCCCCCCCCCCTACTTGTTTTTTTCTTTCTTACTTTCTTTCTTGCCTTCTTTCTTTCTTTTGGTTTCCCTCATGACACTGTAACCCTATGCTGCATGCAGTTTCCTGTTCTCCTTGCTTGATTCCTTCTACGGGTAGGAGATGACAGTAGCACTGAACACTAAATTAGCTTCACATTTCTAACTACGCTGCTATGGCAGCTACTGTCAAGATATGTGTTATCCGTTAATGCTAATACGGAAGCGAATGAGACTTTGCCTCTCCATATCGCTCTGCACAGAGGCTAACTCTGCGGTTTGATATGCATAATGGCCTCGACTGCTCGCGACTAACAACTCCTGCTAATTATAAAAGGCGTCAGAGCTCAAATATTCCCTTCGACTGAGTCAACTGTAGCCCTGACACGTCTCCTCTCAGCTCGTCGAGTATGCTCCTGCAGCGCCTGCCTCTTCCTAATGTTTGCCACAATCATTAACTCAGCGATGATTAAATTGATTAATTTGTCGAAAGGAAGGAAGTCACTCGCTCTCTTGGAGTCCCGAGTGGTGAAATGCACACAGTTAGCAATTCCGAGTCATGGAAGAGTGGAGCAGCAGCGAGGAGCAAGCGGAGAGCCATGCATCAAAATCCCATTCGAAAGCGATCGTCGTGACAGCGGGACTTTCACGCCACCGCTTGGGATCTTATACTGTAGCTTCGGAGCAAATATGGAACGTGGAAGATCATTTGGGATGTAAAAATGTTTATTGTGTATCTCATAGGACATTATGAGGGAAGAGAAACGTTCCTCAGAGATTTTGATCCATGTTGATGTGGTGGCGTCACGCAGTTGCTGCAGATATGTTGGCTCCATGATGTGAACCTCCCGTTCCACCACATCCCAAAGGTGCTCTATTGGATCGAGATGGGGTGACCGTGGAGGCCATTTGAGTACAGTGAACTCATTGTCATGTTCAAGAAACCAGTTTGTGATGATTTGAGCTTTGTGACGTGGCACGTTATCCTGCTGGAAGTAGCCATTAGAAGATGGGTACACTGTGGTCATAAAGAGATGGACATGGTCAGCAACAATACTCAGGCAGACTGTGACGTTTAAACAAGGCTCAATTGGTACGAAGGGGCCCAAAGTGAGCCAAGGACATATCCCCCACACCATTACGCCACCGCCACCAGTCTGAACCATTGACAGAAGGCAGGATGGATCCATTTTTTCATGTTGTTTATGCCAAATTCTGACCCTACCAACTGAATGTCGCAGCAGAAATCGAGACTCATCAGACCAGGCGACATTTTCCAAATCTTCCGTCGTACAGTTTTGGTGAGGCCGTGCCAATTGCATCCTCAGGTTCCTGTTCTGAGCTGACAGGAGTGGCACCCGGTGGGGTCTTCTCCTGCTGTAGCCCATCTGCTTCAGGGTCCAACATGTTGTGCGTTCAGAGATGCTCTTCTGCATCGAGTGGCTTTTGAGTCGCTGTTGCCTTTCTATCGGCTCAAACCAGTCTGGCCATTTTCCTCTGACCTGTGCCGTCGACGAGGCATTTTTCCCCGGAGAACTGCCGCTCTCTGTAAACCCTACAGATGATTGTGCGTTGCAATCCCAGTAGATCAGCAGTTTCTGAAATACTCAATCCAGCCCGTCTGGCACCAACCACCATGCCCCGTTCAAAGTCACTTTTCTTCCCCATTCTGCCACGTGATTGGATGATTAAATATTTGCATTAACTAGCGGTTGAACAGGTGAACCTAATAAAGTGGCCGGTGAGTGTGTGTGTGAGTGTATATATATATATATACACACACACATCCACTGGCCACTATACATATCTATGTCAGAATAATAGTGTCATAAGAAAATGATAGCTTGTTCCTTTTGAAAACAAAATATTTTGTTCAACATTGAAAGATAAACAAACAGCTAACACAACAAAACGACAGCGAGTCAACAAGACTCACCGTACCTGACCCTAGTCACACAGTGGAGGGGAAAAACAAAACGCCTCAACGTCCAGAACATTGTCCTGAACCATGGGTACAACAGGCAAACTTTTCTTTGAAAACTGAGAAGCAGTCTCAACCGGTTTCGATTAAAGCCATCCAGTTATTTGTCAAAACAAATTGAATGAGGAAGAAAACCACATGCATATTATTCACACCAACACGCGGAGAAGTGCTTTTCACCACAGGTGTGGAATTAAATTCCTTTCTTGTCCCGCCGAGCTCAGGGGTTGAAGCTGACTGAAATACTAAAGACTCCAGCCTAACGCCGATGTATCCCCCCCTACAAAAGAAATAGACCTCAACACACCGGCAGAACATAGTTTCAATAATAAAGTTGATTTGACCATCTCATAAGGCAGGAATATTCTGCCTGCTTCTCACCTTTAAAATAGTAATAAAATCATTTTGTGGACTGGCACCGAGACTACTTTTGGATGGCCATTAGTAGATATGTGTTCCTGATCTATTCTCTCACTCTCACAATTTCAACCACAAAGCATTAGCCACTAATCCAGCCGTCTGTCCATGCAACCCATTCCTCCATCTGTCTGTCTGACTCATCCGAGCTGGATGGATCGTTAGAGGAATTCCTTGACTCGGATCAAGGTCAAAATACTGGCTTTAATGAGCTCCATCAAATTGTCTCTTGTTCCAGTTCTCTCCCTTCTCCTCTACATGACCCCCCCCCCCCCCCCCCCTTCTTCCTGTTAGTCCCCCTCTGTCCGGCTACATCTCTCTCTCTCTCTATCTTTTACTCTCATGGTCTCACTCTAGCGGTCTTAGACATATAATAAAGCGAAACAAGATTTCTGTGATAGAAAAGATTCAAGAGACATCATGAGTGGCCATTCAGGACACACTCATCTCGGTAAAAAAAGAGACTACTGTGATCATCTTGTTCCAGCTGACTTTTTTCATTTTTCTTTTTTTCAGCTATGATTGAAACAATTCATCCGGGAGCCAATATCAGAGCACACCATCGAAGGGGAGGTGGGTGTGGTGAGCTGAGGAACATTTGAGAAGTTACATTAGACAGTTATCATCGCTTCCAAACGCCTGGAAAGCTTTTCAACAACATGCTAATTCCAGCCAAATGAAGGGTTGTGTGCCCTTATGCATTATGGATGAATGTTCCGGGTGGAAACTGATATGGAAAAGGAAGCTGCGCTACGGTGTGAGCTAGAGTCGACCGTCTGACTGAAGAAAAAAAAAAAAAAAGATTATACGACTCCCCCTTAACCATGTGGCCACTGATCCTTCAAATGAATCTGTCCACTTTTCTTCAGATGTTTCCTACGGAGTATTCGTCTTGTACGTGACGCTGGACTTCCGATGCAAATGTCTGAACGTTAACACGTTCATGAGCACACATTCAACACACCACCTACACTAACTATCTGACACCTATGTTACTGTTTATACCACATGACACACGCGAAAAAGAGAACATATCAAAATCCATATGACCTTTTAAGTAACCTTCTGCTGCCATGCTACAACTATATGCCGGCTATGCACCGCGCCGACCTCTCTCATCGGCCTCTCTGATCATGGGCCCTCGGTGCAGGGAACCTGTTCACACATCTATGGAGAGTGCTGCCAGCCCCAGCACGCCAACACAAAGTCAGACGGTTGGAGAGGCCACACAGAACAGACCACGGTGTCCTGCGTGGGTGGGTGTGGTCGAGCGTGCACGTGTGTGTGTGTGTGTGTGTGTGTGTGTGTGTGTGTGTAGTGAGCTGGCTCTTTAAGGATGTTTGTTTCATTCTTCTTATGTAAGCTTTTCTCATCCTGTCCTTCTCTCTACATTTCTCTTCGGCTAACATCCTCTCTCTCCCTCCCTCACTTGCATTTCTCCCTGTGCATGTAAAGCTAGATAGCTTCGAGTGTGCGTTCGGGAACCATGAAAAACCTTGTCACATAATGAGAAATTCAAGAGCTACCGTCTCTATTCCTAAGAACTATAAAAGCATAACTATCAACTCACAGACACACATTCACACACACACACACACACTCGCGCACGCACGCACACACACACACTAATCTAAGTACATCATTCAACTTTTAAATTGCTAGTTCTACAGTCTTGACACCGAAGGCTTCTCCTATGAGCCGCTAGGAAAGACGGAGAGCGATAAAGAAATAAAGAGAGCGCAAAAGATAGTCAGACAGAGAGAGAGAGAGACAGAGAGAGAGAGAGAGACAGAGAGAGAGACAGACAGACAGACAGACAGACAGACAGACAGACAGACAGACAGACAGACAGACAGACAGACAGACAGACAGACAGACAGACAGACAGACAGAGAGAGAGGACATTGCACTGCAGCCTCCAGACTCTATTCCTCACACTGGGGGGACGGAGAGTGACAAACTAATGACATTTCATTCAGGGGCCCCGGGCCCCACCAGTCCTTGGACTCAGTCAGGGGACTCATCCGTGACTCATCAGTGTCTAGGGAGACAGGCGAGAGCAACACGCAGCGGCCCTCTTCCCTCGACTTCCTACTTCAGACGACAAACACGGGGACGCACAAAGACGCACCAAGCATGGCGAATCAATCCACAGGGGCTGCTCGGCGAGAAAGGATTCCAAAACGGCCTTGCCGAGCTAATGTACATGTGTTAGCTAAAGGGAGCTGTGCAATCAGAAGTGATAAATTGAATTAATCCGAGTTAATTCTGGGAATGACATGGAGCGGCGTCGGTGGTCCCCGAGAGATTTAGTAGCCGACGTCAGGGAGGGAGAGAAACAAGCAGAGGCAGGGAGGGGGGACACGGAGAGAGGGGGGTTTGTTCAAATATAGACAGATGGAATGGGGGCCATATCTCCTCCCATATCAGAAGTTATGAACTCCATCAGAAGAGTTTCCTTATATTTGAGAGGCTGGATATTGTGTTCCCTTCACAGTATTACCCGCAGGGGAAAGATGGCTGCCGATCCCAGAATGGAAGTGTTGTTGACTTTAAAACGCATAAACAAATTCATGGAGAGATACTTTTAATGGCGCACATATCTTTGTAGGTGAGTGAAAAGTTGAGTTTGGAGAATCGAACTCGGGAAGGAAAGTGACAGAGTGGCTCTATCAAAGCTCATCCGACGTGAAGATAATCGACTCACACCACATTTCACAGACGTTTGCCGAAGCGAGGCCTCTACTCTCTGGAGCTCTTGAAAACACATTTGCTCAAAGACATCGACCGACTCCTGCAAGGCAGCCCTTGATAAAAGAAGAGGACCAGCCGAACACTGTACCGCCGCTCCAATCCCAGGGTCATTATTGACATGAGTTAATCCCACAGAGCAACATTAACTAAATGATTCCCGTAATCTCAACCGCTTTAATGTGGACGTTATTCTATCTAGTTGTATATAGGTGAATGGAGGATGGATGGGGCATTGTGCCGTTCCACATCTCATCTGAGGCGGGAATGCTGCACTAAAGGGGCAGTGCATTGTTTCCAATAAGCAGCACGTCTGGTGGGGGGATGTATTCTTTTGCACACCTCTCGAGATGCATGCAAACAGCAAAGACGTTCGAGCCACCGTGCGGTCCGTCCTAATTGCATGGACGTGTTTATGGGGGACTGCTCCGTGTGCGGATCATGAAACGGCCGGCCTCTAACTCGGTCGGAGAGAGGGATCCCGGGTAGCTTGGGATGCAGAGCAGGGAGCCGCAGAGCAGCGCGCTCTGTAGCACCGGCAGTCGGGGGAGCAGATTGTCCCGGGGAGATTTCAACGCTGAACTCTGATGGAGAGAACCATTACAGGTAAACCCACTCCCTCTCATCCATTACACTGTCAGTAGACTGGCAGTCACAGGGACGGGGGGCGGGGGAGTGCAACGAGAAAGTAACAGGGAAGAATGGCACGTGGGGGGGGGGGGGGGGGGGGGAGTGAGGAAGAAAGCCAGACGAGAGCTCACGCTGGAGCGGGGGAGAGGGGAGAGGGGGAACAAGAAGAGTGGCGAAGAGAAAGAAACGGAGAAGAATAGGAGAGGAAATAGTCAAGGGGAAGAGAGAGATACAAAGAAAGGTATCACGGAGACATAAAAAAAAAAAGAGAAAGACCAAGAGAAAGGAAGAGGGATAAAGAAGGGGGGGAAAAAAAACATCAGGTGATCGAGTACTTTACCCCTCTGTGAAATACTCTCCCACTGCACAATGCCTTCTTTATTTTTTTCAGACACATCCCCTCCCCTTTTCCTCACTGAGCTGAGCCACCTCTGAGCTGTTACACACCAGAACCCACGGCACTCTTCTTTATCCTCCGATGTTAGGTTTTCGGGGCCAGCTGTACGTAGGCATTTTCCTTTTCTTTTTTTCTTTCCCTGCCGACATTGTAATCGGAGGACTGTTACAGCCAAGAACTGCGTCTCCCTTTTTCCCTGTCATTATAATATCAGACGTATTAGACGGCGTGCGAACACGGCGGAACATGTACTGTAAGTGGGGTGGCGGGCCTGTCGGTGTGTTCGCGTAATTGATCCGTGTATAATGAGGCCGCCAGCCCCTCGGGGCCACGGGGTTTCCTCTTGAACACCAACGCACCGGCTCACAGTGCAGAGTTCACACGCGGGTCAGACACTGTCTTCCCAGTGACGGAGTACCGCGACGCAGTGGCTAACTGTCACGTTGGAGACAGACGGGAGGGCAGAGAGAGAGAGACAGAGAGAGAGAGAGAGAGAGAGAGAGAGAGAGAGAGAGAGAGAGAGAGAGAGAGAGAGAGAGAGAGAGAGAGAGAGAGACAGAGAGACAGAGAGACAGAGAGAGAGAGGGGGGAGAGAGAGAGAGAGAGAGAGAGGAGAGAGAGAGAGAGAGAGAGAGAGAGAGAGAGAGAGAGAGAGAGAGAGAGAGAGAGAGAGAGAGAGAGAGAGAGAGAGAGAGAGAGAGAGAGAGAGCAAGAGAGAGAGAGAGGGGGAAGGGGGTAGAGAGGGAGACAACGACAGATAGAGAGTTAGAGATTAAAGGTGGGAGGAGGTGGAAGAAGGTAGTGACAGAAAGACAAGGAGGAAGGGAGACATATTGAAAGGAAGCGAGGAAAACAGAGAGGGCAAAGAAAGGATGGAGCAGGGGAGAGGGATAGGGAAAGATAAAGGGAAACATCTGAACTAGAGGGGGAGGGTAAACGAGGCTGAGATTAGGCCACACAATTACACCCCATGTGTTCCCTTCTATTATGTTTGCCTGTCACGCTCCAAGGTATGGTCTGTAATGGCCCCTGTGTGATGGAGTAAAGCAACGGCCTTAAAACACACACACACACACACACACACACACAATCCCGCACACCGGCAAGAGAGGACGACAGAAGGAGGTAATAAGGTGAACGGTAATAGACCACACACACTTACACACAAGCACCTACACACACACACACACACACACACACATGCATACACCAAGTATCCTTGCCACATCTGGCCTACCACAGGCTATTGAGTTGAATAATTTAGCTTGTGCGGTGGAGCGTGGAGACAGAGAAATGGCTGCAAATGTGGACACAAGGTGAGGCTGGTTAGTGTTGACACACAAGGCCATTTCTACCTGTTCTGTGTAGACAACCCCAGACAGGGACCCAAAGGTTTACCCATAAATATCCATACTGTAAATCACACGTTTCCACTGTATCTACATTTGAAATGCTGGGGCCTGAGGCCAAAGACAATAATAGTGTTGTTCCGTTTTAGATGTTCACTGGATTTGAACACATGTTAGGCTGCAGGCCCCGCATGTATTGTGCAACCGTTACATAAACTGTTGTAGTTAACTGCCAACCAGCAAACTTACATTCAGCTAAATCCCCAATCTTTTTTAACTCATCAGCTATCGACTCTAACCCGGTTAGACATAGTGTTGTTCATCCCCCAGCCAGTAAACTTACATGCAGCTAAATCCCCTATCTTTTTTAACTCATCTCCTATCTACTGCTACCCGGTTAAACATACTGTTGTTCATCCCCCAGCCAGTAAACTTACATGCAGCTAAATCCCCTATCTTTTTTAACTCATCTACTATCTACCGCTACCCGGTTAGACATAGTGTTGTTCATCCCCCAGCCAGTTAACTTACATTGAGCTGCAGGGTCTCCATCCATGTCCCTATGAGCCGGTAGCCGGGTCCGGTCACGTTG
Organism: Aplochiton taeniatus; assembly: GCA_017639675.1. Classification (NCBI taxonomy): domain Eukaryota; kingdom Metazoa; phylum Chordata; class Actinopteri; order Galaxiiformes; family Galaxiidae; genus Aplochiton; species Aplochiton taeniatus. Next base: position 8,719,157 of record CM030173.1, on the reverse strand, counting down.
TTCATCTGGTACTGGAACAGGTCGTAACGTCCCGGCGCGTCTCCGTTTCTGTTGAACGTCACCAGCGTGCTAGCACTGCCTGTGGAAGGGAATACAGCACTCAGATCAATTTGCCTGTCCAGTCCTCCACGCGTCGACGTAGCGGCCCGGTACGGAGGGCCACGACGGCTGTTTCACACGTCGCGCAAGCCGTGTCAAGTCCCCCCCCCCCCCCACCTGTTTGGACCCGTGTGCGTGCTGTCGGAGTTCTAATGTCCCCGGGGGAAAGAAAAAGTTTGCCTGAGTTGAAGTGTCAGACCGAAAACAAAAAAAGCCAGTCATGGCCTTTTTTTTTATGCCTGCCTGTGAGTTTCCCAGACAAGCTGTGACAGACTCTGGGCAAACTTGACAATCCATCAGCTGTCCCAGACGCCAGGCGACCAGCCCAGCGGTCCGAGAGAGCGTCATTCCCGTGACGACCCCGGCGTTTTGTCGCGCCCCGCCGTGACCCCCCTGCCTGTCCCCTCTGTCCGTCACGTCCGTCCTCGTCCTCTCTTCCTCCGTACTCCCCTTCCCTTCTCCTCACAGCCGCCATGCCCCGGGGAAGGCCCCCCCCCCCCCCCCCCCCCCCTTCCTCGTCACTTTGTTGGTTTGACTGTGTTCTCTCCTCTTCCTCGCAGACGGGCGGTGGAGAGAGAGCGACGCTCTTTCAGGAGCGTATTAGATCAGCGGCGAGTGGAGCGCCGCCTGTCAGCCACCGCCTCTGAAGAGAGGAGGCGTCCTCGGGGTCAGCCGACAGAGGGCCGCCATTCACGGCCAGACAAAAGTACGTCGAATGTGCCCTTCCCCTGTTCCACCGCGGCCTGCACCTCGAGGAGACAGTCGGCTGGGTCTCTGTCAGCAGTGTGAGGGCGAATAAAGCCCGCTATCCCTGGAGATAACTGTCCTCAGATCAGTCGGACGTGGAAAACATTTCAACTGAACTATGATCTGTTTGAGTACAAGCACCACACACCAAAGTCCAGCAGTTTCAACCGACAGTGGAATTCAAGAAAAACCATTGGAGGTTTGTACTTTGTTAGGCGTTTAGGGTCAACAAGATCGAAAAGGAGAGTGGCAATGTTTACAGGTAATCTTGAAAACAAAGTCAGTATCTCTGAATCGGTCTGAATATTCCAGATTATATGTGGTCTTTTACTGTGTCACTGTGACAATGTTATTCTATAGTGCTGGGCGGTAGTCACTTGATAAGGATTCTCCGACTTCACACTGAGACAAAGTCAAACTTCCATTCAAACTGTTTCTGTATTCTGCTCGATGCAATCTCATTAAAAAATGTTTTGCGGTCTGTAAAATGTGAAGCCAAATATTTGATGCAGAAATAATGAGAAAGCTGCTAAAATCAGACTTTTGTTCCTTTTTCAAGGTTTCGGCTTACTATAAGGCCTGGTTTGGATTCAAAACCAGTCAAATAGTAAAATGTAGCAAAAGACAGCGACTACAACGTCATACATAGGATTTGTCCAACCCGACAAAACAAATAAACTGTAATCCTCACAGAGTGAGACATTGCAACGTTATGAAACCATAATGCACTGTTCGTGTGGACTTAATGTGCTGAAATAATAGAAGTGAGATGTGAATAATGGTGTGTGTATTCATGTGTGCATGTGTGCACATATATGTGTGTGTGTGTGTGCGTGTGCGTGTGCGTGTGTGTGTTGAATGCTTGGCTTGCTCTGTGTATACAAGTAAATGAACACATTCCTCCCACCAACAATTTAAGCAATGGGGCTTGTCAACATACATTACACTGCATATAAGAACAAATTCCCCTAACGAGAAGCATACATATATTCAAAGCCTTATGCCATTTCATGGCACATGGATCTTCAGAGGAAAAAATACTGTAGGAACTATTTTATAGGACTTGTTTTTAACTCAGATTTTCATTTAAAAGAATGATAAAACAGAAATGACTAACATACCCCGTTAGGGACTGAACATTAATGTGTATTCATTTATATATGTTTTGGGAATCTCATGAATTAGACATCTTGATATGAAAAATTAAAAATTACCTTTAATTATAAAACTATACACAGTAGTATACTGTGTTTAGTTAAGGCACAAGATCACAGGCAACATCTTAACATCAGGACGTATCTAGCATTCAAGTCGTTGTATCTTATATAGGGGACAACCGTTTAAAGGTAACTCTTTTGAAAATGCAGCGTGGACACGACCGGAAAAAAAGGAAAAGGAACTTGAAGTGATGCGGCGAAGTCTCTTTTCACATCTAAAGGGCAACTTCATCAAACACAGTGTTTCAGGCTGCAAAGGGTTAAGAGTAGTGGTTACTATTGCACGTGCCATTATAGTACTTTTAAGTCCCTATTTATCAAGTGTGCCACCCGTTAATCAGTCTTTCCCACCCCTATTGTTGCTGCATAAACCATATCACCGCCTGTATTTGATATATATGACCATTGAGCAGCCTTGAATAAATAAGTCACGCAATCCAATAGAACGCTTAATTATCTTCTGTTCAGTGACCGCAGACACCTTTGCATACTGATGAGCAATATCCTATTGTTTTATGTACATTTTATTTCACTATACTTTACCATGCACAAACCTTCAAAAATAACTTATATGGTTCAACAGTGCTTGAGTGTGCCATGTGTTCTCTATGAAAAGCATTAAACCTATTATAATTGATTTACACAACAATTAGATTAGATGATTTCTTAAGTGATTATCTTAAGAAATGTAAATAAATCAAACACTCAGGAAGGACGTAAGTTTCACTTGTGGACTATGAAACGTGTCCCTACGAAATGTATCTGGAATCTGTGCTCAGTCATTTTGAAGATGATTGGGACCGAAACCATGAAATGAAAGGTGACATTGGCCCCCTGGTTAATAGCACACACTGTGGGAACAGCAGTGGTTGGATGCCAAGCTCACAACATTACACGACGGAGAGGCACGGTGAATAGATGGCTTGCTAGCTTGCCGCTCACAGCATAGAGACAGATTCAATAGATGGGCGGCTCTAGGCAGCACAGACCTTCCAGAGAGATCGAGTTCAAAGGCTAGAGCAGACTGCACCCACCGGCTACACGAGGGACTATGACGTCGAGCGGCTGAGGCCGCTGTTTCAGAATCTGTGTCTTTTCTTGTTTGTAAAAGTGTAACCATGACGCTCACCATTTGTACTGCAAACATAGATTTTCTTTTCAGTTAAAACACCTCAAACTGATAGCGAATATCACTTGCTAGCATGCTGGGAATAATAGGCTTACAGGTATAGATTTATTTTATTGTATTTTCTAAATCCATTTTGTGGTTTAGTGTTTACGGGAGTTATGAAGAATGCGGAGAGACAAAAGTATCGCACTGCATAAAACATGAATGCTGGAGGACTGCAGGGCATAACAGTGCTGCTCCATATTTACTTGAAATATACAAAGATATGTATGCTGTCTCTTTGACACTTCCCCAGTAAATTAGCACACTAGAGAGCGGGCTAATTGCAGTGGAATGACTCCCTAGAGGAACACTCTAGCAGGTTTTTTGACCTCACTTTGGTAAAACAGATAGCATTATTTGCGGAACTGCATGGGGTGAGTTCGTTTTGGAACTATTTAGGCATTCACACACGAAGCCTTCCCAATAACTAGGTCTGTCACCTCACAACTGAGCGCTGGTATCACATTTCTTAGAAAAAACATAGCTTGAAGGAGTGCAAACAAAGCAGCCTGGCTGTGTGTCAATTAGCACAAGGCTTCTCAAACCCGCGACAAAGACTCATGACCCGGGGAAAACAGTGTGGCGCTTTCTCCAACTCTCCAGAGTGATCACACCCTGTCATTGCCCTGCTGTCGTGTTATCTCTGTCCATGTATACTGAAGATAGATGGAAAGACAGAATTCCAGGGAAAATGGGAGATGGGGGGGATTGAAATGTGGGATGGGGTTAAGGGCGGGGAAGAAACCGCAGCATCAAGTGTCTTTGTTTTTATGTTTGCCCGGTTGATTTATAGATTGGATTGCTGTTAATATTCTTTCTTAGTCCTTTCTTTCCTTGTTTTCTTTCTTTCCTTTTAAGTTACTTTTCAGACTTGCCCCCTTCCCACTCACCGTTGAAGCTGACACTGCGGATGTATTTCAGCAGCTTCTTGCCCCCTGCCTCCTCCATGGACAGGCAGATGCCTGAGTACTCGGGACACAGGTCCCTCTGCATGTTGTGGAGGGCGTGGGCCATGGCGTACACCGCGTCAATCACAAACTGGACCTTCCCCTCCTGCTCGTACTTGGAGTCGGTGCCGATCCGCTCCTGGCCTGCACACGGCGGGCAGAGAGAGAAAAGAGGGGGGGCGGGGGATTAGAACAGACACCAGGGTTTATTCAACCTGTGGAATCATGCTAGGACACGGAACCTTGAGGAAGAATCCGTTGAAAACCTGTAGCCCAACTTTCTCTTTGGCGCGTTCCATTAAATAGCCACACGTTTTAATGGCATTATTACAAACACGTAAAGGAAAAATTTCCTCCCACACTCGCAGCCAATTTCTTCTATAAATCCACTAAGCCACAGATGATGTAGTCCTTAAACTGATTACTCCCTTATGGAAAGCACATTCTGGGTAAATTATACTATATTAAGGATTAGAACATTGATCTGACGTGCGTATTGAATGGCACCCTGTAGGCTAGGTGTTTAAACTATCATTACGGACAGGAGCGAAGGATATTGGAGCTGCCCGCAGGCCTAGCTTTGCTCCTCCAGCTCATAACTTTGCTGTTACCTTTTGCGATCTGATTACATTATTCAAGACACATTTGCTGAGTCATGTTACAGATGTATCTGTTTAAATGATTAACCATGATTCTGATTGCCATTTAAACCCGTGGTGAACAATATTGTAATTTTTGGAGGGAGCTCAACAGATGGAATGTATCGACTTGTGACTCAGTACTCCCCCAAGATAATTACTGCAAAGGTCAATGCGTTAACGTTCACAGACAGAAGCATACGGCATTATGCTTCAAAACATTATTTATTTATTCAATGACATTGAGCAGAACGAAATGTCAAAGTTAATACCAAAGTCACTACTTAATGCGATGCTCCTCTTTGGAAAGGAAAAGTCTTCACAATACTTTTTTTTTATTTTTATTTTTTACAAATGTAGCTCATACCAACAATCACCTTTGCCTTGTGATGGACCATACTGGTCTGGAACAAAACAAGACTGAAAAAAGTAGGAATAAGGCAACTTTCATACTAATATTTAAGATGAATGTGACCTCTAGCCAACACATAGGAATATGTATTTCATGCCACAAATATTTTCTTTACACAACAGTAAATTAATTATGGATTTTCTGAATCTGTTTGACATATCTACTGTATATGATGAACGGAAGATATAAATAGAGCTTATTTACAATTGTCAACGTGTTTGTTAGTTTCTTTAAACAGGACTAGAGTACTGGCACATTGATCTGACCAACACGGAATTTAGAAAAGAACAAGAGATGCATTTTCACTTCAATTAATTTGCACATTTGGAAAAGGCACAGCATGAATGGACATCTTATTTGTTGGCTACAGCTGACCACATAAAAACATGCGATATGGCATCAATATTGTGGGTTCATGTCTGGTCACATTAATGTTTCATACACAGGCATGATAGCCCATGAATTGACCTTCTTTTGTGACCGCATAAAGACACTGCCGGAAAGTGATATCTTTATCTGAAAGGTGTACATGTATATTTCAGTATCTATATCTCTCACTCTGAATAATACATGGTTTTAAAACATTTAACCTAAATATTCCATGAGTACTAAGTGTTACTGGAGTGAGAATACCCAAAGGGCAAAGGTTCAGCTTCTCAAATGGTAGCCATATCCAAAGGGAAAAAAAAGAACTCCCAGGCTTTGTTTTGGATTAACTATGTATTCACTTCATCAAAAAGAAAAGAACAGTTGAATAGTTTAAACGCAATCTTAGCAACTTGTGTAAGCAAAGGCCATTAGGTTCACTGACCCCACTTTCTAACTATCATAGAAAAAGTGCATAATTCCAATTTCGGAAAAAGAGAAACGAGAAGCTTTTGAAGATTTTTTGGAGTGACTGGAGTGAAGGCCAGGGGGCAAAACATTTCAGCTGTGCTTTGTTTTGACACGATCCCAGGCAGCCGTGTGCACGGCCCATGAAGGCATAAATAAGGCCCTACCCTCTCCATAGCAGACTCACTACTCCAGATTCCTTTTGATCTTACAAATACCCAACAGGGCTTTCAAAGATAATTAGTTACCCTGGCTCTTATAAAAACCCAGGGAGAGAGGGAGATAGGATGAGAGATAGAATGAGAGTCAGAGAAAGAGAGAGAGGCGAAGATGGAGAGAGAGGCAGAGAAGCAGAGGGGGAGAATTAAAAGTGAAATGTGAGGGCGTTCTCGCCATCATTGGTATGATTATTGGTGCTTAGGGACTCGTAGGCAATCAGTGTCTTGCCAAATACACACATGATCATTACACTCCTACCCAGCTCATCACACAAACCCATCTCATTGAGACCGATCGGATCTGCATTATGCCTCATCAATTCCCTCTCCCTCTCTCTCTCTCTCTCTCTTTTCTAGTCTCTCTCTTCCTTTGGTCTGCACGACACTTTCTCTCCACTCCGTGCTACTGCAAATCTCCCTTGGATCCCTTTCTCTTTTTCTTCTCTACCCATTACACCCACCCTCTCGCATGCGCTTCTATCCAAGCATGCCGTCTCTGTCTCTTCATTTTGCCCATGACATATTCATATCCACACCTCTTTTTTAGCCTTGCAGCGAGCACAGAAAACATCTACATCGCCGATAAAAACGAGTCTGTGAAAAGACCGGCCGGCACCTTTTTGTAGCCCTGCAACTATCCCAGCGAGCAAGGTTCTCCGAGAGCACGTTTTCAAAGCTACCCTCAAACCCTGCTTTCCATCCTGCGCCCACCGCACCACAGTGAGTGTGGTAGGAGTGCGTAGGCTCTGCCTGGGGACCAAAGATAACCAGGCAGTGAATGGGAATCACAGTGAGAACACCGACGTGGGTAGGTTGGCGCCCGCTGAATAGAGTCTGAGCGAGCAGGAGACGAGGCGATATCCTCTGGAACGAATCTGTGAGCAGCGACAAGCGACAATGGCTGCGTCCCCAGCTTAGATGCTCAAAGAAAGACTTTGATTAAATAGGGAGGTTTGAAGTGCACAATACTCCAACACGGATATCTCAATCCCAACCCTGTGAGTCTCTGTGTTTGAAAGCACAGTCACACGTCGGCTCTGCCCGTCATCGAGGCTAAGAGCTAGAGAGATTGGACGCTAGCGGGTCGAGGGTCCCGATTCACAAACTGCTAGCAAACAGATGGACAGAAGTTAATAGCCATGCTGTGTGGGAGAGAGCATCTTTAAAAAAGAAATGTGGGATGCACCAGTACATCAGCTAACAACATACTTCCCTGTATCCCCAGTCAATCAATAGGAAGGGTTCCGATATGGATGCAGTACTTTAGTTCCCCAGTGCTCTCTCCCTAATAAGACCATCTAATCAATATGTTTACTCATTACATTAAACACGGAGGTGCGCTGTGTTTGGTTTGCCGGGCAGCGTGCCTGCACACTGGCTGCGGCTGCACCGTAGCCTGGAGGTGGAGCGAGAAGCAGGGAAAGACTTCTCCGCCCGTGCTCTTCCTCAATATTCTCATTGCATACAGGAAGGCAGTGCAGAGCTAGCCATGCGGCTAATAGGCTAACATCAGGGATCTATTAGTGTCACAAATCATGGGTCCAACGGGAACCTAAAGCTGTCTCGTATTATGACCGCCACCAGATAGTAAAGTCCGGAAGGTAGCCTTGGGGGAGGGTTAGTGCCTATTTACCTTTGATTAAGGAACAGATTGGGATCAAATTGAGAAAATGATACCCAAGGAGTCAGGGAGGGAAATAATTTTCCTATTATAATATTGCTTAGCATCTCAGCAAAAAAACACCATATGCTTGTGTTATTTTTTTTCTTTAGTATTTTTTTTATTTTGCTGATTGTAAACTATAATCAGAGCATGCAGGAACCCCAAAACAGAAAAAAAATAAAAATGATAAATAACAGAAAACACGTGGAGTATGACAAAGCTTGGGTATGACGTGTTGAATGTATGTACAGTGAAAGGTATAGGAAGGCAGCCAGTCTCACTGACTGAGATTGCAGTATCAACCTGAAGATCAGGCCTCAAGCCTTCTTCTGCGGAGGCTGATTGGAGGGTAGATCTTTCCCTTCTAAAAGCGTAACCCCAATCTGTGTTCCCTCAAGATCACAACCCCGTTGGTCTTCTACTGTCAGAGTAGGAAGTCATCACAGACACACACATAGACACACACACACACACAAACGCACACACAAACACGCACACACACACACACACACACACACACACACACACACGCAAACACAGACACATAAACAACACACAAACATAAAGACACACACACACACATAAGAACTCACACCAACACACATACACACACTGACACACATTTCCAGTTTATCTCACTACTACCTCCTTTCTCCTTTCCTCCCTGGGGTCCTCCCCCTATCCCTCCATGTGTGTAATGTATTGGTCTCTCTGTGCCTCCGACTCCAGGCGATGGAGATGGGGCCTGGGCCCTGGCTGATACTCTGCCTCTATGCCAGCTGTCCATGCCAGCGAGACCCCCCCCCCCCCCCTCTTAGAGTAACGCACCACGTATTATACCCTCATCTTTCTCATGTGTACAATTGAGATAATAACCATAGGGGCTCCACTGCATGGAGGTAAAGGGATGCTTCTCACAGTGCTGTCAGTGTGGCTATAGTAGCCTAGCTGATTTGTCTCTATGTATGCATTCTTGTATTCTATTATGTTCTGTTGTTTTGTATTGAACTGTATGACATGGCATTGAGTTGAATTATATTGTTTCGTATTGTATTCTTTTCTATTCTACATTTTGTTCACATTTTGTTTACAATTAATTCTATTCTATTCTCTGCTATTCTATTCCATTCTATTCTATTCTATGATATTCTGTTCTGTTCTTCTTATGTACCTCCATTCCTTCTTTGACACGACGGTCACATGTACGTGTAACAGAGGTTTGCTCTCCCGTTCCAACAAGCAGGTTTTCCATATATTATAGCATCCAGCCTAATTAGGTCTGTGTCCAGGCTTTAGCTTGTCAGTCTGCCAGAGTGTGTCTCCACCCCCCCCCCCCCCCCCCCTGCCTAATGGGCCTGCTGTGCCCGGGCATAGAGAGGGAGTCAGTCACCCTAAAACCTGTCTGAGGGGATTACAACTGCTCATTATGTAATGGAAGACTTTATTCTAAGGAGCGAGCTTAAGCCCGTCTGTCGGCGCGTCGCCGTGTGTCAGCAACACTGCAATGCACCGAGGGGGCGCAGCATAATGGGAGAGCGTGGCTTTACGGGCGGACAAGGAATACCAGGAATGCAATTATACCATTCCAGTAGGACAGCGGAGAAGGTCACGTGCGGCCCTTGGATAAAGTGCACGGTGAAAGGAAAGGAAAAAGGCCGCGCCGTTCCGTATGGGCTCGGGTCGATTTCACCCAAGGACAGCTCCCTACACACGCAGGGTAGAATTTAGACAGGGACGGCTAATACTTCACCACTCAATGTGGTGGAGCATTGATTGCTGCAGAGGCGTCTGGGGTTCTGTGTGCACACGTTATTGCAGTGATCTTAGTGATCTTGCTTGGCTTTCTGGCGCCGGGTAGAAAAGAAAAACAAACTTCTCATTGAAGGGCGATGTCTGAGGAACGCAGGCCTTTGCGTGGACGTCCTTTAGAACCCGAGGGATTGCCCCTAAGACTTCCTTCACAACCCAGCAACGGAAAGTGACTACAGACCCACGAGCCACATCCCAGAAAGGCTAGGCCCCTGCCATGCACTGTTCAGCAGAGCTGCGTTGAACTGGGCCACCATGCAGTTTCTAGGAACATGAAACATGCATCACAACTGTCAGCTGGTGGGCTAATTCATGTTGATTGCTTCACTCCAGGGCCCTGGGTTTCCTCCATTTGCTCACTTTCTAGTGTCGCCTAATGCACTTTACTTTGGGTTTCTATTTATGTATTATAGTATTCCATTTATTTAGTGACTTTAATAAGTCATTGGGCAGTGACTCCTTTTCAAACCCACAGGTGTGTTAGTTGGTTTCACTGTTCTCGCGGCACCTGTGTCTTTCTCGCTGGTCTCTTCTAGCTGTGTGGCCTTCTTGGAAACAATCTAACTTGAGTAATGATTTATGTTTTATCGGTAAAATAAAAAAAACACACCAACAAAAAACACCCAAATTTATCAAACTAGTAAAGTGAAATGCTTTACACACCTGTGCATTTCCGGCTGGTCTCCTCCTTCTTGGAGGAGCTCATGAGTTTACAGTTGAAGTTCTCCTCCCAGTACTCCGCGAACCACACGTTTCTCCTGTTGTTCTCCAGGGTCCGCGACGTGAAATAGGCATCGAAGCCTAGAACAAAGGGGAACGACATTTCCAACCTCAGTGCATGAATTAGGTAAGATGCTTTAACATTAACATTTTGACATACTTTCCATTCCTACGTTCCTGAGAATGAAAAATACACGTGGCCAATGCAGCTGAATAGCTCTGCCTGTGACAAAAGAAGGTACTGATCAAAGTATGACAAATTATTCAGAGCATCAGAACATACTGTACTCCCAAAACATGTCATAAAAAAACAAGGGGGATTGAGCAAAAAAAAAAAACGTTCATAGAGATGATCAAATACATTTTAATAGTGTGTTACCATTGCAATATTAATATTTTGGGTTAATAAATTAGGATTATATAGAACTTTAAGTCACTCCCGTCATGTTGCACAGCCAACCAGAAGAGATGTCCTTAAAAACATATTTGCACCATTAATAAGGATGAGCAAAAATGGCATTTTCTTTTTGTTTAATTCATGTAATAGGCAAACTCCATAATCATAATAAGAGGTAATTCACAACGTCCTGTTTCTCGTGGAAATTAATATTTGAGTTTTAGTCATCCATGAAATGTGGAAGCTGTTACAAAAAAGGGCATAGTACAAAAAGCATGTGGATCTTTGGAAATCGACTTTACAAATAGCTATGAATAAATGCATGGCCAACACTAATTGCTTAAACTGGTTGCATCCTGGGATATGTCTCTAAAACGAATTACATACCACTTCTATTCCAGCAAATAGCAAAATGTGTCCATGTCAATGGAAGACGTGTATATACTGTACACGACATATAACATATGCCAGTAAAATGTTATATCTAAAATAAAACTGAACTGCCTTTTGTATAGCCCTCTTTGTTATCTAGGCCACACTGTTGGCGATTTCTGTCATGTTAGACCACCAGGAAAAAAAAATGGGCTCCTAAAGGAAAAGATTGAGACGTCTATGAGAAGAGGCCCTTTTATCTTGAAGTGCTCCTTAATCATCCTCCTCATAAGTGTCTTCTCATATTGATAGGCAACGGGGGTCCCTCTCTCCGGAGCTGAAACTGCGCACATGCCCTTGACTCCACCTCTCTCTTATGTCACCAGCACATAAATATAAATTTTCGGTCTAAAATTAGAACTTTGACCTCTGTGAGACTCCAACAGTCGGGAAACCCTGCTTTGTGAGGCAAAGAGAGTGCGGGGAGAGGTGTGCGTGTGTGTGTGTGTGTGTGGGGGGGGGGGCTGCCCATGAAATAGAGATGTGAATGGAACTTGAAAAGGCTCCATTATACAGAGACTCTCGATTCATAATTCAATGTTTTTTTATGATCTCCATAAGCACTGGAGTCCCTGGAACGGAAGAGGTGCCATTTTTTTTGGTCTCCCTCTCGCTCTCTCTGAGACACATATTCGCCTGAGAGCATGAGATGGGCAGCGATAGGCAATGACGTCAACTCCTTGCGTACCTCTTTTTCTATCGTTGCCCTCGACACTGTTAGTTAGAAACAGAAGACAAGAAAACATGTTTTATTGATCCAGTACTGTCCGTGTGGTTAGACAATACATTTGTCTTGCTTTTGTTTACACGTTCAGGTATTATAGCCGAATATCACAGGTCTCAAAATGCAGTGGACATGCAGGTCTACCCTCGAGGTACGCAATTCACCGCTTCACAAAGACAATTGTGCACGTGAGCGCTTTTGCGGGCTGCGTTTTCATGTGTGCCGACGTCTAACCTGACCGTTCATATATGCGTGGCTGCTCCATGGACCATATTCACGTGGAGTATGATATGGTGGTGTCAGAATGCGGTCATAACGTGTAGGTGGGAAAGACACGTCCTGCATTGGGGGTTATGTGCGGACCCGCATTGGTTCAGAACCGTGACCCGCTTTCAAGTTCAAGTCGCCCACTCACATTCACACACCCAGGTATTCAACACACACACACACACACACACACACACACACACACACACACACACACACACACACACACACACACACACACACACACACACACACACACCCACCCACACATAGACACCCATAACCCCTTAATGCCATAATGCATAGGGATAAGTTTCCTGCATCTAAATCTGACAACGTAGAAGGCTGTAATGCTCTCAATAGAATTGGACATTCTACGCAGACAATGCCGGGTGTGGTTAAGTCGATGTTTACCATAAATCATAGTGTTTTCAATCCCGTCGACCTATATCCCCCTCAACATAGGAGCCTAAGTATTAATGCATTTGAACGAAAACAACTTTTTCTTGCCTCACATTTGGACAAACGTGTTTTATATTTTCGGAAAGTATGTCAACTCAAGAGTATGTCAACACATTCCTTCACGACTCCTCTTGAGTGTTCAGCCTGCACAGCAGTGAGAGATAACCCGCACTAATTGGGATTCTGCTGCAGCTCCGGGGGGGGGGGGGGGGGGGCAGAAGAAAAATAGATTATTGATCTGGGCCGACTGGATCCAAAGTGAATAGACCCGAACCTTGAAGAGCGCCAGCGCGGCCCCCGAGGTGATAAAAGATGGATCTGAGCGGCCGACACGCGCCATAACCGAGGGGACTCCGCCTGTGTGCGTGTGTACTGGGCCCTCGCGCCTCTGCTCCAGGCCGCGGGAGGCGCGCCCGGGCGCGTGCACGTACTCAGCGCGAGCGTGGACTGGGATGCCGCGAAAACACGCGGCGGCTCACTCACTCGCCGGCACGGCGGCTTACGTTCACGGACGCACCGGGAGCGGAGGTTGACGTTCACGGGGCCGAGTCCCCAGCAGTCCCCTGCCCACCAGCTGCGCAAGCGCAACTCGCTCTCCCACCCCGCCACGCTCCTATACTGTCCTTCGCTCTGGGCTGGTGGTGTGTTCCGCGACCGTCGTCGGGTTAAACGCCGCCCTATGCCTGGGGCGAGCGAGGCTAGCCGAACAGGTCGCCACGCCTCGCTGAACAGGCGCTCACGTGTCACCAGCCATTCTGCTCTGCCCTGCCACGTCCATCACAGCACGCTCGGCTGGCCTTCCCTCGCAGACTCTGTGAGCCGCTTCAAAGCTCAGGGGCCTTTTCTTTTGAACCCGTACATTTAGGGCATTTTGACTCTGTTGGGACTGAACAGTGGGGAGACGGACAGGAGTCTGAGGGAAAGAGAAAAAAGGCAACAAAACAGCGTGAGGCTAGATTCAGACCCTTGCATTTGACAGAGAGACTGGCCAACGGTTGTCCCAGGCGAGCGTGGTAGGGCACAGTGGCAAATGGCCTCCTGTGCCCGGGCTATCGAGAATCTGAATGTGTTCAATTCAAATTCCCTCCACTTAAATTGTGACAAACATTTACATCGTGCAAGTGGGGCGATAGACACTTCAGGGGCTTCAGTATTTACCATCAATTTAAATCTTGTACATCGGAATAGGCCGGACGATAAAACATAATGTCCTTGCAAAGATGTTTTTTTAACCATTACTTTTACGTTCTGTCTGTTATGCCACTTCAGTCTGTGATCATGTCACCGGGCATGGCGGTGAGGATACGGAGGAGGAGAGAGTTGCCCAGGGCCACTCGTTTCAGCTTTAATGGAGGTCGGGCGGACTGTGAGGGATTGTGGGCGGGTATCGGTCCCATCCCAGACGAATACGCTTCATCAGCAGCAAACTCCAAAAAACGCACCACCAACTCCACTGAGCCCAAACCTGGCATATGTGTGGCACACATAGTGAGGCTAGGTACACAATAAGCCTCAGCTCAATGACTAAGAAACTGACAGTGGCTGAAAAAATCTCAATCATCACATACTTGTATTTTTTAGGGCTTGGCATGCCTATTGAATTACTGCTCCATAAATGTTTTCACAAATCCAGGAATTCATTAGCATCATATTTTATACATTCTTTCATATAGAGAGATGTTTGGTTGTTGAAATATCCATTTTCATACCTGCACGTGAAAATAGTGAAGGTTTGATCTTCAAAACTATAGACAGGATGTATTTTTACTCAAATCCTCTTAGTTGAGATATGACATTCTGACATATTGTCAGAAACCGACATCTAAAGTACTACAGCGACGAGAGAGGCCATTTAATCAATAGACTAACAAGCCTCGGAAGTGAATGAGTCGAGGAGAGAGTGAGCGATTGAGTCGAGGAGAGATGGAAAGAGAGAAAGCAGAGAAAACTCTGGCTAATAGCTACTGAAGTATGCATACAATTATCTCAAGCCTGGCGGACAATGCATTGCTCCAAATTACATTCTGATTAATCAATTAAATTTAATGAAATGTACTCATTCTTGCCGAGGTGACGGTTGAGCAACAGATGTGTTTGCATTTAACTTACAGCAATCCTTTTAATCTTGTCTTTTCACACTCAGGAATAGTTTCTTTTTTCTTTCAACCCTTTTTCTAGCGTACTGTGTGTCACCTGAGTGGACGTCTACAGGGCTCACATCAGGTTTGTCTGCTGGTGAATGGGCACACTCAGCTAGCGAAGGGTAGAGTTAAGATAGATCTGTGCAGAGGTTATATAGGTGCACCTCATGAAGACAACCCTAAAACGTTGCCTTTTGTATTGTGGAGTGAACAAGAAGGAGTTTGAGAGAGAGAGAGAGAGGGAGAAGGAGGAAGAAAGAGGGAAAACGAGAGTGAGAGTGTAAGAGAGATAGATGTGTCAGTAAGGGCTGGATAATTGGTTGGAAAAGTGTAGGAAAAAAAGATAATTGTGCTGTTAGGCTCATAATGAGAACCACTTTAAGTCAAACATATTTTACGACGCTAACACAAATGGGATAGTTTGGTAAGTTTTATGTGCCGCGCTGAAACAAATGATGTGCTCACAGTAACAGTACCAAATCCACCGGTGCTGTCAGAGCCCATGCTAACAGCAGATGGATTTTCAGACATCAAGTTTTAGCTGGCCCCCAGGGTTTAGGTTTTACCTATGATCTGTTCTGTGTTGAAGACCATTTTTAGTTGCTACCCTATACATGCTGGATACACTAATCATAAGCCTCCAATTACAATTAGGAATCCTAAATTGCTGCACTAAAGATAACATGAATTGATGAGGGTTGTTGTATGTCCTTTCAAGCAAGCAGTTTTTAACAGGTTTCTTCTCCATGGTTTGAAAGCACCTTTTCTTTCAAATCAATGGTCCGGTGTCTCTTGGGGCTACAATTAAAGCCTAAACAATGACGGCTTTTTTTTTCTTCTTTTTTTTTGTACTCAATTTAATATGGCATTGCAAGGACAATTGGGCGATTTAAAGGAAACGTGTTAAATTAATATTTGATAATGCAAATACTGTTAGTAAATAAAGCACTACATAATGAAATACATTTAATGAAATCATATAAATACACAATTTAAGATTTCATTTAATTTATCACAAAAAAAAGATTATTTATTTATATCCCTTATCAGATTTCTTGTAAAAATAATATCGTATTGTATTCTATTTTACTGTAGAATTGACTGTAACTAACAAATTGAACTGACACACCGCCATCATGTGGGTCTTCAACTGTGCCACCAAGGCCAAGAACGGAACCTGATCAGGTTCCAACCGGATCTGAGCCCTCCGATAACTCTTAACCACAGAGAGACGTCGAAGTCAAAACAAAGAACACCAAAGTATTCCCAAAGCTCGTTTCCAACTTCCCAGCCTCTCTTCTTCCTCAAACAAACCATGACATAACAAACCAAATTGAGGCAAGAAACTCAATCTACACTCAATGAATTATTTGCTGACTCTGCCACGTAATAAATTAACAGACCAGTCCATTAAAACCCACAGAAAATGTGATGCGCCCTAAGAGTACTGCTGGATGACTTTCCAGTGTGTCTGTTAGTGTGCGGGAGTTTTTGCTTGCACAAGTGGGTGGCATTTTTAACAGCGTCGAAATGAGAGCACTAATGAACTTTTTGAACCGCTACAAGCGTCTCCTGCTGAGGCAGAGCCCCGCCAGTCGACGGAATCGCCCAGTGCCACAACAACAGGCAGCCCCCAGAAGCCGGGTGCAGTCAGGGGGCACGGCTGCAGCCCCACAAACACTGGGCTCCCACTAATGGAACAAATTAAAACTAAGCGGCCAGGATGAAATGCCAACGAGATAAGGGCTGGTGCGGTGGTGTGCGGGAAAACAATACCAAAGCCTTTTAAAGCCATAATTTAAGATAGGGCTAATCCTTCATTTGGAAGGGATAGGGAATCTATTGAGCTGATTGTTTGTCGGGTTTGGGGCAGGGGGGATAATATTCTTACATGTTGAATTACAAAGGGCTGGCTTTCCGGACAATGATTCATTTCACAAGTTTTATCTGCTAGCCTATGAAGAGGAGAAGGACAAGAGGACCCCCTGGCTAGAACCGGACAATTCCAACCACCGCTTATCATCGGCACAGGTAAAGCAAGTCACATCGAAATGTCCACCTGCCACGGTCTACTTCTTAGGCGTTGAAAGTACTTGGTGAAGGAGGCGAAACGCTTTGACCAGAGTGCGAGAGAGACGGACAGGAGGGCCGGAGGGGGGTGGGTGGGGGGGGCAGAGAGGAAGGTGAGAAGCACCGGCGATCGACGCCGCGATCAGTGTCAGCACCCAACCGTCTCACCCCCTCCCACCCCCTCTTCCCGTGTCGACTCCACGCCGCCTCTCACGCCAGCGCTGAAGGCATCCATAGTGACAGGCTGCCATAGAGCTTTCAGCCTGACTTAGCCTAACCGCTGCAATGAGCACACCGGCCACCACCAGCCAGGCCAAAGCTGGCTCCGCCATAGGACACGGCATCACTAGACGTTACACCTTGTCCGGGCTCACTTTGCCGGGGTGCATCCTTGGGGCACGGCGGACAGAGGATGAGGTCCCGGCCCTGAGCTTGGTGAGAGCAGTCCCAGTGAGACGGACAGGGAACAGCCCGGCCCGCAGTTTCAACTTGATCCAGGAGCATTGAGTGTCACCTTCCATTGCTCTCCTTTGTCTAGGGAAACACATACGGTAATATATACTTTATGCTCCCCTTGAATATTGTTGTCTTGGATACATATAGTACTGCCACATAGGAAACAGCAACACAAGTCTTATACACCACGATGGGCTAGTTGTAGTGTATCATAGTGCTAGTCGGTCTGGGAGTTTGCTGTAACTCTATGGTTGCGGTCGGATGTGACTTGTTTGGGATGTGTCATGTCTGACCTTTTTCAAGTCTCTTTTTTTTCCCCCTTTCCCTTTGTGAAGGAAGGGAAAAAAAACTTTTGAAAGGTAAGACAAACAAGGGAAACAAGAGGAAGTACAAATGCTGTTGTATAATGTCATGGGAAACTGTGAAAAATAGGCACTTAACAACAAACCTGCAGCAGGAGTCGTGCTTCGAAAAACAAACATATTGACCTTTTCAAACAAAAGCCCCACAAGATATAATTCTGTCATCCATGCCAGCTCGGTCTCTGTTTATGTTGAGACGGGCAAATTATGAAAACAAACCGTTCTCAGAACGTATAAAGGCATCAAACAAGCCGAGAGATGTGACACTGTGACTCTCCCATCACCTACGTCAGCGGAGATAGTGAGTAATGTGCTGTTGTTGTCGTTGCTGTTGTGGTGGCCATTCACACACTTCAAAGGGGCATCACCTTCTCTCTTGGTTTGGTAGAAACTGTGAGCGCCATTTCACGTGTACAGCGTAGCCACATCGAACACAGCCCAATTTATCTTGGCTCAGACTTCAGAAGCAAATCGATGCCATGTCGGTACTGTGTGAAGCTATGGGAAGTCAACCTACATCAATAATGCATGCTCTCCTGAATATTCACTAAGGTCTCATACTCTCTTTCACTCTCTCTCTCTTTCACTCTCTCTCTCTCTCTCTCTCTCTCTCTCTCTCTCTCTCTCTCTCTCATCATCGCTGTTGCTCTAGAGTGGGTTAACAAGAGGCATGTTCTTTTCCCATTAACTTTCCTCTTAGTGGTGCTGCCAGGCGGTCGCATGACAGGGCAGATTCATCTTGGATGGAATGGATCATGTTTTAAACATGGAGCCAGATTAAAATCCACTGCCATGCTATCTCCCTAACACACACTGCTGGCTGGGGGAAAAGCTTGACATAGATTTGGAGGCGAAACAAGAGGAGAGAAGAGGATGGCTTGCGTCTCTATTTCTTGCCTTCTATCTGTCTGTCTGTCAAGTCTCCTTTTATATTCTTTCAGTCTGGCTTTGAATCACTCTCCCCCCCATGGCAAATTGTGCATGCTGATTTAATTCTGTATTTCTATATAATTAGCTGTATGGAGAAGGACAAGTGACAACCCAGAAACACACAAACTTACAAACACACACATGTACACACACACACACGCGCATATATACACACATACGCACACAGAGACAAACTATTTCCATCCAGCTTTCCGCTAGCCTACTTTACCAGCCCCTCCTCTGCCAGAGCACCACTCCCCTTCCATCCAGTGAATTCCCACGTTCCTTTATCTCCTTCCAACAGGCCGGAAGACAAAGTATTTTGGGCTGAAACAAACCAGGACTCGGCGGGGGGAAAAGAGAGCCTGGCCACTCCCTGCAGACTTTCCATGGCGTCCTGCTCTGGGACTTGGAGACGTCGGTCACACCCTCCATGGCAGAAAGTGATATGAATAAAGGGGAATTGTGTTATATTGTTATTTTGATCACCTGCAGTATTCCAACATGTTGTGACAAGGTCACAGTCACTGGTCAGGCCGCTGTGATGTAACACATTCAGTGTATCTGCGTCGTTCAACACGGGCTAACTCACAGTCACTGGTCAGGCCGCTGTGATGTAACACATTCAGTGTATCTGCGTCGTTCAACACGGGCTAACTCACAGTTTGTGCTGGCAGTCCTTGCCCTTCTGTAGCAGCTTTGTAAAGTGGGCAATGGAGACTGAGTAATACACAGAGTCAATTCAACCACAGTTCCATCACTGTAAAAAGCCCCCCCCCCCCACAAAAAAAACCTGTTTCAGAAACCTCAGAGGGGTGGCTTTAAGAGGGGAGATATACAAGAGGCTGTGAACGGGGTCGCCTACCTGTCCGGCCTGATTAACCGGGTAACAGTTTCCTTTGTACCGCCACCCACACGGCAGCCTGTTTCAGACCCCTCGGAGGGGCAGCAATATCCCGCCCAGCAACAAGTGATGGAAACGCGTGTCGCATGGGTAATTGACTCTGCATGAGGCATTCATCACGACGGGGGGAGTTTCCATGCAGCAGGTGTCCTCTCTGTTGCAGGGAGACATTTTCGAGCCCAAAGCCATCAAAAAGGCGGGGTGCACACTGATACACACACACACATATACACACAAGGCCACACAAACAAACCTTTCCAGTCATGTCTCTCTTTTTCAACACGTTTTTTTCGTTGTCTCTGTCTGCTTTAGTACTGCTCTCTCTCTCTCTCTCTCTCTCTCTCTCTCTCTCTCTCTCTCTCTCTCTCTCTCTCTCTCTCTCTCTCTCTCTCTCTCTCTCTCTCTCTCTCTCTCTCTCTCTCTCTCTCTCTCTCTCTCTCTCTCTCTCTCTCTCTCTCTCTCTCTCTCTCTCTCTCGCCTGGCTGCTCACCTCTCCTCGGGCTACCAGGTTCTCTCACCACCCTCTCTTCCCCCCCTTTCCACCTTCCACCTCTGGGCGTGGAAAACATCCCATTTCCATAAGTCATTAGTCCACAAGGAGAGGACTCTGTTTATTAGGCTCCCCCCTGCGGGCTCCGTGTGGCTCACAGAGAGCTGGCTTAAGGCTGCAAACCCAGCCAACTCACTGAGAAGTGGAAGACTGGGGGGGCTGGACAATAGAGTACCGCGGTGCTCACCTGATATACAGGACTGTGGCTGGAAAGAATGGGCGGTACGTGTGTGATCTACTCATTTAAAAGTAGTGCAAAAGGTCAAAGGAGTGACATGTAAGAATATAAGCTTGGAAATGTTTTGGATTGGCAAATGATTTTCTAACAGGGTTGGAACAAATAACATCTCTTACACAGACGCTGGAGGGATCAATTCGATGGGGAGCGTGTTAGCGGATGTTCTCTGCTGTCGACAGCGACGGCTGTAAACAAATTGAATGCCAAAGCACTACGTCAAATAACGTTTGTCAGGATCCATGCTCTTTTGACGTACGATATACATCCAAACGCGCTTTGCTATTTTAACAATGAACGGTCTACGAGATCAACCGTAAAGCCCGTTCTAAAAATGTGTGTGTGTGTGTGTGTGTGTTACCCCAGCTACAAGGGGCTCCTCTGACAGCAGCCGTGTTACATTACCGTAACACGGCCAAAGTCCAAGACTCACTCTCACTCTCACACACACACACACACACACACACACTCCATGCCAACCTACCGCTGATGGTGGCCCTCTTGGGCAGGATGGTGACGGCTCCGATGGCAGCGTCCTCTAGCTGGTGGATGGGGCTGTTCTTAGCGCCCCAGCTGTCCGAGCCGATCCACAGGAAATGACCCACCTGGTCGGCACGCTTACTGGCGTTCAGTACTCCCCTGTAGGTGCATTTCAAACAAACACACACACATTAAGGAACACACACACACATCGGTACAGACACACACCAACAGAAGGAGATAGACAGGAGTATCCCCAGGTGTTTGTCTGTGGACAAGACATACAAAGGAGATATTGCAGTGTTTGTGCACAAATATGGAGGCAATGTGTTGTATTAGCTTTTCTATTCCCTAAATCTTGGATATATCTAGCATTGCAATCACAGTTTGGGTTTTGCCTGGAGCATAATGTATGGTATAAATAAATACAGCTATCCACACAACTTCAAAACATGTTGCATTTCCTCCGGGCTGAGCTATCTGGACGAGTTAGAAACAAACCAGGAAACATGATGAAAAGACAATCCCTCTTTAAGGCTAGAGACAAATTTGCCATGGCAACGCAGTGGCTTGTTTAGGCCTGAGAGAATAATGCTCCAGGCTAATTATAGGATGCATGTTAGATTTCCCGTTGCTAACATAGGTGTTAATCTTATAAGGACGGTAAGTCGAGGTAAGTCAGGAAATAAGTTGCTTAAGTGGCCACCTTGTGTTGTGGGACAGTAAGGAGCCAAATTCAATACATTAATGCAATGCACAACACTACTTTAGACTAGAAACGGAAGTGCTAGCTATCCATCAAATAATTCTTTTTTATTAAATTTATCAGGGATTTTTAATGAACTATTATTTATGTTTTGCATGAATTATTTCATACCTTACAGTGTACAGTGAGTAAATTAAAAGGGAAAACAAATATTTAGGGGGTTTATTCTGGGGGAATGCATGTGTATAAGTATATATGATCAAATATTCTTTCCATGTGTTGTAAATGATTATCACAAAACAATCAAAGTGTGATAATCCACATGAATCATCTTCAAAGTGTGTGCTTGGTCTGTAACTTCGGAGGTGCGCAGTGAAACGTCTTTCTTTTTTTCATTTGGTCTCACCGTATGTCTTCGTCACTGGCGAAGAGGAGGACCGCTCTAGCGTAGCGTGTGTCCATCAACAGACGGATGGTCTTGTCAAAGTGTTCCGTCTTGTGCTCGTGGGGAATTTTTAAGGACTGGGCGATGCAGATCCCACCTGCAGACAGAGACGGAAACAGGGACAGGAAGCCATCGTCGATTACTCCTCCACACAAACAAAACTAGTGGCCCAAGGTAAACAGGAGTCGGATAAAGCCAACCTTTTGGTGTGAAATTAGATGAACTACCCCAGCTCTTTAAAAACGCAAACACCCGTTCACGTCTTTCTTCCTGTTATACTATTGCCACAGTGTTCTCTCTCTTCTCACCACACCGAACACCATTAGCCTGCTCTCCCACACACGGAGCGCAGACTGTGCCTGTGCTTGTTACCGGCTCACCTCAGCGACGGTGAAGACAATGTGTCCATCCATGTATGACCCGTGCTGAGGCGTCCGTCGCCCCCGCCCCTCTAGGCCAGATCCTGCTGTAGGCCTTCCCCCTACTGTGTTTACGGTCACGTGAGCTTCTGATTCCCGCCGACATGGATTGGACGGGGTGTTGACGGCGACCACGTGGGTCCGTGCATCATCGCCTACATACAAGCTGTGTCTCAATTCAGGGGCCGCATCCTTTGAAGGACGCGGCCCACGGAGGCACGCCTTTGTAGACCGCCAAGGCCGAACGGAGCATTGTTTAGTTACATTAAACGAGGCAGTCTGGTCTACTGAGGATTTCCTATTTGCTTCACCAGCTGTTCCCGCCCTTACGCTTGCGCCATGACACTTGTATTCAATCATCACCGGCGCGCAATGGATTCTGGGATTGGTTGGGCCGCGAAGGATCCAGCAGTTGCATCCTCCAAATTTGGGGAGAGAAGGCCGCATTCCTCGGACGCATTTGAAGGAGCCTTCGAAATGGGACAGCCCTGGCGCGCCACCGTGACGTATTCAGTCTTCACATGCAACCTTCAAAGGATGCGACCCCTGAATTGAGACCGAGCTATAGTGCCTTTAATGTGTAGACACGGCTAGCTGTATGACCGTAAAGCACTGTGCCAACAGTGCACCGAGTAATTGACTGGACATTGTGACGGGTATGGAAGGTTGCCATGTCCTCTAAGCAGAGTCAAACGCTCGAGTTAATCCTCTGCAGCTTTTTATTTTATTTCTAAAGGCCGGCGTGTGCAGTCAGTAGACCCAAAGGTGCGGGTAGAACTTAGTCGATAAAGTCACCAACCACAGCAGAACTTTCACGCTTAGTGGAATATTATGCTTGTGTTTGGCCTACTGCCTTTATCCCCTGATGTGTCTGTCTGGACGGAGTGTTACTATGGAGGGCACGCAGTTAGAACATAACGCACCTCAATAAGGATTTTCTTTACTGCTTTACTTTACGACTTCCCTGCTAAGCTGCTAGCGTAGCTTATACCGGATCGATACTCGTTAGCGAACGCTTCACTTTGCCAGAGCACTAAAAACCATTGGGAGAACACTGTAAACCTGCAGGTAACAGGAGTGACTGGACACCGTGTCAATATGCAAGGAGTTACATCTACCCAAGAAAGACCATCCAACGGCGGCCCACTGATTTAACATGAAAGACTCAACTGGACAACGCATACACCCTGGGACCGAGGATCCACCTAATGAAAAGATCTTGTGGGTTATTGCCTTCGATCCGCAAAGTGATGGAGTCGACAGAGTGTCAATGTTAAGGGGACATGCGGACTTACAACGTCATGTAAACCCAGGCAGTGATAATCCTCTTGTCATCCGTTTCTTTAGAGGACAGCCCTGAGCTAACAATTTGTGGTGGGATAGAACAGACAGCTAGCCAATAACTAGGCCATTTCCAGTTCTAATGCCATTGACCAACAGTGAACAGAGGGGGCAGGTTACACCTACAGAGCACCTTTCTTCATTGTTCGGAATCTTTCTCAATCTCAAAAGAAATCTTAATCTCAATAACTCCTATATGCTGTAGGGAACTCGTGAAGCTCTTATTATTTTTTGTGGAGAACCAGTTGAGAACCTCTCTTGGAAATGGATAATTCCACGGTACCTTGGACATCTTATTTGCTTCAGTGAGGTATGCTGAATCAAACATCATTTTGCAGTGAAGAGTCTTTAATTGTACGATTGGAGTGTGTTTTGATGGACATTCTTAACCTCCAGGGTAAGACCGACCTTTGAAAACACATCTCTTCACTGGAGATGTCTCTGGCTGCGGACATAAACCTGAGCTGTCCCGCCCACTTGCATTGACCTGACGTGATTCAATTGGTCTGTCAGTAGCTATTAGCTGACCAATTAGAAAGCGTACCGAGGCCGGTCGCGGACGGGGCGCCAAGAGATGGGGGCAAATCGAATGAGACAGAGCCAGTAGACAAGTGTTGTTATTAGCCCTCCCAGCGATGAATTTAATTAACGGCAAAAATATACCGGTGTGGTCCCACCTTTGTGTGGATGTAAATCAACAAGTTTGTGTGTGCGGCCACGTTGAAGTGTATTTAATTCAATGGTCGTGGGACAGCATATCCCTGATCGATCCAGTTAATGAATTCACGTTTAATTTAAAGTTGCATTATGTGTGTAACCATATAATTAACCTCCTCACCTTAATTTGATTTAACAGCTTAAAGTTAGCCTCAGGCCTGTGACGTGGCAACCAAAAAGACCGGAGTGATTTGAACCGAGAACATGCCTCCACGGCATATGGGGGTCTGCCAACACGTCAAAAGAGCCAGTCATGATTCACGCATTCCCTTCGGGCATTCATGGCACCCATAGTTTGCGTGAGTAATCGGCATCCTCGTGAAAGTTTTATGAACATGTATTAACTGGTGGGAACACGGTAGAGTAGGACACTTCTAGGTATAATATTAATAAACGGTAGATGTAAAAAATAAAAATAAAAAAAATAACTATGTGAGCATGCAGAAATGCACGGGGTTGGGCAGAAATTCGATCAATTGAACAGAACCTGAAACGCTGTACGGAATGTTATGTCAACAGTACATTGCTCTCCCTGGCTGTGGCTGTCCGATGAATTATTCCTCCTCTCTCTTTTTATTCCTTTCTTCCTCTCCCCATAACATCTCACTTCCCTCGCTCCCTTTCCTATGCCTCTGTGTTTGCTGCCGATGAGTGAACAGAAGGCAAGGAGATCTCCTCTCCCGTGCATTCCAGCCGGAGAATTAGTCTGATAGACAGCCAGCTTTAATTGGTTCTTCAATGCCTGTTGATGTATTACGTTTTTCATCCCATTGCTTTCGAGAGCGATTGGGCCACCTTGGGAAGGATAAATGTTTAGCATTCACCTCCTCTCGTCATTACCGACTGCAATTTAGACACTTCTCTCTCCTTTACTCCACCTGAAGAGGAGCCGTGCTGTCAGCGTAGAATCCGTCGGCTGGTAAAGCTGCAGTCCTCAACTACTGGAGGAACCACGGCAACGGCTTCGTCACTTAAGGGCGGGTACTTCACGTTCGGCTTTTTTAGAATTGCTACGCGGTTTCTTTTGACGAGCCTAAGGATCGAACATCACCCTCGATTGAGCACTTTATGATTGCAGTAGCCCAGCAGTAGGAGGCCCTACATCTCCCCATACAACGGATTTCTCCATCCCCCCACAATAGACAATCTTGTGGAAGAAAACAGAGTCTTCGGGTTCTTATAGTATGTAACATCAGGTTGTAAGAATTAATTCAGAGTTACATCATAACACAATCATGGACAAAGGAAATAAGACTCGTTTATCGATGGGCCCTCCTATGAACATTACTACCCGATGAGGGGGGTTCACTAACTAGGTGGAGAGCGCGACAACTTATATGTTAACCAATACACGTTAATTATGCAAATCATAATATAGAAATATATGATTACTTCAACAATACTGCATTGAAGACCAAAATCAATGCACATTTCAAGAACAATATTCTGGTTGTTGTTTTGAATTGTTTTTTGACGCCTCAAACGGCGGTGTCTCTCCTGACGCTCCCATATTATTTTCTTTTGATAGCTACTGAGAGACAGTGTCTATCTTCACTGCAATCAGCACGGTGCGACTGACTTAACACGGGCTCCCGCGGTTTCAAACGGAGATTTGAGGGTCTTGCTGTTAAGCTGAAGACAAAGCAGCTACGGTCTGTCTGGTGTAGTGCTTGGTTATACCTTTTTATTGGCAACATCAAATATTTGAAACATGTCTCTTCCTGCCACGTCGTTGCGGCGCTCCGAAAAATTACATAGCGTGATAGCACTGGGCTTTGAGTCGCTATTTCTGCATAGGATGGTTAACGCAGTGGAAATGTTACAATGAGTAGAAAATAAAAGAAGGAAGGAAGCAAAGAAGCAAGGAAGGGAAGAAGGAAAGAAAGAAGGAAGGAAGTAAAGAAGCAAGGAAGGGAAGAAGGAAAGAAAGAAGGAAGGAAGCAATCAAGGGAGGGAGGAAGGAAGCTTTAGCGAGTGAGGACTCCGTACGTACAGAAAAAAAATCCACAACCAGCTTGTCTCGCAAGAAATTACGATGCTTACATATCTCACATTTAAATGAGCAGGATTTAATGTATTTACGCTGGGTGGGAACTGCTTGACATGGGCCTCACATACCTTAATGAATAAAACATCTGGCATTCAGCGTGCACTGGTCAACTCTATAGCAACTGCTATCTCATAATGATATCTCTGTATATTTCCATCCATTTCTGAGCATGCTTCAGCCTGAATCTAGTGTGGGTGTTCATGCGTGCGTGCGGGTGCAGGCGTGTGTGTGTGGATGTGTGCATTTTTGGTGTGAAATCGTTACATTTTGATGTTTTTTGAAAGCAGAGTACCTTGATATGTATATTGGTTTGCATATGATTTACATTTGCATACAGGGTTGATTTGGCCCTCTGCTGTGCTTTTACATCTCTCTTTCTCTCTCTCTCTCTTACATACGCTAACACAACCACACACTTATGCATTGTGTTCCCATACAGTCTATGGACACATGGCAGTATAAATGGACATTGAGTGACAGTCAATAGTCAGCGGACATGAATCATGAGACAGCTGTGTATTATCCTGGCACACAGACCACGGTGCTATTGTCTGACTCTAGCTGATTGACCTGTCTGGAGGTCTGGCAATCAGAAACAGCAACGTGCACACCCACCTAAGACAAACAGCTGTTGTGCAAAGTGTATGTGTGTGGGTGTGTCATGTTAAATGCTTTTTTTTTTTTTTCATCAATATCTATCTTAAAATATATATCGCTTCATTCCGGGCAACACTGCCGATAACACGAGAACATTTCTTATTACAGTGTGCAGACCACATGTTCACACACACACACGCGTGCAGTCCACAAGGTCCCCATCGATCGCATGGTAATTCCCCTTCTCCCCGCTTCAGGGATCGATATCTTAGCAGTGAGATACGGCCGATACCCCCTATAACAGGTGCGTGAGGTCCCAGAGCAGAAATGGAGCGCCGCGCGTTTACACAGACGCAGCTCCTCCACGCTATAACCAAGCCCTGCTGTGCGGCACATCCCTCTGCGTTCCAGCAGACCCTGCTGTCAATCCGGAGCCTAGCCACCATTGGACGGACAGGTGGGGAGCCAACGCAGAGGGGGCCTGAAGGTATGGACAGACGTGGAGTATAATCCGCCGTGACGCCTTCACAGCGTCGAATACGTTGAAACGTGAGCGCGTGCATGATGTGAACATGGAACCACTTTGGAAGGAGCTGTCAAAGAACCCGGTTCTTATGGTTGAAATTCAGTCGAGTAGCTGTAGTGCTGCTCCCCATG
The DNA here is from genome assembly GCA_017639675.1 of Aplochiton taeniatus. Classification (NCBI taxonomy): domain Eukaryota; kingdom Metazoa; phylum Chordata; class Actinopteri; order Galaxiiformes; family Galaxiidae; genus Aplochiton; species Aplochiton taeniatus. Next base: position 8,691,340 of record CM030173.1, on the reverse strand, counting down.
CCTATGAGGGCGTATTGTGTAACACCCTAATCCTTGTCAACAGCATCGTGTTCAAATTTGGTGAAAAAAAACTGCGTAAAATGAAAATAATCATGATAACGAGCGCTAATAGGATTCCGCTTGGTTTTCATGAGGCCTCTGGTCCATCCGACCGCTGTGTGTCGACCGGGTGTTTGTGTGGCAAGACGCAGGGATCTGTTAGAGCCGAGCCCCTCCAGCAGGCCCCTAGGGCGGATAGGAGCCGGCAGACCGTAATCAGCATATCGGTCCCTCAAAGCCCCGGACTTATCACCTCCTCCCCGGGGCGGCTTGGCACTCTTTCCCACTGTACACCCTTGGCCCAGCCCCATAACGTATCGGCATTACCCGTGACTAAATATTGATCCAAGTCATCATTTTGGCACTCATCTTTGCTTGCGAATCCGCCGCAGGCAGTGGGCTGAGTTTCGTTCTGTATCCACGGCGACTAAGGTCTCACACAGTCGGCAGTGAGATGTGTGTGCTTCTCTCTCTAGCCAAACTGAGCAGTCAGGGAGTCTGTGACCAACAAGATGGACTGGACCAACAATGGCGTAACAATCACCTTATTTAATAGTTGATTTCTGCTGTGCGTGGCTTGTGTATTATATTCAAAGTTTGTCAGTTTCCATGTGGTTTTGCCACTGTACGGAAACAGCAGACTACCTTTGCGTCAGAATTGCCATGGAAAACAAAGGGCACACCCAATTTTCCGAGACATGGCATTGAGAAGAAGTATTTTAAAATTCCTTCAACGTACACAAGCCAGTAAGTTGGAAAGAACACAATGTTTTACAATGACCGGACAAAAGACAACTGAAGAGACAACAGGCTTGAACACAAGAACTAAAACACAGGAGAACCAATCAACACAAAGGAAACCAGGTGGAAACAATGAGACTAACGAGGACAGGTGAAACTAAATGGACACAGACCAGTGGAACTGGACCGGAGTAAAACCACGGCGCAAAGATTGTAATGGACATAACTAAATAGTGCGTAGGAATAGAATAGAACAGAACACAACAGAACAAAACAGCATAGAATAGAATAGAAAATAAACCATAAACCATACAAATAAAAAAGATTAGCATAGAACGGAATAGAAACAAACAGAAAGGAAGATACATTTTGTTCTTCGTACGTAGTACGTTCTGGCATGCTAGAATATATATATATATTTTTTTTTGTCTGTCATTCAGAAAAAGTCCTGTAATTCAGGTTTATGCTTGTTATACTCTGTCTTCACACTTGGCGACTCACTCAATCAAACTCAATAGCCATGACAACAGGCGGCCATTTGAAGTTCAGAGGTGCATCACGACACCAAGAAAGAAAGGCAATCCACCAGCTAAGCCCTGTGTAGTCCTCAGGGAGACTTGTTCAAAAAGGCCCGTCCATTTTGTCCCTAAAAAAAGGCATTATGACCTCTTTCCATTTCCTGTCGTCTTGGCTAACCGTTCTAAAGAAAAAACAATGAGGACATCAAGGAAATCACAACGCGTGTAGAAGACCTGTCAGTCTTATCGTCTTTGTTCTCCCTTTTGCACTTTTGTTTCTCCCTTCCTCTTCCCTCACACTTTCTCTTTCACGTTTCTCTTTTCACATTTCTCTCTCTCTCTCTCTCTCTCTCTCTCTCTCTCTCTCTCTCTCTCTCTCTCTCTCTCTCTCTCCGCCTCACAGACTTTCTTCCTACCTCCATTTCTCTCTCTCTCTCTTCTCTCTCTCTTCTCTCTCTCTCTGCCTCCTAGCATAAGGCTTTGTCCAGAGGCCCAGGACGCCTTAGTCACAACCTCTTAGCAGCTTTGAAGAGGCCCTCAGTGGATCATCCTGCAGCAAACATCTCCAAAGTGGCCTTTGGTTTGGGACTCAAATATGCTTTCTTCCTGTCTGCCATCCTTTCTTTCTTTCTTTCTTTCTTTCTTTCTTTCTTTCTTTCTTTCTTTCTTTCTTTCTTTCTTTCTTTCTTTCTTTCTGTCGTTCTTTCTTTCTTTCTTTCTTTCTTTCCTTCATTGCTGTCTTACTTTCTCCCTTCCTTTCTTTAGACCGTACATTTTTTTTTATTGATTTGTGGTGTGTGATGTATCGATGTGTTGCTTGTCTGTAATGTTGCTGGTCTCAGATGTGTTTTTTAGAGGACGTAGGAGGCTTTGTAATGGGTGGCTGTGTGGTGCGTAATAAGGGAGCCAAATGATGAAACACCCCCCTATTGCACCAGCCCTTTGAACTGGCTGTGCATTGTAGACACTGTACCACACACACACACACACACACTAAAACACACCTGCACACACACATGATCTATTACAAATGTGATGTTTTTGTATTTCATTCTCTTCCTTAAACTCTGTTTCTAACATAAAGACAAATATAAACACACACACACACACACACACAATATAATAGATTTACCACCAAGCTAATATTCTCACAGTCAATTGCTGTTGTATAGAGATTTTCAGATTCTGTCTGCAAGCATGTGTGTGTGTGTGCATGTGTATCTGTGTGTGTCCGGCAGTAGAGTTTGGTGAGAGAGCCTGACCTTGAGGTAGCAACAAGGGGCCATGAGTCATCGGACCTTCCAGAGCAGAATGCTGAGAAGCTGGGCTGGGGCCAACTGCTGGACATCGTACACACACACACGCACACACACACACACACACACACACACACACACACACATAAACACCCATATAAACACCCACATACAAACACACACACATTCACAGACTATGGGGAGGAAGGCAGAGCCATAAGAGTGCCAACCTCAGCAATGCCCTTTACCTGAACTTTGCAGTCAGTGATGAGTTTGATTAGATTATTATAGTACATATGACTCGGACAATGTGCGTCTAGGTCTGAGGTATGAACACAAAATCACCGATCAATAATCGTGAACAATCGGTGTTCACAGTGCAGGAGTAGACACAACTGCATCACAATGCTGTTTTTCCTCTAAGCTAGTAAACGTGTAGCCAAGAATGTGTTGTAATTAGCTACTACCTGTGGCTTTAGTATTGTCATTGTAAACGAACTAACTTCAACTTCCACTTAAACTCAATACACTTTGGCTATTGCCTATTGAAGTGTACTATGTAACATCAACTAAGCTTTTCCCCATGATAAATCGAAGGGACGCAATGAGGAAATGTTTTTAAGTTTATTGAAAAAATCCTGCTTTTAGGTAGCTGGGAAAACCCAGAAGATTCACTCTCTTGCATCACTGGGAAGTCCTTTGCAGTCTGTTGACATAATTAAAGAGATGTAATCTGTCATTTTGCCCAATCCCTTTTACATGAATTTGATGTGATATCCTTTTATCTGTCTGCAGTCTTTATAATAATGAAAGGGGAGTGGTTGGATGACGGTGATGATAGTCATGCAGAAAAGGACTGTCAATCTACAGGACCACAAAGAAAGAGACGCCAGGAAAAGTGCCTCTATCGATTATAATGACTCCACAAGTGAAAGTGGTCCGACTGCAATCTTCCTCTAAGTGGATGTGGGCGTGTGTGTGTGTGTGTGTGTGTGTGTGTGTGTGTGTGTGTGTGTGTGTGTGTGTGTACGAGTGTGTCTGTGCGTGCGTGTGCATATTGTATGTGAGTGCAAAAGAGTGAAGGAAGAGTGCGAGATAGCGCTCCAGAAACGAAACCCGGGAAAACCTCAAGTGATAAAGTAGAAAGAGAGACCCTGTTCGTGGCAATTGGAAAATAACTCACCCCCCAAGCAGCCCACAAATCCGACAGGCGGGACTAAATGGGTCAAGCTGTCTACATACAAACTCCAACGGAGAGGAGAGAAGGGAGAGAAACAAAGAGGGAGGGAATGGGACAAAGGGATGTAAAGGAGATCCAACAGGCTGAAACCTTCTTTTTTCCTGGTGGCCTTAACATAGCACATGTTTAAAGAAAGGGGATATGGCACACCATCATTGGCAAATCCTTAAAGAGATACCACATGACTGTAAGAAAAATGCCTAATACAACACACCATGAAGTCCTATAACCACGGGTGCACTATGTATCTGTCTCCTCAAGACCTGCCAATGCAAAGAACATTAAGGAATAGTAGTATTGTGTCAATCAAAATGCAATAGACTAGGTGACAGTAAGCTAAGCTAAGAATGGGGGGGGGGGTATATATTTTAGGTACTCAGGCTCTCTCTGAGACAGGCTGTCTGGGAAATCGAGCAGCAGCTGTCAGCTGTGTGGGATTTCTGCTGTGTCACAACCACTGACGTCAGGCAGATTTCAGGGGGATGAATTATTAATGCAAAGGGCCCTAAAACACAATCGTAATATTTCTCCTGGGATTTGAAATATCCTGCCGTTAAGCCAGCGAAATGATTGCAACATATCTTCAGCCTACAACTGCCTCTTTGGTGTCTCCGATTTTATCATTCACTTTTATATTGAGGGCTAGCAGGTGGGGGGTGCGTGTGGTTTGAGATGACAATCAGAGATTGTGTACAGCACGTGTGTTTTTGTGTGTGCGGTAGTGTGTGTGTGTGTGTGTGTGTGTGTGTATGTGAGTGGCTGTGGGATGTGTTGGTTGATGCGGAAAAGGTGAAATACCTTTATTTTGTCATCCATCAGTTACTGAAGCATTGGCAAAAAAACGAGTACAAATAAAACTCCTATTTTTACTGCTGGTTGCTCCGGTGTGATTCCAGTAGTTTCTTCATAGTATCATTTTGACCACAATAAGTCTGTGTCTGCATCAGATTTCTCTGATCCAGGCGCCTCCAATATGTCAGTCTGTCCTCTATCAAACGTTCCACGGTGGAAATTCACCAGAAGATGTTGGTGCCTGTGGGGCGCTAAATTGATGAACCATCAAAACACACTTCACTCATTACTAATCAGAAGTGACAGGATGACAGGTCAAGACTCCCGAGGTGTGAAGGAGTGTGTCTGTGTGTGCCTGCGTTTGTGTCAGCCCACCTCCACGTCTTTGAGTCTGTGTGTGTGTGTGTGTGTGTGTGTGTGTGTATGTGTGTGTGTGTTTTCTCTCGCTGACAGGCAGGCCCGCACGCCTGCTTCCACCCCTCCTGTCCTGGTACATAGAGAGAAACAGCTGGGTCTCCCCAACCAATTAGCGAGTCGGAACTGAGGGCCGGGGCCAATCAATGACAAGGCGAGGTCAAACCGGCCAATCAAAGGCAAGGGTGGGTTCAAACAGGCCTATCGGAGACGAGGTGATGCCATCGACAACGTCTGACAGCCCTAATCAGTCGCTCTCAGCAGTAAAACCAGCCGACAGCTTGGGGTCAAGATCATGGCCTGCAGTCCTCCCTCACACAGAGGGTGCTGCCATGGGACTGTGGCTGTGACTTTCACTTCACTCTCCCCTCCAGATACCCTCCCTTCACTCACTCCTACTCCCCCCTCCTCAATCCCCCTCTCCTCTGCTGCGAAGAGAGTTGGCACTGGAACACAAACTGTGAGGCTAATCAAAATCCCTCTCCACTCTAATTGCCCGTCTCCTCTTCCTCCCTCCCCGTCCTCTTATTCAATCCCATGTCTTCTCTCTCGTCAAGAAAAACGGTCTCAACCCTCTCTGTCCTCTACCTATCCTAACTAAACCCCTCTACCTCTATCTCTAACCTAACTAAACTCCTATCTCTATCCTAACTAAACCCCTCTACCTCTCTTTATCTTAAGTAAACTCCCATCTCTATCCTAACTAAACCTCTCTACCTCTATCTCTATCCTAACTAAACCCTTCTACCTCTATCTCTATCCTAACTAAACCTCTCTACCTCTACCTTTATCCTAACTAAACCCATCTACCTCTATCTCTATCCTAACTAAACCCTTCTACCTCTATCTCTATCCTAACTAAACCCCTCTACCTCTATCTCTATCCTAACTAAACCCCTCTACCTCTATCTCTATCCTAACTAAACCCCTCTACCTCTATCTCTAACATAACTAAACTCCTATCTCTATCCTAACAAAACCCCTCTACCTCTCTTTATCTTAAGTAAACTCCCATCTCTATCCTAACTAAACCTCTCTACCTCTATCTCTATCCTAACTAAACCCTTCTACCTCTATCTCTATCCTAACTAAACCTCTCTACCTCTATCTTTATCCTAACTAAACCCCTCTACCTCAAGTCTACCTCTATTCTAACTAACCCCCCTCTCTCTCTACCCTGTTATTCCTCTCCCTGTAAATCTCCAGTTGAGTGAGCTGCACCAGGGACAAAAACTGTGACTTGAGACACATTCATTCACTCTTAGTCCTCGTTCCCCCCGCTCCCCTTCCTGACTCCTCTCTCAAACTGCGAGCGCTGGCACCGAGCGCATAACTTGGACACCTCAAACTTTTCCTGACACTATCCTCTCTGTCCTCTAATACATTTTTCTCTTCCCAGCCATTTTTCTTCTTGTTCACACCTGTCCTTCTCCCTAATTCTCCTCCTCCTCTTCTGTAGCTCCTACCTCCGTGCCGGAGTGCTGCACTGGGGCAAACCCTGTACCCTGACCTGTCGGTGGAAATGCTGAGTATAACTTTTTCACACCCTAACTTTCAAACCCTCTTCTCAAATCATGTTTTCCCCTTCTTAGCTGTTACTACATGAAGACAAAATGTGATCTTTGACCCATCTGCGGATTTTTATAATATTTGGAAAGGGCTATTCATGAGTGTTTCTTGGGCCAAGAAGTAAACAAAATAGAAGAAGCATTTCATGAAAGGAAAATATGCAGTGCTACCCGGCAGCCTCCCTATAAAGAGAGTTGGGGCGCCGTGTGCTCAGCTGATGAATGGAGAGGAAGACTAGGGAAAGACACAGGTAGAGCCTGGAGCTAAACCTTAGCTTGTCTCTCTGTCTGTCTTTCTACCTGCCTGCCTTTCTACCTTCATGCCCGCATGCCTGCCTGCCCACGTACCTGACCTGTCTGTTGGCCTGTTTGTCTGACTGCCTGTCTCCAGGTCCCTCTAACTGTCTCTCTGTCTGAATGCCTTCCTGCCCGCCTGTCTACTTGTCTGTCTGTCTGTATGTATGTCTGTCTTTCTGGCTGTGTGCTTTCATGCATGTCTGTCTGTCTGTCTGTCTGTTTGTTTGCCTGTCTGTCTGTCTCTCTGCCTGTCTGCCTTCCTGCCCACCTGTCAACCTGTCTGTATTTATGTCTGTCTGTCTGTCTGTCCGTCCGTCCGTCCGTCTGTCTGTCCGTCCGTCCGTCCGTCTGTCTTACTGCCTGCCCCCTGCTCCCTGGTCTCACAGGGGGTCCGGGAGCTGGCACGGATTTACAGGCCTTACGATGAGAACACAAGGTAATGACTAGACCACCCTGGAGGTTTAACACACGCACACACTTAAATCAAAACACACAGACACACATAAACACACACACACAAGCCAAAACAGATATCCTAAACCTACCTACACATATCCTAACAAACACACACACACGCACGCACACACACACACACACACACACACACACACACACACACACACACACACACACACACACACACACACACACAGAGCCACAGAGGCACCCAAGTACACAGACCTGCACACACATAAAGATAAATCACAGGCCCACCTGATCTGCAAGCATACAAAAAACACACATAAACAAAGAGAGAGAGAGAGAGAGAGAGAGAGAGAGAGAGAGAGAGAGAGAGAATGAAGGGCATCCACGACTCAGAGAGGCACGACTTCTGCTTGATGATCATTGCATAGTCAACAACAAAACAACAGTAAACGTTTTAAAGCTACCGTTTCAGTGATGGATACCCCCTTGGCTAATGTGAAAGTCATCTACATACTAAGCGAATGAGCTCCCTCATTGGAAGACTGACTGTGCATAGTATCCATAAAAAGTCAATAATGAGTTTGTGATTAAGTGGGACCCAGTGTATTGCTTGTTTTTGTTTCCCTAGGGACAGAATAAGAGCTACTTCTACCATGTTTAATAAATATGTCCATGAACCGAGACAACAGGCCAATATTAATATGTTTATAGGGGGGGGGGTGTGTGTAATTCACGTGACAATGATAAATGTAGTTACTTCTCCAAAAATCTATGAATACAACTGGGGAGCAGTACACCGTTTAGCTATGCTATTTGCTGTCACTGCACACAATGCTGTCTTTAATTGCTTGCCCCACGCTTGCTTTTATTAAATGAATGCCAAATTCAAAGAATTGAAGTCTTCCTCATTTCCAACACAGACAACAACGGAATGTTTTCCGCGTCGCAACGGGCATTGGAAATCAAACAGAGACGGAACCCGATGCTGAAGGACACATAAACAAAAAAGAATGAAAGAGAAGAAAGAAAGAAAAAAGGAAAGAAAGAAGGAAAGAAAGAAGTTTCAGTGCACTCTTACTCTGTTAGTATCGTTATGGCAGTCAAAGGTAATATTTATGGTAGCCATCAATGGAATGTAACGGCAGATTCAAATGTAGGAAGGAGGCAATGCATTTTAGATCAGAATACTGTTAGATGTAGGCTTGGTAGTATGGTACTTGCGTATTAACTGCATGTGTTTGTGTATGTATGTGCCTTCTTTGCAGTATGCTCAAGCCAGCATGAGAACGGATGACACTGGCTGGGGTAGATCTGCCTTTGATTCTGCTGACTGATTATGCAATACGGTCTAAATTATTGAAGCCTAGTGCTGAGGAGAGCATTGCAAAGGCTCACTCTGAGGTGGGGAGTCAAAGGCAGAGGGAGGGCTGAAACGATTTAGCTGCCTGCCTGCCTGCCTGTCACTCTGTCTGACTGCCTGCCTGCCTGTCACTCTGTCTGACTACCTGCGTCCCAGCCTGTCTGTCGTCCTGTTTCTCTGTCTGTCTGTCTGTCTGTCTGTCTGTCTGTCTGTCTGTCTGTCTGTCTGTCTGTCTGTCTGTCTGTCTGTCTGTCTGTCTGTCTGTCTACCTGCTGGCCTGTTTCTCTGCCTGCCTGCCTGTCACTCTGTCTGACTGCCTGTGTCCCAGCCTGTCTGTCGTCCTGTTTCTCTGTCTGTCTGTCTGTCTTCCTGCCTGCCTGTTTCTCTGTCTGCCTGTCTCTCGTTCAGTACCTTATTAAGGATTCATTTGATCTGAATTTTAAAAACTGGACTGGTTGAGTCATTTGGCTGAAGTTGGAAATGGAAGAGATTGAAGGGTATGCAAGCACATAGTTGGTTCACAAGTCAATCATACCTGACCCATGTCAAATATTTCAGAAGATTATTATTCATACTGTATTATATTATTGTGCAATGTATGGTACTTTAGAAGATTGAGTGTGCTGTGAAGACCAGGGTGAAATAAAACCGCCGCAAATCGGGTCTAATATGTATGAAGGGCCAGGTGGTTTTGGAGTTTGCTGCGGAGCAAAAGAGTGTTTTAGTTGAAAACAGGGTAAGGCGCTCTCTATTCCCGAATTTTTAAACAATGTCCTGCGGGTTACTGTTGAACGCACTAAACTCCAATCCACCTGACGGACTCAACTTGCCACGGAATTGAATAACCCTTGATTGCAACACAAGCTTAATAAAGGAAGAAAATCCTCAGTTAAGGAATTGAGTGAGTGAAATAATGAAAATAACTAAGAATGAATGAACAAACAAACAAACTAATAACTGAATGACAGACTAAGGGAATTTGTTAACCAATTAATATATAAATACGTTATTACATAATTTCACATGATCTATTGTCTACAGGTCTGACCTCGTGGGGCCAACTTAAAAGACTGTCTCTCTCTCAAATTTTTTTTTAAAAAGATGGCCAACTCTGGCTGTGCACATCCAAGAGTAGCGCGAGAAAACACCAGACTTGTTTTCATTAGGGTTCTCGCTGCCGTTCTTCTTGCTACAGGCCTAGCCTGTAGTTGGGTTCCCTTGGAGGGGATCTCTGTGTATCAAATATAATAGGGGGAGGCAGGTCCTCTGCCTGGTCAGGCCTTAGATGGTTGCTGCTGGCAAAACAGAACATTGCCGGCTCCTCGCTTTAGCACTTCTGTGATTCTCATTTGAACTAGGGCTTGCTGGCGTGATACTGTTCGCCCCTGTGCACTGCTATGTCTGCTGCCTCCCCGGGTAAATAAAAGGCAGAGCGTAACGCTCACACAAACATGTCTGCTAAGACCCTTCTAATGGGGGTTAAGGGAGGCCACCTCGTATAGTTCATGGCAGGCCTCTTTAAGGGGGCTTCGCCTTTCTTTGGGCTAAACCCCTGCTGTCAACATGGAGAGGGGGGACGACAGATTAATAGCAGCCTTTCCCACTCCCTCTTCAGTCGCGCGGCGGAACCACACTGTTACCTGGGCCCAAACAACAAGAGCAGGGTTCGGAGTTGACTGACTAATGGCTAGCTGTCTCACCTCATGCAGACTCCTAACTACATTCCAGATCTATTAGTTACCCTTAACAGACATTTTAGCTCGCTTTCTAATAGCTATATTTGAAACCCGAAATAATAAGTAGATACACTGAATTTAAGAGGCGCACATCCAAAGCACATATCTGCATGAACAACAAAAAGGGACCTTTACTCATCTGTCGATCCCCTCTGCGCTACCTGCCCACAGTCAGGGACAAGCAGGAGAGCTATTCATCAGAGGGGGATCGTTCCATGAGGTATAGACTAAGGACACCAGCATATTCCGCTATCCCAGGGCAAACACCCACCAGAGAGAGGGAGACGCAGAGAGAAGGAGAGTGAGGAGGCAGGACGAGAGACGGACAGAGAAAGAGACTGCAGGGGGGGGGGGGGGGGGGGGGGAGCGAGTGTCTGGAATGGATGAGATCCATTTGGCTCTAAGAACAACACCACTCAGAGCATTCGGCAGCCTTCTCTCCAGGGAGAATCAGGATAATCATCTAAAAAAAAACACGTTTCATTTTCATAAAGTTCAAAGAATTTCACAGTGCTTAGAATCCCTAAAGAAATTCCAGGAAGCTGTTGAATGCGTCAAGGTCAGTCTCGGCAGCAAAGCCAGGAATAGACACTTTTAATTCCTTGAACATTCCTTTAATGTAAATAAAAATATATATATTTAATTAATAAATAAAGATGCACCGGCCTCCTTCGTAACGTCAAGGTCTCTTATATCGACCAAAAAAGCTGGTACTCTCTTTTCTATTTATACTACAGTATCGAGGAGTGTTATGCAGTTATATTAGGAGATCAGAAACCGCACTGTACACTGTGTCGAGTTAGCAAGAGTGTGATTCCTTTTTCCAGAAGATGGCAAAGTATTTCGGTATTCAAGCGGCGTGTGAATGTGCTTGTTTGTAACAAGGCGTCAACAAACAATTTGCCAGGCTCGTCGTCTATTTGGATTCCCTGTCACGATGGCATTGTTTACATGGCGTGAGATGTAAAGAAGGCAACGTGTCATTTCTGAGAATAGGCTGCCATTGCATCATCCTCAATTGAAATCGTGTCGTGACGAATGAGCAACAGCTTTGAGCCTTCAACTGGGTGTTGAACAATTGATTGTTCCCGTAGGGAGGCAGTGAACGGATACCATCACCTCGTGAAATCACACAACTGACAGTCCCCCACAATGACGAATCCCTTTGATTTTATTACTCCAACCCTCAAAGACGTTTCCTTTTTTTTTTTTTATTCTACATAGTAAACAACACGCCACTAGGCCTGCCTTCAATGTGCCCTGGTCTATTGCAGCCTATTGACTCTGGTTGCCACGCGAAGGCTAAGCACAAATAGTAGAAGCCTAGGCCTTCAATGGAGAAAGGATGGATGAGAAACCAAAAACGAGAGAAGAAAACAAACCCACATGAATGGTTTGCTGAGTAACCCCACCAACGAGCCGTGGCCGTGGGGCGCGTTCGTACGGCACGGTTTTCTGGAGAGTAGAAGAAGAGGGCCGGTGTAATGGACACGTTGCCATGCACACGGACAACAAAGACAGCTTTCCCTGTACTTCCTGTTGAGGGGGACTGGATGAGGCAGTGCCGACCAAAGGACATAGAGCAGATATATTTGTCACAGTGATGGATTGAGCAATATGCGGGAAGTTATGAACGTGGTGTCACCAGGCGGTGTGAACTGATAAATGACAAGGCCCACCGCTGGCAGGCAGCATAGCCTACCGTAGTGTTCCGTCAATGGGGGTCTGTGTTCTCACTGTCCTCGATACAAAACGGCGGGGGTTTCATCCTATGCATCACTCTGAGTTGGATTCCGATCGACTGCTAGAGAGGAACTCTTTTTGTTCAATTTCGCTTCCCACGCTTGCCCTGGATGTGGTTTACTTATGAGTATTACGTATCATCTAAGTTATTTCTAACTATTCTATCCCTATTTCCGTTTTTTTGTGCAGTGTTGACACTATCTATCAAGACATGGTACATTGATTGATTTATGAATATTAAGGTTTGCAGGACGACGCACAGCAAGAACTGAACAGCAATCAGCAGCATCTACTGTACATATAGTCTACGGTTGTCTGATCCATTTCTTCATGTTCTGCTTGGCGTATAGTCTCCCGATTTTGGGTTTCCATCATTAAGACATTTGTTTTGTTGTTTGTGTTGTTTTGTTGTTTGTTTGTCTCTTGTTTCCATTTGGGATCGTGTAATTGTTGCGCCTAATCGTGCTGTTTTTGTATCGTCGTCTTTGAGGACACCCTCACAAACAAGTTGATACATCTCCAGGGGTAATTCCTAATAAATAATTTCAACACATACATTCTGCCAGGCATACTGCTGGGTTGGGACACCCAGCCACAAAGGATTATTTTTTTCTCGAGATATTTATTCTTCCCAGATAAATTGTGTCTGATCTGGAGAAGCATGCAGAGGTAATCTGCCTTTTAATGACATTTCAGATTTCTGCTGCATTTCAGTCTTCCCCCCTACTTTAAACCGATCTCACTATTCACCGTATTCAAAGGTTAGACTCTGAAAATCATTGTTAGACAAACTATTCACAACCTAACAAGGTCTACTTAAATTTGAATGCATGATTACAGTGTGCATGAAGATGTGGCATATGAATTATGAATGTCGTTTGGACTGCGAAAAGCCACTTTTGGGATATCATTAGGCCTCCTCTGACTCTTCTTTTTCAAATTGTGCAGAAGCAGTAAATCCAAAAGTTGCTTATCAAGAGAAAAAAAACTGCAAAGCTTCAGATGAAAATCATAGATATGTTGTACTGGTGGTTTTGTACCAAAAAAAAAACATAGAAAAAGAGGAACATAAAAAAAGGATTGGATTTTTGATATATCCAAACATGTATTGTATACATACTGGGTTTTCACACGCCAAGTCACTAAGTACATTGAATAAAACGGAGTTTTCGGATATCTGAAACTAAGCAGTTTCATCGTGTCAGAGTTCAGAGTTAGTTCAGGAGGGCAACTCTGTTGCCAGCTATTCTCTGCGTCACACTGATCATCCATTCACAGATTCCCATTAGTTGAACGTGGTCTTTTTACACCACAGTATCACTCACAACACTGGCTTCTACTGCTGCTCCCTGCTGTCACTCAATGCCATGCCTTTGCTCTTGTTGCTGATATGCACCACCTCCACCCCAGCCTCGGGTCTGTTGATCGGTATCTGTCAGGGGATCTGCAGATATATGCTCCCTACCCATGGTTGTTCACTGAATGTTTGAACATGACCTTGGGCGGGGAAGAAATTCACGGCAGCAGCCCCCTGATACCAACTTTCAATGTATTACCATGTTATGCGCGCTAAATTGATTAACATATTTGTTTAAGTTGTCCTCACTGAAAAACAGTTATATAGCAAAGCAAATGCGTTTCAGGCCAATTGAATTCAGACAAAAACAAGGTTGTTTTTTCATATGAAAACACGCTTTTGAATGAATTATTAATAAGGAAATGGATATTCGAGTGCTTGTTGAAGTCACCGAAACAATTTACTACTTTACTAAATTCGCCACTCAGCAGTCGCCATGGCAATAAGCACTGACTGTTATCTGTGCTTATGGTGGTAAAATACACTAATAAACAGCTGATGGATGCCATCCAAGAGGAGGGAGTAATCAAACAGGCAAATTAGAGCTGCATTCACTGGCCTGGCAGCTTTCACCCCCCCCCCCCCCTCGCTTAATGGATTTATAAATAAATACACAGGGACACTTGGAACAGGGTTGGGAGGCAGGCGGTGGGAGAGAACGGGAGGGGGGGTGGGGGGGCATAGGAGCAGGTTGGCGAGTAAGAGAGAAGGAGGGGATGAGAAGAAGCAGGAGAGAGCAGGGAGACTTGCACATTATGCCGCCATGGCAACAAGAGGCAGTTAAAAGCAGTACAAAAAACACAAGGTTAATTATTGAATCAATACCCAAAGAGAGGAAACATGCCGGGAGGGACTGTTAGCCAATCACAATGCATAGTCAAAACTAACTGTCGTACCATTGTCATGAATGATACAGAGGTTCGCCACTTTGCTGAGGGAAAAACGGCTGGACCCAGAGCCCTAACAGGTGACTGACTGGCATGGCTGGACCTAGAGCCCTAACAGGTGACTGACTGGCATAGCTGGACCCAGAGCCCTAACAGGTAACTGACTGGCATGGCTGGACCTAGAGCCCTAACAGGTGACTGACTGGCATGGCTGGACCTAGAGCACTAACAGGTCACTGACTGGCATGGCTGGACCCAGAGCCCTAACAGGTGACTGACTGGCATGGCTGGACCCAGAGCCCTAACAGGTGACTGACTGGCATGGCTGGACCCAGAGCCCTACCAGGTGACTGACTGGCATGGCTGGACCCAGAGCCCTAACAGGTGATTGACTGGCATGGCTGCTGGTGCTATGTGTTGCATGTGCCCTTCGGCAAGGCAATAATTAGAATAGGCTATGATAGCTTTGAGGCTGTGTTACTCACACTGTGTGTGTGTGTGTGTGTGTGTGTGTGTGTGTGCGTGTGTGTGATTGTGTGCAAAAGTGCACGAATAGGCATGAACTTATTATAAATAATCATTTGGAAACGCACTCTGCACTAAATCTAAAATGTGTTTGTTATGAATGGGATCAATAGAGGCTTCTGGTGTTGCTGTGTTGCTCTTGGCAACGTGAACGTTTCTAGTATTTCCAGCAAGTCTACGGCTTGTTTGACGGCGGCAGGCCTCTTTTGAGACACGCCAAGCCCCCACAGTCATTACTGCTCACGTCAGATGCTGTCGATGGAGAGTTGAAAGGAGAAGCCACGCCAGGCTCCTTCTCACACTCTAACCCCTCTCTCCCTCGGCCATCTCTCATCCGGAGAGCGGGGCAGTAAATAACCAACGGCACTTTCTTCTTCTGTTGTTTGTTGATAGAGACTCTATGGGGTGGCTGCTTGCTCTCCTTCCCCTCACCCCCCTCCTCCTCCTCCTCCCTCTCCTCCAGCTGCCTTGTAACCTTCTCAGTCCCACCCAGTAAAAAAGAATGTCCTTAGATCTCAACAGGAGAAAAAGTGAAGAGAAGAGAGTTGCCTGTCAAGTTATGGGGTGAGGGTGTGTATGGGTGTGTGTGTGTTTGTGTGTTTGACGGCTTTTGTTTGATCACAAGGATGGCTACAGGCGGGTATAGCCTGTAACCTTACTTTCATACAGAATACACACTGGCTTTAGCCTGAAAGTAGAGAAAAGTATACCAGTGTGCTCTTGTGGGTGTGTAGGCGTGCCTTTGCGTGTGTGTGTGTGTGCCTGTGTGTGTGTGTGTGTGTGTGTGTGTGTGTCTGTGATGCTGATTATGGCTAGAGGTAAATCCGCCCTGCAGGCTTGGCTGTATGTGTGTTTGTACATGTTCTTTTTCGAAACCTAGATACAAGGAGGAGAGAAGCCTGT
This sequence comes from Aplochiton taeniatus, assembly GCA_017639675.1. Classification (NCBI taxonomy): domain Eukaryota; kingdom Metazoa; phylum Chordata; class Actinopteri; order Galaxiiformes; family Galaxiidae; genus Aplochiton; species Aplochiton taeniatus. The sequence goes on along the minus strand of CM030173.1, from coordinate 8,675,538 downwards.
GACCTTATCACAAAGTACACAACAGCTTCAGAGCTCCAAAAATAGAGAGCACCTTTCGGTGTGTGTGTGTGCATGTATGTGTGCATGTGTGTGTGTGTGTGTGTGTGTGTGTGTGTGTGTGTGTGTGCGTGTATGTGTGTGCGATTTTATGATGTGTGCTGTTCATCAAGATAGTGGCTACAGATAGACATGCCCTTTTTCCTAAACTTCATAAAGGATCTAGAACTCAAAAAGCAAAGTGAAGTTCTGTTTAAGTGTGTATATGTGTGTTTATTTCTGCGTGCATGTACTTGAAGGTGATGCGTACAGTAGCTTCATAAGACTCCATGTCCATGGGGGATGTACACAGCCTTCACTTGCAGTTAAGATTCACAACACATGGTTTTCTGCAGTTCAGGTTCAGACGCGGTGTGAGCGAAACAGAATGCAGCGTCAGTTTGGTTGTACGTCAGGCCCGGTGTCTCCTCTGCCCAAACACCGCACAGACAGAGACCTGTATCAGGGGGTCCGGCTAACGGACAGGGAAGAGCAAGAAAGGCAAGGAGGCAAAGTCCCTCTTTCTCCAAGCTTTCTGTCATGGTGGTTCCCTGTTTTTTTCCATCCAAACATAGGGTTGTTGGGGGTTCACAATATTAACTATTGTGCCACTGAAAACACAGCACTGTGCTTTTGCTTACCGATGTAATGATTGTATTTGTGAATCGTTTAAGGTTGTGTTGATTTGTTTAATCATATATCCGTCCTGTATATATGTGGATGGCTTACCACACCTCCCACCACAGAGCTGGTTAACCTATGAGGATTCAGCTTGTCACGTAAACACGTAGATGTTTGTCCCTGATTGTAAATGTGTTTTGACCCAACAAAGATCCCACCGGATCCAAACGTTGTCACCCCATTAGATTATGTATCTTTGAGTTGTCGTGCAGGTTCCACTTTTCACTTTTCAATGTCTACACTTTAAGAGCCTAGCACCTGTACTTTTTGATGTGCGCCTAACTACACTCTCTCTTTACAGAAAGCATAGCAGCCATGGCGGACTTGTTATAAGCCACGAGAATCATTAAGGCAGCCTCCTAGACAGGGAGGCTAAGACAGTTTGCTGACAGCAGTAGGAACGTAAAAGTGGGACTCAAAATCGAGATAATCCACTTTCAGATCTCATTTCACAGACACGCACCAAAACAAACAATTACGAACCCCCGACTTGAAAATAAACTTCAGGTTTGTGATGTCTTGGTCCGATACGTCTGGTCTGATACGGTCTCCACCTTCCAAATAAACCCCTTAAACTTAAGTATAAAATAAGTGTTCCAATCTCAACAATATAGCTCAACAATATTGGCTGGCTGAGAACTCTCTCTCTCTCTCTCTCTCTCTCTCTCTCTCTCTCTCTCTCTCTCTCTCTCTCTCTCTCTCTCTCTCTCTCTCTCTCTCTCTCTCTCTGTCTCTCTCTCTCTCTCTCTCTCTCTCTGTGCTCTGTGTTGTGTGACGAATGATAGGAAAGTAGATTACTATGGGTCCGATTACTCAGACATGGGGAAGTAGCCCTCCATGCTACAGTAGACACACACATCCAGCATATACCAGCATTACTTCAGCTGATGCATTATGGAGGATTCACCTGGAGGAGAGTCATTGTTTGCTTGAATAGCTGTCTATCAAGGTGGGATATGTATTCCTTGATTAAGGTAATGAGATATGAAATAGCCACACTTCAGAATACCAAACTCAATTTTCATAATACAAAATACATAGTGATATGTTCAGAAGAATGGCATCCTTATTCTTCCAACCTAAATCACCACCTTATTCTTCCTCCTCATCACCATCAACATGGTCATCCTCTTTACAAACCCTTTCACCACAACCCTCTTCCTCCTCCTCCTCCTCCTCCTCCTCCTTCTCCTCCTCCTCCTCCTCCGTTGTCTCACCCGCTTCTCTGGAGAGCTGCATGAAGGCGTCCACCCCCTTCTCTCCGTAGCTGCCCTCAGAGGCCACGGTGGAGACGTAGTTCCAGCCCATGGCCTTGACGATGTCCACCATGGCCTGGGCCTGGTAGGAGTCCGGGGGCACCACCCGGGAGAAGTAGTCGTAGCGCCGGTCGTCACTCAGCTCCGGGGCCGTAGACGCATAGCTGATCTGGGGGATCTGGAGGGGAGGGGGACAGAGGGGAGGGTGCGCTTCAGTTTAGTGCATGGTCCATGTTTGGAGACAACAAGGCAAGGGTTGAAGAAACCAAGACAGAGAAGGGAATGGGGATGACTCAAATTGTCTTTAAAGATCAATAATAGCAGTGAAAGAAAGCTGTGTGAACTAATACTTACCTTACCTTTAGTGTTATGGTGATGAATAAATATTCTTGACGTACAGGTTTTTACAGAAGATAGATAAAACGTTTATGTTAATGTTAGCGAGAAAACACTAGGCAAAAGCATAGGCTAAACAATTCAATTGAACAATTAACATGTCACATTGATTCTTTTAAGTTCAAAATAAAGTTATATAATGAAAGTGTGAACTGTGTGGATAGTGAAAAGACTTTACCAAACGGAAAACAAATTGATATAATGAATTCAACAGTATAGCCACCATTAAAATGTTCACTCTAATGGAACAAGTGATAGCAAAATCCCTTATAAGCCAGGAAATTAGTTTGACAGCTGGTTCAGCAGTGGTAGCACCTTTCACCCCGCTCTCTTGGTCTTTGTGTGTATCTACCTGTGGTGTGTGTGTGTCAGTGTGTGTGTGTGTGTGTGTGTGTGTGTGTGTGTATGTGTGTGTGTGAGCGTGTGTCTGTATGTTTTGAATGGTACTGAGTTTAGATAATACTGCTGTCAGTAAGAACACAAAAAGCAGCTTTCTCTGTATACACAAGAGAGAGAGAGGAGTTGCAACTGCTTGTTCTCTCACTCTCTCTCTCTCTTTCTCTCTCTCTCTCTCTCTCTCTCTCTCTCTCTCTCTCTCTCTCTCTCTCTACCCCCCACGCACAGACACACAAACAAACAAACAAACACACACACACACACACACACACACACACACACACACACACACACACAGATACAGAAACAGCTGGTTTGAAGGTAACAGCCTCGGGCTAAAAAAACACTGTCAAACTGTAGGAGCCCCCCCACCCCAACTTGTTGGCTTCACCGTCCTCCTACCTCTACAGGCTTTTCCTTGTTTGACTCTCTCTCTCTACATCTTACTCTCCTCTCTCTGACACCCACCAGTCTACTTTCATCCCAACTACTTTCTGTCACTTGCGGTGAAATTCCCACACAGCCAAACACACACACGGTAATACTGCCGGGTGACAAACGGGAGCCTTGGTTCCGGCATTAATGTGTTTGTGTATGCCAGGTGTGTATGATGGAGATTGTGCGTGTGAGTGTGTCAGTGAGTGTGTGTGTGTGTGTGTGTGTGTGTGTGTGTTAGTCACACCAGCTGGAGGGAAGGACCCCCATTATTTCACTCCATTAGCTTGTCCATCACTGACACACACACACACACACACACACATACACACACACACACACACACACACACACACGACACACACGTGACACACTGAGACACACACACACACACACATGGTGACACAGATATACAGCAGTTGACGTACACAGACACACACAAAGATCCAATCCACAGAATGCATTAAACCCAATAACCTCCCCAAAACCTAAATAACTCTCATATCTCAGCTTAAATTCCTGACAACCAAACAAGCTATCTATATATAGTTGACCTAGCTCACATCGTAACCTACGATGCTAAAAGTTTCCTTCTTCAAGAAGCTAAATAACTAACACAATCCTCCTCCGTTAAGTCAAAATGAATTTAATAGGCCTCTGAATATAGCCAACCAGTAACCCACACAGCTTAAACCATTACATAGCCTATTGAACCAAATGTCAAGCCCCACGCCTGCCATGGTGCGGAGACCCTGTCATGGAAACACACGTCCTGAATCCTATCAGCGGCAAAATGCTAGGAAATATGTTTGAATCGAATTGCCCCCATCGGGGATCAAAGCTCAGCCATGCCAGGGCCAACATCAGTCAGTGTCCTGTCCTCTCCATTACACTCCAGTCCACTGTGGGCAGCCAAGCCACGGGACTGAAATGGCGGTTTTTAATAACCCGGCTGTCAAGCTGAACGTCGGTACGTTTCGCCAGCGGTCTGTGCTCGATGGCCATCGTTCAGACGCGGCTCCTGGAGGGAAGGATCTGCTTCCAAGCGACGGCGAAGGGGGAGCTCTACGCTAACGTGGCCCTGGTCGCCTCACACCTCGGACGCTGTCCTCTCTCCTCTCCAGAGCAATCAAGGACGTGAACGGAGAGACAGACGAGACGATCCATTTAAAACGCCGCTGGTCAAAAGGCCAGGAGACAAATGACAACCGTGACCACACACATATCTCAATAAATGTGTTGTTATTAAAATGCTGATCCATCCTGGAATATGCTGACATGCAGGTCCTGGTAGTCGATGGGATGGGGAGTGGCTGAGGACAGACGAGCAGCACCTCAAAGGGACAGAGGAAAAGCGCGGAAACAAACCAACGGCGGCTCCATTTTGACCGAGGGTCCTAAAAGCCCTGGAGAAGGTGCTGTCTGAAGTGGAACGGGATTTACATCATAATCCAAGAGAATGCCGCTCTTCGGGAGTGAACCGTGCCATGAGGCCTCCGTCCCGGCGTTCACACTGGCCTTTTCTCTGCCGCTGCTACTGAGAAACATGTCTAATAATGAATACACTGGCCAGAGCCGAGAAGCTGTCCGATCAGTCGTTCAGCGAAGCACGTCTCCACGGAAATATGTCAACCCTAGCACGGGGGCTCCGTAGCTAGCCTTCTTTGTGTTAGCACATACACACGTCAATATTAATACCCCTTGTTTAGTGATATACAGTGCACAAACGCGCACGAAAACACATACCCACCCACACCCCAATAGACAACGTGCAGCTGCTTACCTACACCCCCTCCATGGTCGAGCGTAATAGGCCTATTGTGTCAGTGATATAATATTGTGTTTATTATCTCATAACGCCCTTCTGCTATGTGTGACTGGATAAATCCATCCATGAGACTGGGAAAAAAGGCAAGAAGAAGGAGGGGCTGATGGGATTCTTACCCTGACAGACAGAGAGACGTGCGAGTGGATGTGCCTGTGTGTGTGTGCGTGCGTGCGTGCGTGTGTGTGTGCGTGCGTGCGTACGTGCATGAGATGCTTTCAGGGTAAAATGAGCGGTTCTAATGAGATCAGTGATTTGCTGCTGCACCTTCAGCTAGCTGGGTCATTGTGATTAGGATCCATGCACACACACACACACACACACACACACACACACACACACACACACACACACACACACACACACAGTCGCACACTTCTAGCCAAACTACAGAGAGCTTAACAAATGAGGTTGATATCAACACGGCCCTGTCTGCATTTAAATAGGAATCTGACTCATGTGACACTAATACGTGTAGTGTACACACACACATGCACACACGCGCACACACAGACAGACACACACATACGCTGAAAAAACCTGAGGTTTACACAGTGACACACACACAAATGGCTAACCCAAATATTTTCACATGGGCTTGTACATATGCAGGCAAATGCATGAATGCGTCATGTAACACTTTCACATGAGCAGGCACACACACACACACACACACACACACACACACACACACACACACACACACACACACACGGACCAGTCCATGGTGGTAGTGGGAGCAGTGTCTTACCACTCTGGAGGGCTTCCCTCTCTCTGCCATACGTTCAGTGTAGAAGTATGTTAACTAGACCTGGTTTGTAGATCAATCTTATCAACAAATCACCCTGTGCTGCCTTGGTACTGGTTCAATAATGGTGAAGAATGGATCAGAGCAGTGAATGAGAGAGAGAGAGATAGAGAGAGAGAGAGAGAGAGAGAGAGAGAGAGAGAGAGAGAGAGAGAGAGAGAGAGAGAGAGAGAGAGAGAGAGAGAGAAAGAAAGAAAGAAAGAAAGAAAGAGAGAAAGAGAGAAAAAGAGAGAGAGTTGTGTTTAGGGGAATGACGGGGTGGTAAATGAAGAGGTATGAGGGAGAGAGAGAACAAATTACAGAATTTGACAGAAAATCGACCCCCCCGACCCACACACACAAACACACACACACACACACACACACACACACACACACAGACAGACAGACAGTCACACACACACACACACACACACACACACACACACAGACAGACAGACAGTCAAACACATGCACACACACACACAGACCCTGGCTCGTGGGATATTGTGTCTGTCTCTAATTACGTTTGCTCCGAGGGGTCAACGGCTGACTGTCATGGCGGTGTCAGCGAAACAATAACCTGTCGTTAGGCAATTACAGCAGCCGTGTAATCACTGGCTCTCTAACCTCCTACCCAGGACACCACGGAGGAAGAGACCATCCCTCCGGCTGTCCTCCCCGTCTCTCCCCTTCGCTCGCACACCCACGCTGTCACACAGCACCACTGCTCAAACACACGAGGAGGGCTGGCCGAGGCACTCTCCAAACATTTATTCCCAGCGGTCCACATAGGTGAGAGTTTAAATAACGAAGCGGCGTGGGAGGCGTGTCACCGGGAGATGCCGATAGTGGTGTTCCCGGGGTCGGCAGGGCTCGACCGTGGTCGATGAGGCTGCCTTCCAAATCCGGTTGAAATACCTGGCTCTACCCGTAGGCTGCGTTCCCGTGACGCCACGCGTTCTGCTGGAGCTGTCCCAACTCTGACCTTTCCTTGTCGTTGGGTCAGAGAGGGATGGAGTGTGTGTGTGTGTGTGGGGGGGGGGGGGGGGGGGGGAATATCGCCTCCCGCTACCATCATGTAGACACTTCTTTTTCAAATGTAATATATGGCTTTATCCTTTATTTGCCATTTAATAAGCATGTACAATTATGTCCATAATGCTTGGAACGCATTTTAGATTTAAAGATTCATTAAACCAATGAGTCAATAATGAGGCATGCAATGCAGGTCATAGAATTAAGGACATTAGGAAGCGTAGTATGTCTTCATTTGTTAATGTTACACTATTCTGAGCCATAGAGAAGAGAACAATATCAAAAATATGATGATAAAAAACATTAAAGATGTGGGTGCACAGGCACATTCCCAATGCAGCAATAGGTCCAGATAAATATACCCTATCACTAAGACGGATTTGTTGCTTTTCCTTATTAATATAGTGATGTAGAATTTAGGATGGTACACAGTAAGCCTTTTGTAAGCTTCCCTGTTTTTGTTTTTCAGAAATAAAACATGGGATTCCTGGAAATCCTCAGTGGACAGTTTGGGACTCACTGCATTACTGTGAGCACAAGGATGCTTACTGTGGAGCATTCTGGTTTGTTCCCCAGTGGAAAGGATGAGCACTGAAAGATGGAGGTGTGTGTGTGTGTGTGTGTGTGTGTGTGTGTGTGTGTGTGTGTGTGTGTACGCGCGGTACACATGCTAACTGAGAGGATGAAGAGGAGAAGAAGATGAAGTGGAGATGGATTACAGCTGAGGCTTCATTTAATGGTCAAAGGAGTGAGGCCGCCCCGCTTTGGATCAGGACAACATGAGAGCACAGTTACACCACCAAAACACACATATGTACGCGCACACAGACACGGAAGGCGCGATGAAAAAGAGAAGCAGAAGAGAACACCATAAAAGGGACAGCAAAGGAAGCCAGAATGAAAAGAGAAAAGGAGAACAAAGGGGAAAGACTGATAAATAAAAGTAGTTAGGATCAAATTTTTTAACCCCATTGTGGTCTGCAGAAGGTAAACAGATGAACCATTCCGGGCGCTTTTCTCGTTATGAAACAACTGAACTATAATAGCCATAAATAAAGGCAGCGCTTCAATGACAAAACCCGAGGAAATGGCGTTTCTTTGGCTCAGTGATCTGCAGTCATAAAAGACATTGTTGCTTGTCCAGAATATGAATTATGAGAGGGAACATGCAGCCGCTTCTGCGTTGCACATCTGCCCCTGTTCTCCGGTTAGGTTCACTGAGACAATAAAAATAGGAACAAACCTTTTCTTTTTTTTTTTTAACCATAACTAAAATTCAAGCTGGCCTGTGGTAAAATGGTATGGTCTGGAATGGTGATGAACAAAACAATGAAGTATAAGGATGATATTTGAATCTATACGCTGTTTCTGTTTTCAATTCTGCAAGTCTACAACTTATATTCAATGTTTGCAGTTCTTGCTTTCTGAGAAATTAAGCAAGAAAGATATATCTTTCAAGCAGTATGGGTTGTTTTAAACCACATAATACATCTAATAACACACATACATAGAACACAATAAATCCTACTAATCCTACTACCATTAACTTTTTTCTTGGTGACTAAAAGGGAATTTGAATGCAATTGAAGCTCCTCTGGTTCTACCGAGGCTATTGGACAATCAGACTCAGCGGGGCTAACCTGAGCAAGTCCAGATGAAAAAAAAACACCTCTAAAGACCATCAGGGTCTCACATTGGTTATTTCTTCATTTTCAAATTGAGTGGCTAGAAGAATTGAGCAGCCGCCACAGGCCCGTCTTTGTCCCACGGTGAAAAGTAGACTTGGGAAAGCTAGCCCCCCCTACTTGTAAATCGTCATGTGTGATTGCCATTCCTTGGTGTAAATGGGTCACCGTGTAAGGGGGCTGTCATAGGCCTAACGCCTTCCTCCTCCGCTGGCCTTCCAGAGGCAGCAGGACGATTAAACACAGGTGGGGCAGCAGATACCAGAGTTCAAACACCTGACTGTCGAGTCATGTTCTACGGGGCACGCTCACACACGAGACGCACACACATGCACCCCCCTCTCTCTCCCTCTCTCTCTCTT
>CM030173.1:8656641-8661641 GCA_017639675.1 Aplochiton taeniatus | reverse complement strand
GGGACTGGTCACACTGCCCCCTACTCATAAACATACTCTCCACACTGGTCACACTGCCCCCTACTCATAAACATGCTCGCCACACTGGTCACACTGCCCCCTACTCATAAACATGCTCTCCACACTGGTCACACTGCCCCCTACTCATAAACATGCTCTCCACACTGGTCACACTGCCCCCTACTCATAAACATGCTCTCCACACGACACTGTGAACGTGGGCTCTCTGTGTGGCAGTGTGAATGAGATTCTCTGGACTATAGACTACACTTTTTGAATGTGGGTTCTCTGTGTGTGGCAGTGTGAATGAGATTCTCTGGACTATAGAGTACACTTTGGGAACGTGGGCTCTCTGTGTGGTAGTGTGAATGAGATTATCTGGACTATAGACTACACTTTGTAAACATGGGCTCTGTGTGTCGCAATGTGAATGAGATTCTCTGGACTATAGACTACACTTTGTGAACGTGGGCTCTCTGTGTGTGGCAGTGTGAATGAGATTCTCTGGACTATAGGCTACACTTTGTGAACGTTGGCTCTCTGTGTGTGGCAGTGTGAATGAGATTCTCTGGACTATAGACTACACTTTGTGAACGTGCGCTCTGTGCGTGAGAGCGTGGGCGCTGCTCGACGCCGCCCTACATCGGCCCGCGCGTCGGGGTGTGGTGCGCTGCACGGCGGTGCCGGACCAGCCAACGGGACCGGCCCGTGACGCAGAGGGCTGACGCCGGCCATCTGGACCTGGCTCACCGCCGAGGGAACAGCCCCTCGGCCCGGCTGGGTGACGGGACCAAATGGCAAGGAAAATAAAAATAAAAAACAACCACAAAGAAACAAAGCTGCAGGCGGACCCTGAAACTGGATTCAGGTTGGAAGGAGAAGAATCAGGGCCTTGTCTCACTGACCCACTCCGGCGATAAATAGCCTGGTTTGGGTGAAGTGGCTACAGTCTACCTCTCTCCCACGCATGCATACACTCCCAAATAACACAAGAGGAATGAGAAACAAAGATGTGTGTAGCAGCGTGTGTAGCAACACACACACACACACACACACACACACACATACACATACACACACACAGGCAGGCAGGCGGTGGGCTGCCATGACTAACACAGTTCCAGTCAGATCTGACGAAAAGACCCTCCACTTTGACTGAGCCATGAAACGTCTTTGATCCACTTTCTATTGAAATATCTCCCTTGCCTGGCATCCCTCCTTGCCCCCTGCCAAGCATGGCCATGCCTGTCCGTGAGTGTCTTCACGCGGGTTTACTGTGGGCTTGCCCTGGTGGGAGTGAATGGTTGTTTGCAGTTTTACGTACATGTGTTTTGTTTGTGTGTGTACATGGTTGTGTGTGTTTGTGTGTGTGTGTGTGAGAGAGAGAGAGAGAGTGAGAGATGCCAGCATAGCATGGTAATGCCACTGCAGATGTTCTGCCAGGGGAGGTTTCCGACACTTGACCGCAGGGAATGGTTCAGGGAGGAAAGGAGCATGCAGTAATAATGCCTCGCGGTCCAATTAACATACTGTGGGGAAGGCCGCAGCGCTGCTCCAAAGAGGAACGCCCGGGGCTAGAGAGTTCTCTTGACTATGTCTCTCCCCCCCACTCTCTCTCCTACTCTCTTTAACACTCTCTCTGCTACACTCTTTTTTTGTTTGTTCTCTCTCTCTCTCTCTCTCTCTCTCTCTCTCTCTCTCTCTCTCTCTCTCTCTCTCTCTCTCTCTCTCTCTCTCTCTCTCTCCTTTTCTATTTTACTCTCTCTCCCTCTCTCTCTCGCCTTTCTGTTCTTTCCTTCTCTCTCCCCTGTCCTCTCACACTCTTTCCCTCACGTCCACGTTCCCTCCCTCTATTTCGCCCTCAAAGGGTGTTTTGGGAGCATTTCAATGAGACGGGTGATGCAGAGATCGTCCTTAGGAGTTAGATATCCTCAGGCTAAGAAAGATCTATCTCTCTCCAGCGCCCCGCCACCACCACCACCACCATTACCCCCTATCTCTGTACATGGTAGCACCGTAGGCTAAGCAGGCATCTGTTCTCCTGTGACCGCTCCCTTCCCTCTCCTTCTAACCTCTCCCCTCTCCTCCTCCCCTCTCCTCCTCCCCTCTCCTCCTCCCCTCTCCTCCTCCTGTCTCCCCTCTCCTCTCCCCTCTCCTCCTCCCCTCTCCTCCTCCCCTCTCCCCCTAGCCTCTATCATCTCCTCCTAGCCTCTATCCTCTCCTTCGCGGCTCTCCCCTGTCGTGCTGACCTCTCCTCTACCGTCTCCTCCTCCCCTCTCCTCCTCCCCTCTCCCCTCTCCCCCTAGCCTCTATCATCTCCTCCTAGCCTCTATCCTCTCCTTCTACCCTCTCCCCTCTCTTTCTAACCTCTCCCTTCTCCTCCTCCCCTCTCCCCCTAGCCTCTTCTCTCTGCTCCTACCCTCTCTGCTCTCCCCTACCCTCTCTTCCAACCACTTCCTCCTCCCCTCTCCTCCTCCCCTCTCCCCTCCCCTCTACCTTCTCCTCCTCCCCTCTGCCCTCTCCTCCTCTCCCCTACTTTCTCCCCTCTCCTCATCCCCTCTGCCCTCTCCTCCTTCTCTTCCCTCCCTTAATCACATTCTCTCTTCGCTGGTTTGAGGTGACCACAGGCCGCTGGGTAAAAGTGCTGGGGCCATGAGAGACCTATTACCACAGTCTGCAAACACAACCTTTACCTCTCTGTCTCTCTACCCCAGCTACTAACACGAGGGGGAGGCTCTGCGTGTGCTTGTGAGTGTTTGTGTGTGTGTGTGTGTGTGTGTGTGTGTGTGTGTTTGTGTGCGTGTGTCTGTGTGTGTGCTTATGTGTGTGTGGGATTGTTTGTTTGTGTGTGTGTGTGTGTGTGTGTTTGTGTGTGTGTGTGTGCGCGCGTGTGTGCAGGCATGTTTATGTCTGAGCTTGTAAATGAATAATTTAGACCTCACTGACTGCAGCATTTCTTTTCCTGAGTCACAGCCCTGGGACAGGTCCGAGCACTGACTAGCAACGCACATAGCAATGGAGCAGCCAGGCGGAGAGAGGGATGACAGAGCGAGGAAGGAGACAACCGCCGTATTTGTTCGGTTAACCAGCTAATGAGTGTGTTTTTGTTGCTCGACTAAAGCACACAAACACGCAGAGAGGGGGGAGCCCCCCACGGGACGAGGTGGCGATGGCATGTTGCCGGGGCTCGTTTGTTAGAAGCCGGCGTGCGCACCTGGGCGACAGCTCCAGCAAACATGTGACAGGGCTGTCAGGCGGGGGGGGGGGGGTGATTGGTCCTGAACAGCGTCGCACCGCTTCTAAAAATAATGGGAACCGAAAGCAGAGCTGGTCTGTGATAAATTTTTACTCCTCACAAGTGGGCGCACACGCACGCAGACACACGCGCGCGCACACACACGCACGCACGCACACCCACAAACACACACGCGCGCGCCAACCACACGCTGGCACAAAAATGCGCAGCATTGCCATATGCTCCTGCCACAAGGGCCATAGCCTGTCTAACCCAAAGGTGGCTTCATCAAAACAAATCCCCTAGCAAAGTGACAAGCCCTTCAGTAGGCGACGTGACGTCACGAGGCCAGAGCAGGGCCGATGTGAGACTGGCGAACCAAGCGTCCTCCTCTCTGTCGACACTCCTGAGGGAGCAGGGACACGGCTATGGACTACGGTCGACGGATATGGACTACTGCCGACGGATCTGGACTACTGCCGACGTCCTTCGGGGGAGCGGAGCCAGCCAGCGTGAGCGGAAACAGCAGGACATCCTCCCCTAACCGTGTGTGTGCTGTTTGACAGGTGGTCGGCTGTCCTGCCAACGGAGGACTCAGTGAAAAACGTGTTCAGTTAAGTCAAACCATTAGCGGTGGCGCCGCTATTTGCGCGGAAACATTACGCACATTCTGTTATTTCCTATGACGCTTGTCCAGTCTCTATGGCAAGACGGAAAGGGGTCAAATTCAATCTCGATACGACTCACTCTTTTCTGGCACTCCCGCTGTCGCTCACCTGCTGTTAAACAGCGAACCTGTTTCAAACGACACACAAGCAAGGCAACACGTTCCGAACAGTTTGGAGTGTAAGGATCTGCTGGCGTCAAAGAGTGTGTGAAGGTGTGTGTCGCGTCATGTCCCTTTGAGTGGACTCGCCTCTGTATTGTTACCGGTGTGAACCCAATTTTTTTTTAAAGGGAGACCAGAACCACAGACAAAATATTCTACAGACACGGCCATTTGTCACCGTCAGGCGTCTACCCAACACCCCACGGCAAACTGAACGCGAACAACCTTTTTTTCCCTCATCATGGAGCGCCGTCATCATTCAATTTCCCTGAGAAGCAGATTTAGATTGGCCCTGTCCAATGGCATCACGTCACCGCCGTGGCCCCGTGCCGGCAGGGGAGGGGGGGGGGGGGGTTGTGGGGGGGTGTGGGGGGGTGTGTGTGTGGGGGGTGGGGGGGTATGACATCCTCCAGTGGCAGGGAGGTGGTGTTTGCAGGACAGCTCCGGGAGACAGGCAGGAAACATTTTCCAACACCAATCAGCGCGCTCCGCTGGTGACACGCCAATTACTCAATTATCATTAGCACAGGAAAGTCTCCTGGAGTCGGGTGGTGGGGAACAAGGCCCTGTCAGAAGCGATAGACAGGAAGAGAAAAGGGGAGCGATGTGGCAAGTGTTTGTGTGTGTGTTTGTGTGTGTGTGTGTGTGTGTGTGTGTAGACTGAGACTTTTTAACCCCCACCCCCCAAAGAAAGAAAAACGTGCTAACATGGTTTAAAAATTGATTGGAAAGAGGAGTTTTATCCTCAAACACACACACACACACACACACACACACACACACACACACACACACACACACTGTGAACGCACGGTGGCTTTGGGGCTGTGTGATATTGAATGTTTACAGATGCTAAATGTTTGCCCGGCTACGGTTCATTCACCCATTCATTCATACATTTGGTTATGGATTTGTTTTTCTGTCTGCAAAGACGTC
>CM030173.1:8611641-8649141 GCA_017639675.1 Aplochiton taeniatus | reverse complement strand
GATCCTGGATAATTGAAAAAAGCCTCAAGCCTCAAGCTTTCGTGCCTGATTTTAGTTTTGGTACTTTACCCAGGGCATGTTGTCCATTTAGCTGCTAGCTCTGGTCAAAGCAAAGCGCTGCTTTGAGGTCTAAGGGAAACAAACAGCTTTGGTTTGCTAGTTGATTCAATACATCAGCTCTGCCTGGTCTCTGGTCTGGCTGCTATAAACCAAACACGAAATGAATGTCACTTGGCAGCCGACTTTGATGTGCTATGGCAGAACGACTGCCTCTGAACACTACATGCAAGCATCGACCAGTCCCGTCCAGCTTGGGAACAACCTTTGAGGTACACTATGATGTCAAAAGTGTTGCTGGACGTTAGTTAAAGAGGCTATGGTCTATTCATATTTCGTTGACTTGAAGTATATGTGTGGTGTTCCTTCCATTGACCAGTAGTGTAATGGTGAGGTATATGCCGACCATATAGAAGAGCTCATTTATTTAGAAAGCATTGTATGGAGGCTAGGGTTCACAGTCATACAGCCTGGCACTACTAAGCTGGAGCCTATCTCTCCACTTCTTCAGTACCAAATTTTAATTGCAAAACTCCACATTTTGTTGCAAAGCTTTTAAACAGTGACCACAATGGCACATTATCATCCGAAATATCGTCTTTAAAAAAAATATATATATATACTGTATATATATATATATATATATATATATATATATATATATATATATATATACGCAGTATATATATACACATGCTGTATATATATATCGTACTAAAATGAAAAGTTACGAAATTATTCAAAGTTTTAATACTTAATAAGTACAATTCATATTAATACTCAAATATTACAATTGCCAGCAACAAAGCACTGTGCAACTGGTAGGGCGGAGGAGGGCGGCTCACTTTGAAACATGACTTGACTCCCTGTAACTGCTGAGAAGCAGGGTGAACTCCACACAGTAGACACAAATGGTTCCTGCTGGCATGAAAAATCAACAGCTTCCTCTTAGGAACCCTGAAGAGGGGAAATGTTTTAGCTCGCCGAAAATGCTCTGAAGCACTCAGTTGCAACGTACAACTTGTAAAGTTGGCTTGCTGGGGCGTCTGCTGTGAACCGCTTTTTGTTCGACGCACCGGCTGCCTTTGAAAGGCGGGAAGTTGGGAATAGAGTCACAGGACGTATATTCCACAAACACAAACTGGATGATCATCAGGAAACAATAGGCAGAGTGAAACATAAGCGGGTCACAGGTGCGTGCACGCCGCTAAAATGTCATTAGTGCTGCTGAAATGTTTCAACATTTAATGCATATCCGAAAAGAGCCTACGATGACAACTAACACTGACCAGGTCCAGTTGTAGAGGCCAACCAGTCGTCCAGACGGAAATAATATGACTCATGAGGGCCAATCAACTTGGCAAGTAGAGAATGTGACTGATTGTTTGATCTTTTGGATTGAGGTCAAACAATAAGCCTTATGGTGTTATAAAACGGTATTTTTGATAGAAGACGGCTAATCACGTCAAGGGGGCCTGATTTGGCACTCACCCAGTTCGAGAGCGTTTTCAGTGCATACCTATTCAAAAAGATTTGAGCTGGCTAGTCAGACGACAACTGAAGTAATATGGCTGGCACTGTTGAGGATGAGGACAAAACCATGTATGCATTGTTGCCAGCCAGTAATTCTGCTGTCTCTGTGCATCTCCTTTGTGTAATCATGCTCTTGCAATATAAATCTGTCTTGCAAAATGTCTCTTCTTCTCGATTTTCTCTTAACCTTTTTATATCCCTTCCTCTTCGAATAATGGCCCCAATGAACTGTTAACTTTTAAACTGGTGTTTTTCTCCGGGATATCGATTTAAAACCCTTCAATCTTCAATCTGTCACTCCTACTATTCCAAACCTACACACACACACACACACACACACACGCAAGTGCACAGTTGCTGCCTTGTAACCATGTAAGTGAGTAACTCTATAAACATCAGCCACTAATCATCTGTCCCATAAAGCGCGGTTACATCCTCCCCCGACATACCAGCCTGCTTTGCGTTGACAGATCACTCAGGCCTCTTGTTTTCTAGCGATGGGAATCACCAAGCAGGCAAATTAACGACTTCTGCACTTGACAAATGTCAGCTGGGCTGAGCGAGCGTGAGGGACTGCGGGGAGTAGCTGACTGTCTATTGATCATGGCACATAGAGGGAGTTTCCTTCGCTCATTACTGTATGTTTATCACCGACGCCGAGCTCAACGAGCTAAGTGATCTCGGGGGCGCTGAGGATTCATGGCGGCTTCGCTCCGCAGGGTGCGCCTCATTATGACACCAGAGAAGACCACAGAGAAGATGAGGAAACAGAAGACTACAAGGAAGAAGAAGAGGAAGAAGAAGATGAAGAAGAAGACAAAGGAGAAGAAGAAGAAGAAGAAGAAGAAGAAGAATGAGAAGAATGAGAAGAAGAAGAAGAAGAAGAAGAAGAAGAAGAAGAAGAAGAAGAAGAAGAAGAACTCTCTCTGTACGTCTATCTCTCAAAGGCCTGTCCACCACAAGTCAGTCCCTACCTTCAGAAAATGAACTGGAGATAATGTTTCTACTCTGACAGGTAACAAGCACACACAAAACACACAAAACACACAAAAGACACAAAACACACAGAAACACATTTTGAGACATCATCTGATTAAGAATGAAACGAGTCAATGATGAAAAAGTGAAAGAAATGACATCAGGCAACAGCAACACCGCGGTAAATTTCCCACCACATCAAGAATCAACATGGGTCACCGAAACAGATTTGGATTCGGTAACATTGAGGTGCCACAAAAACCCGTCCACTCAGGGACATTATGGGTGTAATGAGCTGATACCCGCATGGAAACAAATGACTTTTATCTCACCACTCAAATAATTGGATATACTCTCAGGGTTGTCGCCATATCATCACATAACCTAACAAATCTGTTTTCCAGTTGAACGGCCGGTTAAACTGTGAGGGGCATTGCAATGGTGGAATCAGGAAGTAATCTCACGCCCGTGGCATGGGAAGCCATTGCCAACATGGCCCACTGTGTATGCATTCTACAGAGAAACAAATATATATATATATATATAACGACACGATTTATTTTAGTGCCAATGTGTTTAGTGTGTCAAGCGAGATTACAATGAAACAAAATATCGATGTTTTGTCCCACTGATTTGGCCGTGTTGTTTGTTCTATTACAATCCCCACCACAGTGTACAAGCACACACACGTCAGTACAATCACCACGCCAGACCCCGACTCGAACTTGACTCGTCAACTCAATTTCCCTTCACGTCTAAACTGTTGTTGAGGGTGTAGTGAAAGAGCTCCCCCGCCTCGGCCTGGGGAAGCTTGGTGGTGGGGGGAGGATGGGGGGGGGGGGGGGGGGGGGGGGGGGGGGGGAATTTGGTTTCTGACTGGGGTCCTCATCTTAATGTCAGCTGGACTCAGAGAGATGTAGGCCTGCTACTTAGAAATATTAACTCAAGTCGTTGGCCTCAAGTGTCACCACAGGGCCCAGGAGGGCTAACCAGGGTCATTTGGAAAAAGAGAATATAGCCATTGTGATGCAAGCTTTGAGTTCAAAACTATAGAGGCATCACTATGTGAAGGTAATCTACTATGATTTTCATCAGCCATATTGTTACACATATATGGTAAATGACCATGAATAAATTCATAAGTGTGTGAATAAACGATCAATCAAGTGCCTTGAACCTATAATTCAATGTTTGTTTTCATTAAATGCGGATATTGGTTAGCTGGAAACTTTTCCACGGGGGGGCCAAAGAAAGATGTAGCCGTGGAAAAGTGAATGGTACAATCAGAGTAATGTATAGAGAAAGGGAGAGAGGAGGAATAGAGAAGGGATGGAAGAGAATGGGAGAATAGAAAATGGAATGCGCACGAGCAGGAGAGCAGAATGGAACGCTAGCGCAGTCGCGCGGCGCAGTCTTTTAAGGAGCTGTCCTTTCAGCACCACGCGAAGTCAGCCAACGAGACAGCAAGAAAGCACTGGTAGGGTTCTCTTAACCAAGGAGCATTTGTTCCAAATTGGACAGCCAGTCTCAACGAATTTCTTTGTCTTAACCTAGATTTTACACGATTTAGTTATGCACGACTGTGGACAAAAGGCAATGGCATGCCTTTAAACACGCACATGGGGATATGTGCTTTTAAATCATCCCAGCAGTCTGATAGTGCAAGTTACAAGAAGAGGAAGTGACACGACACAGGAATCCATTTCCAAACGCATCCCTTAGACTATTCTGGCGTGACAGAGTTATGTGTAGTTTGCATGCGGGATCCAATCGGGTTAACAGAAGTTGACAGCATATCTGGGACAACATTCTTATTGCAGGGATGCTGTGGTTGTTATACATTCATTATGATCATAAGTGATATGGTACATTGTGTTCTGCTTTCTAATTCAGAGAGGTATATACGGGAACAGGGAGCGGAGAGTGAGTGAGTGAGGGAGGGAGTTAGAGGGAGAGAGTAGAGGGAGAGAGAGAGAGATTCCTATAGATTTCTCACCTGAAAGAGGCGTAATATATTCGCCACCATGATCGACACAGAACTCGCCGATGCTCCTATCACTCCGACAACTTTTTCAGGCTTGACAAACACAGGCGGTTCGCCGTTAGTGCACCTCACGTCAGAGGTATCTTTTTGGATAAGCGCCTGTACAAAAGTAAGCGACTGTTCCAGTGCGTACGTGTCTTTCGAGCATGTGTCAAGAACCCTGGCACCAAGAGTTATATTAGGCAAAAGCTCCTCGTCGCTGTTGATTTGGTCCAAGGCGTACATCATAGCCTCCAGTCGATGAATCCCATTCTCTTTTTTGATATCCCCACAAGGCATTCCTGGGACACCGCGGGCATGAACCGGGAATAGACCTCCTAGGGTAACGTCTCCCTCAATCCGGACTGAATGCGGCGCGTAAATCTCTTGACACACCGATATTTCGAAAACCGATTTTATTATCCATAAGACTCGGAATGTGAAGAAAGGTTTTAGTTGTATGAAATTGTGCCTTGCCATGATTCTCCCTTTTTACCTTCAATTCAGAGAAACAAATACCAATAAAAGGCACTTTTAGAATAGTTTTATGAATCCAACGTAAATTTTGAAAAAGAGTCCATGGTTATAAAAAAAAGGTTGATAGGCAAGTTGTAGGTAGGAATGTAGGTAGCCTACGCCGTCCAATTCACCAGTGCCTTATTCCTCCAAAATCTGCGCACGACTTGCCAACATGGTCGCTTGTTGCTCGGGCACCCATTTCAAGACTATAAAAGACTGGTGACCATTGTTTAGGAACAAAATTCTAATCAGAAAAAGATTTATATACTGAGTCTATTAGGCCTTTGGCCATAACTCCTGCTATTTCCCGCGGAGCACGAGGACTGCCGTGGTATTCTGCTGTTAGGTGATTCATACAGCTCCCACACTGCACTGATGTCATACTCTCTCACACACACTCAAAACGAGAGCATCCTATACCTGCGAAGCATGCTAATAGCTGGTAAGATTCGACTTTAAAGATTAAAATAAATACTGAAGTCGTGGCTGGAAATCCAACGGAACGCTCGATCACGGAATTTAATCCAAACATATTCTGACAGACTTTTGTGTCGAAACAAACTTATCCAGTTTTGCTGTTTAAATGTTGATTGTCAATGAAAGATGTCGTTCAATTCCTGGTTTTTGAATTACTCACCAAGAGCAGACGACGTGAGGCACCAGCCCTCCAGAGCAGGAATTTAAATGACGCTCTCTCTCTCTCTCTCTCTCTCTCTCTCTCTCTCTCTCTCTCTCTCTCTCTCTCTCTCTCTCTCATCTCCCATTTGCTCTCTATTCAGTTACACACTATTAGCCTGCGATAATACAAGGATTTAATATCGAACTAAGTTGTAATAATTTAACCGGTAGGCTTTACATATCGAATTTAACCGTTAGACTTTACCTGTGTGCCAGCAATTTAATATAAAAAGAAAATTAAATTAGAAGGAAATTTTTTTTTCGAATTGTCAATGATCCAAGCCATATCTGGGTGCAATCACCATTGAATTGTATATATATATATATATAAACAAAAAACAAAAAAAAAATGTCATTCTAAAAGCAATAAGAGGAGCAGGGTATTTTCTTTTTTAAAACGGCATAATATTCTGTAAAAGCATAAAATATCATAAGTCATACAACGCGCCCTTACCATGTCAGAATAGAGTTTATTTGACCACTTTGTTTCAAGCTGATAGTGTCCAACATGCTGACATATTCATAAATATTTCTATAAACATACTGCACACGCACGTGTGTGTGGAGGGAGGGGGGTATTGGACTCCTTCGTGTACATGTATGACACACATTCTGAAACATTTCACTGCACTCTCAAAGTCAGAAGGAATGCAAGTCTGTCGCCTGGTTTTTGTTGTTAAAACACCAACACACCATGACTCTTTACCCTGACATTCAATTACAGCCCAGTGACTCTTGATGGTCCATCAATGAAAGGTCACCAGTGCTTAGGGAAAGACCTGGCTCCGCAATACAGATGATAATTTAATGCATAACTTAAGATGGAGACTAAAACGCTCACAGCAGGAGTAGGGGTCGGCTTCCTGATCAGTTGGCTGACATTCGGGTTGTTGTGAAAAGGGGGGAAAAAAACAACTCTAACTAATCAAAGCCAACGCTCCTCTAGGTAGGAGCAGCACTGTCAGCTAAGGTGTCCTGGCAAACTTCACCTTTAATCAGTTGGCGCTGAGAGACGGGGAAGGGGGTCTAGGGGACTCTGTGGGAGGAAGAAAAGGATATTTAGATAGAAAGACAGAGAGAGAGAGCGAAAGCGAGAAAGAGAAGGGAGTAAGCCAGGATTGAATGTAGGTTGGAGGGGGCGGTGGGGAGTATGGGGGGGAGGGGGGTTACAGAGAGCGAGAGAAAACAGAAGAGAAAACAAGAGAAAAACAGGATGCAGACAAAGAGATAGGAGAAAGATGAGGGAGCGAGTGGGAGAGGGAGTCCAGATGGGTTGGAGCTCAGCCATAAGTGCTGCGTTTGTTCTGCTGTTGTTCTTATCTTGCTCACGGCCGTGCGTGCACCCTCGATGAGAGTCCAATAGAATTCTGTTGCCTCTACGCTCGTAGTCTCACTGTGGCTGGAGCATCTTGTAGTGGCGGCGTACATGTTGCAGTGGTGGTTCAGAGCAACACGCCCGAGGCCCGTTGGAGACACGTAAACCACAAACCTCCCCGGACTCTCCTTGGTTTCGAATGCAGATTGTCAGGCATACCGTGTAGGAGGATTGGTTTCAGTTCATGGCCACTCTCCATTCCCCACCATAGAGGTCAGAGGGGTTTTAAGGGTCGCACCTCTAAGGTCACGAAACGTCGTCAACTTGTTAGACCTCTGACATCTGACGCCCTCTCATGAAGGATTCCACGGCGAAGCAGCCGCCAGAGACACATGCTTACCTCACACTCTGTTCTGGAGTGCCTTTGCAACTTTGAAATGCCTTTCAGAGAGACTCTGACTGCTGTTTTTGCTTACAGGCCAACAAATTATATCACATTATGGCAACCCCAATCCGCCATCTTTAATAATGCAAGAAATATACACCCTTCGCAATCTGCACTACGGTTGAATATTTCAGCATGTTCTGGACGCTATCACCCCGAAACCAAGTGGCGTAATGAACGACGGTCTGAATAATGCAGGGCAGTTGTTCCTGAGGTCCGTGAAACCATTATGGCAGGGAAACACTTCCGGGAAGAAAGTTTGGCCCTCTGTCTAACCGTCGACATGATACCTCAACAGGCAGCCCGGCTTTTAAAGTGTTATTTATTCATGAGAACACCAGGGAAGGGAAACATGCAGGTGATGAACTGTTTCAGGGGGATACGGGTTTGTGTGTTGAGGACATCAAGCCTCAGTGAATGCCGAGTGAAACGTTCACATTGAAGTGGGATTGCTTTACGAATGTCTTACAGTTAGTTATATATATATATATATATATATATATATATATATATATATATATATATATATATATATATATATATATACAGTGGGGCCAAACAAAAAGTATTTAGTCAGCCACTGATTGTGCAAGTTCTCCTACTTACAAAGATGAGAGAGGTCTGTAATTTTCATCATAGGTACACTTCAACTATAAGAGACAAAAATGAGAAAAAAAATCCAGGAAATCACATTGTAGGATTTTTAAAGAATTTATTTGTTGTTATTTGATGGTGGAAAATAAGTATTTGGTCACCCACAAACAAGCAAGATTTCTGGCTCTCACAGACCTGTAACTTCTTCTTTAAGAAGCTCTTCTGTCCTCCACTCGTTACCTGTATTAATGGAACCTGTTTGACCTCGTCATCTGTATAAAAGACACCTGTCCACAGCCTCAAACAGTCAGACTCCAAACTCAACCATGGCCAAGACCAAAGAGCTGTCGAAGGACACCAGGAAGAAAATTGTAGACCTGCACCAGGCTGGGAAGAGTGAATCTGCAATAGGCAAGCAGGTTGGTGTGAATAGATCAACTGTGGGAGCAATTGTAAGAAAATGGAAGACATACAAGACCATTGATAATCTCCCTCGATCTGGGGCCCCACGCAAGATCTCATCCCGTGGGGTCAAAATGATCATGAGAACGGTGAGCAAAAATCCCAGAACTACACGGAGGGACCTGATGAATGACCTGCAGAGAGCTGGGACCAAAGTAACAAAGGCTACCATCAGTAACACACTACGCCGAGAGGGACTCAAATCCTGCAGTGCCAGGTGTGTCCCCCTGCTTAAGCCAGTACATGTCCAGGCCCGTCTGAAGTTTGCCAGAGAGCATATGGATGATCCAGCAGAGGATTGGGAGAATATCATGTGGTCAGATGAAACCAAAATAGAACTTTTTGGTAAAAACTCAACTCGTCGTGTTTGGAGGAAGAAGAATGCTGAGTTGCGTCCCAAGAACACCATACCTACTGTGAAGCATGGGGGAGGAAACATCATGCTTTGGGGCTGTTTTACTGCAAAGGGGACCGGACGACTGATCCGTATTAAGGGAAGAATGAACGGGGCCATGTATCGTGAGATTTTAAGCCAAAACCTCCTTCCATCAGTGAGAGCATTGAAGATGGAACGTGGCTGGGTCTTCCAGCATGACAAAATCCCAAACACACCGCTCAGGCAACGAAGGAGTGGCTCCGTAAAAAGCATTTCAAGGTCCTGGAGTGGCCTAGCCAGTCTCCAGACCTCAACCCCATAGAAAATTTGTGGAGGGAGTTGAAAGTCCGTGTTGCCCAGCGACAGCCCCAAAACATGACTGCTCTAGAGGAGATCTGCATGGAGGAATGGGCCAAAATACCAGCTACAGTGTGTGCAAACCTGGTGAAGACTTACAGGAAACGTTTGACCTCTGTCATTGCCAACAAAGGTTATGTTACAAAGTATTGAGTTGAACTTTTGTTATTGACCAAATACTTATTTTCCACCATCATTTACAAATAAATTCTTTAAAAATCCTACAATGTGATTTCCTGGATTTTTTTTTTCTCATTTTTGTCTCTCATAGTTGAAGTGTACCGATGATGAAAATTACAGACATCTCTCATCTTTCTAAGTAGGAGAACTTGCGCAATCAGTGGCTGACTAAATACTTTTTGGCCCCACTGTATATATATATATATATATATATATATTTTTTTTTTCACTGCCTAAAGCTATTTTAGAATTTAATTCAGAGACTCTTCTAGTATGGAAGAGATTTCCAGCCAAACCTGTCATTTTTTTTTTTTTTTAAACATACCTGACTGAAGACGGAACAGCTAGCATCAGGTGCTTATTACGGTGGTTTGACAGTTGGACATAATTATACATCGAGGTTATTACCGGGCAGAGTGTGGAGTTACTGTTATGAGCTCTAGCAGTTAAAGATAGGTTGTTAGCGTGGGTAGCTGTAGCAACAGAAGTATTCATTAAAATGAATGAAGAAATAGGCCAGATTACAATCTGACTCTCTCTCTCTCTCCCTCCCTAGAGGGGAAACTGAAAACAAGGGGAGGGATGAAAAGTTACACGGATGGATGGAGACTTTTGACACACCTGTAATTGGCACTGCTCTGGCACACTGAGCCGTTCATTCATCAGAATCTTAAAAAAAGAAAAATCACCAAAATAGAATCCCTGAGAGCTTATTGATCAGATTGGCATTAATAGTTTCAGGATTTTTTCCCTGAACTGGATGGAGGTATTACAAAGATGGGGAAGCACTTTTTTTCTGTGCCAGAACTGCAGAATGGACTCCATTCATTGGCAACAGCTGTTCGCCAATCTGTTCCCTCTGAAACCCGTATTTACATTTTTGATTCTGTCTGCAAAGCCAAACTAAGTCATTCTGGTACTATAGCTTTTAGGAATGGAAACATATACTATTTCATTTAGGTGACTAGCCTGTTCTGCAAATACATATTGTTTATTTTAAAGTCATAATGGAACCTTTCTTTGACAGAGCTAGACAGTGAAACAAAGATTGAATCAAGAAATTCCGACTTCCGGTGTTAAATGTGCATGTCATATAATAATAAGAATATGATTATGGCAGTGCTTCATCGTTTCCATTAACAGTTTGGTAATGAGCTGTCAAAGCTGGATTCATTTCAGAAGGAAAATATGAGTGAATATTCAGTCTTCATGGTTGAACAACTAATTTCCTGTTTGTTACGCTGTCACAAGAACACATTTCCTGTTTTGAGAATCTACAGCACTGCAGACCTCAATTTCAATTCACATAGACGCTCTGGGCTGTAATTTTTTTTATTGTACCAGCGGAAATCTTTGTTTTACACTTTGGTAATCAATCCAGTGAAACAGTCTGCCAAATCTGACAGCCAGCCAGTCAACAAGCAACCCACCCACCCAGCCCAATAGCCAGCCAGACTATTAAACCAGTCATTCAGACAGACTTTTGGAACAAGACCATTGTGTCTTAGCGCAATCAATGTCACCAGTATCTTGAGAGATAAGACGGCAGTAACAATAGTAACACTATGTCAAGCTCCTTGGCTAAAAGGGACTTTGATAATGAGCTCATGAATGCTTTCCCAAGTGCTTAGTTTCAGCTGAGTTTTCAAGTGGAATGAGCTCAAATATTGCCAACATGGCAATATTTGTAGAGTACATTTTAGGGTCAGGGCTAGACAAAACAGTTTTATGCAAATATGTTTTGGGTTTTGTTGATTTTGAACACCTGGGCTTGCTCAATTACATGACTAAACTTATTCTGATGATTTAAAAAAAGAATCAGTCAATAAAGGAATGAATACATGAATCAGTAATTGTTAAGGCAGCAAATGATTAAACAAATGAATATCCTGTGCGGTAGACAAATTGTGTACTGTACAAAACACCGGGCACATAAACAAAAAGGATCAAACAGCGTTCTAGCTCTTGGCTTCAGAACCCCGGCGTTCCTGACCATCAGCAAATGTAACTTCAGCAACAATCCCACCTCATTACCACCAAGGTTGTCTGTCTTCGTGTCTGCCATTGCCTCTGTTCCCTCTCACATCCTCAAATGGGATCCCGAGGCCCATTGCGAGCCAACAAAGAGCTAATCAAAGGCTATCACGCCGACTGGACCCACAAAGCCCTTCTCTGAGGAGAGAGCATTGTCTCCTGTTGTGTTTGCCGTGTTTGAACGGGCCACCGTGGGGAAAATGCTGCTGATCCATAAACACTTCTCCGACGCTTTGTGAAGGAGGCCTCCCACTAAATCCTAGCGTGCGATTTCTGTCTTGTATTTTATTTTGATCAAGTGCAGGAATAATAAGAGAGACATTTGTATTTATTGCGCTCCCTGTCTTCAAAATGTCTGTCTGCAAAAAGAGAGATAGTCAATATGGTATTGTATGCTCTGTAGTTAAAAAAAACCCACCTCTGATATGGTTATTGCAAGTCAGATTTAAATGTTCGAATGGGGTGTACATGCTCTTAATGTCCATTATCAAGATCTATTGTCAATTGACAAATCAAATTTGCCTTTACATTTTTTTTATAAAATAAAAAAGAACATGTTAGATGCGTAATTCACATTCTGTTGTGAACCAGCCGTTTGGTTTTTGCACACGCAAAAAAAAAGAGATGCAGTTGCGGTCCTATGAAGGAGCAGGGTTATGAAGTCGTACTAAAATTGTCATTCTGGGCTTTTATTCAACGCTGTTGTTTTCTTGTTACGAAGCAGCCTTGTACCCTTTGAAAACACACAGCGAAGAGATTCATATTGTTGTCGGGAGTTGCACCTCAATGATGAGGGTCAATCCGTGGAGAGGACAGATTTTGATTAGGGCTCCATTCTAGTTCCCACTCTCAATCGGCCCTGTGTCTCCTCATCCACGGACCCCCCCCCCCCCCCTCCTCCCTCCCTCCCTCCCCCACCACCCAACCTTTGCTGGTGGCACGGCTGATGCCTGATTAGCCTTTGATTAAAGGGAACAAGAGGAAGTAGATTTATCAGCAGATGGAGGACACGGGGCCTTGAAAAAGCAGAGTTAACGACGAGAACCAGCAAAAGAAAAACATCACGGTCAAGTGGAAAATCAATGCAGCTACTTATGGTTGGATAGGGCATAACAACATTGATGTTTGTTGAGCTGCTCGGTGAGAACACGCTTTGGGGAGATGGATGAGATGAGAGGTTCATCAAAAGGTAATGATTGAGTTTGGTAAATTATACCGATTTCGTTTGATGTTTTGAGGTAGGGATATTATGCTACTGGACGTGGTTTGATGCCATTTATTAAATATGAAGAAGGAAGGGTTGATATAGCTAATCTATTGGTTATATATTTATGTCAGGAGTAACTCTCCAGATGTTTGACTTAAGCCACAGAAGGCCGCAGTGACTTCTCCGCAGTGATCTCCCAAAGTAAATTATTTTAAAAAAGGAAATGAAAGAGAGCAATAAGAAATCATCAAAATATATATATAAAAAAAAACACACTTGCACTACTCCCCAAAGGAAATACAGTTTTTCTGATAAATGAAAAATAAATGAAAAACAGTGGCAGATGACTGCAGAGTACCTGGCAAAATTGCAACGCTATCTTCGGTTGCTCGATCTGTTTCCGTTACACATAACCCTGACTCCTGCTAGAACTGTTTTCCATTCTCCCTGATCTTCGTTGGCACTGATGGCTTTGAAGTTTATACTTACCTAACATGTGTAAGGACCAAATCAGTATGTCTCCCGCTACTCTGCTGACTTTGACATACCAGTATTTACTGATATAATAATTGCAGTGAACGCACTAGCTTATCCACCAGACCGTTAAGCAACAGATTATAAGCAATATTTTACTGAAATGATGATAGGATAAACCACTCCCCCCTAATGTTAGTAATCATTAATATGCATTGTTCAGACCTTTGTCTGTTTATTGACTGCCTGGTATCTTCTGTGTATACAACAATTGTCAAGTAATACACTGTAGCCCACTCGTTCACCTGACCTATGCCACAATACCAAAACAAAATGAAGAGTAACAGTTTGAGGGAGAGCCATTCTAACATGTAAACCCACCCACACACATTAAAGCACACACTCTCAGACACACCAACAACACCCCACTGCACACATTAACACGTGTACAAAATGGCACATTTATAATGTAAAAGCACAAACCTTTACAAATACGTCAACACAGCATACTATATCTTTCATGAAAACCAACATGCACATGCATGCTAATTAGTGCTGCTAATTAACATAACAAACAAAAACAATGGCAAACAAATATAGAAACTAAACTGCACATCTCCAAAAGGTTTCTATGGAAACAAACACACGTACAGTTCTATTTTTGATGCCATATCGAGGTCTGTATTGCTCGAGGCTGGCCAGTGTTTATTATTTTTCGATAAATGACCCCAAGGATAATACATAATAAAAGACTGCAGGTTATCATAAAAACAACAATATCTGATCACAATAAAGAACCAAAATAACAAAGTGTGTTACTGTGTAAAACACGTGTTACTCTCCTTTGAACTTTGTTCAGTGCTATGAGCACAATGCAACTATTTGGATTTGAATATGTATTTTTTGTATTGTGATAGAACACGGCCTCCGGCGCAGTAGAGATCTCTAAGGTACGATGCAGTGTTGCGGCCAGCCGCTGTACCGCAGGACCAGGATGGTCTCACACCTGAAACGGTGAGATAGCATTCAGCCCAGCCGCCGGCATGTTAGGTGTCTGTGGGGCCCTGTGGGGCCTCTTAAGTGTTTTTCCCCCCTGTTTGTCGGGGCACCACGGTTGGGGGATCTCTAGATATTATCACCTCCTCCGTGGCAGAGTAGTGGGTCTCAGAGGTCCTCAAGGAGACATGGGGAAGACCTGTGAGCGTTTGTGTTTGTGTATGTGTATGTGTGAACTTTGGAGAGAAAAAAGGCGCGCAGACAAGAAAGAGAGACAGAGCGAGGGCTTGAGTCTCATAGTGTTCTTGTGTGAATGTGATCCGCTCTATTTCTCTCTCTCTCTCTCTCTCTCTCTCTCTCTCTCTCTCTCTCTCTCTCTCTCTCTCTCTCTCTCTCTTTCTCTCTGTAATCCAGGTACCTGTTGTGAAAGAGATACAACAATGGAGTTGTTGGATGAGGATGTAAAGGCCAGCTTTGAAAAGGATTCCTCATTGAAAGGACATGGAATGGAAGCCCTTTGTGGTGTTGTGTGGACCAGGTTTGACAGACACTCAGGGGTCCCATGAAAGCAAATGCACATTGATTACAAAGTCCTAGAAATCGGAAACCTGCTGCAAACCCAGCCCAGGCTGCCCGAATCACCCCTTAACCATCCCTGATGTCACACTAGGATTTGTCGTCAACTCCGTATCATTTCACATTCATAGTTTTGATCAGCCTCCCGCTTAAGTAAGGTTCAAAGGTCACTTTCCCCTGCCTGATCAGGAATGATGTAACCATGGTGTGACTTTCAGTAGAGACACCCAGAATCTCAACTCAGCCACACAGCAGTTTCCAGTTCAAATAACAGACACAGAAGAAAGAAAGAAACAAAAAAACATACTGTAAACTGCTGTTTTATACATAATTAAAACCAGGAACGGTTGGATGCTGCCTTCCATTTCCTATGCGCAGCACGGAAGGCTCTAGAAAAGCACCGCATTGCCAAGTTATCTTCTATCTTCAAATGCTCCCCAGGCGCAGTAATATTGGCTTCCACTTTCAGCCCAAATTGGCTGGGGATAAACATGGGATACAAACTCTTGAGTTGCCGGAATACTCTGGGCGTGCTCAATTTCCCCACTCAGGCAGCCGGCGTTTTAAATGGACGCACTCCGGATCGCAATAGGAGCGGAAACAAATCAAGCGGCCCCTTAAAAACATGAACGTTCCGTTTGCCGCTGTCGGCCCATCGGTCCGCCTTTCCACGGCCTCGTGTGCTGAGCGTCAAAGCTCCCTCGTTTCGCGTGCCTCAGGGCTAAACGTCTGGGAGCCTGCAAGCTGCTGACGGCACTGTGGAAGTAACAAAGTTGATGAGGAGGGGGCGTTGGATTTATGAGTCAATCTACAGTCCAGGAGCTTCACCACTCAGCACGGGGATTGGTCTGATTGATTAAAGACAGCACAAGTGCCTCCGGTCACATTGCCTCTGAGCCGTTTCCCCTCAATGATGGACGCCTTGATACAGGTATGGAAAGATGCTGTGGGTGCCAGGAATGTAGGAGTGTGTTTTGAAAGTGTGCCGGGTCATTTAAGTCTTGGCAGCATTCCAATCGCCCATTCTAACAGGCAGGGGGGATGTGAGGAAAATAAGAGTTATTCCAAGTTGTTTCTTCAAGTTGTGGCTTAACCCAAATGGGTTTCTTAAGTGTATGCCAAACGGGTGGGAACTACCTGATGATTGCAAAGAGATCTCCATCTTGAGCCTTGCTAATGGACCAGCCCAGCCGGTCTACCAAGGTGGATTTTCTCTCACAAACATGCACATACACTCTCTCTCTCTCTCTCTCTCTCTCTCTCTCTCTCTCTCTCTCTCTCTCTCTCTCACTCTTTACTTCTGTCTTTCTTTCTTTCTCTCTCTCTTTCTTTCTCTCTTACGAACACACGCGCACACGCATACGAACTGTGGCGCTCCATCATCCATCGTGTGATAGTGACACAGTAGCAGATGGTGCGAGCACGTGCAAACAAAGAACAGACCCACGCGAGGCAAACACGCACGCACACACACACACACACACACACACACACACACACACACACACACACACACACACACACAAACACACCGATCCAAGCACTGTGCCTGAGTAATGGACCGTCACCTCACACCTGATAATGGAGCACTCTCTCCCTCCGTTTCCCTGTTTGTCTCTTTCTCTCACTCTCTCTACATGGCTTCTCACAGCATCCATCGCTCTCTCCTTTTCTCTCCTGTACCCTTTCTGTCTCTTCTTCTACATGTCTCCTGCTCTCTCTTCCTCCATGTACCAGAGACCCCGTTGGAAGAGGCAGAGAAAGAGAAGGAACATAGGTAGGTGATTAGTATGAAACACTTTGTTCAAAGATGAACTTACTCCACTTCCTGCTAGACAGGAGTATTGACTTTCCGCAGCACCCCATGGATCTAAACTGTAGCGTGTTGCTCAGAAAAGCCTTGCTTTTACCGCTCCCTAATTAGCATGCACTCTCTCATTATAATGGCTGACATGATAATTGCCTGTTCATTCTATAATAGGGTTGCCTTCACAGACTCAGACACCAGTTGCTTTCCAGCTAATATCATGACTCCATGTGTATTTGTACAGAGAGAGAGAGAGAGAGAGAGAGAGAAAGAAAGAGAGAGAGAGAGAGAGAGAGAGAGAGAGAAGGGGTGTAGGTGACAACAGTATTTTAAGTTGAGAGCAACTTACAATAGATATCTAGCGTCTAGTCAAAACACACAATATTTTAAAGCCCACTTGTTTGGCGAATATATACCCCATATGCAAAAATGGTTGATAAAAATAGTAGCTGATGACCTGATGAACTGCTCCAAGAGGGGCACATAGAATATGTTATTTTTCTCCTGCACACTCTTAGATACCCGGGGAGAAAAGTAGAAAAGTAGGAGTGGGACAGAATTATTAATATGACAAATTGATTCAGGATGGAACATCTTGTTATGTTCCAGTGAAACTTGTGAGCAAAGAAGTGATTTATGATCCCGTGTCAAAAAACAATACAGAGGGAATTATCTGCTTTTGAGAATCTTTGTTATACAAATTAAACATCGCATCGGGCATGCGAGCCCTGGTCGGCGCGGCAGAATTACATTCCTTAACGGTCCATTTGGAAACCTTAATCAATTTGTGACAACGTGATAAGTCAAAGCGGAGGCATGAAAGCGCGGGGAGGGAGCACACAGCTGCCCCAGACAGGCGGTTTTCACCTCGGGTAATGACCAATGAAGGCTCATGCACCTCTGCTTCTACTGCAGGGAGGAAGAGCATGGCGTCAGGGGGAGTGAGGTCGGTGAGGAGGATGGGGGCGGAGAGAGGACAGGGAGACAGGGGCGGGGCTAAACTGCGGGCAAAGGGCGCGCGAGGGGCAGGGGGTTGAGATTAGAAAGTGGAATCAAAGGGGGGGAGGGGAAAGGCGATGATGACTCAGCGAGTTATGACCTCACCCGGAGGGCTGGGACAACAAGCAGGGGGCGGGGGGTCAGCTGGTTCAGACATGGTTCCGAGGAGTGGGGGTCGTGCGGAGGCTGCCGGCCGCGATCGTGTGTGTCACAGGAAGTGAGGAGGAGTCCGCGAGTTACGCCATCATTCTGAGGGGCAGGGGGGATGGGTGGGGACGGGGGGGGGGGGGTTGTAGAGGCTCCCGGCCGTACCGCGTGCTCAAGGACGAGTCGTCCAGTTATGACGTCTTTCAGAGTCCAACGGTGAACAGCTGTCCGCATGCCAACGCGAGCAGAGGACTGTGACGAGCACAGCACCCCACATGCAGTGTGGAGAACACAGACGAGTGTGACGCGCTCTCTCCCCCCCCCCCCCCCCCCCCCCCCCCCCCCCCTCTCTCTCTCTCTCTCTCTCTCTCTCTCTCTCTCTCTCTCTGTTGACTTTTCGCTGCTGTAAAAAGACAATGACACAAACTAAATAGTCTGACAGACACCTTGGAACAGAATTGCAAAACAAAACTGCCGTTATGTAAGCTTTTCATTCCGTCGGAGATACAGAGAATATTGACAGCTTTCCTGAAAGTAAGTGCAGAATGTTGAATCATTCCATTAATGTCTTCTTAGGAATTTGTCCTGGGGTAACCTGTAAGTTGCGAGGTGGGGGGGGGGGGGGGATCGGACTTGTTGTTCCAGCACGTCCCACATACGCTCGATCGGATTGAGATCTGGGCAATTTGGAGGCCAAGTCAACCCCTTGAACTCCAGGTCATGTTCCTCAAACCATTCATTCTGACACTTTATATCATAACCAGCATTAACCTTTGAAGGAATCTGTGCTGCAGTAGCTCTTCTGTGGGATCGGACCAGACAGGCAAGCCATGGCTCCCAGTCCCCACACGGATCAATGAGCCTCAGGTGCCCATGGCCTGTCGCCGGTTCACCGGTTGTCCTTCCACTGTTGGGAGGTACTACCCACTGCATACCGGGTACACCCCAAAAGACCTGCCATTTTGGAGATGCTCTGACCCAGTCGTCTAGCCATCACAAGTTGGGCCTCGTCAAAGTCGCACGGATCCTTACGCTTGATGCATGCTATATCGCAGGTATATACAGCATATCCAAAAATGTATGATGAAACCTGCTTTCGATGTGAAACATTTCTACGCTTGGAAAGATGTATCTGTTTACATTTTCTGAATTTCCACACTGGGTAGAAAATGGATTCCATTGCTGAATTTGAAGCTCACAATCTTATTCAAGAACAAGAAAAATGAGAGAAGGGTGTGTGTGTGTGTGTGTGTGTGTGTGTGTGTGTGTGTGTGTGTGTGTGTGTGTGTGTGTGTGTGTGTGTGTGTGTGTGCTTTATTGGAAGCTTACTAACATTGCACCTGCAGCTCGCACTGAGCCTCGTCATGGTTCTTACTGTCGCTATAGCAACCATGATGATATATCCCTGTGGTTGTATACATTCCCACCAGCACAAACATGTTCTCCTTATAGAATGATGTATGTGTTGGAGTCTCTGTGTTTGAGCACGTGTGTGTGCAGAACATGCTTTGAAGTAATTATTTATGAAGCATGCATGCATGTTTGTTTGTGTGTGTGCTAGAGTAGCATCTATGCATACTGTGTGTGTGTGTGTGTGTGTGTTTGTCTGTGTCTGTGGGTGTGTGTGTGTGTGTTGCGTTTTTTAATAGATACATGCTTGCACCAGTGTATGTGTGTGTGTGTGTGTGTGTGTGTGTGTGTGTGTGTGTGTGTGTGTGTGTGTGTGTGTTACGACGCAGGGCCAGGGTGTGTTCATTCTTCTCAGCGGATCATGGAATAAACTTCCATCTTCTGGTCTGGCTGGCAGACAGGAGAGCTATGGCTGACGGAGGCAAAGCCTGTAACAGTTCACAAGTTCACACAACAGACAGCGTACATGCATATGGACACAAACACACTATTTACACATGCGCAGACACCAAACGCACGGCAGCAGTCACTTTGAAAGCTGCTCAAAGTAGGCACTGAAGGAGAGTGATGGAGAGAGAGCGTGTGGATTTGACAGCGATCGTTAGGCGCCACAGAGCGTGGCCGAGGAGTGCCTTACCTCACTATATACTTAGCTGTTAAAGGAGGGGCGGAGGGGGATGAAAACAGTGTTTAGAAGGGAGCTCCATCAACAGCCGAGCCTCGGGCTCGCGACACAAGTGCGAACGGAGCCGACACCGGCGAGAGGCCGGCACGTCGGCACCCCCCCCCCCCTGTTGGCTGTTGAACGGCTGTGTTCAGAGTTGTTTTGTTAGAGAAACGTGGAACTCAATGAATACGGCACAGGATTATTGGAAAGATAGAGAGGGAATCCTTAAACAACAATGGCGGCGAGTGTGCAACTAGTTTGAGAGAGTTCGTAACAAACACACAGTCATCCGAACCGTCTGTTTTTTCTTCTGGTCCTCGTGCAATCACACGACAACATGCTGAAACCACACTGGAATTCCGTCAAATCAACAAAGAGAGCCAGTCCCCTATGAGTGTGTCAGTGTAGGCTTGCTAGGAGTGTCTGACAGCGCCCCATACAAAGCCAAGTGAGTGACACGGGTAGGTTTGAGTGATTCTGAGTAAGCCGTCGTCCGCGCTAAAGCCATCTGAAGCTGTCACTGAGTACCTCGGTGATACACTGGTCACGCCATTTAAAAGCTGGCGTACCAGAGCACGTTCACAGGTCTTCTTGGACAGTAGAGGCAGAAGTCAGTTAGCGGTGCGCCGCACGCCCCAGTGGCCCCTGCCTTGGCACGGTGTTTAGCCCTTCTGATGAATAAGATCAAGTTCTAGGATTACTCACCTCATCTTCTTCCTCCCTCGCTGACTCACTCCAGCGGTATTATTCATCAAACAAGCCAGAGGGGAAAGAGGATCGTGAAGAGGAGATTATGTTTCTGTTTCATCTTTTATCAATAGATTCGACGCGGGACTTGCAGCCTTCATACATCTGTTGAAGTCAGAATTATAGCATGGTTCATAGCTAATTGCAAGAAGAGTAGAGGTGACGCCTTTACCTATCTCTCATCACATACGTTATTATAGCTCTCCGTATAGGAACCCAAATTGAGCAGAGACTCAATTAACAGAACTTTCGGAAATAAAGAGGCACCGTTTTAGTTCCTTGCTGGCTCCATCTAACTCTAGGTACTTTTCAGCAGCTTCTGTGGGTGAACAACAGTGATATTTGAGCTAGACTAGGCTAGACTAGGTCCCTTCCATCAGGCCTCCTGTAAGTTAGTGCAATGCTATGTCTTTGTCTCCCTTTGACACAGGTCAAACAAGCGGGATGGTCATTATCACATTGGATGCCTCCATCTATATTTGACCGGCAACAATGAGGAGTTTTCTGTTTGAGGTCTTGTTTACGTGGAGCTATTCACCTGGAGGCTGAGCCACACATCGGGTGGAGTGTAGAAACGGAGGCACATCTTGTCACAGTGATGCACATCACGTCCGCACACACACAAACAAACAAACAAACACAAACACAGGAAGAAATTCAAAAATAAGCATGCCTATAAGTGCAAATATGCACAAACGAAAAATAAGTTGCTAAGCATGAAGTCGTGCCGAACTGAAATTCATACAAATTGTTATTCTCAAAGATGATAGCAAACAACTCTGGTACAGTGGTTTAATTTGTATGTATCTTAGGGTTAAACCATTAATTTCACACATTCTCTCTATATCTTCACCTCTTGCACACTGTCTCTCAATTGAGCACACCCACACACGCAAACACACACACACACACACACACATGCGCACACACTCACAAACACACACACACCCACACACACACACACTGGGTGTAAAAGGGCAGTTGTCTAACCAGGCATCTCTCTGGGCAGCTGCTCCATACCTTATCTTCTCTTGTGGATGTACATATAGTCAGCCCTGCAAGATCCAGGGCTGCCTCCAGTGCTCTCCCTATGGACAGCCAGCCAGATAAGCAGTGAATTAGAAACTTCATCATAGATGGCTGGAGGAGTGTTCCAGAGAATTACCTCACCCATGGATCTCTGTAGCCACTCGGGGGGGGGGAGGCGGGGGGGGGGGGGGGGGTACTAGGGTGAGAAAAAATGCAGGATAAAAGAGTAGCACACAACCTCATATTTTGTATTCTTTTTGGACTATTAGCAACATGATGGGCTGTTATTTTCTTTGTTCTACTGAGCTGACAAGAGGCAAACCAAAAAAGAATACCATAAAAATACACATCCCTGAAAATACACAGCCAAGGTTTGGCTTGTACCAATGCCGACGCCAACAGTAGTTCACATCTTCATTGCAAAAAATAAAATCTATTCTTATGAAATTGCCGGTTCTTGGATGCAACTTTAAATTTCTAAGTCTGCCCTAAGCACGGAACTTATCGCCCTCTTTCAGCAACTGGCATGTCAGCATGTTACCTTGGAGACAGACGGAACCTTTCAGAGAGGAATCCACTGTAAGCACAACCTTCTAAGCTTAAAGTTGGGGATTTACTGCCTACCTGCCTGGCAGTAGTGCAAATATCATTTTAGTGGCCCGAGGTTGTAAAGTGAGCTTTTTTTTTGCTCGGGTGCTTTTCGGCCGCTAGACCCTGCTGTCGCTTGATTTGTCCCTTAGCTTACCCCAACCTTGAAAATGTTACAGATGGTACTCATAAATCTGGTGTTCAATACTCTTTTGGGATTCTTCCAAAAGAGGCATGATTACTTATTTTGTATCTGATGCCAGTTTCATGTAGAATATTCACGAGTACACAAAAAAAGAACTAAACAGAATTACATGACAAATATAATTTAGCTGTACTTAATTTATTTATTTTTAGGATTTGCATCATGTATGGAGAGGTAAAATGTGAGAGGGAGAGAGACAGAGTTGGTAGAACAATTGTGTAGTGAAAAAACTGCCCAAAAGATGACCACAGCAAGATAGAGGGTGGGGAGGAAGCAAAAACTGAGAAAGAAAAAGATTTAAAAAAAGACAGAGAAAAAAAAACATACAGATTTAGTTAAGGCCAGAGAATCAGGTCAAGAGAAATAAAACAATGAAGACTATAATAGAGAGAGGGTGGGGGAGGGGAGTAAAAACTGAGAAAGAAAAAGATAAAAAAAAAAGAGACAGAGAAGAAAAAACATACAGATTTAGTAAAGGCCAGAGAAATAAAAAAATGAAGACTATAATAGAAGAATAGGAGCAAAGACACCAAAATGATGGAGAGGGGGAGTAGGCTCTCTCCATGCTCTCCTTGGTTCCCCAGACAGCTCTCTTCCACACATTCAGCAGCTTGTTATGTGCTCTTGGCTTCGTCTCCACCCACCCCCCTAAAATGCAGGCTGGGCTCTGAGCAGGGAGCGGTGAGTGGGCTGAGGGGTGAAGTGGAGGAGCTGGATGGTTGGGCGGCTGGCTGGCTGGCTGGCTGGCTGGCTGGCTGGCTGGCTGGCTGGCTGGCTGGCTGGCTGGCGAGGTGTGAAACGAAGAAACAGATGAGCACGGCCATGTGCAAAGAGAGTGACGGAGGATATGGAAGAGGAGGGGAGAAGAAGGAGGAGGAGGCAAACGACGAGACCAGAAGAGACATTCAAAAAAGAGAAGCAGATATCAACGTCAAAGAGGAATCCCAAAAGAAAAGCAGAAGAAAAAACAGAACTCCAGGCTAAACTCCAAAAGTAGAAAGACAAAGCGGATGCCATCATGCCAGAGAGGACTGCCATAGCAACGCGGCAATACTCTCTAGAGCTCTAGGGTAGACTGGTGAGGCTGGGATGTGTTACAATCCTGCCAGCCATGGGTCCAATCCTAATTGAATTGTGTCCTTTGTTTGCTTGCGACTGCCCAGAGTCCTTAATGAAGAGGAGCTCGGGGTGTTATAATCAGACCCATTTTGGATGGTTTTAATCAGGGTATTTTTAATTGCCGCGGTTTCGCTAAGTGAGGCTAAGTGATCACCAAAAACATGAGATGTTGCTTCACGTCAAATATGAGTTAGAGTGTGAATGTACAGGTTTTGAAACATAGCACAGGATTAATGTTGTGTATCAATAGCCTAGTTGGGCTGGAGGTGCCGTTTTAAATTCAACTGGGGAACATTGAGAGACATTTATATCTTCCTATGTTATCATTTCATGGAATCAAACTTATTTACATTCGTATGTAGTACAGACTGTAACCATACCAAACACAGCCTGATTTAATTTTGATCATTTTTATATTTGAAAGATACGTTCATATTTCAAACATTTAATGAGCAAGCCAACGATTACAGCTTAGTGAACTTGGTGGTGACATGCTCACAACACCAGACAATTCAATAAGCCTTACTATCTTTCAAAATGCAGGCAACTGTTGTTATAATTCTGCACATTACACATGCTGCGCGGGTTTTCCACTGATCCAAAATGTCGGGGCTCATTACATGAACAATGTGGTCAATTTGAAAGCCTCACGTTAATTATTAAAGACCCACTGTAATTATTGAAAGGTTTGTAGTACACAGTGCTCCTCATCAGTAACAGTTGTTTGCAGGGTGAGACGTGACGACTCCTGTGGTTGGAATGGAAATATGTGGGAACCTCTCTGCATTTCAGAGGTCAAGGCAATTGGCAGATAGTGGCTTGGTGGAGCCTTGGGCCAGCTGGAATAACTTGAAGGGGCAAGAGACATAGTTATTAGAACAAGATGAATCGCTTATAGTCGCAATCATGACTAAATAAGCTTCATGCTCCTTTGTTCTAGGTTTGCTGGCAACATCTTTACTAAGCTCCCGCCACTGGGACAACATTCCCCTGCTTCCGTACTGATCAACGGTATGCTCTTTCTTTAAACAAGCAAACAAACGGACTGCCCTCCACAGTGAAACACTTTTCAAAATAACTGTATTTGTTGAAAAGGTAGCTCCTGCCCAGTCCCACCCTGGCAGTGCCTAACCAGTGACTGCAAACATTTGGTTGGTTTTCCAGGGAAGGTAGGCTTTAGTAAAGCAACAAACAGGCATTCTGTTTTACCTCAAACATAAAAGACTCTGTTTGTCTCTATCAGACAGCATGATAAACCACAGTTACTTTAACCTCAGTTTATGACTCTGTGACCAAAAACAACAAAAAGAGTGTAAATAAAATTCAGCGATCGGTTATTTTTGGTGCTTTATCCTAAGCTGTCTTTTTAATTTTATTTTGGCCTGCAACAAACGTCTCCAGTTGAGATCGCGGATCAGACTACGTGGAATATTCCCCACCTCCTCAGATGTTCTGCTCTCCAGGTTTGGAATTGGCTGCTGGCCCAGATGCCACAGAGCCAGAGCACCACCGCCTCAGTTAGTCCCCATGGAACCTCCATCAGATGACTCCTCTGAACACCTCCTCTCTCATTCCGCTCCTCGCTTTCACCAGTCAATTATTCCTCCCCTCTCTTCGCTGGTCCACCAGGCCATTGTTCCTTCTTTTTGTCCTCACTTCTAGTGGCCATTATTCTTCCCTCCCTTATTTTTCGACTCGTCCTCACTTTTCATCTGTCATATTATTTAGCATCCTTCTTCAATGTTGTTTATGGTGTGTTTGTCTCTTGCTCCTCTTTTGGCAAGCAATCCCTCCTTGTTCTCTGTTTTGTCTGCGGTCCTTGCTGTCAATCCGTTCCCTCCTTCACTTAACCAGACAGTCTCCCTCTCTTTGCAAAGGTAATCCCGCTATGAGGACTATTGCGCCCATGCTACATGTCACATCCCAGCGGCTTTTTTGGAAGAGCTTACTTGTATAATAAAAAAATGACAGTGTAGGTAAGCAGACGGTTGTAATTAGCTGGCACTAAGCAGCTCACTGGAGACGTTGACACAAAGACGGTAAATTACTGTTTCACAACAAACGGCCTGTCTGATGGAACGATGGAGGGAGAAGGAGACAAAGACAGATGGAGAGAAGAAGTGAGGACTTAAATGGTATCAGAACCTGCGCTGCTAATGTTTGTTTGTCTACTATAGGGTGTTTTTTTTACAACTCCCCTGGCCCCTGGTTTGGACTCCTTGGAGGACCCATGAGTACATCTAGGTCAGGATGCTATCACAAATGTTTGTCACAATAATCACGCAGAGCTCCCATAATTCCTTCGAAAGAGGCCAATCATTTTGTAATGTCAGATGGCTTATATGAAAGTCTTTTCAATCCATGATAAAAGACAATTGAAGAGAACCAGCATATTTTTGAAATTAGTGAGTATGAAACCAAACAACAAACTAAAAACAAATGTTTCACCCAAAACATGGTCAGGTTAGTCACATAATATCACAGGGGGACATTGCTTCTTGGGGGATTGTATGTTTAAGCTTGATGTACACTGAGCTGATATACCACCAAGAAATGGTGGAAGTGTAACTTCAGTTTAACTTCACAAAATAACATGTCAGGTCCCTGATAATATTTAGAGAGGTGTCTAGGGCGTTATAATCAGATACATTTTCTATGCAGAGAATGCAGCATCAATTGGACAGAATATACATATTAATGTGTGAGAACGTGTTTCATTTTGATGTGAGAGTCATCAGTCATTGATGGAAATTTGCGTTTCAAAGACATGATTTATATCTGGATACAAACATGAAGTGCTCCGCTTTCATGTTTATACAAAGCGGTATGACGCCATTTTGCGTTGGTAACAACCCTCGGCAGTTTGAACTCTGTTCTCACCACAACTGTCTCTTCCATGTCTCGGGAAAACAATACTGTATTTATATAGGAAGTCTCAGTGAGTTAAAAATAAATAACAAAACCATTGTGCAAATCAAACTAGAAGCTTGGATACATTGTGTCTCTAGCCTTGTTCTCCAAAATCTGCAAACCGTTTTGATTGACATGAGAATACACACCACATGTGAGAATAGACAACACAACAAAACATGCACCACAGTCTATGGTCGTTTTGGAAAAAGCCTTACTAAGCTTTCTTTGGCTCTTTCTTCCGTAACCACAATTCCCACACAGAGTCTACACTTCCCTGTCTAAATAATGCAGTCAGTGTAGCCCAACGATTATTTTAATGAATCCAATATGTGGAGCAGGTCACTTATTACAGAGTTCATTATACCAGCATGGGGCCGAAAATCTCCTGGGGCTTGGCGAATAAAAAGTTGTTCTCCCTCAGTTCTTTGAAAGTACAATGAAGCGTACAGGCCCTTTACAAAAGCATGGCATAGATTATGTGTACTATCCCTTGAAAAACGAAAAAGCACATGGTATTCTAACAAACACACTTTAGAGCAACACCAGCCACAACAGCCATAGATCAACGCCTGGGAAAATGGGCACAGTCATTTATGTAGAGATAATCCATGATGAAGTAATCCTTTAAACTGAAATAACGTATGAATGGCGATAAGGACCTCACACTAAGATCAGATCAGGAGTGTTAGCACTTCACAGGCCTGCCAGGTGCACCCTAGTTTCATCACACAAATTTAAACCCATTTCAAACATTTGAATATCCTGAAAATGAATTATTAACAAATTTGTAATAATTTCATCTGTATCAACTATATTCAAGCAGGAGGTTCTGCAAATAAAACGTGCACAGAGGACAGAGGACAGCAAAAGAATGCCTCAATCCTTAATCAATTTATATTACATATATCTAAATTAAACATGAATTAGTGTACTTTTATAAAATGATACTCACCCAAACAATAACTAATTTCGAGTCCTATCACCGGACTGAAGTGTGTCCGGTTTCAGTCATATTTTTTTCTGAATCTGAAACTTTATATTTGATTTGTTACAAATTTGGACATGTTTATTGCATGTGGACGTTGGCTATTACTGTTGTAAAAAAACTTGCCTGGCCCACAGACCCTAACAGATTCTGCCATTGTTGAGTTTTATATAAGTTTACGTACTTGATAAACACTGATGGTTTGAAAAGCTCTCTAAAACCTCCAGGCCATTTGGGAAAAATAAGTTAAGGCAATCATTTTATGTCCACGTTATGTATATTATTAATGTGTATTATGTGTATTTAAATCTACAACGTTCGGTTTGATTTTGATTCAACATGTTGTGATATGAATGCAAACACATTCTTTAAGCACACACACACACAAACTCTCTCTTTCTCATTGTATATCCTGCCTCACAATGCTCTCTAGATGTTGCATTTTGATGCAATTGGTTTAATCACATTATTCCTTTGGTTGTTTCAGCTGATTACTCAAAGGTCATTTGGATGCAAATGTACAGCTTCATTCCTGGACTCAGTCATAACTATGGCATTAGCTCTTTGCCATGAGGGATACACTTCATTACAATAAAGCCCACGCAGCCCCCGGCTAAGATTGCACTGTTATAATGTAGGACATTAAATTGGATGGGCATCCTTTTTATTACAAGGGCAATCTATTGTTCCTAACAGAAAAAGAAAAAAAACATTCCCATTTTATAACATACTTTGCCAAAAGAGT
The DNA here is from genome assembly GCA_017639675.1 of Aplochiton taeniatus. Classification (NCBI taxonomy): domain Eukaryota; kingdom Metazoa; phylum Chordata; class Actinopteri; order Galaxiiformes; family Galaxiidae; genus Aplochiton; species Aplochiton taeniatus. The sequence continues at coordinate 8,620,976 of CM030173.1, read as the reverse complement.
CCTCGCCTTCTGAAGCCTCCTTCTCGTCCCTTTTTCAACAATTTTTTCCTGATAAAAACCCAACCTGCCCCTCTTTACAAGGTAGTGACATTCTCCCTAATTGAAAGAGAAAATGGCCATGTCATGTGGGCTGCTGAAAGCATTGCGTCTATTTCTCAGGACGCTCTTGTGTTTTCCCCCAATGTCAATGTTAGCAACTCTTTCCTTACAACGTGTGCCTTAACGTGTCTCCAACGTTTGATTCTCAGAGCGTTTCCTCGTCTCCATGGCGATTTAACACACATCCTCCCTGCGTCCGCCTGTGCACCTTTCTCTCTCTGTTCCTGTTTTGTTTATAGGCCTGTGTCTACCTATTTTCTCTGCCTGCCAGGCCACTCATATTTCTTTCTGTATGTCAGTTTATGTGTCATGGCTGTCCATCCCTCCATCTACCTGCCTGTCTATTTGCCTGCCTGTCTGTCTTGGTGCTGGATAGTAGTGCAGGAGCCCAAAAAGGTGATCTTAAAAAAGAAAGCAAGCCTCATAATGGGAGATGAAAATAGATGACTGTGAAGTCTCACTCAGAGTAGGATGGGGTTTTGCTATACAAAGAGCCTAAGGTTTGTCACAGTGCAGATGCAGTGACAAGATGGGGGAAATTCTATACACTATTCTGGACATTCCTCATTGTTAAAACTAGCCGTATTGGATTGGAAAAGAAAGAAAGAAAAAAAAACACTTAGAAAAGTGAATTATTATGAGGGGGTCATTTTTGTTCTTTGTTGTCAGAAAAGTTTTGTAAGATACCAGTAATGAAATAGTCCCATTATGTGTACTCTATGACTGCACTGTAGTCAGGGACTGTGTAAAGAAAAAAACAAAACAAAACTGTTGTACAATTATTGTTTTGGAGGTTCATGTTCCAACCATGGTTGCTACGACGCCCTTGCAGGCAGCTAATCACAGCAGAGCTCTTTTTTTAGCACAAAAAAATATGTTTTTGGTGTAGGTAGCTAACATTTTTTCTTCAAGTAATATCTTTTTTATAACTTAAAAACTAAGATTTTGGGGGATTTTGAGAGGAATTCAAAACAGTTATGTAATAATGCCAATACGTGTTACAGCAGTGTATACGGGCCACTGTACTGCAATAATATAAATCAATGTTACATTAGTGGACAAGGTCTACTGTACTGTAATAATATACAGTGGGGCCAAAAAATATTTAGTCAGCCACTGATTGTGCCAGTTCTCCTACTTAGAAAGATGAGAGAGGTCTGTAATTTTCATCATAGGTACACTTCAACTATGAGAGACAAAAATGAGAAAAAAAATCCAGGAAATCACATTGTAGGATTTTTAAAGAATTTAGTTCTAAATGATGGTGGAAAATAAGTAATAACAAAAGTTCAACTCAATACTTTGTAACATAACCTTTGTTGGCAATGACAGAGGTCAAACGTTTCCTGTAAGTCTTCACCAGGTTTGCACACACTGTAGCTGGTATTTTGGCCCATTCCTCCATGCAGATCTCCTCTAGAGCAGTCATGTTTAGGGGCTGTCGCTGGGCAACACGGACTTTCAACTCCCTCCACAAATTTTCTATGGGGTTGAGGTCTGGAGACTGGCTAGGCTACTCCAGGACCTTGAAATGCTTTTTACGGAGCCACTCCTTCGTTTCCCGAGTGGTGTGTTTGGTCATTTGATCATTGTCATGCTGGAAGACCCAGCCACGTTCCATCTTCAATGCTGTCACTGATGGAAGGAGGTTTTGGCTTAAAATCTCACGATACATGGCCCCGTTCATTCTTCCCTTAACACGGATCAGTCGTCCTGTCCGCTTTGGAGTAAAACAGCCCCAAAGCATGATGTTTCCTCCCCCATGCTTCACAGTAGGTATGGTGTTCTTGGGACGCAACACAGCATTCTTCTTCCTCCAAACACGACGAGTTGAGTTTTTACCAAAAAGTTCTATTTTGGTTTCATCTGACCACATGACATTCTCCCAATCCTCCTCTGGATCATCCATATGCTCTCTGGCAAAGTTCAGACGGGCCTGGACATGTACTGGCTTAAGCAGGGGGACACGCCTGGCACTGCAGGATTTGAGTCCCTCTCGGCGTAGTATGTTACTGATGGTAGCCTTTGTTACTTTGGTCCCAGCTCTCTGCAGGTCATTCATCAGGTCCCTCCGTGTAGTTCTGGGATTTTTGCTCACCGTTCTCATGATCATTTTGACCCCACGGGATGAGATCTTGCGTGGGGCCCCAGATCGAGGGAGATTATCAATGGTCTTGTATGTCTTCCATTTTCTTACAATTGCTCCCACAGTTGATCTATTCACACCAACCTGCTTGCCTATTGCAGATTCACTCTTCCCAGCCTGGTGCAGGTCTACAATTTTCTTCCTGGTGTCCTTCGACAGCTCTTTGGTCTTGGCCATGGTTGAGTTTGGAGTCTGACTGTTTGAGGCTGTGGACAGGTGTCTTTTATACAGATGACGAGGTCAAACAGGTTCCATTAATACAGGTAACGAGTGGAGGACAGAAGAGCTTACAGAAGAAGTTACAGGTCTGTGAGAGCCAGAAATCTTGCTTGTTTGTGGGTGACCAAATACTTATTTTCCACCATCATTTACAAATAAATTCTTTAAAAATCCTACAATGTGATTTCCTGGATTTTTTTTGTCTCTCATAGTTGAAGTGTACCTATGATGAAAATTACAGACCTCTCTCATCTTTCTAAGTAGGAGAACTTGCACAATCAGTGGCTGACTAAATACTTTTTGGCCCCACTGTATATGCCTCTTACAGTAGTGGATAAGGGCTACTGTACTGTAACAATATAAATGCCTGTTACAGTAGTGGATAAGGGCTACTGTACTGCCTCCAGGTGGTTCTTCTATGTGTTGGGGTGGAAATCATACACTCTCCACCGCCATGCTGAGAAATATCCCTCAGTTGGATTCAGAAATGGGGAATATGCTGGCAAAAAAAAGAGCAGTGAACCTGGGGTGGTCATTGAACCAGTGTCGCAGATTTTTTTGTTAGTCCAAATGACAACACATTAGGCGTGCTCTGCTCACCTCGACCCGACCTCGAAGAATGTTATTGTGCAGCTGATCTAGATGGAAATGTGCCGTGTTTTTGGGACGCACTTTGACATGGCGGTAAAGGACGCCACGATTAATGATGGCTGCCCGCAGGCCAACGTTCCCTCCTGTCTGGCCAGCGACTTGCACCCTGGCACGGTGACCAAGGATATTGCACCCACTTTTGCGCCCTGGCTAGAGGACGGTTGTTATACAAACAGCCGTCAGATTTGGCAGGACGTAACAGCCTAAATGACTGCTAGTGTGTGAGAATGGAAAGCAACAGCCAACCTCAAATGCACAGTGGATGGACGCCGATTGAATTTTTTGGAATACCGTAAAACACTGGCAGAGTAATCAGTTTGTCCGTCCCCAATTTGACGTATACTGCTTACATTTTAATGTATGTGCATGTTCCCACTGAAGTGTGGGATTGTGTGTGTGTGTGTGCGCGTGTGTGTGTGTGTGCGTGTGTGCGTGTGTGTGTGCGTGTGTGTGTGTGTGTGTGTGTTTGTGTGTGTGTGGGTGTGTGTGTCAACGTCAGCACGAGTGCTTTTAAATGGTGAGAACACAGCAGCTGTATTGGCGCTGCCCATCTCGGACTCCAGATGGGTGTTCCAGTCAGTCGAACCTCATCCTCAGGCTTCAGTGTTCCTAAAGTCCGCCTGTTCTTGTTAATTTGGTGCTTTCTGCTCTATACATTACCCCTTTGCTTCCTCTTCCTCTCCTTTCCTATCTATTTTTTCTCATAAGCAGAAATCCCTTTCTTCTTTGTCTATTCCTCTCTTAAGTGTCCCCCCTCCCCGGCCTTTGCACTCTTCTCCTCCTTTTCTCCCTTTCTACTCCAGTGGATTCCATGTTTAAAAAAAAAATCTCACATTAATTTCAGGCCTCGGTGAGATCCAATGACTTTTCTAAAAGACGGAACTTTGTTCCATAGTTGTGAGGGATGATACAATATGTATCCAACAAGGAACCCATAATAGATTGTGGCACATATGGTTGACATTTTCCCCTACAGCCAGTTCAACCTGGGAGTGAACATTGTTCTATGTTTGGCAATCTGTCGGTGGTTGACTTGTATGTAATATTTACAGCGTGGCGTGCACCGGGGCCAGGCCTGCATATTTTAATAGCTTTGATAATTTGTGTTCAAGCTGGGGTAATGATCCGTGCCACCATTGACAAGCCTCATACATTTAAATTATTGAACAGGTACCAGCTAAGACACATCCTCTTATCAAAACATGTTCATTAGTTTAATGTTGAGCTAACATCAACACAATAAACGGAGGCATCTGCCAGTTAGCTAATAGAATGCTGTAAACCCTACAAGTGAATGGAGAATGTCTGAAGACGGTTTTCTTATGTAAAATAAAAATAAATATAAAATGCATAGACCTACCCACAGCGCACACAAAGGAACGTTCTAGCAGTGAGTAGACTGCGTACTTTGAAATGCTTTCTTCCCTGCCTCACCTTCAGTAGCCTCCGAGCTTAGGGACTGAGAGAGGGTTGTGTACTCCTTTGAATAGAGTGTTTAGCCTCGACATGACACTCTAACAGAAATATGGTGTGTGTATGGCTAAGGTTGAATAGCTATTATACACACTGCGGCTGGATGGTGTTGGGTAAAACATCAGCTCCATGCGTGTTTACCTTCAACTACACAGGCTGAGAACCCTTTGAAAAAGGATATACCTGTATATACTAACCAAAAGAAAAATACTCCAAAGCTCTCTCTTTTAAAACAATTAAAACACCTTTATTGTCATGGCCATACTAGACAATGAAAAGTTGTATACTTTAGGATATACACTACTGCTCAAAAGTTTGAGGTCAATTCCAAATGTCCTTATTTTCAAAAGAAAATCCGTATTTTTTTCTTCATTTAAACAATATTAAATTGAACAGAAATATAGTCTAGACATTGTTAATGTGGTAAATGACCATTAAATCTGGAAACGGCAAATTTTCAGAAACCATCATTCCTGTGTTGCAATGACACATTTTGTTTGCTTATCCAAGTTTATCACCTCATTTGATAAAAAAAAGTGTGAGTTTTCATGAAAAACATGATATTTTCTGGGTGACCCCAAACTTTTGAGCAGTGGTGAATATATATACTGTTTATGATGTGATTACAACTCCTGTCGGACTGACATCCAAGAGGGTAGAATGACCTTAAGAGATTCTTAAGAGTAGTTAAATGAAAGAACCTGGATGATTAGAAAGAAGGGTGGAAATGTGCTGCTGCATGTTGATACCCCATCCCTGTTCCATTAATTGCTTCTGCATTTACAAATAAGCCGGGTTCAAAAGGCTTGAACCCGCCTATTCAAAAAACACATGTTGACTGATGATAGATGTTTGTGGCCAGGTGACATTGATGCAGATTCAAACGGTAAAGGTTGCCAGGCTGTTTATGGTCCCTGACATTTCCTCAGCAGAGTAACTGGCGCTAGACACCCCGCTCAGACTGAGTTAGAAAACGAGGCCAGTCTTTAAAGCCCCAGAAGGCATTAGTGTGTACCTTCCCAATCCTTGTGAGGCAGGTGGAGAGGTTATAGCTACAGTAAGAGGGTTGCCCTTCCAAGATTGCTTTTCCTCACAAGTGGACGCCAGGGGAAAGACCTGTGGAGTGTTGCAAAAACATTCCGAATGGAAGAAAGGGAAGGAAAGAGAAAGGATGTGGAAAAGAGAGGGAGAAAAACAGACAGTGAGGACAAACGGGGAAGGAAGGAAGGAAGGAAGGAAGGAAGGAAGGAAGGAAGGAAGGAAGGAAGGAAGGAAGGAAGGAAGGAAGGAAGGAAGGAAGAGAGCAAGTAAAGATGAGATATTTGAAAGGGGGGGGGTAGAGAGAGGGAGGGAGAGAGAGAGAGAGAGAGAGAGAGAGAGAGAGAGAGAGAGAGAGGGGGGGGGGGGATAAAGGAAGAATAGGCCTCTTGACAATTTCAATGCCTCAGGCACTAAATCTTGCTGATGGCCTCAGACAGAAAGACCATAACATCTACAGCTTTGCCACCGGGATCCTGTCATTGTTTTGTCCGCCTCTCGGCCAATCATTCGAAACAAAAAGTAAACAATCTAATTTTTGTTTTTGGGGTTTACTACCACTATGTCGCAAGTTCAAATAAAAACATTCGTTCATCTTTTCTATTGAAGTAAATCCTTTTTTTCCCAAACCAAAGACTCCATTTATTTTTTACTTAGCATTCTGTTCTATCTTTAGCAGCTACCCCCAAACAGTTTTCTGTAAAAGTCAATTAGTGCTTATTCTCAGAATCAAAGAAAACAAGTCCGGTCGGCAGAAACATGGGGAGACGACTTCCTTTAATGAATGTAAATCTAATTAAATTCTATGCTTTATCTTGCACAGAGATTAGTGAATGAGTTCATTAATTCATTAAGTCCATACCGTTCCATTTGCTGGAAATTACGATGGGGTTCCAACAAACGTAACAAAGTACACCTCACTCTGTTCCACATTTTGTTCTGTCCAAACACATTACAATGATATAGAAAAAAGTGCAGAAGCGATTCATGACCAAAATGGCAATGCAATCTACGACAGAGAGAGAACCTATAGGTGGGAAGAAAAAAGAAAACAAGTGAGAGAGAAGGAGAGAGGGAAGAAGAGAAAGAGAGTTCATGCATACACACAGAGAGAAGGAATGGTGCAGCGAGAGAGAGAGAGAGAGAGAGAGAGAGAGAGAGAGAGAGAGAGAGAGAGAGAGAGAGAGAGAGAGAGAGAGAGAGAGAGAGAGAGAGAGAGAGAGAGATGAAAGCAACACAAAAGGAGCAGAAGTTAGTTCATAAAGAGATCAGTTGCGGCGTTTGTCAGCCACAGTCATGGGTTGGCCAAATACTAAATCCCTCCCTGGCCTTCATGAAAACCAGTCCCTCCTCTGGGACCACTACAGGATTTCTCTCCTCTCACTGTCACTTTAAAGCCATCAATAGCAGAGACTATGAAAGAGACCGCTTATAGAAAGACCTTTCTCCAGACAATGCGGTGCAATCATCCTCCTTCATGAGATGGATTCAAGTCAGTTAACTCAAAAGTCAAGGTCTGAAAGGCGCTACAAAGCAGGGGGTAACCCATAGGGCCAACCAAAGACCTGCCATTGTAGTAAAACACATTTAGTCTGCACTGATAATATAATAATATAACATGAATATGGAAAGGTGGCCATTACCATGCAAACTATGAAGGTCTACAAATGGTGACATCAAAAGGGGATAGTTGGGTTGTTAAGAGAGATGTGGGATGTACACCCAATACCTATGGTCAACAATCAGGGAGCAATTAGGTTTGGGCTAGAATGGCCAGTATTTATGTATTACTTTGTATTCATCGTTTTAACTGTGATGCTTCCTTTAATTTCAATATGTCCTTGAACTACTTGAAGAGGGTTCTTAAATTGAAGTTATTATTGTTGTTCATATTATTTCCTTTGGCTTCCTCCTTAATACTTCTCTAATCAACTTTACAGCGGCAAGCAGATGCCGCTGCACGCTTGACTGGCTATTTGGCCAGCCCTGTAGCACATGCTATTGTTTGGAGGAGGGCAGATTAGCTGGTGTACTGTAGCTGGCCTTCCTCTCTGACCCATGGCAGCTCTCTGGTGTCAGACTGGACCCGGGGGAAAGAAACCTTTTCACACCTCAATAACCAACTTGTGCTACATCCATGCCACAGTGCCCCAGATTATTTCTGCCCAGACTGCACACTTCATGCAAGCACACTCTATGAGCAGTCAGGCCAGCTGGCAGTTCGGTATTGGTGCGTGATAACTCCCAAACTGAACTGACCTAGATAACTCCTTATTCAACTTTTTAATGTTCTTCACAGGGCAAGTTTCAACAAACATGATTTGAACCAGCTAAATTAGTGCTGCTGAGCCATCGAGGCTAAAACGGTCAGAATAGTGGGAGTCATTTTCCGTGTCTTGGAAGTACAAACAGAAAGGCAACCCAGTCGGTTTAAACTAAATCTGGGTCAAACTTGTGAAAATTGCATCATTTCGTTGGAGAGTATGCTTTCGGTCTTTGTGTGAGTGTGAGGTTGCTCTACCAGGCTCAAATGGTCATTGGGAAAGATTTTACGCAATCTGTTCCATGTTGCAATGTGAAATCGATGATAAACATTCTGTGAAAGTGCTTGGTTAGAACACATCCTGCCATGTACACCCACATACAAACACGCCCAAAATGTATACCTCTCTCAGTCACTCTCTTGCCTAGAGCAGATGGTATTTAGGCCAGGTTGCAGGGGTGTAGGTGAAATGGGGCTGCCTTAACAGATGGGCTGTTGTTGGGTACGCTGCATGATCCCTTTCCTTGTTTATCGTAAAACACCTGAGTGGCCGAGCCTCTGATTGGTCAGGACCAGGGGAAATCAACGTAATTATCCTGGATGACACAGCTGTGAATTCAATGGCACATTTGCCCCAAGTTTATTTTTACATTAACTAAATTAAAAAAGTTACACGTATATACTGGAGCAAAAAAAGGCTTTCATTTTGACTGCTTATGCTTGAAGCAAGTATATTATTTATCCAGGATTCGAAATTGTCACAAATATATACAAATATAACGTTTATTCATGCACTAAAAATACATCACCAAGCCGTGAAAATTAGAAAAGTAAAAGAAAAGAACTGAGATTGGCCAGAGACTGCAACAACCCACCAAATACCCATGGCTTTTTGCTTGGTTTTTAAAAGGAGATCATGTTTCTGTAGGAACAAAACAAAATACTGTTATATAATCATTAAAATGGGTATTTATACCAAAACTTAGAGCTACTACTAAAGTTTGTTTTGCCCCCATTCATTTGCTCGTGGGTTAAGTTATCTTGAAAAACGTCATTCATTATTCTGCACAACAACTCTCTGGCTGGAATTAAAACCCAGACTGGCTTCATAGAAATCTCCCTGTGGTGTTTGTGAATGGCTGCATATCCTCACTCATAAACACTCAATCTCTGTCGCTACCACCACACCAACCCCCCCCCCCCCCCCCCCACACACACACACACACACACACACACACACACACACACACACCCACACACACACACACACACACAAAACATGTTTCTTCTAAAAAGCCAGGGGTGCTTCTCCTTGACAATATTTGTCAGTCTTATTGAACTATGCAACTATATTAAACCACGACCTTGATTATCAACCGCCAACAACCCCCTTGCAAAAAACAACAACTGATCTTCTCTTTGGAGTAAGTCTAAGTTATGGTTAGC
>CM030173.1:8569141-8606641 GCA_017639675.1 Aplochiton taeniatus | reverse complement strand
CAGAATTAAAGAGCAATGTTCGTAATTAGTACAGTACAAGTCCCATACAGTACAGATCAGTACAGTACGGTACTGGCCAGATCACTCCTGTACAGGTCAGTACAGTACAGTACAGTACAGAACCGTTCAGGACAGATCACTTCAGTACAGTTTAGTACAGTGCAGTACAAAGCCGTTCAGGACAGATCACTTCAGTACAGGCCAGTACAGGTTAGTACAGTACAGTACAGAACCGTTCAGGACAGATCACTTCAGTACAGGTCAGTACAGTTTAGTACAGTACAGTACAGAACAGTTCAGGACAGATCACTGCAGTACAGGTCCGAGTCAGTACATGGACCAGAGTCATCTGGAACTTCATGTGGTACAGGTATAGCTCATCACAGTGACGTGGCAGGGTCCATAGAGTTTCACTGGTCTAGTTTGCTTCAGCAACGTATTTGGCATTCACACACACACACACACACACAAACACACACACACACACACACACACACACACACACACACAGTATGAATACTAAATCCAACCTAGTAAACTACATTTGACACAAACAGGACAGCTGTGTTCCACAAAGCCAACCTAGTGAACTATATTCAGTTTCCTATGAGGTCTCTTGTGAGTTGCAATGTGGAGCGGATGATTTTGGGGTAACAACCTCCCCTCCCTACCTCAGGCCACAACCCACCTCCCTTCCTCCTCCGCTCTCACTCTCATAGTCCCTCCCGCCATCCGGTGCGGACTCTCCTCAGCCTCCTCCTCTCTCGCAGTTGTCGTCAGTTCGGGAGCAATTAATCACCGCACCACAGGACTGACACGTCGGAAAATTTACATAATGTAATAACAACTGTATTGTCCTGAGGATGGACACAAAGAGGGAGGACCCCACTGGGGAGACGGGGAAGAGGGATGGAGGGAGATGGGATGGAGATGAATGGACAGAGGGAAGAAATGCATGGAAAAATAAGGGAGCAGGGACCGTTAGACAACCAATGTAGCTCCCTCTCATCGTTAACCTGGAATAAGTCCAACATCAAAATCCCGTAAATTTCCACATTCCATCGATCTCGGACTCGGTATCCTCTTTCCCCGACAGCTGAATCTATGCATTAGACAAGTCGCTCGACTAAGATCTATCCAACTCCGATGGGACAGCTTCGATTTGAAAACCATGCCTGTCTACAGTATGCCTGTTCTTCAACAGTGAGTTGAACTCACAGAGTTCCAAATGGAACTGCAGAGCAATCTCCCAGCCTGTCCTTATTGGCCTTGGAATGTCGGACTAGTGTTACTATAGAAACCCACCTTGCCTTCTCTGGCCTCGAAGGACAATTCGAGACTCAAAAGAAAGTGTGACTATTTCTTTGCTATTAACAAGAAAAACTGTCCCTCGCCGGTTTTGTGGGAGCAGTACAGGAGAGCACGATGTTCTATGAGAAGGTTCATATAGTGCAAGCTTTTTTTTGGTGTGTGAGAGCTGTTTTGGGTCTTCTCTGTGCATACTGGGCCACTTTGACATTTTATCATTATCCTACAACATAGTTTATTCTTCAATTTTGGGGGGGTGGGGACTTATCTTACAACTGACAGGAATGAATGTTGCTATGGTGTGTGGTCGTGCGGGCCTCCCAGCCCAACCCCTCAGCCGGCAGCCACATCATCAGTCACCTTACCCTCAGCACCAGAAGACTGCAGCTTGTTGCCTCCAATCAAGCCAACCAGCTGTAGTACATTTGGGGAAACGAGCTGCCTTCCCTGGAAGAAGGGCGTGGGCCCTCAGAGAGGCCTGAGAGGTGAGCAGCATACTAACCCGGCATGTTTTTGTTCTCTACAGAGAGTGGGGTGTGAGACCCTGTGCCCAGAGCCAGGACACTGCCGCTCTGTCAAGACCCCCAGAGGCGAGGAGAAGTTTGGTTTGGTTTGGTTTGGTCTTTTCCTTGTCGTTGGTAATAGTTTTTGTTAATAAAGACACTTTTTGCAGCCGCCCTGCTTCTTGCACAATCTGTGCCATCTCAAAATCGTGACCCTGTGCTACAGGTGGTACAGCAATCCAAAGAAGGTTGTTTTGTGCCTTGAACCAAATTTGCAGATACGCTCCGAGCCCTGCTATGCTGTGAAAGGATGTTAAAACAACGTTTCAGGTTGCTCTGTAGTACAGTGGGCTAAGGCCCTTGCCACAGACTAATCTACTGTGTGTTCACGACTAAATGTACAGTCGTGCTAGTCTATCACATTCCTCTGCGCTCGTGTTCTGGTCCTATATAAAAAGGACAATACAACATGTTCCTGTCAAGTTTAAGAGTTGCCTTTGTGCGGATGGGCGGATCGATCTTACAGGATCAATCCCTCTATACTCACAAGCTACTCACTTGGTAACGATTCCTTGAAAAAAATTGCGATTCTAAAATTGTATAAATAGCCTATATAAATTGGGGTGGCTGCATCACTTTCAAAGATTTTCAGTAGGCTACTTTTGTGTATTTTTTTGTGTTATTTAATCACAGTATTTCTACATCATACAGTCTGTCTCTGTTACTTATTAGCGATAACATTTGTATTTAATCGTACTCATATTTGCTTTAGTAATGCATTTGTTGTTAATGGCCAGTATGTGCCATGTGATTTGCCTTTAGGTGTAATTGTCTTTTTTAGCCCATTTAAGATATGATCAGTATTGGTATCGTTAAAATAAAAAATCATATCGAATTGAAAACATTTAGTATGGCCCAACCCTACTGAGTAGATTCTCGCCAGATCACTACTATTCGTACATTTCTGTAGTGGCCGATTTCGGCGCCCCTTACCATTTGAATTGTATAATTATTTCCCCACGCTTTCGCAAAGAAGACGTGCATTTGTATGCATTGTGCAGTTGGATTCTCTAGAAACCGTATAAGGCACCAAAATAAATCTTCCTGCTTTAGTGACGAACTTCATTGTGCAGTAAAGCAATTTGTCTGTTTTGCCGGAGATCGCACCCGGTGGTAGACACAATTCATTTTAAATATTGAGAGTTCAAGAGGGCTGATCTGAACCACAATGTATTGATTCTACCATCTAGACATTTACAATGTTCAATCAGAAAAAAAAAATATTGAAAATATGTTAGTTACGTATAGTCGCATTAATGAATATTAACTTCTTCTCTCGTCGTATATGCTGCATGTTTTGTTGGCGTCATCCAGGGAGAATAGAGTCTGAAATATTTAAATGAAACGAGGCCGGCTTAAAAGTAATGAAATGAATTTGAACTAGACTAAAACTTTATACCATCCGAACAATGTACCTCACTTTTTGCAAGTAGATTTGTAGAATCAAGTGTATATTTAACAAGGGGGAAACATGTTGACTTATTCATAACCGCGTCTTTTCTTCACTAAGCTTCATGGTGTATTCTGATCCGAATGCAGCAGATAATCTCTGAAGGAGTTGACTGAGTGAACCTGATATACACTCCAATTAGTCAACACTATAGGGAACAAACCACAGGCAGCTTATACTTTGTTTTCCCTACTTTCTTTAGCCTTCCCATTTTTCTTGGGAGTGGAGAGTCCAGTGACAAGTGTCTTTCATTGCTGTCAAATTGACATGACAGGGAGGAATGAGAGAGAAACAGTCCAGAGGAAGGAAGGTATTTCATGAGAGAAATGAAACAGCTAAATTAGGCCCAAAGGGAAGGCAGGAATACTGGATCATAGTTATACTGTAGGCCTGTTGGGAAGATAGCAATACAGGATCCTAGTAATACTGTAGGCCTATCTGGAAGGTGGGAATACTGGATCATAGTAATACTGTAGGCCTAATAGGATTGCAGGAACATAGGATCCTGATAATACTGTAGGCCTATTTGGAAGGCAGGAATACTGGATCATAGTAATACTGTAGGTCTAATAGGAAGGCAGGAATACAGGATCCTGATAATACTGTAGGCCTATTTGGAAGGCAGGAATACAGGATCATAGTGAGAGTGGTTCCTAACCAAACTGAAGGGCCACATTAGGTCTAATAATGAGGTATATAGTATATGTAATATAAAGTCTGTATATCTGTTTGTTTGAGTGTGTCTGTGTGTGTGGGTGGGTGGCAAACATCTGACGCAGGGGTACATTGAAAGGTCTATCCCAGTCCACTCCCCAGAGAAGGTCCCGCTTGTTGTTTAATGTTTTATCGTGTTATAGCACAGACTCGACTCTCACTAACCCGTTGTGTCGGGTAAGAGCCTGGAACACAGGCTGGGTGGGCGATTATGGCGGGTGCCTACCGCAAACCAGTTTTGAGCTTGCGAAACGCCAGCGCCAGCTATTGTTGTTGCTATGACACGGGAAAATCCATTAGAAGCGTCGGGCTTAGCAGCTCAAAGTTAAACCCTTTTCAATTTTGCTGGCCCTGCTAAAACCGTCGATAAGCATTGTTTGACAGTAGCCACAGCGCTAACTTCTCATAGAGAATAATGTGAGAAAATAAAAGTATCATAAATAAACATTATAGGCCTGCTAATGGACCGCCACTCCAAGGAGGGAAGAGCGTGGGATGGTACCGCTTCTCCCTAACCAGGAACTGATTAGTTGAAACAGCATTGTCAAATATCTTTGCCCAAACAGGTAGTGTTGGACAAGAGGCTTTAAGCATTGCTTCTTTTCAAATTGAATAAATAATTTCAATTCAATTCAATTCAGACTTTATTCCAGACTCACAGGAGGGTCCATTTGAGACATATGAACTATTTCCCCACCTTTTTTACATGTTGCGGGTGTCACCGTACACGTGCCGCTCTATTCCAAAATATCCCTGTCCACGTGTCAATCCCCACACGTTCCATGGTGTGAAAGGGCTACGTGGTTAGGTTTGGTTTGGTTCAGTTCAATTCATTTTAGTTTGTGACAGTTCAGTTCAATTCAGCTCAAGTCCCCTCAGCCTCCTCCAACAATCAGGAAACTGGGTGAAACAAGAAGAGGCTTGTAACCGAATAATATAACAATAACATCCCCTGTCCCAAGCCATTTTTCTCCCAGCTCTCTCCGACACATGCACAGGAAAAGAGGGAGACACAAAAGGAGAGGGAAGCAGAGTGAGGCTTGTAGCTAAATAATAAGGGGATGCAGGTGAGATTTGTGGGCTCTTCAAAGGCTGGGAGTGACGAGTTTTATGGGGGCTCTCGCCCTCTGAGCGCCACATCAATTTTGGTCCCTCGTCGCCGCGGGCAACTGGCCTTAAATAAGAAATGAGGGGCTGGCCATGTGACTCGTGTTAAAGGAAGCAAACACAGCTCTGTGTGCATATGTCTGCGCAACATACAATCATAAATAACACTCACGCGCATAAAACAAATGATCAATTAGTGAAACAAAGTGGGTTTCCATAGCGACTACACCTCAGACACGACCCGTAAACTTCATTTTGATCATCATCACCGCGGCAACCTTAACCCAGGTTGCTATGGTGATACCTCTGAGTTACGAGCTCTGTTCTTTTCCTCTCTCTCTCTCTCCCCCTCGAACACGCCCCACCAACAAACACATAGGCTACACACTTTCTCAAATGCACACAGAACACACACCACTCTATCTCGCACAGACATACTGAGGAGACATGAAAGGGCTCCACACACCTTTAATATGGTTCGGTTTGAACTGACATTGTTCCGTACGTGGCCTTTCACGTTAGAAATCACCTGGCATCTGAGGAGCTAGTGGGCAGTTATTTAAGGTCAAAACTGTTCTTTAAAGGAAGAATCCCCCCCCCCCCACACACACACACACACCCACCCACCCACTGGCTAACTATGACTGTGTGCAGGGCAGATAATTAGTAACCTTCTGTTGAAATCCAATGTACCTCATGAAGAGATGGAAATCTCAGATTATTTGTCTTACTTTAACAAACTGCAGTGACTGAATTTTAGGAATGAAAAGCTGACTTAGATTCCCACCCTTTCCCACTTACTCAGCTGGTTTACATCTGTACCAATACTGCTGACCCACTTTAGTTTCTTCTGCTCAACTCATTTGTGCTGTGCACTTGACCAAAACTAGGATTTTAATTTTAAACCCGATACTCTTGTGTATGCATTTGCCCCCCAAACCATATGTCGTGCTAGGGCTGCTTGTCAGTGGAATAATTCAACAAAGCAGCTGATCAGAAGGAGCCCGCTAACCACAAGGCACAGAATGTGTGCGGATCCTACAATGAATCAGCGTGTGGGGCTTGGACGTGCACAACTCTAAAATATGTATGTTGAGCACTCTCTCTCTCTCTCTCTCTCTCTCCCCTTTCCCTCTTATTCCACCCCCCAATGCCCCCCCCTTTTTAAATGTTATAAAAAAATATGTAAATATGGGCTATCAGCCTCACTCCTAATTTGGGTCTTAAAATATATATACTTAAAGTATCAAAGCCCTTTTGCAAAGGACTCTAGGAGGATAGAGCTGCGTACTTAAATGCACATTTTTCTAACAGTTCTTCTTTCCTCCCTCTCAATTTCCCTGCCGATCTCTCTCTCTCCCTCAATATTTTTCCCTCCCCCTCTCTCTTTTTCTCCCACTCTACCCTTGTCATCCCTCTTTCTGTCCACCCTTCCTCCTTCCACTGCTCCTCCAATCCCCTCACTTCTTAAACAGCTGAAATGAAAATGTCAATTAAAACACCAAAGGAGTGGGTAAGTGTTAAGACTCATATTCATTCATAAAAGCAGTCAAACCAAGCCACTGGAGGGAAATTGCCCACTCTCACAATTTGCTCTGTTTCTATCTTTCTTTCTTTTGTGTGAGTATCTTGTCAGACTAATAGCGGGGCTGGAGAGATTCTAATAAGACCTTGTTATTGACGCCTTAATGGACCTTCTGATTGGGAATATGAAAGCCATTCGATGATAGTTTGGAGAAACTGTTGAGCAGTCAAAGAATGGCATTAGCAGGAGATTGGTAAGAATAATTTTTTTAAATACAGACTAATTTGAGCCTGTTTTGTAAGACTAAATTATTTTCCATCTCATACATCTGTAATGTTATTTAATAATTTAAACTGTATGGCCTAGTTTAAGAGAGGGTTTTGCGAGACTTAGATTTTCTTCAAAAACTGTGTCAGAGGAGAAACATGGATAATAATATCGTGATCTTCAGTAAAAGATGAGGTCATTCAGATTCCACACATATAGATCTGCTGAAGGTCTACTGTATGTCATACGTCCTACGACCTAAAATGCAATGCAGTACTGATTATGGATCCTGTGAGGGTATTACCAAAAAGTAATCTACCCACACTGCAGAGGGAGAGAGAGAGAGAGAGAGAGAGCAAGAGAGAGAGAGAGAGAGGGGGGCAGGGGGAAAGGGCGAGGCGGAGAGGGAGTGAGAGCGAGTCACATCGGGTAAGAGCCAGAGTTACACCCTTTGAAATGTAAACTCGCTTGCCGAGGTGTTGTGGCAGTTTTCAGAAGCGCTCCTCCATCTCTGCTCTCAAAGCTGCAGGAAGCTTGGTGATCCTTCCAACTCATAGAGCACCAGGCAGATGGAAAACATTTGAAATTCATACCCATCTAAAAATATGCTCTCTGTGCGTCATGCGCGCGCGCACGCACAGACAGAACATGGTTGTCTCCTCAGAGATTATCTTAGCAGCAAATACAGGACCTTTAAAGCTAGACTTTGCTCCTATCATCTTTATAAAGTTGTCCCGGAATACACATCTAAGACATTGGATTGAATGCATACGTTCTAGGAGAAATTCCTTGAGAGGGTAATCCTACAAAGAATGGGAGCTATGGAAAGCCCAAACTGACTTTTTCATGTCATTAAAATGTAAAAATATAAGATATAACGCAAATAAAAAGAAGGTATAATGTAATGATAAACGTGACGTGTTATAGCCGATTATGGAACGCGCTCTTTGCATTGGAAAAGGCCTTGGTTTGTCCTGTCTGACGGTGTCACAGAGTCCTCGCCCCGTTGGACTCCCCCACGTTCAGGCTTACCGTGTCCAACCGGAGATTCAGGAGAGAGACGGGGTCTCACGAGATGAGATGCCAGATGTCAGACATCTGAGCAACCAGGTCGCTGCCCAACACACAGAGGTCCAAGGACCTGTTGTTGCCTCGTTTGTTTAAAACAACTCCCCCATCCCCACACACACACACACACACACACACACACACACAGAGAAGCCCACTTTGTTTGTCATGTCAGCTGCAGTTCACATCAAGGGCGACACAAATCAATTGTCCTATTAGGATGGTGTGAGTATAGAGGTAGGCGAGAGGCTGGTGCTGTGTGTCAGGTCACAGAGTGTTTGTGCATGTGCGCATGCTGTGGCGTGAGTCAGCCGTCGTGAGGGTGTGTGTGCGCGTGCGTGATAGCCCACTCCCACCGAGTCACCGACACAGAGTCACCTACACAGAAAGGCCGACGGAGTTGAAGAACAACCAACTCGACGAACCCTTCACAAAGTTTTAAAGCACAAAGGATGGGTTTCATGGGGTCAGAATCTGTAATGAACAACGAAAGTTGGGTGAATATGTCAGATGAGGCAGGCCAATTTTTTGTTGATTGTCATTTTGCATGGAACACTCGCACGCACGCACACGCACACACACACACACACACACACACACACACACTTTCTTTGTCTCATCAGCTGCAGTTTGCATCACAGACGACACCAATCAATTGGATGATTAGGAGGGTGATATACACAGTGGGAAAGATTGCTCATTAAAAAGAGAGAGAGAGAACAGAAGTTTCCAAGGAAACTATAAGAAAAACAACTAGTCAAAATAAACTAGTCTCGAGTCAAGCTCCAGATTAAGTGCTTTGAATTTCCAGAAATGCGCTGATCCGTTGAACATGTCTCCGATACGACCTGATGTATCCTGCTTTGTCAAGATTGAATAGGAATCGTCATTCAATATGGCATGGACGAATTGGTTGCAGTGCGTGAGGGCCGTCTGTTTTGAGGCCGAGCAGATGCAAGCTCTGTTACACGAGACTGGAACGGCTTGTTTCATTTAGGCGTCTGTCTGGAGGCCATTATGTAAGCTAGCTCGGGCACCAGTAGAGTAGAGGCACTCCTGAGCTCACAGACACCCTTCACCAGCCCTGGGCCTCGCTGGGCCGTCACCATGACTGCCAAATTGACTCGGTGTGTGTGTGTGTGTGTGTGTGTGTGTGTGTGTGTGTGTGTGTGTGTGTGTGTGTGTAAGTTTGTGTTTGACTAGTGAAGATAAAATGTGCACATGGGGGGGAGATGAAGCAGAAGATTGCGATGAAGGGGAGGGGTGGAGAATGGGAGATAGGGAGGGAAGGGAGGGGGGAGGAGGGCGAGAGGGAATTAGGGAAGAGGCGGAGGATGGGAAGGAAGGATGACGGGAGGAACGCTAGGAGAGAAGGAAGGTCGCTTCCATCAGTGCAATCTAAACACTGCCTATTCCATTGTTTGAGGACACTGGACTTATCTAAATGATCTGTCTCATATTTCGGCTCACTCACTCTTTTGAGCTGATGGAGATGGTAGACCGTGAAAGCAAAGATATTAAAACTGTAATATCTTTATGCGATGCCCTGTTATCATCATTGCCACCTCTTCGTCCAGACATAGCTATCAAGTCCCGCCAAGATCACTGTAGCATACCAAAGCAATCAATGCCAGTGCAGACCCATCCATCAAACTACAACACTATGGACTGCCCATTACAGCTATTATTGAACCATAATGTGTGGGTGCGTGCGTGTGCGTGTGTGTGTGTGTGTGTGTGCGTGTGCAGCTGTGTGTTATTAGATTGTTCTAATCAGGTTTTCATTTCCTGCTTAAACACATATCCACCCATTTTACCCACAAACACACACACACACACACACACACACACACACACACACACACAGAGTACATTCTTCGTGTTATAAGACAAAGTCGTTATGTGATGGATATTCATATATTCAACTTTATTTCCTATTTTGTATATTACAGTTGTTTTTCCCCCCCAAATTGCTTCCACACGTAAACTGATTCTTGAGGTGCAATCACTGGAACCATTAACTCATGTAGAGACCAAGTCAGCAAAACTACAAGTACAATCTCGGCCTTACAAATGTATAAGCACTCTTTCTGAAAACACTAGTTCTTTACACTAAATATTACTTAAAACGAAAAGTGTCTTTTGGAAAACACTGCCATCATTTTTCCATTCAACATTATTTGCTTGAGCACAGTAAATAGCTCACAGGTTAACTCTCTTTGGCCAAACGCTAATAGAAGACAGGACACAACCCAATGAAGTCATATCTAGATAACAGAATCTACTTTGTGTCCGTTGACAACTACGTATCTAGCTTATTAATATGACATGCGGAGTCCCCCAGAGGTTAATTTTGAGGCTTTCTCTATTCAACCTCTACAACCAGACCAAAAAATGTGAACATACTACACAGATTTTCAGATCACCCCACTGGCTCCCTCTGTGTCAGACTGGCCTCGTGGGAAGCACATTGCATTTCCCATATGAACAGAAGACGTGATGCTCAAACAAATGTGATTCGATTTGATTTGAACATGCTTTTATGACTTTCGTACATCACGGTAAGAAGTCCACCACCACGCACTGCCATAAAGATCCAACGGGAGGACACAAAATCACAAAATCACAAATCACAAAATCACAAATCATAAAATCACAAATCACAAAATCACAAATCACAAAATCACAAATCACAAATTCACAAATCACAAATTCACAAATCACAAAATCACAAATCACAAATCACAAATTCACAAAATCACAAATCACAAAATCACAAAATCACAAATCACAAAATCACAAATCACAAAATCACAATCCGCAGAAGGCTTAAAGGCACATTGCGGAGGAGAGGCGACGGATTGATGTATTGAGGCGGAGATTCTTATTGGTTCAAAAGACTGGGGATGACAGACCGTTTTCTCTTGTCTCTTTCGATCGAAACCATATTGTTTCTCTGTTGACTTAAACCCACATAAAACTACTTTATTGACCGAATATGCACACCTTATAAAATTGTAAATTGCCAATAACTTTCACCTACGAGTCACAGATGAATAATTTGCACAGCAGTCGCTATGTCTCCAGTCCCTGCTTCTAAGGGTTTTACAAGGCTATATCTTACCTAGCTGTTTATCTAGCCTGTCTTTACATTATGTTCCCATGTAGTACTGTGGCTTTAGGGAACCTGTGTTGGATGTATTGGTTGTTTTCCCCATTGACATTAAATATGACAACCCCCATTAAATGCTGTCTCCATGACAGCTGGGTTTATAAACATCATTTTCCCAACAGACCTCAACAGGTCTGTGTGACATCATGGTTGTGTGAGTATGTCTTTCTTTCTGTGACTCTGTGTTCGAGTGTTCGACTATTGAGGTGCATGCCTTTATTTGTGTGTGTGCTTGTGTGCCTGTGAGCCGGTCACAACATTTGTTGTTGTGTATGTGTCTGTGTGCCTGTGCCACTGTGTGTGTGTGTGTGTGTGTGTGTGTGTGTGTGTGTGTGTGTGTGTCTGGGCCACTGCGTGTGTGTGTGTGTGTGTGTGTGTGTGTGTGTGTGTGTGTGTGTGTGTGCACATCTGCATGTGGGAGGGGATGGATGGAGGTGAAAAAGCATTGTGCCCTGCCATCTGCATGATGTGAGGAAACGATGTTTATGATGGTGAAATGGCTTGTCTCAACTGTGGTGGGTCAACCAACCATCATAAAGTTATAAATGTTTTAAGCATGAAAACCAGCCTTGCCAGATGGCTTAAAAGCCTAGAAACTAATTTATGAAGATTTGAGATCTTCATCGTGACGTCATCATTGGTATCAATAGTGAAAACAACCACACGCAAATCCGTTTTCGCTTTACTTCAGTATATTGCGAAACGAAATGTAATCTGACATGATGCGACTGGTCCTATCAGTCAGACATATTTGTGCTAATCGAATCACACCAGATCGCCAATATGAGAAGGGTGAACAAGCATACCCATTGTTGAACACAACCATGAAGAACTTGAAACCAGTTGCTACAGGCACTACTTTTAATTGTGTTCCAACCATGGCTTATCGCTCCGTTCCATCAATGCGCTCCTTGTGCAGCTAATTCAACGTGGAGTAAACTCTTCCTTTCCATGGACAACCACAAAGCTTCGTGGAATCACTTATGCCATTCAGAATACCCCAACAAAATATATACGGCTTTATATAATGAGAAGTTAATGTCCCAAACAGTAGCCCTGACAGGGAGGCCAGCTGCATTCCACGGAGATAAACCGCGCAGGAATGTGATCTCCGCCTGGAGCCCTCTCTACCCCCGACATATCCGCCTGCGTGTTCTCTAATGCATCCAGCGCTGCCTTCACTGCCGCACGCTACACAACCCTGAAACATCGTTTGCATAATGTAGCCGTGCTGTGAGAAAGTATCTTATGATTTCGGGAGCAGCTCCCGTGCACGTGCCTTTAAAAGCAGGTGTCCATTCATAATTAACCAGGGGGGTCCGTTTGAGTTGAATTCAATCAAGTGTGTGCCGTGTGAGCTGCCTCTTGAAGGTGCAATGTTCCTTGTTTGAAATGAATGACCAGGCCAATGGAGGGAAACGGCCAACCCTGGTCCAATCTCGCTCTCTCTCCTTCAATTCTTCCCCTCCTCTTTATCCTGTTTCGACATTGTCATTGACATTTTGGATTCTATTCACTTTTACCCAGCCCCCAGACATGACAGTGCACAGCATTGGCCAAAGCTGTTTCTTGCTATCTGCGGACTATGCGTTTGCGTAGGGCCCCCAACGCAACCCGGGACCCCCAAGCTGACATGTTAGTCTTTCTTTCTCTAGAAATGAATATGACCAGTCTGTATTGGTAACCAACAATATGACCAATGATATGCATATATTTTCCACGGATCTCCTCAAGTTCACCAGATTGATGCATTTATATGTTAAATGCATGCCCCTGTACCACCATAGAGGGTTTGGAACCCCCCTACAATAGTTTCACAAAATAGGGGCCCCCAAACAACATTGTGCATAGGGCCCCCCAGAAGCTAGAAACGGCCCTGGCATGGGCAATGCCAACGCATGCGTCAGTACCCTCCACTAATTTTCTCTTCCCCCCATTTGGTCTTGCTCTCTTCCATTAAGCTACAATTTGTCTGCCTTTTTTCCCATGCATGTTTTATTTACCTGTCTATTTCCCAATGCTCCCTACTTCCACTCGCCCCTCCCTTCCACTGCATCTCATCCCTCTTCTTGGATCCTCTCTTACTTCCATGTCTTCCCCTCTCTCTTGAACCCATGCTATGCGTCAATTGCCTAACAGACGAAAGCTTACTGACGCCCCCTTCAGCTGCTTTGTGTCAGTGTCGTCAGGGCTGAGCCTCCTCATGCGCTACAGACGGTTGATGCACAATGTAAGAATAATACTTCAAAACACTTCCTACCAAGTCGACTTCCTTGTGACTCGCCGACAGTGACATAACAATGGTTCCGATCTTACAGGCTATTTTCAAGACGGACAGAAACTAAAGATTTGACTCGGTCTGCCTGGGTAGGGTAAAGGAGACAGAGATGGCGGGCAGAGGGAGTGACCAGAGAGGAATAACAGAGAAAGCAGATAAAGGGAAAGAGAGATAAGGAAAAGGGGATAAAGAAGGATAGAGGAGGAGAAAGCCTACGGTTCCATTGAGATTCCTCAACTGTTATTACACGCTCTGGAGATAAGCTCAACCCTCCTAACCCCCTTTAAAATAGAGATATACCAGCCAGCACCCCCCTCTCATTCCATTTCTTTCTAAATCCCTCCGTTTGTTTTTTTCTTTTTCGTTCACATATTCACATATCTGTCCCCCCGTCCCCGTGTGGTTTTAGCTGGGTCAGTATTGAAAAGACGGTGACAGTATAAACTCCAGATTTTTGGGGGTATACGAGATGAAAAGGGTCCTCTTCCAGTCCGTTCCATGGAAGAGTTGGCCTTTTTTGGACAGCTGAGCAGCTCTGGACCCAGACGCCCCAAACTAATAGAACAGCAGTAAAGGGAGCAAGAGTGAGAGAGTGAAAGAGAGAGATAATGACAAACTACAAATCCCACTGAGCACCCAGTCGCCCTGGAAGTTACAGCTTAGCTGCATGGAAGGTACACTCTCTTACATCTTGGATGTAAAACTTGGATGCAAATAAAGATGTAAAGGAAGTGTGTGTGTGTGTGTGTGTCATGCTGCATAACTGACACTGAAGTGGGGCAGCATCTAAGGGGTTGTGATTCTATCAAGGCAGAGCGCTTCTGAAGTCTGTTTGAACTCCAAATGATTAATGTCTGACCTCATCTGCTGAGGGATGGCAAACTGATAGATTGTTTACCTCCATCCTCAAGTCCCCCATGCACTATATGTAAACAGACATTAAATATTAAATGCACTCCTATGCCAACTCTATCTTATCTCTACATAAAATAAGGATCAAGGTAGGCGGATTGTCCAGCGTCATAGAAATAATGCATTAAAGGATGGTGCTCGATAAATGGACAGTGAGGGATTTTTTTAAATTGAAGTAGACAAACCAATTCACAGGCTTCATTAATCGCCCTCCAAACCTTGCTGTCATATGGGAAGAATCAAGTAAAATCCTTCCCCAAGATAAATAATTCAAAAGAAAAAGCTACAGCATATTTAAAACCACTTGAATATATGCATGTTGCCCCCGAGATTCATTCTTGAAACAGGAGATGGAAGTCAAGCCATCGAGTCCTCTTCCATTTGGATCAGAAATACACAAAATGTCTGACAAACTTCCCTCTCTTTGAATTACTAAGTGTGTCATCAGGTCAAATGACTTGATTTCAACAACCATTTTCAGAAACAATTGAATCATGCTGCTTTGACGTGTGCACAGCAGCACCAGGCCCCAGTGGAAGGCAGAACAACCCCACTCACACCATACTGGGCTAGAAAACGCTTGCCCTGTCAGGTTGTCCAGTGGCTTCATCTCACTCTGGAAGTCTACTTTAACACCCAGGGAACTCCTCAGAGTTCCTCTATTGACACATCAGCTCAGAGGGAAACGGAGAGAGGGAAAGGCAGGGAGGGCCAGAGAAAAGAGTGTGAAAAAAAAACCTCACAGAACTGAAAAGAGAAGGGGAGGAGAGAGTGAAAGAAACAGCTACCACTCTGTAAAGAGTGCAGATGATGTCTCAGGACGGCTGATGCAACGAGCAGGAAACCAGGAGGAGAACTGTGATTCCCTGGGATACATGACCATGGATAGTCCCATTGAACTTGACGAAAGACACACACACACACACACACACACACACACACACACACACACTACAGTGAAACATCGCAAAGGCTTTCTAAACCATAACACAGACTCAAACAACCTTTCCTTCAGTCTCTGCTAAAGTACACACACAAAGAAACAAACCCACGAAAACAAACACACACTACCCTCTAGTCTAGACCCCCCTAATCACACACCGCCCTCTAGACCGGCCTGATCACACACACCACCCTCCAGAGCCTCCTGATCACACACCACCCTCCAGAGCCTCCTGATCACACCACCCTCCAGAGCCTCCTGACCACACCACCCTCCAGAGCCTCCTAATCACACACCACCCTCTAGACCCAATCGGCAGGCAGGTCCTCCCACGCGGTCTGCATCAGACCTCTCTAAAGGAGCCTCCGGTAAGAAACTCAACGGAGCCATCCACTCCACTGTGTCTGTGCAGACACTCAGTCAGACGTAGCAAAGAGGGCTGCAGTATGGCGGTGGTTAAACCCTATCGCACGCGCACGTCTCTTCATTAGAAGATGAAGATTACATACGTGTTACAGTGTACAGAGGGAACCCAAAGGCAGAGCACGGGAAACGGGATGAGGTTGATGGTTTGTGGTGAGAGGCTGGGAGGTGAGACGCCGCTGGCCGGCGAGAAGGCCAGCGAGCAGGCAGTCGAAGAACGGTCCCGGGCACAAAGAGACAAGAATTAACACCGGCGACACAGAACTAACTGCATTCACTTGAGAGGTCCGATGTGCACTACCACTAGAACAGAGACAACAATCTAACAATGAGCGGATGATAAACCAGAGTAGATACACTGCAGACGAGATGAGTTGATTGAAGACAGGTGGGCTGATGGAAACGAGGAGCAGGTGTGTTGATGGAGCTGGCGAGGGAGGCATACACGCCCTTGCCACAGACACACAAACGCACAGAGAGACCAGCAGGGGGGGCAGAGAAGGAACACACCAAAACAACAGATACTGGGGTACGGCTCAGGCCGTAACGATGCGCTTTTTTTTAAATCAGAAATACCAAGGTAAAGAACAGAGGAGAACAGAGTCGCTTTTTAAATGTCCTCTCTCTGTCTCTCGCTCTCTCTCTCTCTCCTTCTACTTCTCGCATGTCCATTTTCTGAGCTTATTAAAGCACCACCAAGCAAGGATGTGAGGGAAGTCCTGACCTACAGACTTTAATCTAGAGATTGTCCAGGCTTTCTCACAGCAGACCTGGAGGCTAATCACCGCCCACTGAAACATTCACAGGGTGCCCCAATATCATAGCCTGTGCACTGGAAAAATTTACTTTTCAAAACTTTGATATTATAGATCTCTTGCTGACAGAATTTCGCAACTTTTTTTTGCTCAAACCCAACTTTATTGCAATTTTATATATGGCTGTCAAATTTTCAAATAAAAAGGAAAATAGTAATCCATATCTTTTAAATGCTGTGTCCGGATAGCTATTACGTCCAATTTACCCGAAACAGTTGAAAGAAAGTATGTGCTATTTGCAATGATTGAGTTGGCAGACAGCAAACGAAAGGAGTAGAAAAATGATTTTGCTTAGTTTGCGCGAAAATGCGTCTTTTCATACTCCTCAAGACAACCAAACAAATGCACCTGCACACACATCGACTCGAAGGAAAGAAACACAAACCCAGCCCGCCATACAATCCGGGGGCGTGTGGAAAGGTCTGAGTGCAAGGGCCTACATCCTGAGCAGACTGGGGTTTAAGTGCCATTAAGCACCTTGCTCAAGGGCACTCCCGTGAGTTCAGGAACGCGTTGGCCGTATTAGATATCGATCGGGCGACCTTTGACCCCCCTCTACCTGTTTCTATAAGAATTTGAGTGGTCTACCCTCTTTGTCTGTGTCTAGATGATTGTACTTCACAGTCCCCTGAGGACTCTTCAGAATGGTTTAGAAAACCGTTTAAAGAATATGTTTCATGAGGGATAATTGTAGTCCTCAAGTTTGTATGTTGTAGTATTTAATCCTGAATCAAAGCCCACTGTTGGAGAAGTTAACAGTTCAATATTATTAAGACCCCAGGAGACCAATCCATCAATTGTAACCACCTACACGTTGTCTGTGGCTGTCATCGACTGAGCTCAAACCACAGTCTCCCACGTCAAACCTCTACCATTGAGCTAAAGGGCAGTCTCTCCTGCTCAGGGAGAATAGCGGGCACTTGTTTGTTTCAGGCAGGCTCCAAAGCACCAGCGGTGTCTGGAGGTCAGCTGGCAGGGATGGTATGGGTCACACCACACAGAGTCTGAAAGTCTGTTTCTCAGTGTGGAGGGCTGGTTGTGATACCGTGGTAAAGGTGAACCGTGTGTGTGTGTGGGTGTGTGTGTGTCTGTGTATAGACCCCCTCCCGCTGTGGTGCAGAGGTCATAGACAGCAGGGATAGGGCACTAAGAACAGCTGCCGTTAGTTCTGAGTGTGTGTGTGTGTGTGTGTGTGTGCGTGTCAGTGTGTGCTTGTACACATGTGTTGGTAGAGTGTGTGTGTGTGTGTGTGTGTCAGTGCATGTGTGTTGAAGTATGAAGGGCTCTTCAAAGGACTAACCTTGCAGGTGTGGATGTGCAGGTGCCCGGCCCGGCCAGAGTGTACCCTGGCTCACTTGGTCATCTAAATCATGGCAGAATAAAATCGATCTCTCCAGATGACGTGAGCACCAGCGTTGGCCGTGGATCCAGGTATGGACCTTGTGCGATGCTTCATCTCTGCCTAGGCAAGATCTCACTGTGTCACTCTACACCCATACCCAGGTGCACACGAGTAATGCTGCCAGGGAGGTTTTAGAGTCTGTCGATGCGTGCAAGCGTGGCAGCCCTCGTTGCGTGCATGCACGATCAAGTGCGGTAATGCGCTCACCCGTGCACACTCACAACGAAGGCATAGCCATGCCTCGGCCTTGCATTTGACCTTCCCCTGCCGCCCTGACCAGCTTCATACCCCCCTCTCTCTCTCCCTCTCTCTCTCTCTCTCTCTCTCTCTCTCTCTCTCTCTCTCTCTCTCTCTCTCTCTCTCTCTATTATTGATAAGGCGCTGTGCTGCCAGTGTGTTGAAATGCAGCCCCGCACCGCACTAAAGGCAGACACTGGAGACCTGATCACCGAGGCGAACCTTCGGTTTAACACCGGGTGACTTTGCTTCGACATAATATTCTCCATGGAGCTCCTCTTGGGTGGGATTCTACTGGGGCAGATATGCCCCATGCACTATAAACTGTGGGAGAGAGGGAGCGTGCTTGGGGGAAACCTGTCCGCTAGTGAAGTGGGTGAAGAGTTACCTGTAAGTTTTATTCCAAAGGTCACACAACACATGGCGTGTGTATTGC
This sequence comes from Aplochiton taeniatus, assembly GCA_017639675.1. Classification (NCBI taxonomy): domain Eukaryota; kingdom Metazoa; phylum Chordata; class Actinopteri; order Galaxiiformes; family Galaxiidae; genus Aplochiton; species Aplochiton taeniatus. Next base: position 8,588,021 of record CM030173.1, on the reverse strand, counting down.
AAACGCGAGAAAATGTTTGCACACTGTCCCTCATGATGAACTCTAACAATAACAGTGATGGTCCTGGGTTTCTTGTTGGTGTGGTCGCCGAAGGCGGTCGTTTGAGGATTCCGCTGGCCTTGCCCCCAGCGTGCAGTCAGACCGGTCTGTTCTCTCCCCTCCACTTTGGGATGATAATGACACGGTGAAAAAGAAAAAAAAACGCACAGGTCAAGATGGAGCACAAGTAGCAATGTCCTAAGCAGATTTGGCAGAAGGAAATGGAACCAGCAGTATTTCTCTGTGCTGGTGAAAAACAATACAATTTGTGAAAGAAACAGCGATAGTCCAACTGCTGTTTGCATTGTGTCAAACTGGAACTTTTAAGCCCACCCAAGTTCACTAAATTAATTAACTAGCTTATCTTCTGTCGCCTCAAGACTTTATGCAGCTATGCGGCTAATTGCTTCTGCCCCAAAGGTGGTTTCACCCACACACGCACTCATACATTCATATACTATCTTTCAGTGTGTGTATGTGTGTGTGTGTGTTTGTGTGTGTGTCTCTACCTTTCTGACAGTCCCACTTTTTATTTCATAAGTGAAAAATACATTTCTTTATTTCTCTCTGCCAAAATGTGTATAACTTTCTTTCAGTAGGCTGGCTGTTCTCTATTCTCTCTCTCTCTCTCTCTCTCTCTCTCTCTCTCTCTCACACACACACACACACACACATTCACTCTCTGCTTAATTGCCTCTGCAGTGAAGGTGCTTGCTCCCTAACTTCTAAGCAACCAGCTGCTGCAATCATTGAGCTGTAGCCCCACAATAAAAAAAAAAAAAACATGCAAACACACAATAACAAAACTGTAAAAGGTGGATATGGCCACAACACACACACACACAATAACACAAATAGTGAAAGGTTCATATGGCCACACCCCACACATATCCCTCACCCTCACCCTACACACACACACACACACACACACACACACACACATACAGTCTCGCCAAAGCTGGAACTGCAAGCTGTTTTCTGTTCCAAACAAACACAAAGGCAGCAGCACTAATAAAATCTCACGTTGAGGGGGGTGGTACACTGCTGCTATGGTTGTCTCCCCCACAGGGGTAGTTGGGACAGACTTGAGTGTTTGTGCTGATGTAAACACTGAGTACTAGTTGAGATAAGGCCTCCTCCGTGCACTCAATTCACATCACTGGATGTGGGGACTCCAGTTTGTAGCGTGAAAGCTTGTCCTTTTCCACCGTTGTGTTCCAGATCTCTGGAGCGACCGATCTCAAACAAGGGTACGCGGTCGGTGCACGGTCAGAAAGGTGGAGGGAGAGGAGGCGGACGCCGACATATGAACGGCCAATTTATGAAAAAGGAAAGCAAGAGTGGGAGGGAGCGCACGTGTGGGGACTCCACCTTGTGTTTTGTCTGTGGTTTTACCGTTCCCTCTATGGCCATTCTAAAGGAAGGCCTAGCTGTGGTGCCAATCATTATACGTGTCTCTCTCTCTGTGTGTGTGCGTGTGTGTGTGTTTTATCCCGGAGTCCGCCTGCCGTTTAGCCAAAGAGGGTGTTGCTAGGCGACGGTGTGGAGTAGTGCGGTGGAGAAAGTGTTTAGTCGGCCGGAGGAACGGCTTGCACTTGATTAGACTAATCCTGACAACGACCGGTGGGAAATATAATGAGACGGACACACACTCCGGCATGTGTGTGTGGGGTCCACACTGTCTGGTGCATGGCTAGCCGTCAGTCTGTCCGCCCGTGCGTCTGACTGTATCTCCGACTGTCTGACTGGCTATCTGTCCTTCTGCCTGTCCAACTGTCTGACCGGCTGTCTGTCCATCCGTCTGTCTGTCTGTCCATCTGTCTGACTGAATGCCTGTCCATCTGTCTGTCTGTCCATCTGTCAGTTCGACTGTCTGTCCATCTGTCTGTCTGTCTGTCTGTCTGTCTGTCTGTCTGTCTGTCTGTCTGACTGACTGGCTGGCTGGTCGGCCGACTGGTTGACTTACCGTCTCACTGTTTACATTTCAGATCTCATATGTAAAACCACTTGACCTACCGTTAGTTTTCATTGATACGACAAAGTACATTTCTTTCGTAGCTCATTCTCTGTGTGTGTGTTTTTGCTCCGCAGCTGGATGTAGAATTCAGAGGGAGAAGTCAATGAGGCACTTTGTCAGGCGACGCCAGGATATCCACTCATTTATTAAAAGCCCCCCAACCCCCCCAGAGAAAACCAACAGTTGTTTGTTTGCTTGCTTGTTTGTTTGCCCTGCAGTTGATGATCAATCACACAAACGTGCACATACACATGCACCTCCGAGTGGGGTGTCAGTGATCAATCGATGTTTCAGAAGATAAGCCAGCCAGCCAGCCAGCCAGCGCTCAGTATTCTTACATACGCACACACAGGCACACACACACACACCTCAATTTTCCCGATCCTCAATGTGTGTGTGTGTGTGTGTGTGTGTGTTTGAGCGTGTGTCAGTGTGCCAAGTGCTTGGTGCGCAGGACTATGACACACAGGACGACAATGATCTAAGACCTTCGGTGACGCCTCACTGCGTGGAGAGTGAGAGAACACCGGCGCACTCATGCGATCACTCATCGGACAAACAATGCACACTCATGCAAACAAACACACTCTCACACCCCAGTGAATGTACCTGGGCCCACTCGCACGCTATGTCATGCTCACAGTCCTTCCTTGTCTTACGATAACACACACGCACAGCCACTGACCAAGCGGCGATCCATCCTGCCTGACTGCTCTGTCTGCATGGATGACGCTGCTTAAATCGCCTCTTTAATGATGCTTCTTCGTTGCTTTGTGAGTTTCATTTTTGACAGTGCACCCAAATAAAAGATGTCTTGGGTCTCTGGTTGTAAAGGGGCCGCCGTGGACACGTTTCACACGTGGACACGCACATTGGGAGGTATTTGAGGGGCTAGCCAAGGACAAAGGATCATGAGATCTAAGGAGGTCGACACAGCGACAACCAGAAAAGGATAGCTCAGCCTACTTGCATCGTGTGTGTTCCAATCATTCCTTTTTTAAACAAAGCCGAGGCTACTGTTCGTAGCTGTTGGATGAAGCAGTCAAAAGATAAACAAGGAGCTCAGAGCGCTGTGACGTACTGAAAAAAAGGATATTGCTCGCATTTTCATAGCTAGCTTTAGATTTTTACCTAGCCTATGAAATGCGCTAACTGTTGCGTGCTTGTCTTAATTTGTCAACACCGAACTTCGAAATAGAAATAGAGGCATCTAACTACTGTGTTATTTATGTATCTCAAATTATTCTGAAGATAGACAGACATCTATCTCTTTATCCCTGAGCATTTAAGTCGATTCCACACTTTAGTACACAGTTACAGTTCAAAGTCATTTCAATAAAACTATTCATAGGATCGTTCCCCTCTGGCCAGTTTGACGCCAAGCCATTACTCGAAAGGCCAGTGCTATCTTGTTTCAGCAGTGTCCTACTCTGTTGACTCACATTCCCTCCCATTCTACCTCCAGGTGGCTGACTCTAATGTCTCCTTTTAGCGTTATTGATGGAAAACATCATAATCTCCCTTCACCAGCCAACAGCTCAGTTTCTCTGGCTGCAACTAAATCCCCTTTCCCCACTCCACACCTCATTTATCAAAATCCAATTGACTTTCCTCCGGTGTTGTTTTAATATTCCCGTAATTCCTCCTCGGGCACACCGCGACTGTGCTCCACGCACTTTTCAAAACTGCATAACAGACGGTAATAACCGAAATGACACGTTAAAGGATGTGGTTCGAGGGCACATTCTAAAGCGCTATCTACAGCTAGGCCTGAGATGTATCCATGGTGCTGAACACAGAGTCTGAGAATGTTCAATGACATCAATTTGCAGCAAACCTCGGCAAATAAAAAAAAACACCACAAATATTTCCAGCGCGAACATTTACAGTTTCATCATACCATGTCCGTCAAACCCTCAGCACCAACGATCAACCACAGGCTCACTGCACCGTTCTCCCAGTCAGATGGCCCTCCTTCATACGGGCGCCACTTGTATTTTGGGAGAGGGCCTTTGATTTCACAGACGTGCGGTAATGTAAAGTAATTGCCGTGAGAAGACCATCGCCCGCGGACCACTGCTAGCCAGCTAACTACACACAGAAAGCAAAAGAGACTCCCTTTTGAAGTCTGCGCAGGAAATAATTTGTCCCCCCCATCAAAGGCTGGTCTCCAGAACGGCTCCCTTAAAGATGGGAGTCCCCTGCCCTTAGTGTAACCCTGTGTGACTCCTCTACCGTAAACATCCTGCTGTTTGCCGTCGTCCCTGTCCATCCTCCTCTCCTCCCACCTGCTTCCTCTTTAAAGGGACTGCCCTGTCCTACAGTGAGAGGAAGAAGAAGCCGACTCTCTCTTCCCTGCCCTCCCTCTAGTAGCTTTACACCCATCCTTTCTCTCCTTTCCTTTCATCACCCCCCCCCCCCCCCCCCAAACGGTTGTATCAGACAGAGTCAGACTTACAGTGGCTGCTTGTGTGTGTGTGTGTGTGTCTGTGTGTCTGTGTGTTTATGTCTGTGGACCCCTAACAGTACTGCCAATGGAGAGCGTCGCTGTGCTATCCTTGTCTGTGGACATTGTGAAATAGATGTATTTTTAAATCCTGTCTTCTTTTTGCCATTCATACATCATCCTGCCCTTGCCCTCGTCCTTCCTTCCCCCCTCTCTCTCTCTCTCTCTCTCTCTCTCTCTCTCCTTCCTCCTCTCTTCTCTCTCTCTCTTGTTTTCCTTCTGTTCAATACAATCTTTTTTTTCCCTGTTCAATAGAAGTAGAAAATAATTAAGTCTGGAGGATTGATTAGCTCCGGGCGCCTCCTCTCTCGTCGCTCTACCCCTCTACTCCCCTCTGTCCTCCCTGCTCCTCCTGCTCCTCCCCTCCTCCTCCTCTCCTCTGGATTCGGTTTTCTCAGCCTCCGGAACGCCTCATTCGATTCCCCAACCAGCGGTGCTGGAAGGATGGCCTTCGTCCACAGATCGTTCCGTACCCAGCCTGCTCCACCGCCCTGCTGCCTCCTGGAGGCACACCGCCTGTTAGCGCTGTCTGGACTCCCCGTGAAGTGTCACCTCCGGGTGTCTCTGTGCCCGTGAGCGCGTGCGGCTCTGGGCCGTCCATCGGCAGACCCTGACGGCGTGATGCATCTGGTGTGTCAGTCCTGCCCGTCCAGCAGAGGCTCTGCTCTGAACACCTCTCGGTGGCGGAAACCGTCTGGCGGCCAGGTGGCTGCTGAGTGTGCGTGATGCGACAGGTAGTTACCATGTGAACGGCCGAGAGGCCGCGAGCGCGTGCGTGCGTCGTACGGGTGACAACGGCACATGCAGCGGCTGCGAGCGGCATCACGTGCGCTTTGCCTAGGCCTCAGCCAGGGTTAACATAGTGTTTCTACGAGCACGGTCTCTCTCTCTCTCTCTCTCTCTCTCTCTCGCTCTCTCTCTCTCGCTCTCGCTCTCGCTCTCTCTCTCTTTCGTTGTGGCTGAAGCTGAAGCTCCTCTCCACCATGTCTCTCCCTCGATGGCCCTGGCCTTTTCCCTTCAGATGGACATGTCACTTCCCCTTAATGGGGAGTCGATAGGTACGGTGCTGTAGCCCCACAATACAGAGAGGCCAATGATCATTAAGGCCATTTTGTAGGTGACAACGGCTATGGCCATTATTGTAACACGTCCATGCTTTTTATAATGTCCAATGTTGCCCATCAATTTCGCCATTGATTTTGGTTAACGGCAGTAATGACTTTCACTTTGCCCCCAAAATGTTCAATGCGTTTTGCAGCCAGGGCGGTGGAAGATAGCTCCTCCATATCCGATAAGAACAGGCGTACTCTGTAGGATGGCACCCTCCTCAAATGAACCCTGCGGTTCGGGACAGTGCATGGACTCTGTGACTTCATAGGATGTGACAGGTTTGTCTGGTCTGTGTCAAACACACACATGCACGCATGCACACACACATACGCGTACACCGTGCAAAAACACACACACACACAATCACACCATGCACATAGATTCACAAGCACCCACTCACACCATGCAGAAAGGCACACATGCACAAAACGCACACTGTGTACACACACACACACACCACGCACATGCACACACACTCTCACATCGTACGCATAGAAGCGTGAACTCACACAAACTCCCACACACATAGACAGAGATTGACAAACTCACACCAGGTACACGCACAAACTCACATATACATAGACAGACATTGACAAACTCACATCATGCACATAGACTCCAAAGCACAGACGCATACCTTCATGCCATACCAACTCCAACACCATGTACATGCACAAACACCATGTACATAGACATGCGCTGAACACACACACACACACACACACACACACACACACAGAGACACACTGTGCTGGCTCCAGACACCCATGAGAACCACTGTCTCATTGTGAAACTACCAGGATGGGAGTGACCATACTGAAACAGCTTTTAAAAATAGATGAATGGAGGAAGAGAGGGAGGGAGGGATGGATGGATGGAGGGATGGATGGAGCGAGAAAAAAGTCTCCTCTTTATGTATTTCAGAATACACTGAGATTAGCCTGTCATTTCATTCCAGTTAATATGTTCTGCCTCACCTTTGCAAACCGCCAATTATCTGGTGACACAATCAGTCTAGCACCCTGACCAATTCCAAATGAAGAAACGCTGCTCGTTCCCTTTACACGAGCAACGACCTTCGCCGGCACTATTGGTGCACGGACGGAAATATCTCTGAATGTCTTTGCGCCAGCCTCTTTGTCCGGAGCTCCTCTAACTGTGAACTTTGACCCCCTCCCCCTGGTCTGGGCGTCAGCATTACGCTCCCATTTTGTTCAAATCGACTGTAAAATGTTGTAAAATGTCAACGCTCGACCTTAATAAATCTCCTTGGCTGAAACTATCAAGAGGTTTTAAAAAATGAGTTTCATTAGTCCTGGAATTTGCCTTTCAAATCCCCCCCCCCCCCCCAGTATCTCTCTCTTCCTCGATATCTCTCTCAAAACTACGACGCAAAACGCCGCCACCACTCCATACAGTCGGAAGATAACAAACAGGCCGTTTGCTTTTCAAAGCTAAATCCCTACAGTCAGGTGGCATCAGATCGGCTTTGCTTCCACCGTTCTCTCTCCTCCTCGCTCGCAAGTAGAAACAATCCTTTCTGACTTGACTCGTTTTCAAAGCAATACATCACAACAGCGGACACACAGGGTTGCTCTATGGATGGGTGTGTGTGTGTGTGTGTGTGTGTGTGTGTGTGTGTGTGTGTGTGTGTGTGTGTGTGTGTCTGAGCGTGCTGCTTTGGGGCGGAGTGACAGATGGGGCGGCGGGGTGAAGTGACCTTGGATGGATGGACTTTGATGTCTGGAGGAAACCTGCAGCCCAGTCTGCGTGCGTTGGCCCGCCTCACACACCCGAAGGAGGAGAACACCCGGCCACGAGTCGCACACGCAAATCAGACGACTTCTCTGTGGAGCCGCACACAACCACACCTACATGACCTGGGATGCCCTCTTCCATTGGGATGGCAGCTGGAGAGTGGCAATAACTAACTTTGACGCCCTCAGGGAGAACTCTCCACAGCCCCCTCAGAGCTGAACAGACCTGTTCTGTGGTGGAGACAGAGACAACATCACAACACAGACCATGGCCATGGAAGAAGGAGAGGATGAGAGAGAGAAAGAGAGAAAGAGAGAAAAAAGTCAAAGATATGGTATCCAGACAACCTTTTCACTTTTTTTTTGTCATTACAAAAAACACATCGTGTCATTGAAATGAACACATTACAAATGCGTTTGCATAAAAAGAGATGTTTCGATAAATCACAGAGGTGAGGATAATGTCAAGGCTTTGCCTCTGAAAAGGTTGTTGGGTACTTGTATGTAAGTATAGCACATTGGAGTCTGGTGGAATGAAACCACGGTCGACTAAATGTTTAACCAAACGGTTCGGTATATGAATGATTGAACTTTTAATCTGCACACAAGAACCTTAAACAATATAACACTTTTACTGACTGTTGAACTATTTTTATCTTTTTCAAACACATGTCAACATCAAGAAAGTGACCAAAAAAACATTAAACTGTGGGCATCGGTATGAATTGATTACAAGGGTAGGGAGACACCTTGGATTACTGTTTTTGTTAGTGATTACTGCTATATTAAAGAGTGCATTTGTTTGCATTGACTTTATATGTATGTGGGTAATCAACTCCATGTATCCAAGGCTGTGTTTGCTGCTAAACCCCGCATAGCTGCCTCGCCAGCCTCAGACTGTGAGCCTTGGCCTGCCTCCTCTCTGCAGCACATCAGCTGACAGAGCGCCGCACGCAAATCATTGCCAATTCTCTTTGAGTAGAGACATTAGTGGAGGGATCAGTGTGCGGAGCAGACTCCCCTTCTCTGTCACTGCCACGGCTGAGAGGGAGACAAATATATGGCGAGAGAGAGGAAGAGGAGAGAGCGAGAGAGAGAGAGGGAGAGAGAGAGGGGGGGGGGCAGACATGAAAAGCGAAGCTGCAGTACACGGTACCAGATATCAGAATATCAGAATGATATTCACAAAACATTTTAGTCTCCACCGTAAAAGTTAAGAAAGAGAGGAGTGGACCGAAAGACGTGACACACGTAACGCGTGAACGAGAGGAGTTGAAGATAGATAGAGACAGAAAGAGAGAGGCAGAGGGAGAGAGAGAAAGGGGGGCAGAGCGGGTGTGAGCGAGAGAGATACAGAGACAGAGAGAGAGGCAGAGGGAGATATAGAGAGACAGAGAGAGAGGGAGAGAAAGAGAGATACAGAGACAGAGAGAGAGGCAGAGGGAGATATAGAGAGACAGAGAGAGACAGAGAGAGAGGGAGAGAAAGAGAGATACAGAGACAGAGAGGGACAGCAAGAGAGAGGCAGAGGGAAAGAGGGAGAGATACAGAGACAGAGGCAGAGGGAGAGATACAGAGACAGAGAGAGACAGAGAGAGAAAGAGAGAGAGAGAGAGAGAGAGAGAGAGGGAGAGAAAGAGAGATACAGAGACAGAGGCAGAGGGAGAGATACAGAGACAGAGAGAGACAGAGAGAGAGTGAGAGGGAGGGAGAGAAAGAGAGATACAGAGACAAGAGAGGGACAGAGAGAGAGCGATACAGAGACAGAGGGAGAGAGGCGGAGAGAGAGAGATACAGAGAGAGGGGTGGGAAAGACAGAGCCAAAGCTCGTAGCCATTGCTCCAAGCAGTCATCAGATTGGAGAGATCCTCCTAGGTCCCAAACAAACCACAGAGTTGTAATGGTTCGCACTCGGGAAGGGGGGGATGAAAATAGTCCACAGACGGCCATGGTGTGTGCAAGGTTTGTTACAGCACCTAAACCAAACACAAACACATTCACACAGAAACATGAGCAAGCACATCCTTAACACCTGCGTACCGTGCTCACACACCAGTGCAAATAGTCAGGAACACTGCGACGTTTGAACAACCACAAACACGCTGCTCCTCAGACTGAATGTACTCTCTCCTCCAGCTTTTTATCTTCAGTCAAGTGATGCATTCAAAATATGTGTCTTGCAGAATATGTGTTTGTCTGTTGGTTGGTTTGTTTGTCTGTTGTTTGTTTGTTTGTTTGTTTGTTGTTTGTTTGTCTGTTGGTTTGTTTGTTTGCTTTCGGGCTTGGGCTCTGTCCTCTGGTGGTAATCCGTCTCCTCCACAGTGATCACAGAGATCTGACATATTTATTATCTGCGGAGACAAACCCTCTGCCTACAAGGTCTGACAATGGGGAAAAAGGTGGGGGCGGTCGGGGTGTGGCTGTGGCAAATGAGACGCTGGCAGGTATTATCTGTTAGCCTGACACGTCAACGGCCGATGATGGTGCCACGGGCGTCAACAACAACAACAACAAAGAGGGGAGCGGCAAAGTGAGCCAGTCCAGAAGTCATCTCAGGGAAGACGGAGCCGGGGATCTCAGGTCAGAGAGACGCAGGGAGAGAGATGGCCGTGCCCGGACGGAGCTGAGGACGCCGGACAGAGGGTTCGCTCGTGGCGCCGTCACCTTTACGTCAAGACGGGGCAAGTCGCCACCGTCACTCGCTGTTCCAGGAGGGGTCGGGCGAGACCTACAAGGAAACGACAGAAAGGTAGATAAAAGAGAGAGGGAGGGAGAGAGTGGAGCAGGGGAGAGGAGTGGAGCGGCAGCACCGCGTTGAATACATTAGGCCGTCAAAGAAGAGAAATATGAAAACATCGAACCCTTTCAACCCTGTGAATAAGAAGCGCCCCAGACTACAAACACACGCATCTGGACGGGCGCCAGAAGCCGGGTACGAGGGCAGAGGGACAGGACAACCAGGCGCAATGTGTAAACGAGAGACCCCGGAGGAGTCAGGGTAGATCCATGGTCCTCTGGCTCTGTCAAGCACAGTGCAATCGTCCAGGGGAGGCAAGAGGTAGGTGGGCCGTACGAAGGCAGAGGCCGCTCAGGGTCGAGACCCCAGGGGGGAGACGGGGGAAGACTACATGATGAGACACACTCGCGCTGTGAGCCTGCATGCACCCAGCAAGGACGTCAGAGATCTTCTCATAGAGGAATAGTTCAGGAGAGACCTAGAGACGTGAAATATTGTATCTGTAGCTGTAGTATGAAATAACCATGAAACATCCTGAAGTGCAGAAACTTAAGGATGACGTTCTAATTTCTAGTTTCTAATCGGTAAGTATGTTCCAGGAGTTATTCAGTACGTACCTACACACACCTTTTGAAACACACTGGTGTATGAATCATGCTGATTATGACATGGAGCAAAGGCCTGAGGCAAAAACATTGTCAGAAACCCCTGAATTGTTCAAATCCATATAGTTAAACACTAGATTATAAACAGCTGCTTTCTAGATTGCAAAGTCATGTATTGGTCTAGTTTGTGTTTGAGGCCGATGGCAAAACAGCCTGGGGACATTTTGTGTTATATCAAAGTGAAAAGCTTTTATTATTCTGCAAAGAGAAAACAGTTACTATAGATAACATTACAAAAACAGGAATAAAATGGAATAAAAGTTTATAAATATTTGGTATATGGGGCAACGCTTGCTTGTGTGTGTGTGTGTGTGTGTGTGTGTGTGTGTGTGTGTGTGTGTGTGCGTGCGTGCGTGCGTGCGTGCGTGCGTGCGTGCGTGTGTGTGTCCAGCACATCCATGTGTTGCCATGTGAATGAGTGTGTTTGTATGAGTTTATGATAGCCTACATGGGGTCACTGAGGCATGTCAAATGTCTAGGTAACAGTATGTAGCACCGTGTATATGTAAAGTGTATGGGACATGTGTGTGTGTGTGTGTGTGTGTGTGTGTGTGTGTGTGTGTGTGTGGAGGGAAGATCATTTGTGTGTGAAGTATTTTTTCAACCAGCTGGGCTCCACAGTAGGACAGGCCATGTTTTAACTGCAGAGCAATTGGCAATGAGTTTCCCTAGTTCCACCTGGCTCACAGTGAGCTCTTCCTCACACACACACACACACACACACACACACACACACACACACACACACACACACAGAGGCTGGTGGCAGCTCTTAGCCGGTCGCAGCCAGACCTCACCAATGAGCCAGTGTCACCTGTCTCATCAAGAATTTCCGAGGATGTCTCCGGCAAATGGAAACGTTACTGCCCAGGCAGCTCAATTTCATCCTGCATGGGTCATGCACGGACACACACACAAACACACACACGCACACATACACACAGAAGGACGCTTTCGACAGACTCCCGTGAACACACACACATGAGCGCGCGCGTGCACATAGTGGAAGTTTCTAATACTTTCACAGTCCATCGACTGAATTCATTGAGTGTGGCAGGAGCTGAGCTTTTAACAGAGGTCTGACTGTGTGTGTGTGTGTATGTGTGTGTGTGTGTGTGCCTTTTTCCGTCTTCGGTACCTTTCAATGTGAGTATCTGTATTCGTTGTGGGTGTTTAAATTATACACCGCTATAAAAAAATTGAAGGAACACTTTGAAACCACATCAGATCTCAATGGGGGAAAAAAATCATGCTGGATATCTATACTGATATGGACTGGGTAATGAGTGAGGAACGAAAGGATGCCACATCGTTTGATGGAAATGAAAATGATCAACCTACAGAGGGCTGAATTCAAAGACACCCCGAAAATCAAAGTGAAAAAATGATGCGGCAGGCTAGTCCATTTTGCTGAAATTCTATTGCAGCACCTCAAAATGGTACTCAGTACTGTGTATTGCCCCCACGTGCTTGTATGCATGCCTGAAAATGTCGGGGCATGTTCCTAATGAGACGACGGATGGTTTCCTGGGGTATCTCCTCCCAGATCTGGAACAGGGCATCACTGAGCTCTTAGACAGTCTGAGGTGCAACCTGGCGGCGTCTGATGGACCGAAACATGTCCCAGAGGTGTTCTATTGGATTTAGGTCAGGCGAGCGTGGGGGCCAGTCAATGGTATCAATTCCTTCATCCTCCAGGAACTGCCTAAATACTTTCGCCACATGAGGCCGGGCATTGTCGTGCACCAGGAGGAACCCAGGGCCCACTGCACCAGCGTAGGGGCTGACAATGGGTCCAAGGATTTCATCCCGATACCTAATGGCCGTCAGGGTGCCGTTGTCTAGCCTGTAGAGGTCTGTGCGTCCCTCCATGGATATGCCTCCCCAGACCATCACGGACCCACCACCAAACCGGTCATGCTGAACGATGTTACAGGCAGCGTAACGTTCTCCACAGCTTCTCCAGACTCTTTCACATCTGTCACATGCTCAGAGTGAACCTGCCCTCATCTGTGAAAAGCACAGGGTGCCAGTGGCGGACCTGCCAAATCTAGTGTTCTATGGCAAATGCCAATTGAGCTCCACGGTGCCGGGCAGTGAGCACAGGGCCCACTAGAGGACGTCGGGCCCTCAGGCCACCCTCATGAAGTCTGTTTCTGATTGTTTGGTCAGAGACATTCACACCAGTGGCCTGCAGGCGGTCATTTTGTAGGGCTCATCCTGTTCCTCCATGCACAAAGGAGCAGATACCGGTCCTGCTGATGGGTTAAGAACCTTCTACGGCCCTGTCCAGCTCTCCTAGAGTAACTGCCGGTCTCCTGGAATCTCCTCCATACTCTTGAGACTGCTGGGAGACACAGCAAACCTTCTGGCAATGGCACGTATTGATGTGCCATCCTGGAGGAGTTGGACTGCCTGTGCAGCCTCTGTGGGGTCCAGGTATCGCCTCATGCTACCAGTAGTGACACTGACCCTAGCCAAATGCAAAACTAGTGAAAAACAGTCAGAAAAGATGAGGAGGGAAACAATTTCAGTGGCCTCTACCTGGAAAACCATTTCTGTTTTGGGGGTCATCTCATTGTTGCCCCTCTAGTGCACCTGTTGTCAATTTCATTAACACCAAAGCAGCTGAAACTGATTAACAACCCCCTCTGCTACTTAACTGACCAGATCAATAGCCCAGAAGATTAATTGACATCATGCAACACTCTGATTAAAAAGTTTTCCTTTAATTTTTTTGAGCAGTGTATTTAAGAGAAGATGTTTTTTTCATCGTGTGTCTGGGAATCTGTTGCTTCCGATGATATTGTTGGGAACTTTTGTTCTAGACACAGCTAATGATTTCCGGCCAGGGATTCCAGGAGTGTGTCAGCAACGGACATCCAATTTCATTTAACAATCATCAATATTCCTTTACCCACCTATTAACACTGCTGACCCACAGAGAAGGGGGAGATAGGTTTCAGTCGGAACTTAAAGGTTTTTCCAAATCAGAGACATCCCCAGAGAGAAAGAAGCAATTGCATTTTAAGTGTTACTATTACACCGAGTTTAAACTAAAACAAGGTGAAGCAGCGTTCAGCTTCTATGCAACAAATAGGTGGAACCAATTTCCAGAAGATCTGAGACTCACTCCAAGCCTGACTACTTTTAAATCCAGATTTAAAACATATATGTATGTGTTGCTTTTTGCTGAATTGTTCCTTCTTAGCGAGGTTATTTCTCATTGTCTGTCTTTCACATTGTCTGTTTCTGCTTGCCTTATGTAAAGCAGAAGTATGTCCCATCACAATGTACACTTGTTTTTCTCAACATATGCTGTTTCAAAATAATTTCAATGTAAAAAAAAAAGATTTGATTAGAATGAGGGACATACGATTCCTATAAAAAAAATGTATCTCTCATTTTCATAGCAATCATGCACTGAAAATACATTTAAACAGTTATGTCTATGTCTTTTACAGGGTGGACATATCCCGCATAGCATATTATTAATACATCAAAATATAAGGTGCTTGAGCTTGACTGATGTTTTGAGCATGTTAAACATGTCCTTTATATAATAGAACACACAAATATAGGTAAAACAACTATTTATTAATTGCAAGTTATGAAGTCCGAATAGCATGCTATAAAAAAAAAAAGACAACTTTTTTTTGTTCCCCCATATTAATCATCATTCATTTATTAAATCAATCATTATCATTCACCAATAAAAGTAATTAAGTTGCCCTCTTGACGAGAACAAAACCTAGAAAGTGCCCAAGTGTTATGGCCATTGCCGAGAATGTGTAGATTTTCATATAAAAAATTTGGGCCAACACTTATGAAAATGTACGTCTGACAATTTGAGCAGCCTTGATTAAACGGTGAAATGATAAGAGGTCTTGTCCAATTGCAATCACATTGACTTCAACATTATCCCCCCACTCCCTAATTGAACCACTCATCCAAAAATAGTTTTTCCTAGTCTAAGTATATTCCCATTCCCAGTTGCCCAATCCACCCCCGTAATCCCATCACGGTCCGTGTCATACATGACAAGCATTCAACCCCTTCAAAGGGCTTTTTGAAGACGTCTTGAACAGATATCCAGTTCCAGGAATGAACCGGTCCGGCTGCTCTGCGTCTCTCATGTAGGCGTTGGACTGCTGGACGTCAGTGCGACTCCAGAGGCCTTCGCTCTCCATGAGGTCCTGCTCTCGCTCCAGAGCCTCCTTGAAGCCCTCGTCGTTCCTGTGGCCGCCCACCGAGAAGGCAATGTACCCCCCTGGAGAGGGACCACTTTGTGACTGGTTGGTGGTAAACAGCTCAGAAACCAGGCTACGTCCACCATCTGTGGTATGTTTTTGAACAGTACGTCATTCATCTACAGTGCATCCGGAAAGTATTCATATCCCTTCAC
Source organism: Aplochiton taeniatus (assembly GCA_017639675.1). Classification (NCBI taxonomy): domain Eukaryota; kingdom Metazoa; phylum Chordata; class Actinopteri; order Galaxiiformes; family Galaxiidae; genus Aplochiton; species Aplochiton taeniatus. The sequence goes on along the minus strand of CM030173.1, from coordinate 8,572,785 downwards.
TTTTTCCAAATGTTATTATGGCACAGCCTAATTCCAAAATGGATTAAATTAAAAAAAATATCTCAACATTCTACACACAATACCGCATAACAAAGTGAAAAAAGTTTTGGGGAATTTTTTGCAAATGTGATATTTAATTTTTTTATTGTTAATACATTTGCAAAAAATTCAAAAACACTTTTTTCACTTTGTCATTATGCGGTATTGTGTGTAGAATGTTGAGATTTTTTTTTTTATTGAATCCATTTTGGAATTAGGCTGTGACATCATAAAATCTGGAAAAAGTGAAGGGGTATGAATACTTTCCGGATGCACTGTATATATATATAGATGCACTGTATATATATATAGATGCACTGTGCGTGTACTTTACCTGGCTTTGCAGCACCACAGAGCTCTCGAAGCACGCTGACTGGACCAAAGCCCAACCCTAGACCGCCAGCAAGGATCACCACATCAAATGAAGCTGCAAGGAGGAGGACAGGTCAAATAGAAAGAAAGTAACTATGTCCTGATGGGGAGGAGGAGGTGGAAAAGGGAGTAGTATAGGAGGAGCAAATAGCAAATAGCCGTTCAAAAAAGGTGTCACATTGGCACGGAAATGGATCTTGTCATCTTTGCCCTGTCAGAATTCATCTCTAAAACACTTAAATACTTCATAAAGTTAATAGGGGAAATACAGTATGATGATGGGGAAACACTGGCGCAGCTTAACATTAGAGGGAGAAAATACAGTATTTTAAAAGCTAGTGAGAAATGTTCACACATGGAACGGTGGGAAGAATGGAATACCCCCCATGCTATGTTACTTCTTGAACTGGAAGAGTTGACAACTCTACTACCTGCATACATTGTTAAGCAACGATGATGGATATGTATCGATATAAACTGTGATCGGCACAAATCCTAGCAAGAGTGTCTTCACTGGGCTACTCTAAAGCATGTTTTAATAAAACATTGCTTTTACTTTAAATCTATTATTTGCAACATTGCAGTTTTTTTTTTACCTCAAGCTAATTTCCACAATATGAAATCCCAACAATAAAGCTAAATGTATATTTCAGCAAAACTTGAAAAAGTCACTCCTCTGTTTTGTGGCATAATATATTACTGTCATTGAAAAGCAGTGGTTCTCTTCCCAGGACGCATATTCTCAGATCTTGGTAGATTCCTTTCTTCCTGGCTTGGCTCAGCATACCCTCACTTGCATCAATGCCAGTGAAATGCTTAAAGCCATGCTTGCTCAACTAGACAGGGGACAATGGAGGACAGGAAAAGGATGGTCAGTCAAAATTCTTCGCAGTGCACTTGAGAGCTTGATCAAGACATATTTATGTGAAACCTAAATCATATTCAAAGTAAATATGCAAATCATGGCTCCACTGGCATTTCTTACTGCGGCTTTGCTTTGGGTTGCTTTGCTCAGCCCACTGTGGAGTTAGCTTACCTGGTTGGCAACCAGTCCTGTCCCACAAGCCACATCCAAAACCTTAGCACTCTCACGTTCACCATGAAAATGAGTAAGTAGACAGTTTACAGCTATATGCGAATTGTAATTGAGCGAGGAAATCTCCTGTGACACAAAACAACGTAAAATAATCTGTATTAATAGGGAGCTAAAAAGACACATCTTTATTTCAAACGTTGATCCAAAAGCCCACTCACAAATGACCAACTCCCATGTCACAAAGTAGAAAGTAATTATATTATGTCTTACCTTTTCATAGTCTTCTGCCCAATTGTCGTAAAACTGTACCGTTTCCTCGACTGAGGTCCCTGCATTTTTTATTGAGGTTGCAATATCATTCACCGATCTGGTTGAAGACATCATGCACAGCCACGTGTACTTCAAGCAGGAAACGTTTGTGTTATGCTAAATGTGAGGAGCCTTGGACAGCTCAATGTGGTTCAGCTGGAATGCGACCAGTCTAACATGTTCAACCACCCATGAAAATGACAAGACACCCTCCTTCAATCTACCGAGTGCAGTCTGAACATGCCACTAGACTAATATATCGATGGCTAAAACATAAGACTGTTCAGTCGTCTGCTCAAAAGTCTGTGGTCTTCACAATTTGGATCAATTCTAATCATAGTATTGTTATTGTTAATATTATTGACATGAATAATACGTGAACAGGGATGAAAGTCAATTGTTATGGGCCAAGAACAGGCCAGATCTCTCCCATTGTGAGACTGATTCCTATATGTATTCAGCGATCGTTTCAAATAAATTGAGCTGTCAAACCGCCTGTTTTCCAAAACAGAATGGGGAAAATGGTTGAAGACAATGCTGCCGGTTAGGTGTGAAGCTGTGGGAAGATGACTTACTGAAAGGCTCCGCATGCTCACTCACCATTGATTTGGTTCACCTGCCCTAAATACCTGGCCGAAGTTAGCCAGTGTTCAACCACAGCGCCGGATATGCAAAAGAGATTCATTTACATAATAATTACTGTAAAAATATATATATATATAGACAGACTTGTATAAACAGGTTACTTCATGAAGGTGTACTCAACGGGTTCTTTGGAATCTCATAAGCACAATGAATGGACGACAACTTACTGAGACGTAAAGAAAAGGGTTCTGAGAGTGAAGGGATTGGTGGGGTGGAGGGAGGATCATCAGGGGGATGGGCTCTATTTATCACTCAACAAGTCTGCAATTGAACTAGCAATCACCAAATAGCTAGTAGATGTATCAACGGATAGAGAAAGTCATGATACCTCATGAGCCAAAAGTGTGTAGGCAGCGTTTAAATATCTGACGGAGGCCAGGAAATGAAACTTAAGTTTAGACGTGTACTTTATCGGATGTTGGCACCTCCTTCTGGGTTTGTGTCTTAACAAACTGTTCAGGTTGGGACCTCCTGCTGGGTTTAATGTCTTAACAAACTGATCAGGTTGGGACCTCCTGCTGGGTTTCCCATTGGACGAGCCCCCTCTTATTGGCGCGACTGTTGAATCAGATGACCAATGCCGTGACCCTGTCAGAGCACTAGAAGATGCTTGGGTCCCCAACTAAATGGCACACTTGGGTTGCCTGTCAGTCAGTCGCCCTGTGTACACTCGTATTAAAGCTTTGTCATGCTTAGCAGCTCGCTCAGCTGGTGGCGATAGTTCCGCCGCAGTAGTCGAACATGAAGTAGTCTGCACTTGACCCCAGCATGGCTTTGTTTTGGCGAATCTCACCACTTTGTTTTCATTCACACTCAGAGCAGGATCAGTCTAAACTGCCGTGGCATGTCCAAAATGCATTAGCTGTTTGGATTTAATGAAATGAACTGGTGCTCGGTTGAACGTTAATTCAAGCTAATGTGCTAACTGTTCTTTAGCTGTTCAACAAAGCTCACAATGCTGGCATTTCTAAAACATTTGTTCAACCTATACAGCTCAAGGTGTGAGAGTATTCAAATAGAATTACAGCCAAATCCATCTATTATGTAGTTTCCAAAAAATTAATTGCGCTTATCCTTTATTCTATCCCTTTCCTCCAACTCTCTTCCCCTCCTAACCTCTCTCTCTCAATTTCTCTCTCTCTCTCTCTCTCTCTCCCTCTTACACACACTCACACACACACACACACCACGTCTGTTCAGAAAATGGCTTAGTTGACCCAGTAAATCCCTTCAGTGGGAAAAT
>CM030173.1:8524141-8566641 GCA_017639675.1 Aplochiton taeniatus | reverse complement strand
CATGAGTTGTTTTTAAATGTGCTTTAAAAATACATTTGACTTGACACGTGCAGCTGAGTGTCTGTGTGTGTGTTTGTGTGTGTGTGTGTGTGTGTGTGTGTGTGTGTGTGTGAGACCGTGTAACCGTTTTAGTAGGTGGGTACATGTCTGGATGTATGACTGTTTTAGATTGTTTGCATGTGCGCATGCATGTGGCACTCTGTTTGCGTGGATGTGCACGTGTGTGTCTGAGTATGTATAGTACGTCTGTACGCATGATTGTGTGACTGTGTTTGTGGGAATGGATTGCGTTGTCCATGTGTGTGTGTGTGTGTGTGTGTGTGTGTGTGTGCACGTGTGTTTGAATAGAAGCTAAGCAGTGACCAGTGCTATCTTCCCCTCCCAACAAGACACACCTTCACACTACCTTGCTCTCTTTTCCTTCACTCTCTTTTTCCCCTGTATCTCAAATAGTCCCGAATATGACACACACACAACTGGCTGAGACGCTCAGTCAGACACAAACACACACAACCTCTATCACACACACACACACACACACACACACACACACAGACACACACACACACACACACATACACACACACACACACACACATACACGCACACAACCTCTTTCACACACACACACACACACACACACACAACCTCGTTCACACACACACACACACACACACACACACAACCTCTTTCACACACACACACACACACACACACAACCTCGTTCACACACACACACACACACACACACACAACCTCGTTCACACACACACACAACCTATTTCACACACACACACACAAGCTCAATCGTACTCACACATACGCAAACACCCACAATCTCTATCACATCTCTATACACAACCTTTTTCACACATACTTGCAAACACACACACACACACACACACACACACACACACACACACACACACACACACACACACAAGCTTTATCATACACACACAAACACACACAGTCTCTTTAACACAAACACATATACACAACCTTTTTCACACACACACACACACGCAAACACGCACACACAACCTCTATCACACACACACACACACACACACACACACACACACACACTAACTCAATGAAGTCATATGTTGAGAGCCTAACACACACACACACACACACACATTCAAAACCAACTTTATGAAAAGAGTCCTGCAGCAACTGTCAGCTAAATGAATCCCTAATGATCATTTAATTGAGGTTGAATTATCTCTCAGACTATTTACATAGTGAGAGAATGTGGAGATGTGCATGGGTTCAACTGTTTGGGGAGGAGGTCAGGATTAATTACCTCCCAGGACTGCCTCCCTTCCCACCCCCACCCCCCTCCAATCAATTAGCACCCAGCACACAGACACATCATCAGCCAGAGGTGTAGTACATGTACACATGCACCTGGTCAGTTTTATCCGCACACACATGCAGTACACCTGCTCTCTCTCGAACACGCACGCATGCACGCACGCACCCACGCACGCACACACAAGATTGCTAGCAGACAGGAACACGTGTTCACACACTGAAATGTGTGTGTGTGCGTGTGCATGTGTGTGAGAGAGAGATAGAGAGAGAGAGAGAGAGAGAGAGAGAGAGAGAGAGAGAGAGAGAGAGAGAGAGAGAGAGAGAGAGAGAGAGAGAGAGAGAGAGAGAGAGAGAGAGAGAGAGAGAGAGAGAGAGAACTGTGTAGATGTGTGTACACCATGTCCCTAAACCTTTCACTGCTCTCTCCATCTCTCTCTGGTTAGAGCCAACTCTTTTTTACGTTCCATAATCACATTCAATAGCTCAATTAAGCAAATCACTTTCACAGGCCACCGCCCACAGACCCCCAGTGCAATAAGCCATACAGCCACTAGCACTGTAGGAGAGAGAGAGAGAGAGAGAGAGAGAGAGAGAGAGAGAGAGAGAGAGAGAGAGAGAGAGAGAGAGAGAGAGAGAGAGATGGAGATGGAGGAAAGATATGGGAGGTGTCCTAAAATGGTAAAACATACACCTGTTGTAGTGGGTGAGGGTGGGATACACAACAGAAATAAGCACTTAAAAAAATATTTGAAACCAATAAAAAATTGCATTTCCCCCAACATTGCGTTCAAATAGATAACCCTGCCTTTTACAGCATGGTTGGCTTCCTCTGTAGCTGTGTCCCCTAACAAAGTTGTCCACAGGCATACACACACACACACACACACACACACACACACACACACACGCATGCACACACAGCAGCAGGACACGCTTGGACACGCTCTCAAACAAACAAACCTACCATGATTACGAACAGACTGTCTGGCTAAACAGCTGGACTCACGGAAACAGTGGCAGAAACACAGATGGCGCGCCGTACCGAGTTGACCCTTTCTTGTATGTCAAACTGGAACACGCTTACCTCTGGGAGGAGAAGGGATGGGAGGGTACGATAGAAGGACACCCAGGGAGTTAGGGAAATAGGGAGAGATTGAAAAAAATTATAAAGTGGAAGAAAAAAAGGGCTACCTCTCCTCCACGGAGGGAGAGAGAGTAGACCAAGGAGAGAGCGAGAAGCGAAATGTGAGACCAGACTGGACCCAGGGCCCGCAGGCATGAGCTCTGTTAAACACAAGGCTTAGCAAACCGGGTGCGTGTGGGGGCGCTGGCAAACACAAAAAAAAAGTTCTCAAAAGAACGACATACTTTCAGGTAAAAAAAAAAGGCCCCAAAAAAGACAAAGTGATGTTTTAATGGAGAACGGCATACTTTCAGGTGTTTTAATGGAGAACGACATACTTTCAGGTAAAAAGGCCCCCAAAAAAGACAAAGGGATGTTTTAATGGAGAACGGCGGCTTGTCCTGGTCGAGGAGGGGTCTGCCCAGAGGACTCGTTGAGTGTTTCACCGTGGGTCACCGTTGAAGGGTCAGGGTCGCCAAGTTCAGACGTCTTGAAACATCGCTTCACAGAGCAGCACTTCGTTTGGGCCACTGATTCGGAGACAATTTGCGCCTGTGGCTGAGTACAATAGAAGAGCTTGAAAAAGAAGTTGAGGCAACAGTTTTTTTTTATTGTTTTTTGCTTCTCTCTTACAGCCTGGGGCAAGTTAACAAACATTCCATTCACAACAAGCAGAGGCACGTGAGCATCTCCTCTTAAGCCCAATGTCAATGTGGTCCGATGCTTAGATAATGACACGTTTTAAAACATTCATTAGCACCGTTTAAGAAAACACAGTCCCTTCACTTCTTTAGAGATGGGGCAGTCCCCTGGTGATTCCTGCGGCGGCGGCCATTTTGCTACCTCTGTCTCCCTCACGGTTCTCTGTGTATATCTTCTTCTCAATAACTCTGGTTTGTTCACATACGCTTTCCCTCTGTCTATTTCCACTTGATGTGTTTTTCCTCTTGGCGGTCCACCCTTCATTTCTCTCTCTCTCTCTCTCTCTCTCTCTCTCTCTCTCTCTCTCTCTCTCTCTCTCTCTCTCTCTCTCTCTCTCTCTCTCTCTCTCTCTATACTCTCTCTCTCTCTCTCTCTCTCTCTCTCTTTCTCTTTCTCTCTCTCCATATCTTCCTCTAATGCTTTGGCAAACTAATGCTCCATCCCCAGCCAATCAAAGAGAGAGTCATGAGTCACAAGCCCAAACAGAGACTGAAGGGCGTCCGGAAGGTTGTCAAGGTGGGAGGACACAGAGACTAAATAAAAGGCCAGGGACAGACTGGAGGAGGGAGGGATGGAGGGAGGGAGGGAGAGAGGGAGGGAAGGAGGGAGGGAGGGAGGGAAGGAGGGAGGGAAGGAAGGAAGGAAGTGAGGCAGTGTCAAAAACTGGAATAGAAGAGAGAGAGAGAGAGAGAGACGGAGGGCGGAGGCAAGGAATGGAAAAGGAGGGAGCGGACCAAGGTGGCACGGTCCAGTGGGGGCTGGCACTGCAGCTCGGCCGGGCACGAGGGGCCCTCTTGGGGCCGCCCACGCCGACACACGCGGTCGCAGCGCTGTCTGCTCCGCGGAGGGAAAGAAAAGAGCCCTCCAACGCTGACCGAGCCACAGTCCATTCAGACGCAGAGACGCGGCCACTCAATCTCGAGTGAAGACATACCTCAAGGACCACCAAAAGGTTTCCAGACGTTGGAATGATCTCGGCCGCAGACCCTGCCCTGTTAAGTAGTGGTTGCGAACCTGGCCGGCTGAAAGGAAAGCCCTTTGTCAGTGAGCCCCTTCATTTCGCATTATGTACCCAGAAAGGCGCTCTTTCAGGAAGAAATCTGGGGGAAATGAAAACCTTATCGCATGGTCTTGCCCCCACTCCGAAGGCTCTTACACCTCGCAACAAAAGAGAAAGGGAGGGAGAGCGAGAGAGAGAAAGAAAGAAAAAGAGAGCGGGAGAGGGAGAGAGAAAGACGGCCCAGCATGGCCGTAGTGCCTCCTTTAGCTGGCGCTCACCTGGCTTTCGTCAAACAGTGAGATCAATGTGGTTCAAATCAATGGGGTCTGTTCCGGCTAGGAGTTGGCCTCAAAACAACTATCCCCTTCAATAGACACAGAAGAGATAACCGTCCAAAATTTGCTGACCTCACACTCTCTCTCACGCTCTCCAGTTGAAGTTCGAGTTCAGTGACTCTTCATTGGCATGAAATTACCGAGTGTTTACTGCCAAAGCAGCAATCCAATTAACAAACAGAAAGGAAAAAAAAAATCTGTTGTGAATTAAATAAAAATGTCAGACAAACAGCAAATTAAGGAATCACTCAAGCAACGTTTTGTTTTAAAAGGCTGGGTTGTATAAAAGATGTGAGGGAGAGTGTTGCTGTTGTGGCACAATGCTCCCCCTCCCCCCCCCCCACCCCCCCAACCCCCCCCCCCCCCCCACCCCCCCACCCACCCCCCCACCCCCCCCCCCCCCCCCCCCACCCCCGGGTATGGAGTTTTTTTCCTCTCGGTGAAATCAAATTTGGGAAAAAACATATTTCCGCCAAATTTCCGCCAGATTCGCCATATGGTGCTGGAAAGTTGGACCAGCGTCACCTCCATGTCTGTCTGGCACAGCCCTTTACTGTGGCCATGGTCTAACTGAATTACTGCCTTTCTCTACTCTGTTCATCTCCTTCCCATTCTTTCTCTTTCAATCCTTCACATCCTCCCTCCCTCTCCCGCCATCCTTCCTTATCTCCCACCCTCTCTCCGCCCCACCCCCCAGGGACAACAGATGGATGGTCCTAGCTCCTTCCCCGTATTGATTACCTGTAGCCGGCTATTTACTGTGTGAAAAGAAATACAATTATTGTCAGGTGGCCAGTGTCTGTATTTCATCCTCTTTAAGTGGCCTTGGGTTAGTTTTAACTGTGTCCGTGCCAGACTAGCACGTCGGTGCAGTCAGTCAAGTGTGAGCACACCCACCTACCTACATCGATTTTTACAAACAAACAAGCGCACACACGCGCCAGGCCAAGACACACATTTACACATATGCACAGACCCGCGCACGCCTACCCACACACACTTGTGCAAGCACACACCAACAACACGGACCGTTTGTCCATCTGTCACGGGATGCTGTGTGACTTGGGGGGATAGGGGAGCACTGAGGACTTATTGGAAAACCTAATGGTCCATTCTGTGACGCTCCGCGGCTCCTCAGTCAAGGGAGGGCCTGGTGCTGCCCACTCGCTTTTCATAGCCCCAGGGCTGGCCCGGCCGTCACAGACCAGCCTCCGGCCCCAGCTGGCGCCCTGCTCTGGGGCCTCTGGTCGCTGTGACCGAGGACATCCTCCAGGTGGGGCACAAGTCAGGGAAACGTGTCAGCGCCAAAGGCTACCCAGGGGCCGCCAGTGCTGACGTGTTTCTGTGGCACAACAATAACAAACCAGAGCCAGCTCACACCAGCACATAGGCGCTGCCCCATTAGATTGGCCGCCTGGAATAACGTGAAGGAATGGAAAGTCAAAGATCTAGCGATTATTTATGCTCTTCACGCACAATACCAGGTCACGTGATCTACCTGTGTGTGTGTGTGTGTGTGTGTGTGTGTGTGTGTGTCTTTCCATTTCTTCCTACAAGTTATCCCTGCCTCTGGCAAACAATAAGGCCACCCCCCAAATCTCCCTTATCCCATGTGTCCACACTTCATAATAGAAACGTTTCCATGTGATGTGAGGGGCTTAAAAGCTTATTTATTTCATATTTAGGACCGGATGCATTGTTGAGTGTCACACCCTTAAGTGTTCAACAAGGATGCAGCCTGTGAATAGCCTCCTGTACGCTGGAGGAAGTGTTTGGTCTCTATCGGATCAAGGGTTTGTCTCAGATTGAACAACTGTAATGGATGCCTGCCTGACTCTACCGAGGCCCTCTGAAGGAGATAAGGCTTATCTGCACCGTCGGACCTTTTACTGTCTGGGACTTCTCTTACACACACAAACACGCACACGCACGCACGCACGCACATGCACATAGCCCACCCACTATCTCTCACAAGATGATTGGGTCTGACTAAGTCAATCAGCTTTCTTCCTCCTCCTCATCCTCGCCCCTTCTCCTGCATCTCTGCTGAGTCTGCAGGATCGTCATGTTGCCCTTTTCCCCACTGGAGGAACACAGAGATGGTATCTCCCTACCGGTTAATGTACCCCCCAGAACAGCTCTGAGATAGTATCTTCCTACTACTTTCTGTCTTCTGTGCCTGGTGCTGGGGGCTGAGAAAGGCCAGGCCATCCCTCTTCATCTCATCATATACCGGGAATCCAAACCCAAGTCGCTCAAAAGCAAATTGCCCTCTGCCAGGAACTGTTGGTTGATGACCGTCACCTCATTGATTTTAGAGCATATAAAACTATTAAACACAAGGCAATGTAGATAGGCCCTATTCACAGCAACACAGCCAAAAGATGAGAGTTGATGAATGAGAAAGCCAAATTAACTTAGAAAATGAATCAATTAAATGGCGGAAGGGGCGAAAAAACGTCATGATTATGACAAAAAACTATCGTCAACAGTTGTTGCTATGGCAGGTCTACTATCTAAATCGACCTCTGCAACAGCTTCAAGACCATGGAAATGGCCAGCCGCAGTGACCAGTAAAACAAATATTTATCTGCAGGATCACAGCGCCAACGGCGGAGCGACCGGGGGGGGGGGGGGGGGGAGGGTCACTGCCGGGGCAAGCCGGCAGCCACACCAACTGATAGATCCAACAGGCTCCCTCCTGTGTGCCTTTCAACATGGAGGTGTCAGATGGCTGGGTGGATGCACTAGCGTCTTACAAATGGAGCCCAAATTGCTGCCACGTCAGACTGTTAATCAGCAAAAGCTGAGCGATGGTTGATGTTGTTGTTGTTGTTTTCTTGGAGCCCCTCTGAATGATTACAGCGGCGGGAATCACAGAGAAATGACCTCTCTGACTGTCTTCTTTTAAAGTGCTATGCAAATGTGTGCTAATGAACTACTTGGACGATTAAGGTACTCATTAGTTGCTATTGTTGTTGTTTTCGGACGGTAGCAAACACTACGGATGAAAATGCGTCGGAACGTCAGACAGGGTTGTGGCGTGTTAATGTAACTGACATAGAGCACTTGAATGGCTCCTGAGGAGATAATACTCACTCTCAACTTGAGGAATCTGCCACTCCTCAAGGTTTTTAGTCAAACACCTAACAACACCGGCTTTTTCTCCTGTCCAATTAATGTATGAGGTCTGAAAAAACATAATTTGATCCTCAGTGGAACCAAATAGCTTAATCCTCAAAGGCTAAAGCATGATTTACAAACTCGCCCCAAAACCACCCCGGCAGTGGGTAAGTCAGAGTTATTATGTGCTGCTTTGCACAAAAAGCATGTGTAGTATACCACTGTTGTACTACATCTCATCATTATAAACCCCATCTCTTATGATTGAAACAGAAATGTAATTGACCTTTATACAAATACATACATTTTTTTCATAATTTTTATAAATATTATTTATTCGTATGTAAATATCATTGTATGTAAAATTCTAGCTTTTGGGGACCCTACGCCCCATTCTAGCTTTTGGCGGCCCGTATTTTGTGAGACTATTGTAGGGGAATTCCAAACCCTCTAAGGTGGTCCGGGGGCATGCATTTAACATTGAAATACGTCAATCTGGTGAACTTCAAGAGATCTGTGGAAAATATGTGCAGATAATTGTTTTCACTCGGCACACAAGGGTGGTTGGTTACCAACACAGACCGGTCATATTCATTTCTAGAGAAAAAAAGACAAAAATTACAGCTTGGGGTTGCTTTGGGGGCCCTATGCAACCGCATAGCCCACATATAGCAAGAAACAGCTCTGGTAAATATAAAGAAAGTGGAAAGTGCATTAGCTTTTTGAGTGACCAAACTGTGACCCTTTATCTCTACCTCCATCTTCCTCCGCCTCTCTCTTTCTCTCCCTCACCACGTCTTTGTCATCGTCTCCTGCCTCCCCCGCCCCCCCCCCCCCCCCCTATTTTCTTTCCCTCCCCCTCTCTTTGCTTTGCTTCTCTTTGTTCACTGTTTTACTTTCTTATCCTCTCTCTCTCTCTTCGTTTTTTTGTATTTTTTATATGTCTGCAATTTTCTTTCTGAACCCACCACCTCTGGGTTTCCCCCTCTCCCCCTCCCCGTTCCCTCTGCATGTGGTTCCTCTGTTCCTCTCTTCTGCCTCTCCCCTCTCTGCCCCCCTGCCACCCGCTCAGCATGCTGTGCAGCAGTCTCATCATAGCTCGGCCCCTGAGGGTCTGAGGGACCAACATTAGACATTACTGCTGGCCTCTAGGTGGCCGCCCGCCTGGCCGCATCACACCGACACGACAGGAGGAGGCGGACGGGCCGTACACACGCACACACACACACACACACACACACACACATTACTACACAGGCAGAAAGATACACACACACACACACACACCGAAATTCATAGAACACAACGTTACAAAACCCTCCCATTTTTCACAAGCATAGGCGGGCGTGCACACGCACACACCGAGACACACGTACGTATACACACGCAGACAAGCAATTATGACCCTGTCACAAGCAGAGCTCCTGTGTGAGACGCAGGGTGCCGGGTGTGTCCTGGATACTGAGGGTTGGAGCAGAACAGAACGGTGGCCTTTAACGCTTTCAGATCAAAACGCTGCCCACTGACGTGTGCGAGAGCAGCATGAAAACACAGAGGTGAATTGCCTAGAAGGATACACTTACTGCACCTACACACGGAGCCTGTGTGTACACACACACACACACACACACACACACACACACACACATACACACACCGGGGGGATGTAGAATGAGGGCATCTGGGGATCAGGGGCTAAAACAAGGAAAACAACATTCTTCATTTAAGAGTGTAGTGGAAAGTGTGCATGGCCACACTTCTGGGGATTTTCGGTGGCGGGTATGCAGGTCAGTAAAGAAGAAATTCTTATTTACAGCGATGGCCTGAGGGAATGAATTCCCTGGAAGGGGGATGGCGGTTGTCATGGAGTGGGAAATGATTTCCACCTGCCGTCGAGAAGCACCTCGGAATCCCGGCCCCTTGCCTCTTCACTTCAGCGGCCAAATTTCACTTTGCAAGTCAAAAGCTGGCTTATCTGCCACAGCCACAGGGCCAACAAGGCCCGAACTATTTCCACACCACAGTACCAAAGGAAGCTGAAAAAAGGGGTGGGGGGTGGGTTGGGGGGGGCTGGTGTCTCCCCTTCAAACGGAACCAGGAAGGCTCTGTGTGGCTGGAGCTGTGGACACGCTGTGAGCCGCCACCGTCTGGGCCAGAACGCTGGTCGGGACTGAAGTGCGGGGTGGCCAAGAGGGACATCCGCTCCCCCAAAACAGAGCCGTGATCAGTCTCGCCGCCGTGTCTAAGGGCCTCCAGGGGTCCGAGGCAGGGGCCTGGCAGGACCGCCCGTTACCGACCGCTATGGGTGTCCGTCAATAGTCTAACGCTTAGGTCACCGTGTCCATCACGGGAGAGGTCTGTCAGAACCAAGAACTACTGAGACTTGAGGGGGGAAAAAACGTTTGTTGAGCGGTCCTTCATCATTTAAACGTTGTCAATGCACAGTGGTGCTTACTTTGTCGGTATGAAACTTGTGTTGAGAAGTGAATTGTGTCCCCTCCAGTGTGGTGGAGAAAGCCATCCTATACTAGGAAGCAGCAGCGCTCTCTGTCCGCTAGAACAGATGAAGGCCAAGGTGCCAGCGTCAACGTTGGTTTATACATAAAGGTGCTGTAAAGTGATATTCAAATATGTGTTCTGAGTTTGTCACATCACAGGGAAATGTGTTGTAAACCACCCAGCCAAGTTTGAAAAAACAGGCAAATATATCAAATTTGTTTTAAAAATCATGACAAAATAAGTAGTCTGTTAGGAAACGCTGGGACCGTATCCACTGAAGGAGCTGAAACCACGGCCAATCGCGGAAAAGAAGACTAGCAAACTACAGGCTGGGTATTGTAGTACTTATGTAGTAAGTGAGCGGGATGCTAATGCACTTTGGTCTGTATATAGTGTTAGGGTCATGCTAAGTAGGGGCTCCAGTGCGTCATCTAGCCCCGTTTAAGGCCCGCCCCAAAAATCCTGAACACAGAAATGGTGAAAAACTGTTTAACGGTCTAGCTCCACAATTCAGGACCAAATAGTTCATAGTGTTTCCACATGTTTTCAGCGATTGTTTCCTAACATGTACAATGTGTTTAGAAAGAAGTCTTTGAATTTGCTCTTCTAAATCATCATCATCTTTAACCAGCGCTTACCGAGACTTTTCAAAGAGGCAGTCCATCACGTGCGTTTGGTGCTGGGCAGTCACGCTGGCCGTGCTCTCATCAACAACGTGACCTTGTCGGCACGGCAACAAGACGGGGACGGATTAGGTTTGTTTACATTTTGGAACCCATCCATCGGGCCAGTGGAACCACGCGGCGTGGTCGGTGGGCTCTTTCCGTGTTGGCGGAGCGTGACCAAGTCAAGGACATTGTCTGCGTAATGAATCCCCCTTGAGCAGAACGACAGCATTATCAACGATGGGGACGGACTGGAATTTAGGAGTATTCCCACTGCGGGGCTTACCTGTGTCTCACCCTACGGTACCAAGGCAGGACATGGTACGGAGACACATTCCTGAGGTGAAGGAGGTGAAGTATCTGAGCTAGAGCCTGGCCTTCGAATCCTTTTCACCAAAGCATGGTTTTGTAATGCTTAAAAAACAATCATATATATATTCCATACAAACCAAATACTCTAAATCCTACATTGGCAATTTAATATATAATTTTATATATATACAGTATATATATTTGTGCTTCCTCTATTTGACTCTTTTTGAAATGTGAGCTGCTGGACTGATCTGGGCTACTCCTCTGGCGTGCCCCCTAACAGAGGAGAGCTTATATGTCTATTCTGTTTGCTTCATATCTCGCTGCACTGTTCCAGCAGCTCTTGCTGGGCCAGAACAGTTTGGTGCACTTCAGTTTAGCTTTGCAATGAGAAAGCGTTGGGTTTCGCCGACAGGCCAGGGCTTACCGTGGACAATGGTGTGGTTCTGCTCATTGTAAAGCAATTAAAATGACAGTGGCCCTTCAACTCAGAAAACCCAGAAAACTAATTACTAGATAGAGATCATTATCTACGCCATTTCAGCATCAGATAATCTATACCCGGGAGATGTATTGGGGAGATAGCCAGGCTGGCTCCTGAATACACCTACTTGTTGCCTTTTAATTGCACACTGTGTAATTGTGTTGCACCCTTATTGACAATGGCCTTTATTTTCTCCACCCAGACACATTTCGAACACATTCATTGCAAGCAGACAACCCTTGTTCTATTTGATGGACAACACTGGCTTCAAACGACCAAATGTAATTTTCAGAAGGACCTAATTCCCTGTCAATAGATAGGTGGACATGCTCAAAACAACACTGTGTAACATTGAGTGGTCATGTAGAGCCTTTCAGCGTTAGCCATGGAGTGAAATGTTAGCATACTGTTCTTTAGCGAAGCCAAATTTGAATAGGATAGTATTGTTTAGAGAAGCAGTCAACTAAGCTTTTTTATGTTTAAATGATCACCCATACATGACAGATATGATTTTGCCCATCAAATCAGCCAAGAAAATGTATGAAAGTGCATCCCTAGTCTTGATATCCAGCACACACACACACAGACACACACACACACACACACACACACACACACACACTCACACTGACTTTCACACACACCGCAATGGTCCTGACTGGTCACAACAGCTGTCCTCTGCCCAGCGACCTGCAGCCTCCTGCCACAACCACGCTCTGCCAGGGAGCTTCAGCCCGGGCACAGTCAGCCAGGCCCCACCAGAAAAGCAGAGTCACTCAGGCAGAGGCACATGCACAGTCAACCATGGACAGGCAAAGGCACAGCCACTGCCAGCCAGGCACAATAACAGTCAGCCAGACACAGGCACAGTCAGCCAGGCACAGGAACAGTGAGCCAGGCACAGGAACAGTCAGCCACGCACAGGCACAGTCAGCCAGGCACAGGAACAGTCAGCCAGGCACAGGAACAGTCAGGCACAGGGACAGTCAGCCAGACACAGGCACAGGCACAGCAACAGTCAGCCAGGTACAGGAACAGCCAGGCACACGAACAGTCAGCCAGGCACCGGAACAGTCAGCCAGGCAGTCAGCCAGGCAGTCAGCCAGCCACAGGTTCAGTGAGCTACGGAAAGGTGACCTGTTGGAAGGCGTTCATACCGCCATGTGGCGATCCAGAACCCCCACCGTGTTTGGCCGGATGATTACCTTCCTATTCCCAGATGACTGCCGTCCACACCGCGGCCCTGACCTTCACCCGCCACGGGGTGTTAATATGCCTCCCAGGTCAGGCGTAGATATTTATGAGGTGTATAAATCACTCGGCCATTGTCAGTGGTCGTCCCTGCGGGGAAATCGAGGGCGGCTGTTGGCGGGTCGGGCCGGACCGAGGGACGGGTTCGAGAGCCCTGCCCTTCACGTCTGCTTCCATATTCATCATGCGCCATGTATTCAGGCCGTCATTTCCATGGAGATTGAATTTTTCCGCCGCGCGGGCCCTGGCCAAGAGGCAGCCGTCCAGATGCGCGTCCAGGGTGTCTGTGCGCGGGGACTGCAGCGTTTGCATGGGGGCAGGGGGCAAAGAGGTGGGGCCGTGGAACGTGACCTCGAAGGTCTCCCTGTCGTTCAGAGATATGGCGTATGGAGATAAGCCAGCCTTCTCTCGCCGTTTCCCTCCGTCCTTCCATCCCTCGCCAATTTATTCTCGCCCTTCCCTTCGCGTTCGCTCTCCCCACAGACCCCCCCCTCTCTCTCTCTCTTTCTCTGTCTTTCACTCCCCCTCCAGGCTCCCTCATTACCCTTCCCCTGCTCCACCCTATCTCCCAACAGTCACATGAATTTAATGCTGGCATGACCTTGGCCCGAAAGCAGCAAATCAGAGGCCAGCTTCCTTAGAAGTCAACCAATCATGCAGCTTGCCGGAGAGGATGAACAGGAAGAGGTGACAGCATCTTTGGCTCTGATAAAACTCACACCCGATCAGAACGGGAGAGGATTCAAGTCATAGGTCTCGGAGAATCAATCAATTGCCACTGATGCGAAGGTGCTTTTTTTTCACATGTGGTTTCTAAAGGTCAGACTAGAAAAATGTACACAGACACACAAACATACACAAAGAAACTTCTATAGGTAAGAACTGAATGACCTGAGCCACTGGACACCTTGTCCTGCACTCACACACATATTTCTACACCATCACCAGGCTCACTGCACACAGAGAATACTACACACACACACACACACACACACACACACATACAAACAGAGCCTATGTCAGAGGCTTGTTAATAAATTAAACCATTTTTGACAATGATTAGGAGATGACAGTCAGTGTTTGATTGGATTTATTTTGCCTCCTTCCTTCCATTCTCACCCAACACACGCTCTCTTTCTCTCTTTCTCTCTCTCTCTCTCACACACGCACACACGCACACACACACAGACACGCACACACACACAAACACAAGACAAGACCCATACGGAATTCAGAGTGGCTGTATGATGGGTCCTGAAAATGTGAGGCGCAACACTGTCATCTGCTGGCTAGAAGGAGTAAGAGAAGGAGACAAGGAAGGGAAGCAAATAGAAGAGAAGGGGGAATGAGAGGAACAAGAAGGAGGAGAGAAGGAGCGGGGGAGGATGAGGAGGTTAAAAGACAAGAGTGGGGGAAGCAGTGACAGCGAGGGGAAAGGAACGAGGGAAAGTAGGAAGAAGAGAGTGATGACAAAGGAAACATTGGTGGTATGTATGGATCTGAGTAGTTTTAAGGATTTAGTAAAGGAAAGGAGAAGGGGGAGAGGGGGGAGGACTGGAAAGAAATGAAAGAAAAGGAAGGAATGAAGACGGAGAGGGTTATGTGAGAACCATTACCACAGCAGCAGCATTGTCAACAGTGCCCGAGGTCATTCTGAACTATATCAAATAGACACCACACATCAAAGACACAGAGAGTCTGGGTTTCTGTGTGTGGTCCTGTGTATGTGTGTGTGTGTGTGTGCGTGTGCATGTGCGTGTGCGTGTGCGTGCGCGTGGGCGTGCGTGTGTGCGTGCGTGCGTGTGTGTGTGTGTGTGTCATCCGGCATTACAAAAGAAGACAAGTAGCAGGTCATAGAGATTTCTCTCGTAAATATTGCAGTAACCAACCCATCTCATTCACATATACATGATATGTGTGTTTGTGTGTGTGTGTGTGTGTGTGTGTGTGTGTGTGTGTGTGTGTGTGTGTGTGTGTGTGTGTGTCTGTGTGTGTGTCTGTGTGTGCATGCGCTTGTGGCCTCGCGCAAGGGTAATTGCCAGCATCAGTCATAGGCGGTTCCCTTTAGGTTTTATGAAAGCTTTTGATCACTGGGTTGATCTCCTCTCTCTGTCTCTCTCCATCTATCTATCTCTTTCTGTCTCTATCTTTCTCTCCCTCTCAGTCTCTTTCTCTCTCTCTCTTTCTTTCTCTCTCTCTCTCTCTCTCTCTCTCTCTCTCTCTCTCTCTCTCTCTCTCTCTCTCTCTCTCTCTCTCTCTCTCTCTCTCTCTCTCTCTCTGTCTCTCTCTCTCTCTCTCTCTCTCTCACACACACACTCTCTGATACCCTTTACCTCTCCAAGTGTGTGTGTGTGTGCTTGAGTTTGCGAATTACCCACCTGGATCGTAGTTTGAAAACAATTGTCCACTCTAGGGGATATCAGCATACAAATGTTGGCATGACATTCATTCAAAATGGGGCAATTGAGGAGAAATTCACCGAGCATCTTTCATTTGAGTGACTAAAAACATTCGTAAAAGGGGCCGTCATCTCACGAGAACGTTCACGGCATGGCCCCCTTAGGCTGCCTACATCCACCTTTATATCTTGCCAGATTGCCACGCTTCAGATTATTAGACTGTGAGAAGCCTTATGAAGAATGTGCGTAATACTGGCATAGACATGAAAAAACAAGGTGCAATGCGCATTTCGACTTATACTTATGGCAGTACGTGTTTATTTCAAAGGACTCCAAAATGCTGAATTGCGCCTCCATGGGCAGCGAATTGAACACTTGAACGCTCTTATCCTGTCCCAGTGAGATTAGGCCTATTGAAAAATTGGAATAAATCCGACATAATCCAATGAGGGGAGTATTGCTGTGCACAGTCGGCTTCTAAAATAAAATAGGCTTAATTCAATCCAATCTTTTGCTAATTATGTTGGTAATAATGTTTGTAATTATTATTACTATAAAATATATAGTTCTTGTTTCCATTTTATATTTGTTATAGCCATGTGTAACTGTTCCCTAAAGTAGCCTAAGTGTTTTTTACCATGCCAATGAACCTATTGAAAAGGATTGCATCTAAATTTGTTAATCCTCTTAAAATGAAGTGGAAATAAAAATGCAAAATAATATCGCCCTTCATTGTATGCATTGATTTAGCTAGAATTACTCAGAAGCAAACATTTACACCTTACAAATGTACATTGCCAAGTCCAGTTTACAGTTTTTTACGATTGCTCAAACACTAACATCAAAAACAACACTCAGCGAAATCTGACACTCAAGGAGCAAAACCTCAATCCAAACCTGCAAAACTACAAGCACATGCTCAACCTCCGACATTTTGCAAAACACTACACACAGTGTTTTGCAAAACACACTTCTTTACGTTAGACACGGAAATCTAACATGATGTCAGGTCGTTGCAATTTCAAGGCACTGCTTTTGAAAATACCACACCTGTGTACCAATTGATCAATTACGCACATCAGGTGTACAGCAGTATAAAAAGGCAACAGGTGAGGGTACCTGTATTACAGCAAAAAGCAAGGCTTGCCGTAGGAGGGAGAGAGTGCGGATGAGGATGAGATGGGGAGGCAGCAGGGGAAGAGGTAGAGGTAGACCTGGAGGATGAGAGGGGGAGGCAGCAGGGGAAGAGGTAGAGGTAGACCTGGAGGATGAGAGGGGGAGGCAGCAGGGGAAGAGGTAGAGGTAGACCTGGAGGATTAGAGGGGGAGGCAGCAAGGGAAGAGGTAGAGGTAGACCTGGAGGATGAGAGGGGGAGGCAGCAGGGGAAGAGGTAGAGGTAGACCTGAAGGATGAGAGGGGGAGGCAGCAGGGGAAGAGGTAGAGGTAGACCTGGAGGATGAGAGGGGGAGGCAGCAGGGGAAGAGGTAGAGGTAGACCTGGAGGATGAGAGGGGGAGGCAGCAAGGGAAGAGGTAGAGGTAGACCTGGAGGATGATAGGGGAGGCAGCGGAGGTAGAGGGAGAGCTGGAGGAGGACGTGGGTTAAGCAGACCAGGACCCAGTAGAATATGCTCTGTTCTGACTGTCAGTGCAAAATACAACCATTGGAAATGCATGCATGTATTGACTGGCTTTACAATGTGGAGAGAAATGAATATTTTACTTCAATATATTCATGTGGCCTACTTTATTTTGACAATATTTCAGAAAAAAATCAAACCCAGACTATCATTCAAAAAGTTGAAATGTTAAAAGTTTAGTTGATTGAGTACACGTAAATGGTTCAAACAGAATCAGATCGTATGAATCATGTGTGCCATATGGTGGCAAAAGTTTTTTTTTTTTTTTTATTATTGTGAATTAAGTGTTCGCTTTTGCAAAACGTTTTAGGTGATCTGCTACTTCTGTGTGTGGTTGTGTGAATTGTGTGTGGTGTTTTGACAAAATCAGCCCTGCCTTCAAAATCGTGCTTAAGCAATCGGGAAAAACTGTAATATACCCTTGGACCAATCCCAGCTCATTGCACACCATCCATGCTTGGACTGCTCAAAAGTGGCAATACTTCATTATGGCCACTAGGGGGAAATAAAGTTCACATTTGTGGCGCTGAACATGGGTAGAAATGAGGGATTATGGGCCTCGTCAACTCTAGGAATCAATAACTTTAACAGTAGCGGTCCTCATTCCAAGACGATGTGCTATTCAAATGAGTCCGCATCATGTCTGTTTAGTCTAGTGACAATGTACTTTTTACCTCGGTTACAAGGTTCTCAACAAGCAGCTTTTGTCTTCCTTTCAGTCCCAGTGCTGTCACGCTACTTGGTTTGTTTGCCTGGCAATATTCTCATACAGATAAGTGGGACATCATTTCATGAAGGAGTGATCTAATTATTCTCACTATTTGAAACCTGTTTTAATCCATTTTAAAGCTGTGGACTCACCACACATTCTCGCACTTGCACGCACACACACACACACACACACACACACACACACACACACACACACACACACACACTCTTGACACCTTCTTTCTTGTCGATACAGTTGTCAAAAGCTTCCTAATGTGCCAACCAACCAACTGATATGGATGGATGGATTTTCCACAACCTCTTTCCCTAGCTCCAGTGGTGTTGCGTTCCCCCTTTTACTGTCTGTTCAAGTAGCCGTGTGGGGCTCTATGAAGGCCTAGGCCAGCTGACAGCCAGCCAGCCAGCCAGCCAGCCAGCCAGCGAGCAGGGCTCACGCCAATGCAAAGTGACCACAAAGTAGATGCCCGTCAACTGGCTCGCTACGAGAACAGCTCCATCATCATTACCGTCCAGCTGCTGGGGGGGTTGGAGGTGGGGAGGCGGGGGGGGCTCTGTATGCAGACGTGTGTCTCTGCGTGTTTGTCTGTTTGGCCACGGCGAGGTAAAGGTCAGAGCATAAGGGAGTGTTTAGTAGCGGCTCTCGGGCTCCATATGAAAGGACGTCCTTTGAGAGGCTCCACGGGACCCGCACCCTGCCCAGCACCCAGGCAGGAAACGGGGGCTGAGATGAATGTCACACTGAAATCAAAGGCGGAGGTAAAGATAAACGAGAGGGGGCCAGGGGGGTCAGACATCACCTGGGCGGGAAGGGTGGGAAGGGTGGGCGAGAGGAAAAGAGAGGGAGGGGGGCGGAGGGGGGTCTAGACGGGGAGAGAAGAAGAAACAGTGCAAGGGAAGGGGAAAAGAGGGATGGAAAGATGAATGGAAGGCGGGGAGGTGTGGGGGGGGTGGTGGACGTAGAAAGGGAGGGAATGAATGGAAGGATGGTGGGAGGAAAAGGGATGGATGGATGGATGGATGGAGGGGGTGTGGGAGTAATTATTAGTGATTAAGTTTCCCCCTATGCGTTTCATTAACACAAGGCTGTTCACACACAGCCTCTCCTGTGTTGAGCCCTGCCAGAGCCCTGGCCAACGGGCGTTTATTTTACCTGCTGAAATCTAACAGTTAATACCTGTATGTTTCCAGAATAATATTGTCCCTGGCAGAGAATGCTAGAAAACGTATCCTCGTAAAAATAAACGATGGCGTCCGCACGTCAGGTGATATAAGGGCCATGTGCTTCGAAGGAGAAGGGATGGGTGGGGGTGGGGGGGGGGGGGGATTTAGAGGGGGCAAAGAGTCGGAAAGAGAGGGAGGGGTAGGGTTTAGAAGAGAGAAATGAAAGGGGAGAGAGAGAGGATAAGAGAGCGCTAAAGTGATAGAAGCAGGTGTACACTGTGAGTGTGTTTGAAATACTGTGTGTATCCAATGCTTAGGTATAGATTGTAGCAACTTCTGTGTAACTTTATGTTATGTACATGAGAAGGCAGAAAAATATCCAGGTCCCTAAACTGTCATTCCTCTTCTGTGCTTTTGTGGAAACACTTGAATTAACCTGCTTTGCAACATTTGTTTTGTTGGAGTTATTCTGTGGCTGTTTTAATTTGACACCTGCCTTCTGGCATAGCATAATGAGAGGTTTGTGTACGCAACAGCTTCATTAGTGTAAGATTTTGTCTCAGCCTATGCTGTATATATTGTAAGACTGTAATTGTAAACAATGTTCCTGCCCTCAATATTTACCTGGGTAGCAGCTTTTTGTCAAATTAATTTAGCAAATTACGTTCTCAGGCTCGTCTCAAATACATGAATGTTTCTGAATATTTATTCTAATCTTTTTTTCAACTGTAGAAGGACATTTTAAAATTCCAATGAAAGCACAAACGTGTTTTTGTGTGAAAAAAAGGTAAGACTGATCAATACTTTTCTTTGTATTTGTGTTATTTCTTTGTTAAAATATCCATCCATTGAATGTCAAATCAAATGTATTTGTATAGCACATTAAATACACATAGACAATTCAATGTGCTTTTTTCCAATGACATGCCTGTCAAGTTTACTTCTCCTGCTAGCAAACATTGGTGTGTTTGTAATAAACCAAGACTTGCTGCTCGTGACCGCTAGCTAAGTTGATGTTGCCTGTGGTTGTTACAGATTCTGACGTCTTTTGACGTCCGATGTCTTTTTCCAGTCCAAAAGGACACATGGTGGGTTTAATGTTTGAATGTATTGATTCAGTGGTCCAGTCCGTTCAAAAGAGAAGGCTGCGACAGGCAAACACACCTACTCAATGAAACATCCCCCAGCTATGATTTGTTGGCCATGTTCTTTTTGTTCGTCAAACAAAGTGAACTGAAACAGAAGCGTGAGCGGTTCGAGTCGTCACCCCCTCTGAAAGGTCACCTTCTAAAAGGTGCCGAGCGGCCCTTCCAACCCTACGGCCCCGCCCCTGCTTCATCCCCAGGCCCAGGTGGATATTAGTCGTGATCATTCATAATCACCCCCCCCCACCCATTTCCCCTCCTCCCTCGACACATTTCCACCTGCACATACGTCAAAGGGGCCTGCATGGAAGTTGATAGGCTACAATCACCGTGGCAGAAACACTCTGTGCACTCTATCAGAGCCCCGGCGGCGGCGGCGCTGGCCGGCTCAAGGGCATGCGGAAAGGGCTGGGTAAACATTTCCAACCAGCGCGGCCGGGAGCACTCAAAGCCACAGGCACGTAGAGCAAACACCTGCGGCTCAGGTGAAAAAGCAACGGCTTGTGTGAGAGAAGGGCCTCTTTCTTCTGGCCCCTCAGGATCACATCACAGCATATGGCCGAGCGATGGGGACAGAGGGTGGGGCACGGGGGGGGGGGGGGGAGACTACAAAGACACTTTGACCTTTTTAACCGATAGGCCTTAACTGTCCTTAGGAGACTGGTATGCGCCAAGAGCAAAAGAGAAAAACAGGGGTGGAATAAACACAGGTTAACTAGTTAGGTTTGGTCTCCGCGGCTAGAAGGGCAAACGGTTGAACAGCCATGGCCCCCGACCTTCCACTGTCTCGTCGTTTTTCACAGGCATGAAAAGGCCCTTCTTTTGTCTCTCTGTGTCTGACAGCTTTGCACCTCTGAAAGTGAACGTTTGGATCGTGTCTGGGGGGTGTTGGTGGGGGTGGGGATTAGAGCTGGGTGCGAGGAGGCCCATCCCAGACAGGAGTCAAGGTGCAGCGAGCTCACGTTGTCCGCTCATCATCTTCCATAACAACATGGCATTTAGGCCGTCAAAGGTCCCCGGGGGGCGACGACAGACAAGGTGACGCACCAGCCTTTAAAAGGGGGTCAGAGTCATTATCTTAAGAGAGGCGCGGTGACAAGCTGACCCTGGCTGGACCCCCGCCAGCCAGATGAGCTACTGAGGACTACAGGGATAATACGGTCTGCTGCGGTCAATCCACACTGGCCGACAAATGAAAACCACCAGGGAGACAGAGGCGGGCCTTTTCCTAGGGAGGCAGAAATCAAACCAGTCTGTATGAGTCTTTAAGAAACAAAGGTGTTTTTCATAAACACTTGGTGATAGAAAAAGAGTAAAAGAGTGGTGTTTTTACGTTTCCTTACTATCTAGCAGGTCACTTCAGCAGCTCAGCTAGACCATCAAAGTTGAATCACATTTATTTTCCAGCAGAACTCTTCCGTCGAGTTCTGTTGTGCTTGGTCTGGTCATGGTGTGCAATGGAGAACAGCCTGGACCGTTGAGTCCCCCCCCCCCCCCCCCCTCCGGGAGAGCTCTCTGGGAGTGATGAAGAAACTAATAAACAGAGTTTGGCGCTGAGCCCCCTCATATTGTTGGGCCCACCTGGAGCCCGCCGAGCCCTCCGCACGGGGCTTAGATGTTCCCGGTGCGTTCCAGAAAGAGTTGGCCAGGCCCTAGCCTAAAGGGGGCACTGGTGCAGCATCTGTTTACAGCTGCTCCGGCTCTAGTTTTGCAGTCAATTAAGAGGTTGGACCGCAGACCCAGGGTCAGGTCTTAACCCTCCACAGATGAGACTTGGCTGCTTGGACTACAGGGCCACTGGAGCTCAGCTTTGGCTCCGAAATGATCACTGCAAATGATGTCGGAGGCATTTAAAAGATGTTTTGAATATAAAACCGTTGTTGACACATGGATCTATGTGACCCAGAACATGTCACTTTAAACTATTTCTGATTTTAGCTATTGTTTTTGAGCTACATATTGTAGCAACACCATAAAACCATACTTGTTTATGAATACATGGTCATATTCATGTTATTAATATAGGTTTATTATCTCACTCTCATGGGAAAATACATGCCAGGGTTAATAAATCAATCTAGCCAGTAAATGGACTGGATGAATGTGTTCTCTGATCGAACAACAGAGTCAGGGGCATTGACATTGTCAGTCATCGTTTTCAGTCCATCCCTAAAGGGTGGTATCACCTGTTACCTCTCTAACATACTTCTTTGAAGTTTTTTCCACGAAGCAAAGGTTTTGTTACTGGAAAAAAAAATATTGTTAAAGTCTCTGTGAGTGTATGTGTGTGTGTGTGTGTGTGTGTGTTTAAGCCATACAAAAACCCCTGTCTCTTAGCAATGCTTCAAAGTTATGGAAGAAGTGGACTAGACGATTTGTTTTTTCGGTGCTAACCTCATGGCAGAGCACCGTCTTCTTCTGTGGTTTCTCTGTGCCTTCCACCGTCGCCTGTCTCCACAGAGTTAGTGTACACACACCCACACTGCCACGCGGTTATTATCATTGTTGCATGGCAATGCCCGGGGCAGGCACAGCGGCAACACAAAGGCGATGTTCTGTCTTGGGGCTGGCTACGCTTCACGTCGGCGGAGGCGAGGCAAGGTAAACCACATTTCCTCTTTGTGTGCGTGTGTGTGCGTGTGTGTTTTATGTACATCCTGGCCGGGGGAGAACCCATCTGACAGTTGGACGCAGAATCTGCTGTGCTCGCCTTGTTTCTACGAGGAAAAAGAAAGAAGTGAGAAAGATGGCCAAAGCAAGTGCTGAGGTTTGCAGGGCCAGCCAGAGGAGGGCTCATTTCTGTATGTATTATGTCTTCTGTGTGTGTGAGTGTTTCGGTTGGAGTCCTGTGTGAGTGGGAGTGTGTATGTCTGTGTGTATTTATGTGTGCGTCTGTGTCCTTAATGCTACCCTTTGGCTAAACACAGGTCTACACACACACACACACACACACACACACACACACACACACACACATACACAAACACACAGGTCTTTACACAGTTTCCCATACAGTCTCTCCATCATAGCAACCCCTGCCTACTGTAAATCAGTTGTCAGTCACTCAAAGTCCATGGTGGACTGTGTGTGTGGCCATGTGTGTGTGTGTGTGTGTGTGTTTGTGTCCAAATCCATGCATATTTCAGTGCGTGGTGGTGTGCGCGCAGAGGTGTGATAGCCATTTCTTTCCCCCCATAATGCTTTCTGAAACCTTGTTTAAGGCAGTCCTAAGCAGCCGTCACTGCTCCTTAGGCTGAACATACTGCTCCTCAGTCCCGGAGCTGAACCGACCGGGCCAGGAAAACGTTTATGTGCAATCAGCGACAGACTCACATTATCCAATCCCCCAGGTGCATTTATCTTCTCCGCCCCATGTGGAGTGGACTTCATGCGCGCACACACGTACACACACCAGGCTACCTGCACACGCTCACGCACACACACACACACACACACACACACACACACACACACACACAGGTAGAGGGAAAAGACTAAATGGAGTCCAAACATACGAAAACACCAGCTCCTATTTCAATCCTGCCGAGACACATTGGTCTGCCAAATTTCAGAAAAAGCGAACCTTACCTTTTTGGCGTCTAATTATTTCTTAAAGCCTTGAGCTTGAGCTCGATTTATGACACTGCAGCAGTTGGCCCACCGCATGGCATTATAAATTAGCCTGGCAGAGGGACTCCGCCGCCAGAACCCCGGCCCACCATTCCACGCCGCAGACCTGGGGTCAGCGGAGAGTCGAGAGTGCCTCGGCCTTGCCAGGGAGTGGACGTTTCAGATCCCTTGACCGACGGGCAACGTTATGGGCTGAGATTGGCGACTAAATGCTCTGTAAAGGTTCGTGTGTCGAGACGCGTCCAGGAGGAGCTTTCGAACTGGGGCTCAGGGTTCCCTACTCTGGACCATTCACAGCGTGTGGTTGGAACTGAGGGCAGTGATGGTTAAGGCGCCAACAAGTGCCATTGTGCTTCGGAGCAAGACAGAAAGAGGAAGGGAGAGAGAGAGCTCTGTCTTGTGCATCTTTTGTCCAGACAGTTTGTGCTGTTTCCGGTGGGTGTACGTATTTAAGAGACCTCACTTGAAATTAGAGTGGCAGGCCTATTTTCTCTCATCCCATTCTAGTGTATTTTGTTGCATTCTATTCTGTAAACCACAAGGCACCAAAGTGTCTGGATTGGAAGTACTGGAAGTAGATGTAATTGTGGTAACTGTTTAAGTAGAAGTGCCATAGAGAGCAATAACTCCAGAGGTACTTGGGACCTGCTGACACATTTGCCCTTTTCACCCCTTTGTTTAAAAACCTTGGGAGCCCTCAGAAAAAAAAGCTCCCTTTAAATGACATAAAGCAAAGCTTTGGGTTTTAGTGCCTTTTTATGTAGCGCGTGAGTCACTATAGTGGAAAGACCAAGGAAGATTTAAAAAGAAATATTGCAGTGAAATGAGTTTGGACAGCATGACATCAGAGAATAATTAAAGCGCGCTGCGCTGGAATTCCGTTCCCAATTCCTGAATTCAGGTTGGGAGAGGCTTTCAGAGCACCTGCAAAACTGTGTGCGTGTGTGTGTGTGTGTGTGTGTGTGTGTGTGTGTGTGTGTGTGTGTGTGTGTGTGCGTGCGTGCGTGCGTGTGTGTGTGTGAAATATTTTCACTGGACGTGGTTCAAATTTTAGAGGAAAAAAAAGAGACTACGGCAGCATTACGCCATTCTTCCCTCTTGGAAAAAGTGGGATTTAAACAAGTCTCTTACAAGATATCCACCAGAATATAGTTGGTGAGTTTAAGGCAAGTCCCGTTTCCCCAACTGCGATTCTCAATCCTTTTACTTGGGATTCTACCCCAGGAAGTGGTGAAGTGACGGAGAGATCTTTTCTTCCACTATGGTTCTAGATAACAGGTTTGTGGGTAACGGTTTGAATGGTTTCATTAATTGTACAAAACTCAATTTTAGTCCTTATCTCCGCTTTTACAAATCCGTTCATGTTCGACCATTCCAACTGGGAAAAGCCGGCGCGCATTTCTCCCTGGATAGAAGGCAGAGGAAGATCAAAGGATGAACGTTCTGCACCGTCTCCCTCTCCTACTGGGCTGTTGGACTGTCCTCTACCTCGATCTTATCCTCGCGGCACTCAGCCGAACTGGGCCACTTGTCAGCCAGCGGAGAGGATACGCAGGTGACCGAGCTCAAGAACCTGGACCCGGATTAGGTGGCGACAGATTACAGACAGTCGAGTGGAAGCCTTCTCCGGGGAGTGCTGCAAGAATTACGCGCATTCGTACTGGACCCCCGCTTATTAAAGGAGAGGCAGCAGTTAAAAACAAAGTAATATCCGCGTCATTACCGCGCGGAGCAACTGGGAATCGGGCTCAAATACAACGGGCAACAGTCTATTTGGGTCGAAAAGAAGCTGCGCGCACTTGGGTACCCGGGGATGCCAAAGCGGCCGGTGGGACGCAAGCTCCGGCAGCTCTTAGCATGCACACGGGTAGAGGGTCCGTGGCTGCAAAACCAGGGAAAAATTCTGGGAAATCTGCAACAAGGGTTGTCGCATTAGCGGGCCGCACTGGACTTAATAAAGCCGCTGGAACCAAAAAGCAGCCCGCGGCTCCCGTGGCGCAGAGAAGTGCCAAAGCCACAGGCAAACCGAGCGACAGAACCTCGCACAAACACCCTCTGGTGACCCCTCACGATTACATGCTGTCGTTATACTGGTCGTTATCTACCGGAGAGCTCAACAGCAGTGTGCTCAACGATGCCAGTTTGGCTAACACCATCACAAGCTTCGTGGATAGAGGGCAAGGTAAACAACTGTTCAATGTTTTCTCTTTATTCAGAATACCCATAGAATGCATTTAGCTTTGTACCACCCGCTTGCCATAATCATTGTGTGTGTTGTTGGTTAAGTTATTGTCGTTTATCTATTATGCTTTAGATTATGTCATACTAATCTGTTTTCGACAAATACCCATATGTAGGTAAATAATTATATATGCCCCATGGACCCGCTGCAAGCATGTTCAATGGCTTGTATCAATGTTGAGGCTGCTCGCATGCTGGTAATACAGCCTCGCGGGTCTTGGACAGTGGCACTAAGAGTGAGAGTAGTCTATGCTTTCAAGGCAAATGCTGTGGCTTGTGCATCTGAACTTCTACACTGAGATTTCGCCATCTGGCCGGCAACATCCAGCGGCCACACCTCTAGTCCGTCCGTGTGATTTAGTAACCCTGGAGAACAAATAAACAGTGCGATCGCCCACAAAAAGGGTGGCCTCCACGTAATGTTATCGTTACTGTGTAAAACTGTTTAAAATGATGTTTAAACATGGCAGGTTGAATATTTCTTGCCCCCCGGAAAGGTTTACATTTCAAGTACTTAATGCGATTTTAATTCGGTCTTTATTTGTGTAACGTGTCCTCGGCAAATCGCCGGTGACCTCTTGTGCCTGCTGCTGGGCAAAGTGTGTAACTGATGCCCTGGCACAAATTTAGAAACTCGCTTCCTTTGTTAAAGTGCTCTCACACTCTGTATTCTCCCTTTAGAATATTGTATATTTCTTTTAAAGTGTATTGGTCTTTAACTTTCTACCATTGTTTTTGTCTGTAATCATACCCCAAATAATCGTGTTTTCACTCACATCGTATATGTCTGTGTCTTTACAGATGATATTTAGATGTTTCACATTTTATTACTCTCTCTTTCATAACTTCAATTCTTTCTTACATCTTGCTCTAAGTTGCCCTGTCAGACATGATAAGGACATCTCCTGAAATAAACCCTGCTTTCCTCCCCTCTTACTTTCAACACAAAATCTCTTGACCCTTTCCATTCATCCCTCCCTCTCTGCTTTCTTCTTCTTCTCTTGTCTGTCCTGCTCTTCTCCATCTCATTCCCCTCTCCTAATGCCTCTTCTCTCACCATTTCTTTTTGGTTGCCATCTCATCTTAATTTCTGGGGTGGCCGTTTCATGCCCCCAAAAAATGAATAGGCAGTCATAAACATACATAGGCGTATATAGACACAGACAGCCAATCATCCAGCCCATCAGGAACCCTGTCTGTCCTGCGGGTGGTTGGTGCTGCCCTCGTCTGCAGGGAGGAGTTTGTGCAGGGTCTCCCTCACTGCTCTGGAGCTGCTGCTGCTGCTGCTGCTGCTGCTGCCACTGCCGGCAGGTCTACTACAAGCACCGTGTTTACAGTTCCCTGCGGTGGGACAGTCTGGTTCTAATGTACTTTTGAGCGCATGCTAAGGCCCTAGCCGGGGACCGAGGGGAAGGGGAAGCTAGCTGGCAGGCAGGCCCCTCTGGATCTGATTTGGGGTTGGGATGGATGGAGGGTGGACTCTGATTTCCCTCAAAGAGAACATTACGCAGTGCCCCTTTGTTTATCTGTACCTCCTGCGCTGTGGTCAGTGTGCGTGTGACGGGTGTGTATGTGTGTGTGTGCGTGCGTGTGTGTGTGTGTGTGTGTGTGCGTGCGTGCGTGTGCGTGTGTGTGACCCTGGCGGGTGTTTGCGCACCTGAGAAGCCATATTAACACGTAAGTAGTTGTGCAAATATTTTTTGTTGGTTTTACTAATTATTTACGTTTTCTTTTCCCTCCTTCCTTCTTTTCCTTTTTTTTCTGATGTGTTTCTGTTTGCACCTGTGTTTGTCTGTGGGTGTGCACTCATGTGTAAAATGTATCTGCGTGTTGCATGCTTGCGTATGTGTGCGTGCGTGTGTGTATGGTTGTTTTTTTGTACTCGTGTGTGTGTGTGTGTGTGTGTGTGTGTGTGTTTCGGTCTATCTCTCTCCCAGACGAGCGGGGCCCACTGCTGAGGAAGCAGAAGTACCACTTCAACATCAGCTCTCTGGAGAGGGAGGGGCTGCTGGGGGCGGAGCTACGCGTCCTCAGGAAGCGCCTGTCGGACCCCCGCAAAGCCGCCGCCCTTGCCGCGCTGACCTCCCCCACTGGCGCCCCCTGCCTGCGGCTCTACACCTGCGCGGTGGGTAAGCAGAAAGCCTCCTTGCTCCTCTCCCGCACCCTGGAGGAGCCCGGCGGCCAGAGCAGCAAGTGGGAGGTGTTTGACATCTGGAAGCTGTTGAAGACCTTCAGGAACGCGGGGCCAGCGGGCCGAGCGCAGGGCCAGCTGTGCTTCGAGCTGGAGGCGCTGGAGCACCCCGGCGGGCGGCCCGTGGACCTGCGGGCGCTGGGCTTCGGCCGGCCGGGCAGGACAGGCAAGGAGAAGGCCTTCTTCCTGGCGTTCGGCCGGACCAAGAAGCGCGACCTGTTCTACAACGAGATCAAGGCGCGGTCGGGCCACGACAACAAGACCGTGTACGAGTACCTGTTCACGCAGCGCCGCACGCGCCGCGCGCCCCCCGCCAGGCCCGGCGCCAAGAAGACGCCCCACCCGGCCGCCAAGGCCCAGGCGGCGGCCAGGCCGCGCTGCCACCGGCGGCAGCTCCACGTCAACTTCAAGGAGATGGGCTGGGACGACTGGATCATCGCGCCGCTGGAGTACGAGGCGTTCCACTGCGACGGCGTCTGCGACTTCCCCATCCGCTCGCACCTGGAGCCCACCAACCACGCCATCATCCAGACGCTCATGAACTCCATGGACCCCGAGTCCACGCCGCCCACGTGCTGCGTGCCCACGCGCCTCAGCCCCATCAGCATCCTGTACATCGACTCGGCCAACAACGTGGTGTACAAGCAGTACGAGGACATGGTGGTGGAGTCCTGTGGCTGCAGGTAGCGACACAGAGAAGACAGGGTGAGGAAGGGGAACAGGGAGAGAGGGGGTGAGAGGGAAGGGTGGGGAAATAGAGAGCTGATCCACAGAGGTGATAGGAAAGCCAATGAGAAAGTAGAGGGATAGATGTATAAATACAGAGAGAGAGAGAGAGAGAGAGAGAGAGAGAGAGAGAGAGAGAGAGAGAGAGAGAGAGAGAGAGAGAGAGAGAGAGAGAGAGAGAGAGATGCCACCTAAGCCTTGCTTAATTCCCTTGCTTAGGCAATATCCATCCCAAAGACTGATTCAAGCCACTGAGAAAGACTGATTCACCGCAAATTGGTTCAACTGCACTTACATTTTGCCTGCCAAAGACTTTTGGTATAACAGTTTACGGAGAGAGAAATCCTACTCCGGACACATTGAATTGTCAAATGTACTTTTGGAACCGTATAGTGGAAACAACATATTTTTAAGTAAAAAAAAAAAAAAAAAAAGCAGAAGGAACAAAAAAAGGGAAATGTTCACAGATATTGTACACATTGGTGAATTCTTTGTCTTATGTGATGTGTTATTGAAAGTTCATATAAAGTTATACTGATTCAATGGCGGTAATATATAGTACGCCTATTGCTTGTTTCACTTAAAAGAAAATGTGTAGTAAATGATGAGCAAAGTTAACATTTAAACAGGGACAGATTGTTCAATACTTTCACTTGGTCATTGTGAGCTTGAACAAGGCATCCAACTCTAGCATTAGCATTGATGCATTGATGCATTGATGCATTGATGCATTACACTATGGTCAGCCCTACACCATGTCCCTATCTATGGTTGCTGGACATTTTAGTAATTCAAGTCAGTTTTTTTAGGGAGGGGAAAATATCTAATGTTTAAAAAAAGAGTTTATCAGCCTATGTTCAACTCCTGCAACTCATTTTTACCAGGAAAAATGTGTGATGGTATAGGCAATGATACATTTGATCATTTCTTTGGCGCTATCAAATTTTCTCCCGTTATTTGAACTACAATATTCTGTAATAAATCTATGTCTCTGTAAGCAATGAGACTAATGCTAAGCTGTCTATATGATTTAAAATGACACAGAATTAGCTGCAGTGTTGGAAAGGGAGAAAGGTGTCCACAAAAATACAACCAGTAGAATGAACACTCGTTTGCCTATAAAGTGGCAGGTTTGGGGGACCAAAAACACAGTACCTGTTTACTACCGAAAACAACGTGAGTTTCGAATGCTGTTGTTACGGACTGCTCCTGCTAAAACGGACACAACCGCTAACCCCCGATTGAACTTTAAATAGATTCAGTCACCGTCCTCTCTACTCCCTCGTATTTCTATGAGCACGCGGTGTGTCACCGTTTGGCCGTGTTTGGGGCTCTGTTCTGATCTGTTCCATACTGTCAGCTCGCTCCACCAGCACACCTGTCTGCCTGCCCCTTGTAAAGCGCCTTAGCCATTGGCCGAAGCCAGCTGCACACAGGCATGTCTGAATGTCTTTGTTGCTCTTGGAAACCGTGTGATGGAACCATTTCCTTTAATCAAAGCTGGGGCATGCCGATGGTATTGCCCTCTCTCTGGGAGCTAGCGTCAGGGGGCCCGGGGCCGGGAATGGGTGGGGGGGCAGGGACTAAAGCAGCTCTGGAGGAATGCTGTCTCTTTCTGTCACTGTTGGCTAGCTACTTCATCGACCAACTGAGGGTGAGGGGGGAGATTCTTTTCATAGCGAACAGGATAGATAGATGCGATCCACACAGCTAAAATAAGAAGGTTATGTTGCAGAACCAAAGCAAACATTGAAACCACAGATGACGTTCTCCATTTCAGCTGTCCGTGTAAGATCTGAATGTTACAGTGAATCTTATATGGACATCTCATGTTGTTCCCAATTTGTTATCTATCAATTCATTGCATTGAAAACAACAATTTTGATAACATTGTTTGTATGGTTTTGAATATAACTTTGAAAGATGTAAACTTCAAATACATGCTTTGTTTGCCTTTATCATGGTTTTGAATTAAAATGAGAATATTTCTGTTGTTAAGGTTCTGATGCATTTGTGTTTGCTGTTCGTTGTCGTCTTTTTCTTGATGCATAGAGGAACGGGAGACTTTGAACTGGCAGTCCCAATGATGTGAAACTGCCACGCTGCGCCATGCCAAGCCAAATGTCTGATACCATCAAAGACTCATTAGATCACAGGACGTTGTGGTCGTAACCGACACAGTAGAAACCAATCACAGAAATCAAACTTTCGGTGCGACCACTAGGCCTGGGAATGTCAGTAGCCCGCTAGCCTGCAGCTAATTATGGCCGTTCTTGCTGGAAATTAGTGTATAGGGGCTGTCTGTTAATTGTGGTACTGAAATCACAATCAACAACATTTGGAGCGAGTTGCCTCTTCTCTCCCCCACTCTTATTGTGGGTTGCCAAGTTTTCGCCACACAATATTTGCAAGCTTTGCTTTGACTTAAGGTTGATTTCCTCGGATGTGTTACGGTGTCCTTACTTGGCAACAACACGGGGTTAGCTGTAGTTGGAGAGGGTGTACTCAACTGTTTTCAGTCCATCACAAACACAAAAAGGTTAACATTAACATCCCTTATTTAATTGTATTTTTTTGGGGGGGGGGGTTGTAAAAAAGTTGGTACAACTGCTTCTGCGTTCGCGGATCTGCGAACAGTTCCGTGCCTCGTTCACTGACGTTCGCACAGTAACTTGCCTACATGCTTCTGCGGGTTCACTGGGGGGGCATGGTCATATTTACGAATACAGAATGTACAGTAGAAGAATCAGATACGGACGCTCTTCAAACTGCTCCATTGTTCGTTTAATCGCGATCTGTGTGTGTTTTCCAACCGAAATATTAATGAATATCTTCTCGCTTCCTCTTTCCTTCCCTGCTCAACCAATCAGCAATTGTTTGACGCACAGGAGAAAAAGTTCTGCGCCACTGTTAGGATTCGGAGGACTGCACAGTGCGCCCGTCTGCGAGCCTCTGCGAGCTACGGCCACCCGCAAACCCCTGCTCTGCGAAGCTACGCAGAGACATTTACGTGCAACTTCACAGAAGCATAAAGCAGGCTTCAGACCAGCATGGGACAGTACGTGCAGTGCTCTAAAACTATTACAAGAGAGGAAGGACCCTCGACGTCAGTGCAGTTTCATATTTAGGGAAGCAAGGGGAAGGAAAACTACAACCAATGAAGAAATAGAAAAGGGGGGCGCCGGGTAAGTGTATATTCCCAGGCGAGAGTGTCTGGGGTTAATGAACAGATTTTTCCACACATTAAGCCATGTCGGATTCTGCTATATTACGAGCGCGGCGCAGCCGATGCACATCTCACCGCAGGACTTTCGGTGACTGATGGGCTCGTCGGTTTAAGCAGAGGTGAGCTGTCTGTTAAAAGGAGAGGCGCAACAGAGAAAGCAAATGCAACACGGGAGACTGATTTCAGCAATCGCTGTCTATTATAAATCCCTTCGTCAGGCAATCTATAGTCTACTGAGGAAAACAATGGCTGGTGAGGTAGTAGCAGGCCTAAGGCTGTTAAACATTGAGGCTCCTGGTTTGTTTGTTTGTGTACTCGCGCGGCCTTCCCATGCCCATCAACTGTAATCTGATTACGCTCTCTGAACTTTTGCGGAGTTCCTCCATGAGTGCAGAAATGTGTTCTAAAACAGAAACACGGATTGTTTACGGGATCGGGTTTCGTTGTCGCTGTTTGCGGCTAGGGGATTGTGGCAAAGTGTCAACCCGAAT
Organism: Aplochiton taeniatus; assembly: GCA_017639675.1. NCBI lineage: Eukaryota > Metazoa > Chordata > Actinopteri > Galaxiiformes > Galaxiidae > Aplochiton > Aplochiton taeniatus. Next base: position 8,534,247 of record CM030173.1, on the reverse strand, counting down.
CCAACTGAACAGGATCAAGTACCTCGTTCAAGAGGCCTATTGTGCTTCCCCAGGAATAATCAGAAACACATGCCCCCCGATACGGAGTTGGGGGGGTGGGGGGGCTTGGTTAACAGAGCTAAACCTCATTGAACACAACTTTAATGGTGGCCCCTATTACAACAGGTTTTAACAATGATATTTTGAGAAGGCTTACAAAAGCCTGTGTGTTTGTTTGTATCCCGTGGGAGGACTTTCTTCCCCCAGAAGGCCTTTTTCCTGTGAGGCGTCAGCACTCTGTGGAGGTTTGGTCCAGCCTAAGTGTTCCACATCCCGCTTACAGAAAAAAAAAAAAAACGTGCATTTTTGTACTTTTTTAAACTATCAGATCTGGCCTAGCTGCTTTGACCGGTGTTTAACATTTAGTAAATGTGGTCTTGAATTTCCTTGACAGATGTTGGGAGGAATTTTATCATGTTGCAGGGCCAATAGCTGCTCAAAAGAAAACAGAGTCGTTTTATCTGGCATGGACGTGTGACACCTACCTTCACAGCTGCATGCTTTTGTGTGGGTCTGTGTGTGTGTGTTTTAGCCCAAAGGTTTGTTAGTGTCTGTGTGGAATGTACTGTGTGTAAGTGTAGGTGTGTTTTTTTCTCCTACGTGTACTGTGTGAGTGTGTGTGTAGACACAGATAGGGAGTCTTAAGTGGCACACTAGATGTATGAGTTATTAAACACACAGACAGGATTACAGTCTAAACGAGGTGTGTTATTCTACAGGGTGCCCCCTTCACCCCCGCCCATCCCACCCCGCCCCCCCTTGGAGGCAGCCTGAGGCGCTACTCTCTCCCCTTTCCCCTCTGTTACCCAAGGCCCTCTTTCCTTTCCCTTCTGTGTCCTGCTCTTTTTCTTGCCTTTTATCTTTCTCTCTCCCCCTTTCACTTTCCCGCAAACACACACACACACACACACACATACTTTACATCGATGAATCAGCAAGGGGAACACCTAGACTTTTTCAAAGAATAATTATCGTTAGCAGGTGTTGCTTAGCTGGGAGATAGATGAGATGACTGGTGATCCATCTCCCCAGCATGCGTAATCAAACGCACTGGCGCCATCTTGGTTTCTTGCCACAGTGCAGTAATGAACTATTACCCACATTCTCCAAGGTCCACATCATTCCTGTTCACACCGCACTATAACAGGACTAACTGGCGGTGACTGAGTAACCTCGTCCAGTTCAGCTCAGTTCAGGAACTTGTAACACTAGCTCAGTTAGGAACTAGTTACATTAGTCTATATCACCACGGAAGCTCTGTAGATCAATCTGGACCGCACTGTCAATATCTTGACATCTTAGGGAAGTTGGATGGATGTCAGGTTTCAGGGATCTGCCAAACGTAGGCGTGTGTTTCTGGAAATGTATCCAACCTTGAAGCACGTTGTCACTCATAGTTCCAGCCTTCAAACACCGGATTGCATTTCAAAAGAGAAAACATGGAATGCTGCATTGGTCACTGGTCACCTTTTTTGCTCTCCAGATAAATAAGCCCGTGGTAAAAAGTCTCACAATCCCTGCATTTAGCAGCCCGTCAAGCGTAGGATGCTAAGCTAGCCTATGCTAAAGTCGTTCACACTAAGAGTCCCGCTACCACCCCTGGACCTGAACAATGTACAGCCCCCGTGTTGACAACAGCGTGCTCTGAGTGTAAACCTGCCAGGTCCTCCTGGTCCTCCAGAGGCCTAGAGCATCAACGGTATGCACAGCGTCTGCACTCCAGTTACAGGAGTTTGGCCGCCGCTCCGCGTTCCATCAAGACATTCCTGAGAAGACAGATAATTTGTCCGCTTCCTTCGATTAGCCCTCGCCGTGGCCGGCGTGACAACGAACTGTACGGCGCTCAGGCACTCACACGAGTGCCCCTCTCTCTCTCTCTCTCTCTCTGTGTCTCTCTGTGTCTCTTTCTCTCTCTCTGTGTCTCTTTCTCTCTCTCTTCGTGTCTCTCTCTCTGTGTCTCTCTCGCTCTCGCTCTCTCTCTGTGTCTCTCTCTCTCTGTGTCTCTCTCTCTGTCTGTCTCGGTCTCTCTCTCTGTGTGTCTCTCTCTCTCTCTCTCTCACATGCGCACACACACACTTAAACACACACCATATTGCATGTACCCACGCACTATCCTGTACGCGCTCACGAACATCATCACCTAATACAGACATATGGACTTGCATGAGCACTGAGTTCTAGACAAAATAATGAAGATGTCTCAGGCTGAGTTATAAATCTTGGACGAAGGATCACCATCTGTGTTGGAGAGGCAAGCTGGGGGGGATTGCGAAATTCTGTGTGAAACCAAGTTTCTGTACTTTGCGTATGGGTGTGTGTGTGGGGTGGAGGTGGGGTGGGGGGGTGTCTACCTTCACCCCTTTTATTCTGTGTGTGTGTGTGTGTCTGTCTGTCTGTCTGCACCCTACCACGAATGTGCGTGGAAGCTTTAATATGCTTGCATCTGTGCTGTATCATTGTGTCTTTGTAAATGTGTGTTTGTTCATTACCTCTCCACGTTTTTTCCCCTATGATGTGTGAGTATATATTCCTTGTGTCTGGAGTGGAGCGTTTGCATGGATGCTTCCCGTATGTGTGCAGGTCTGTGCTCTACTTTGGGTGCGTGTGTCTGTGTGTGATCTGTGTGGCCCATGTGTGTTTGTGTGCGTGTGTGTGTGCGTGTGTGTGTGTGAGGGAGGGATATTTAAGCTGCATTACTCTGTAAGGCCTGCCAAGTACCTGTCGCCCTGACTGTGCTTTCACTCTCCGTCTTCTCACTCCAATATGGCCAGCACCTGCGGAAACACACACGTACACACACACACCTCTTGCCTCCCCCTCCCATTGTCACCGGGAAAAAAAACAAAAAACAGAGAGAAAACATTTCTCTCGTAACCTTTGCAGCCCACCCCGTGGGGGCAGCTGTTTATTTATGAACCTTTATTGTGTTTATTGTAGCATGCCAGCCCGCACCGTGGTTTTGAACGTCGCCCTGAACGCGTGAGTGGGGAGGAGTTGGGGGTGGGGGAGGGGGGGCGGACGGGGGACGTACGTTGGCTCTCAGTCCCGAGTTGGTAAGTTGAGCGTGAACGACGGAGGCCCCAGCGAAACTCCCACACATGTATACGGAGCGCCACAGGAAGCGGACGCGGCGGTTTTGATCTGGCCGCACGCTCGGACGCGCCGGCCCTAACAAGGAAGGAGCGGGGAAGAAATGGCGGTAATAGGAAGCAGAGCGGCACACAGCCTCCAGATGGGGCCGCCTCGGAAATATGACGGGGGAGATTTATGTGTGTGTTGATGTCCCCTAACTACTTCATTTGGAGGAAGAGCAAGGCCCCTTATGAGGGTAATCCTTCATCCCTTCACTGGGTTGGGGAGGTGTTGACGTCCAACTGGACACACCCACACATAAGCTTTCATTGCATTAATTTGGATAGCGGCTAGCCGAACGGTTGCGGCTCTTGTAAACACACACACACACACACACACACACTTGAAAACAGAACCTCGGTGGACTTTCCCTGGATGGAACCTTAATCTTCAGCAAATGAGAAACATTCTGTCTTCATTAGGATACACCAGAAGTTGATTTGGACTTAGGAACGCCACTATTATTTTCAGCATGTGAAGTTAGTTTAACGTGGTTGTTTTTGTAACCTATTAAAGACCCACATTGATTCAGATGTTCAGTAAATTAAATCCTTACTCCTTGGCCTCAAACACAACCTCATAATTTTCTCATTATGCTGTGTTGTTTACGTTTTCTCAAACTTGCTGTAATTCTATCATAAGCTTGGCTTACAATATAGTTGCATTTGTCTGGTTTGAAATGAGTTACTGATTGTGCATTCAACATATTCAAAAACATATTGGAATAGCCTTTAAGGCCTGAATGTGTAAACTCCAGTTCCCTTTATTAAAGGTATCAACAAAATAGTACACACACACACACACACATATAACGCCTGACCTCATATCAACTGTCGAGCGAGTGAACGCTCTTCCAGCTCATAATATGGTTTTATGAGAATACACGTGTGTTTTCTTCAATATTTTATTGCATAAGGAGCAAGCAGGAAACCTAAGCTGGCTGGGCAAACAGAAATGTTATGCCATTTTCAACAATGGCCTCTCGTTACTAGCTGAATAAGTGCCCCGATATCCATGTGCACAATTAGGTCATTTCCCTCATAAAAGTGTGTGAGCGTGCCCCCTAGGTTCATAGTTCAACTGAGGCAATGAAATATGGATGAACGTTTAGCCTTCCGTTACAACGTTCATTTATGCAGGAAGTGGAAGGACAAGCACTCGGCTTGGTTCTGTTCTATTTACACCAAAGCCATTTGGCACTTGGAGCAGCGTTAAAGGGAAACATAGGGTGATTGGCGTTTGGAGCGGAGAGAAGGGCTTGCTTCCTGTCATATTAATGACATGTTATGAATGGTTTTATAAGAACAGGAATACATCACATTAGACGCGGGTGAACCTGACGTTCGCCTCGGACTCATTCAAAGTTTACAGCTTTGCCAGTGGCATTGATTAGGAATGATTAAGACATGGCAGTGGATTTTATTTGAATCAGACGCTAGAATTAGATATGGCTTCACAACTCCAAACACAGAAACAATGAAATGCATTCTTTTTTTCCTCCTCCCCGCTCGCTTTTTTATTTCTCTCCTTCCTTTCTGTCTCCCTCTTCCCCCTCTCTTGTGTGGCCCACCCGTCAGGGGGCAGCACTTAAAGTATGGGGGGTAAGTGGTCTTAAAGTGTGTTTTTATCTCTCCATCTGAACGCCGGGCTGAACTGTTGCTCCTTACCAGGTTGGAGTCCAACAAAGCCTGCTTTGTCCTTCCTCTCCTTAGTCCCGATCCCCTCTCGTTCCCTCTATACTGTACCCCCCCCCCCCCCCCCCCCCCCCACACACACACACACACACACACACACACAGAGCTCTGTTTACTCGAATTCTTCAGGTCACCCCTCGGTCACTGAATGGTGTCAATGTGAATCGTTGATTTTACATCTCTGTGATTTCTTTTGTTGCATCATGTGTGACGGCCCCTGCCTTGTTGTTCCTGGTGTTGCTCTGCTTTCTGGTTCTCTGTTGTCTTTTCATCGTCCCCACAGGTGGCAGCAGGGAGGGGTTTCAGTTAGAGGACAACAACATGGAGGCCGGGGATGATGAGGGAGATTGGAATCACCTGGAAGAGATGTCATGTTTGGAAGAGAAGTCATGTTTGGAAGAGAAGTCATGTTTGGAAGAGAAGTCATGGTTAGAACCGCCACTTCCTGGAGACCAGCCTAAACAGGACGGTAATCCAGGTAGTGTCCTATGAAACTGTCTGGATTTCAATGTCACTAATTACTTGGTGACCAACATAGACAAAACCAATTAAGACAGTTGCAGTTTGCCATTAACCTGCTGAGTAACTCTATGTTAATCAAATTCGGTGCTGAATTTTGAGTTTGGGCAAGACATCATACATGTGTTTAATGTTTAGGGGGAAATTGTTACAAAATGGATATGTTTTTTTTAATATATTTTTGCGCTTGTATTAATGTTACAGGAAGAGCTCATGTGCCTTACTCATGGGCACCGGTGCGGTTGTGCATTCAGGTTAGTAATGCCAGCATCCAGACAGCAGATGACGTATTTTAGCAGATGCCGGGAATTCAAACCGTGATTCAAACTGCGATTCCAGTTCCAGCCTCTAAACGCGGCTGACACACACACGCACGCACGCACGCACGCACACACACACACTCATGCACGCACACACAAGCAAATGACACTTGACTAAGTGGTGTGAAATAAGATGTGTCTGCTTTTGGCTTGAGGAGGTGGGCGTACGTGGCACGGGCGGGCCGCTCGGTTGCTTTACAGGGTACTTCTGCTGATACGTTCGAAGATCAAACGAAGAGTGAACGCCAGTGGGACAGCCCAGAGAGGAATGGGGGCCTCTTGGCTTGATGGCCGTCCCCGCTGACATTTTCACCCATTACTCGTCATTAAGAAAACACTGTTCCTCTCTCTGCAAGGTGCTAGACAAACACAGCGCCTCCAAATAGGAACGTATGCGCACACTCTCCCAAACCATTTCCCCCCCGCACGGCTCCGGCCTGGACGTAAAGAAGGGCTTACTCTCAGCGGCGGGCTAATGCAATGTGAATTCAGCTGTTGGCTCTTGGGGAAGGGACGGGTCGTAGAAACGACGGAATCCTCTCAAAGAGAAGAGGGGGATTAGACAAACAGGAGAAGAAAAAATATTTTTTCCCAAAAGGCGGCGAGAGCAAACAGGCTTTTTTGATCGACGCTGGTTATGCAAAACCAGAAACAATATTGTGTGGAGATATGTCGGGGACCAAGCGTGAGGAGAAGGGAGGCTGTTCGGGGAGCAAGAGGAGAACCAGAGCAGGGCGTGAGAGGAGAGCAAGCCAAACACACTTTGTGTGCAGTGTGTGTAGGCCGGGGAGGGAGAGATGTGGTTTGAAGCTGGTTTGACTGGCTGCCTGTTTGTCTTGTTCTCCGACAGCAGATGTAAAGCAGGGTCCCCCCCCCCCCCCCCCCCCCCCCCCCCCCCCCCGTCTGACTTCAGAGCACGGAGAACGACGAGGAGCAGAGAAAATGGGTTTACTGTGAGAAGGTGGAGGGATTTAGGGGGGGGGGGGGGGGGGGGGGGCAGGATGTTGTAAGGGAAGGTCTCAAACTAAAAAGAGTCCAAAACAAGTGAAAACAGTTGAAACAAAAAGAGCAACCATGTCTAACCATCGCACAGTCCAAAACGAGGCATGTAAGTATGGCAATTAGACCAGGAGGAAAAGAGAGCAGGCTGGAGTGGAAGAACGTAAAGATACATATATGTAATAAAACCATGCAGATACATGTATGTAATGAAACCATGCAGATACATGTATGTAATAAAACCATGCAGATACATGTATGTAATAAAACCATGCAGATACATGTATGTAATAAAACCAATGCAGATACATGTATGTAATAAAACCATGCAGATACATGTATGTAATAACACCATGCAGATACATGTATGTAATAAAACCAATGCAGATACATGTATGTAATAAAACCATGCAGATACATGTATGTAATAAAACCAATGCAGATACATGTATGTAATAAAACCATGCAGATACATGTATGTAATAAAACCAATACAGATACATGTATGTAGTAAAACCATGCAGATACATGTATGTAATAAAACCATGCAGATACATGTATGTAATAAAACCATGCAGATACATGCAAAGTATAGAGTCTGCAAGCCTGTTGTCTTAGCAACCAATCATTATAAAGGCACAGTCCCCCCATTTTTATCAGGCATGCAAAAACAAAGAGGACCCTGACCAATGACCTTTGGCTGCACTCTGAGGCAGAGGAGATTAACTTTTGCATGGCAAAGGTGGGCAGGCTGCGTATTGTGTGTGGGAACCACACTGAATAGACAACATATGTATGTGTTGACAACAAAAGGCGTGCGGTTATAATTTTGTGCGACAATGGGTCTGTTGATTTATTGTGTGATAAGAGCTTGCCTCGTTACGTTGATAAGAGAACTTGAGAGCGAACACCAACACAGGGGGGACAGATAAGAGGGAAGTGGATCGGCCCTATTTGTAGTCAAGATCTCAGTCTCAGATTCTAAGAGACGCTTCTTCTAGCTCAATCCAACTGATCACTGCCAGACACTCACACACACGCATACACACATACCCACGAACATATGTGCCTGCAGACACACACACGGACACACGCACATGCAAGCACAGTGCAGGTGGGGCAGATGTTTGGGTCATGATGCCTTGCACCTGCCGGCTATGAACACACATGTCCATTTCCTGTTCATCCATCATAACCACCCGCCTCGCGGCAAACTTGCCATGGCAACACACAGAGCCGAATGCACCACAGCCCCAATATCTTAAAGTGATAGTTCAACTTTTCGCAAAATAAGATATTTAGCTACTTGACGAGATGATCGATAACAATCTTATGATTGTATGTCCAATAACGAGTTATTGAGGTAAGTACGTAGGTAAACGTTGCCTAGCTTAGCGACAACGGCTGTAAGCCATCGGTTGCTGCTAACATAACATTTACATTTGAACTTCAACATGTGTGAAATCCAGAACATACAACACGTAAATAAGACAGCTTTGGAGTTTGTCTAAGGTGTATTTTGTCACTTTTGACGGAGCCATGTTAGCAGGTGACTCATTTTCTAAGTGAAATGGGCAGTCATTTTCTAGTCATCTAGTTTATCCCCAACAGGCTCACACTTACCTACTAACCTACTGGTCAACTAACCGACAATGGAGAAGCTATAAAACACCTGAATGAACTCAATGCTTAAGCTTGGACTTTAATCAAGGCAATGAAGTCACTGCATGATTCCAGACCGCTTAGGTTACAATTACCGACGTTAACAACCCCGATGCTGCTACTTGTCTACCCTTCTGTCCTGTTGTCTGATGCCCCCCCCCCCCAAAACTACTGTGTCTCTCTGGCTCTCCTCCCCTCTTCTTTTTATATGTTTTCAACAATTCTATTTTACATTCTTATCTCTTTTTTCTTTCTTTCTTTCTTTCTCTCTCTCTCTCTCTCTCTCTCTCTCTCTCTCTCTCTCTCTCTCTCTCTCTCTCTCTCTCTCTCTCTCGCTCTCTCTCTCTCTCTCTCTCTCTCTCTCTCTCTCTCTCTCTCTCTCTCTCTCTCTCTCTCCCTCCCTACAAACCCCAGTCCCGTGCCTGGGGGATGCTGTGACTCTCTCACACGGTCTGCCTGGCCGTGCTCCAGACCCTGCGAGCTCCACAGCCTCTGTCCTGGCCTCCCCCAGTCCCAGCGATGGAAAGCAGATGCACCCAGACACCACACCACTCTGGTCTGGCCGTGGAGCTGAAAAGATGGAAGGAGGGAGGGAAAGAGAGCGAAAGAGGATGACGAGGAGGAAAAGGAAGAGGATAGAGGATGGGGAGTGGGGGAAAGAGCAATGGAGGTCAATAATTATGCATTGATCATGAAAGTAGGGAGTTTATGGAAGGTCAGCGTACAGTCAACTACAATACAACAGCTCCTTTCTGAACATCGACTCATTATCCTCAACCCTAGAAAGAGAGAGAGAGAGAGAGAGAGAGAAAGAGGAGAAATCATTAAGAAAAGTGAGACTAGGCCCCCAGGTGTTGCTGAGTCATGTACAAATGGTGGACACCAAGAAAAGCAACGGATTGTCTGCAAGACTAATTGTGTAGCTAACAGATAGCGTGACCTCCCCACCTTGGAGTGTCGAAACAGACAGATTGTGATACCTGTTCTTGGTGCCGGGGGTTTCAGTGAGGTCGCGGGGCTTGGAGGGGCTGGTGAGGGTGTAGTGGGGCGGGGGGCAGGGGGGCAAGGGGGGTGTTAGAGGGAAGAAAGGAGCCCATTCAGAGTGCTCCTGTGCAGACATGCTGACTCAGACCAGTCTCTGTAAGATGGAGAGGGAGAGAAAACCAAGAGGGAGGTCTGACAAGATGGAGAGAGAAAGAAGGAGAAGAAGAGTCGGGGGTGAAGGAGATGGCGAAAGTCGGAGAGGAGGGAGAGAAGGGGTTTTCTGACAAACCCGTCGTCATTACCCCACACATATGGTTTTTGGGTTTGGTGTGTTTACCTTTTTTTAAATGTATTTGTACTTTGAGTTGCTGTGGCTTCTCAGTGTTTGTTTGCAACCAGTGATTTCAAGCGGAACAATTCAAACACAGACCGTTCTCCCAGTTAGAAAAACCAACTGGTGTTTTTTTGGAGACTAAATTATTTCATGGCCCGTTCCCGTAATGACGCTAAACTGTTGACATCCTGTGGTGCGACCATTCCTACTTTTGGGTTCTTCTGTTCCCGAAAATGGTTGATGACATGGCGGGAGTGGCGCTTCAGGTGGTTTGCTTGTTTCCCTCGCTGTTCTCTCTCATATCAGGTCGCTTAATCATCCTACAAGCACACATACACACACACACACACACATACGCTTACAAACACACTCTTCTGGTAATACAATTATGCATGCATAATCCTCTCATCCGAACAACGTGTG
>CM030173.1:8516641-8519141 GCA_017639675.1 Aplochiton taeniatus | reverse complement strand
GCTGGAGCTGTCTACACAGGGAGAGAGTGTGTGTGTGTGTGTGTGTGTGTGGGGGGGGGGGGTGAGAGAAAGGGGTGTGTAGAGAGAGATAGAGGTACAGCAGAGAGAGAGGAGAGGGGGTGTGGAGAGAGGTAGAGGTAACGTTACAGAGAGAAGGGAAAAGAAAAGAGGGAGAGAGGGGGTGTAGAGAGAGATAGAGTCACAGAGAGAGAGAAGAGGAGGGGGGTGTAGAGAGAGATAGTGGTACAGAGAGAGAGAGAGAGAGAGAGAGAGAGAGAGAGAGAGAGAGAGAGAGGAGAGGGGGTGTACAGTGATAGAGGTACAGACAGAGAGAGAGAGAGAGAGAGAGAGAGAGAGAGGAGAGGAGAAAAAGAGAGGAGGGGGGTGTAGAGGGAGATAGAGGTAAAGAGAGAGAAAGAGGGACAGAGAGAGAGGGAAGGAGGCCGAGAGAGAAAAGTAGGGAGGGTAGGGAAGGGCATGGGCAGGAGGACAGGGCGACACAGAGAGACATGATGAGGACACAGAGAGACATAATGAGGAGACAGAGGGACATGATGAGGGGACACAGAGGGACATGATGAGGAGACACAGAGGGACATGATGAGGGGACACAGAGGGACATGATGAGGGGACACAGAGGGACATGATGAGACAGAGGGACATGATGAGGGGACACAGAGGGACATGATGAGGAGACACAGAGGGACATGATGAGGGGACACAGAGGGACATGATGAGGGGACACAGAGGGACATGATGAGACAGAGGGACATGATGAGGGGACACAGAGGGACATGATGAGGACACAGAGGGACATGATGAGGGGACACAGAGGGACATGATGAGGACACAGAGGGACATGATGAGGACACAGAGGGACATGATGAGGGGACACAGTGGGACATGATGAGGGGACACAGAGCGCCTTGATGAGGGGACACAGAGGGACATGATGAGGGGACACAGACGGACATGATGAGGGGACACAGAGGGACATGATGAGGGGAGTGGAGGGGTGGAGGCACTGATGTCTTCCTAATGGCTTCCCTCCAGTCCCCTGTCAGCCACCTGGCCTCGTCCTCCCTCCGTCCTCCCTCCCTCTCCTCTTCCATCTCAACCCCTTTCTCCCCCCTCTCTCCTCCTGCATCTTTCTCTGTCGTTCTCCGTCTCACCCCACACATCTCTTCATTCCTTTATTCTCTATTTACACTCTCTCTCTCTTTCGTTGTTTCTCAGCAACCCCCCCACCCCCCTTTCCTTCATCTCTCTTTCTGTCTCTCTCTTCTTCTTTATGTTGTACCACCTCCTCCCTCCCCCGGCCTCAAGGTTTTTGGTATTCCCTCAAAGTACCACGCTTCTCTCCTCCTGGGTGATAGTTTTTGGACCAACCCAGAAAGAAAACAAAAGCAGGGCTGTGTTAAGCGGCCACAGGTGCCGCTCTACCGCTTTGCAGACGTTTCCTTTTTTTTTTGTTGCCGTTCTCTCCGTCCGCTCGCTCCCCAGCACTGTCAGTCCCCGGGCGGGCTGTTCCCACGACATTCCACAGCGCGGGAAGTCGCACGCTCACCCTGCAGACCCTCTGCCGGTCTCTAATGTGTGTGTGTGTGTCTGTGTGTGAGCGCGTGTGCGCGTTTTTACGTATGTGTGTGTGTGTGTGTGTGTGTGTGTGGCTGTGTGTCCGTGGAGATTGGTACAATGTTTGATTTTTGTATCCATACGTCAATAGGCACGTGCACATGTGTGTTAAGGTAAGTGTTTGTGCCCGTGTGAGTGTGTGCGGCCCAAGCTTGTTTGTGTGTTCGTGTGTGTGTCTGGCTGTGTGTGTGTGTGCGTGTGTTTGTCCGTGTGTGTGTTTGTGTGTGTGTGTGGAAGCCTGTCTTAGGGTGTTGTTGTAAGGGTTAATTTACAGTCAGCGTGGCCCCTGTACCTCACTGGGTGACATCACTCACACAGGACTCACTTTTACTGCACCTCAGCCCTGTTTACTTGACTCAGACCTTTTTTATGTGTGTGTGTGTGTGTGTGTGTGTGTGTGTGTGTGTGTGTGTGTGTGTGTGTGTGTGTGTGTTTGGCTGTGTGTTTGTCTGAGCTTCAGTATGTGTGCATATTTGTATGTTTGTGTTTGGTTGTGCGTGTGTGTGAATCTGCGTGGACTGAGTGTGTGTGTGTGTGTGTGTGTGTGTGTGTGTGTGTGTGTGTGTGTGTGTGTGTGTGTGTGTGTGTGTGTGTGTGTGTGCGTGTGCCTCCATTAAGAGAGAGCCGTGGTCACTGGGGATTCAGTCGGTGGTTTAGTGGTGACGGTGGTTCAGAGTTTTCACCTCATTTCAGGGAAGGAGGGAGATTTAACGACATTTTATATGAACACAACTGAACAGCAGGCTGCTGATGTTAGCCATTGAAAGGTTTGGACTAATTAGTGTATGTTTATGTGCTCGCATGTGAACCATGTGTGTCTCTGTGTGTGTGTGTGTGTGTGTGTGTGTGTGTGTGTGTGTGTGTG
>CM030173.1:8454141-8509141 GCA_017639675.1 Aplochiton taeniatus | reverse complement strand
GTTATGAATTTGGTTTTGCACTCAGTGTGTGTTTATGCATGTGTGTGTGTGTGTGTGTGTGTGTGTGTGTGTGTGTGTGTGTGTGTGTGTGTGAGTGTGTGGGATTCTAAAAGGAAATACCAGCGGCTAGACCTGACAGTGCGCTCGCATTCACAAAGCTCCCATAACTCAGCGCTCTATTATTCCAACTCGCAGCTTTTATCGTAACTCAAACCTCTGACGACATCACTCGGAAGTGTCTAGACCTTGGTGCCCTTTGTGTGCCCTGAAGCCATTCTCCCTGAAAACTCGCTGTGATTTCCTTGACCTCTCCACTTCTCTTGACCTCTCCTCATCGGTTTTATTCCTGAAAGGTCAATCTTGGCTGGCGTGTAATCGACGAATGCACTGATTCTGAAATGCTGCCACACGCCTGTCATTGGAGGCAGTGTCTTTGATATTACAGCTCTTTTGCTGGGAACAATGAAGGTGGTCCTGCACCGACAGCCCTGGTGTTCCTTCTGTTCTTCCGCACCTGCTCAGAAAAATGTGTGTGGTAGACTACAGGCCGATGAAGTGAGTGTGGTACACGTACAAACTGATTGAGCATAGATCCTGAGATCTACCGTTAAAAGGCAAAGAATGGTGTTCTCAGCTTGGTAAGGAACTAAATTGGACATGAGATAATCCTTTATTTACAGTATCTAGCTGAGTTAGTGGATTAGATAAGATGTGCATGGCCAATTTAGACATTTAGTTGGGTTCAACAATTGTTATTGATCTGTTAACGATGTGCCTACTATTAGTTTTGATTTCTTTAAGCAGGCCATCCTTAAACAAAAGCTATAGAATGCCATTATTACGTGCTATACACTTTTGAAGGTGGGGCAAATAATACTAAAGGGTTCTAATGTTAATCTGATACAAATCATTGATCATTGATGACCCCCACCCCCCCACTAGCACCCACCCACCCCACCCCCACCACATACACCCACACACACCCACACCCATACCAACACTCCAGCTCAAATACCCACGCACACCATATCTCCATTTCGTGTCCGGCCACTCTCTTCTCTCCCTTATTTCTCTTTCTCAAGTCTTTCCAAGAAAATGCTACGTCGGTGTTGTAAATGCTCGTACCCATGAACAATATTTGGACAGTGAGGGCCCATGCTAGGGCGATGGTGTAATGCCTGTTTCCCCAACGACATGCACAGTGAGGAGGGAGAATAAGGCCAATATGTCACCATTAACGATCGGGACACACTTCTTCCTGAGTTTGGCATGTGAGAGAAAGAGAGAGAGAAACTCAAACACTAACAAACTGGAGGAGGGAAAACTTCTCACCTAGCATAAACACAACGACGCAGAGCCACACACACGCACGTACGCGCGCGCGCACGAGCACACACGCACGCACACACACACACACACACACAAACACACACACACACACACACACACACACACACACACCCTCGTCCATGTCATACAAGTTTCAAGACCAATTAAAGACGGAGGCAGAGACAACTAAAACATGACCTAAGTCTTGCCCCACTGTGAAAACATCCCCGCTTCAAAGTCACACTACTGCCTTGTTTGGGTTCCGTTACATAGCGATGGTGTAGTTGTGTATCTTTATGCACGCGGACATCTGGGTGCCTATATGAGCAGGGACTCTAAAAGGGGAAATGATCAGCATTATTTTGCTCCATCTCTTTTGTAGTGGTATCTTACATGTTTTGTGATTGCTGGACTTAGTATCCTTAAAAGGAAACAGCATGAGTGATGCGTTTTAAAAGAGCAGCAGTAGAAAACTCTAGAGGCAGTAATGTGCAGTAGTCATGCGCTGCGGCCTAAGAGCTGGGAAAATATCACAACCTCAAATTTTCATTTGTTATTTCATTCATTTAGATGTTAATTTATGTATTCATTCATTTACTAACTCATTCATTCATTCATTAAATCAGGTGTTACAAGGGGGGGCACATGGAAATTCAGAAGGACACAAATCGATCAAATAAAACATCTGCATGCAACATACTCTTGTCTCATCCTTTCAACAAAGCTTTTCTTGGCCTACACTCTAGTGGCCAAAGTGGAGATGACAGCAGACAGTTGTCGATCAGGCTTGTTAAAGTCAGTTGTGACATCACTGACACATAAGTGAAGCCTCACATACAGCCATAGAGCCAATGAAAATATTTAAGTTCTAAATTTAAAAGGTCATATTTGATATTGTTGTGTTTTTGTTTGGTACTAAAAGTGAATATAATTCCAATGTGTTAAACCAGTGTATGAGTATGTATGAATCTTAGGGGATTCAAAATGTTAAGTTATGATAAAAGAGGACTGTAGTGTAAGTACCTGTTAAGTTTGACAGTAGTTCACGGTAGAAAAAAGCGAACTCACCAAAAGATAATGAGTATTTGATTCTACATGTGTGTTAATGTATACTCACAAGGGGAATAAGTCCAAATGTTTACTACCAATAAAAAAGTGACTTTATGATGTAGAACATTCGATCTTTATGATTTTATCTACTGACATCAAAGTAAAGACTAGCGTGGAATCTTTACCGGGTCAATTTTCAAGCCGGTTGGAGCTAGTGGTGGGACAGATTCCTTTGACATTGCTAGAGAGGAGGAGGGGACATAACAGAGCTTCGTTACACAACGTGAAAAACAATTAGCTACCTAGCACACTGATTCTCCCTGGTTAGGTGCAATATTAAAATATTGTGACTTTTGGCGGAATCATGTATCGGCGACCTTTGCAGTCTGCCGTCAGAAACATTATTAATGTTAGTGCGTCCAGAACAGCCTTCGGAAAGGTAATCAGTTTATGCAGGCTTGCTAGCTTGCATGTACAGCTAATAGCTTTAACGTGCAGCAAAGTTATTTTGGCAATGCTTAATTAAAATGTACATATCATTGTGTATGTCACATGTGTTGTCTAAAATGCTCAAATAGCACGAGTTCGTGCGCAAAATGTTGTTTTGCCCCGTTCCCTTGTCGATTTATAGTACCATCAAAATACCGAGCGGCTAATCAGATTAGCTTGCTGTTTTAAGCTTCTTGCTCTAACGTTACACTGCCTTCCTTGAGATTCAATTTGGTCCAGTTACATTTTATATCTAGACTCTAGGGTAATAAATGGTTTAATTACGTTATCCTAAGCATGGATCGTTTCCGAATATAAATGTGTGTCACACCTTTAATATGCAACGTGTCTTTCTTGGTAGTTTAGAAGAAACTCATTTTTACATGCACTTAGTCTCAATGAATCTAATTGACCAACAATGTAAATTCAAATCCATGTCGCTAGTATTACAATATTGTATTTTTTATCGGCTTGCAACTAGGCTGTGTGAAGTCAAGATAAAGTAGGGGTTTCTGCTCCAATGATAATATAGGCTACCCCCCCAAAAATGTTACACTGATGTATGGTGCTTCTTAACTGTTGTAGGCCTTAATCAAAAGATTGCTTGTTAGAGCTGTTTATTTGCTATTACGAAGTGCAATACACTAATGGACAAACTCGTTTGAGAAATATCTCACTATTGGCTATGTCTATTAGTAGTTGTGATTCTTCCAATTAAATAGCTATCCTACAAACTAGGTTACTTTTTCAACTCCATATATACTAGACAGTAGTTCCTGTTTGACACTGTTTGCTTTAATAGCTATTCAATCTCTATCTCCTCCAGGCTTTAGAGCAGGAGGTGAATGTGACCAGAGCGTTAGTAGCCTGTCAGCTTGCCAGGAGCAGCTCCCGTCCTCTGACGCCATGCCGGACACTGCAAACCTCCTCACAGGTAAGGCTAAGAGCATGCACGCTTGCTTAAAATACATAGCCATTTGCAATAGTACAAAGTTATCACTTTAGAGACAATATTTTTGGTTGAGGGTGGTTGTTGGTGTTGGCCGATGGAGTTTTCATGTGGGTTCTTTGATGGACACACATACACACACACACACACACACACACACACATTTTAAAGTCCTTAGGATGGGCTTAAACTGTTTCAGGTTGCTCACGGTATTTAATGTGAGCTAGGGTTGCTGGAATATGGCACAACTCCTAATCACGATTATTTTGGTCGATATTGAGATCACAATTATTTTTCACGATTACTCATTGAGTTTACAAACATGCATTTATTGAACTTTAAATACAATTCAACTGAAAAAACAAATGAGACCACTATAAGTTTACTGGTCATGTTGAGTGCACAGAACAAAAAAAATATCCTTTTATCAAATAAACATTTCAACAGCAACACCAGTGACTTGTCACAACACTAGCGATGGGCATAATCATGGCCTTGTGGGAACCATATATGTCAGCCAGAAGATGTTAGATGGCTATATATATCTATAATAATGTAAATGAAAGTTAATACCAGAGACAGCTAGCTAGTTAACTTTGTTTAACCACAGATTGTAATTCTCCATTCTCTTTCGTTTAACGTAACTTTTTTAGGACATAGTCACCACTGTAACAGCAACATAAATAGCTGAACTAGCTAACGTTCACTAAGTAGAGTACCTAGCTTATTTCTGCATGATAGGACGCAGTATCAATGTTACTGACTATGGCCAACGTTAACTAGAAGCAGTAATGTACTTGTTGATGTTGAACTAAACACTGCCTGGCTGAGAGCGAGTTTGGGCTTTTAGACAGGAGCGAACGTGCACCCCTGGAAAGGACAGGGGTGCGCTGGATGTGTAACACAAGGCAAAACCAGAGCATCGTTGGCAAACGGAATGCGGAACAATAATCATTTCATCGTATTGTTTTCGTAATCATTGGAAGCGTAATCGAAAATCGAATTAAAATAAACACAAATGTGAACCTATTCTAGCTAAGTCAGAAGGTCAGTAGAATCTAGCTAATCGATGCTCTGAAATGTAGGGTGGTTTTATCTATTCTTTTTCTCAGTGTTGGATTATGCGTGAGGAGTGTGGTTCAGGAGCTTTAAATGATGTTAGAATATCAACAGAATAGAGGCAACAGTTCAATCAAGAACGTTCGCTTTTCAATTACCATTTATTTTCAGTGCCTCAAAGCCTGTTACATTGACTGGTGTGTTAGTATTCTTTTTATTTATTTTCAGCCAGATCCTTCACTCGACAATTGAAAGTGTTAGTGAGCATTAAGTAGGTTTATGATCCACTCCCTCAGGGTCACCAAACGCAAGGAAGTAAGGGCAGCAATGGCATAGTGGTATTGGTAAACATCGCTCTTGGCCAATTCAGAGATCACACGTCCCAGAATAGACCAACTCTTTGTGGAGCCACTGCACCTGTCCTGTACGTTCAGGGGCAACTGCAGATGTTGGTGTGCGTGCGCGCATAGTACTTTTTGTGTGTAACGTTAACCTAATGCATAATAATTCTTGCCGTTATGTTACTATGATAAAACACAATCACATTATAATTACTTTGGCCTACTCACGGATAGATGTGCATGAACACCTACAAATGGTCTGTGTGTTAGCTTGTGTGTGTGTTGTGATATCTTATTTATAGTATCCATTTGTCCTTGGCCTGCTTTGATACCCCTTGGCTGGGATGTGAACATGGATATGTCTATCAGGATCCACACACTAATTCACTCTCTCTTCCTCTCATCACACACTCAACTTGTTTCCCCTTCTTACTGCCCTCCTCACCCTTTTCCCCTTCGCCCCCATCCCTCCATCTCCTTCCCTCCAACTTCTCCCATGTCTACTCCCCTTAAATCTCCCCACCTCTTCCCTCCCTGCAGCTGTCTAACGTGAAGGAGACCCCCCTGCAAGCGTCAGAGGAGGAGGTCGGAGCCTTCACCAAGCTCATTGAGGCCATGGGCTTCACCGGAACCCTCAAATATAACAAATGGGTAAGTCGGCAGCCCGAACTGCTGCAACCATGGTGACCCCCCCCACACACACACACACACACGTCCCGTGGCCTCTTTGTAGTGTTAGGGCGTTAGCATGATTTCCCCACACTAAAATGGTCGTGTTTTTGTTCAAATCATTTACGTCATGTAACGGGGTTGTTCTATGTATTGGTGTTCTAGTCTCCTCTATTGCAAGCGGCTGTGGCCCTGGTCAACTCAATAGTGCTATGGTGGCGCTTTTGAAAGTTTCCCCGTTAGGCCTGGCCTAGGTTGATTCTGTTCTAGGAACCCTTTGTTGCCGTACCTTCGTCCTTTGCATCTGGAATCCTGCGTCAATCCAGTTGGTGTGGCGTGTTGCGTTTTACCCGTGGCTGACCACTGAAAGGAAAAACGTATCATCAGGGTTGTCAGTGAGAGTCTAACCCTTGTCCGGGCTTGCTCCATGGCAAACGGCTCGTGTCAAACTAAGCCTACTTGGGCTACGCTGGGCAGTGGATGCCATCTAGGCCAATGGCCTCGAGAGTGACCCCAAGCTCCGAGGTGATCGACGGAGCTCCTGGCAGTCTGTAGACGCCGTCCATGGACGAGGGAATCTGGAGCAAAGGGCACAGGCCTACCAGCATGCCCACCGTCACCCTGGCTCACACGGGGAAATGCCTGTGAATCATGAGGGATGGGCCCGTGTGTGTGGCTGGTCACAAGGTGACAAGCGGGGTGTCTGGTTCCTAGCAGGGGGTGGGTGGGGGGCATAACTACAAGCTGCCAGTGTGGAATGCCCCCCTCTCCCTGTTCAAGTGAACACAGATACGACAAAGTCTCATCCGGGAGAGTTCCTAGAAACGAGGGAACCTGCCAGCCACCGATTGGTTGTTCGGGGGGAATTTAAGGCTCATTAAAATGGCGGCATGTTTATAAATATAAATATACTGTATATATGTGTATAAACAGATTGTGAGCCAACTCCTGTAAGGTTATTAGGTTTGATGGTGTGGATCTTGAGCTTCCCCATAAGCAAGTGGGTGCAATAGGCCTGTTCCTTACCCTTTGTGGACCACTGATCTTCACTCTGCTTCCGAAGTCACTGTATCACAATAGTACAGTAGTATAACCAGGACGTGGCCATCTCAACCAAATCTTAAGAAACAATGGAATTGAATTGTTGCCAAGCCTGAGGTGGATACTGTTGTTTTATGCTGTTCTAATGTTTGGGTGTTTTATTCTCTCCCTCTTGTCTTGCTTCTGAAAACATGGGACTGCGTTAATTTTGTTCATAACGTCCGGTCTCTTTTCATTGTTTCAGAAAATCAAGATTGCAGCCTTGCGGATGTACACGTGCTGTGTAGAGAGAATCAACTATGACGAGTTCTTTGAAAGTAAGTGCTCTCTGGTCTCGCTCCCTAGAGTTCAGCCGCACCAGAAATGGCGTAGTTCTTTCAAGGTGAAAGTAGGATTTTTCTTTTGAAAGGTGAAATGGAGTCGCATTTCATCTAACCTTTCAGCTTTTAGCAACGTGTGTTTTCAACTGCTCAAAGCCTGTCATTTTTCTTTTGAAATAAACCATGGCAGAGCCATTCTGCCACTTTTTCTATTGACGTCAGTCAGAGACACTGTTGAAGGAACAGATTTTTCTACAACTTCAGAACAGATGAAAGGGATCGTGCACGCCTTTGCTGCTTATTTGGAAAGAGATGCAAAGCCCTACATTAAAAAACACTGCTAACAGGAGTTAGACCTCTCTCTCTCACCCATTCACACTCACATTCACACACCGATGCCGACAAAGCTGCCAAGCAATCGGGAGCAACTTTATCATATCACATACATTAGCGAGAAACGTTTACACATTTAGGCCGGTGACCAATGACGACAGCTTGGCTAATAGGAGGCTTTTTCAGAGTGTCTCCCTGGGTCTTGGCACTCGTACCTGGCTGACTCAGGATGGAAACGGGTTGCCGTGGAGTGCCGACCTTTTTTTCTTCCAACTTTTCACTTCAACAGTAGGCTCAGCTCTGGTCCAACCTGGAAAGTCACTCCCAAGTGTTTGTACTGGTGTAGGTCCAGCTTGACTTTCTGTTTCACCTAACACACACATAATGTGTGGGTACTGGTGCTAATATTCTGTTTCCATGTTGACTTGCACAAAACACACACATACTTACCTATGTACTGTCTAGCGGTGGTACTTGCCCATAGGAACACTTTCACCAATGTCCCAACGCATTAATATGATACTTTACTGCTTGACGCACGGACACACACACACCCCTCCCACTATATGCAAAGAGGAACTTTCTTTAGCAGATCTTTCATTTAGTTCCCAGCATTAGCGCTGAGCGCATTAGCTGTATGCGTGGAGTACACAGATCTTAACAGATCTTACCGTCTTCTTCACTGAGTCTTTCCCTCTCTCTCTCCCTTTCCTCCAGAATGTTCCCTTCCCGACACGCTCAACTCCTGGTTCCTGGTGGCACAGCTCCATGTTTGGTGAGTGAAGTACAGTCACACCGCTGGGACCGCGTCCCAATCTCACGGGATCTGTTGTGTTCCTTTTCGACGTCCTACCGTGTCTCACTTTTCCCCTCTCCCTGCCGCTCTCTCATCTCTGTCTGGCTCCTCTTGGTCAGGATGTGCCTGGTGCGGATGCGTCAGGAGGGCAGAGAGGGGAAGTACATGTGTCGCTACATCGTCCACTCCATGTGGGAGGACGTGGAGCAGAGGAGCAAGATCATGGGGGTGAGACGTGTGTGTGTGAGTGTGTGTGTGTGTGTGTGTGTGTGAGTGTGAGTGTGAGTGTGAGTGTGAGTGTGAGTGTGAGTGTGAGTGTGAGTGTGTGTGAGTGTGAGTGTGAGTGTGAGTGTGAGTGTGAGTGTGAGTGTGAGTGTGAGTGTGAGTGTGAGTGTGAGTGTGAGTGTGAGTGTGAGTGTGAGTGTGAGTGTGAGTGTGAGTGTGAGTGTGAGTGTGAGTGTGAGTGTGAGTGTGAGTGTGTCGAGATCAAACCAGTGGCACCCGCGTTACCTCGGCCGGCTACAGGAACGTCGTGCCATCGTTCCCTTCCACCTGTTCGTGGGTTCGACTGCGTCTGTCAGCACTTGGGAGCCAATGTTTGGAGGCTGTGGGGTTGGCGCGCTGAGCTGTGTGCACACGTTCAGGTTCAGACAAGTGACCCACACCCCCAGGAGCACACTGTGGAGCCAGCTCAAACCGGCTGGAGCAGAAACAGCCTTGTCACCATGCACACAGTTGGCCACCAGTCAGTAACCTCTCTCTCTCTCTCTCTCTCTCTCTCTCTCTCTCTCTCTCTCTCTCTCTCTCTCTCTCTCTCTCTCTCTCTCTCTCTCTCTCTCTCTCTCTTCCACCCTTTCACAGCATGCAGGATCAGAGCTGAGCTTGCGACGGGCGTAAAGTAGACTTGACAGATTCCCTGAGCCCTTTGGTTCAAACCCATATCTCCAGTGATAATGGGAGAACCTTTTGAAAGGCCAAAGCCCCCAACAAAGGGCCCGCGTTATAATGTCCAAGACCCTTCCTTAACACACAGTCAGGCACACACACACACACACGCAGGCATCCTGTATGGAAATGAATTGGAAGCGCTCCCGCCCTTAACGACGTCAGACACGTGATGGACAGCTCTGGGGCTGTCCGAAACACAAACACCATCATTCATCTTGGGGCCGCTCGAAGCCACCTGGGGCCCTGGCACTGCCAAACGTAGCCATGGCAGCGCCCACCTAGGGGATGACCTCATACTCGCACGCCGTCACCTTTGACCCTGTCCCTGCCAACCCTGCTTACGGCCGTGGAAACCCAGGGATGACTTCATAGGATCTTGACAGGCTCTGCTGATTTAGAGTCGTCCCCTAATCCTCGCGGTGTGTGTGCGCGTGTGTGTGTGTGTGTGTGTTGGGGGACGGGGACGGGGTGGGGGGGTGGTATGATGTGTCAACATGCATGTTCCCTTGGCCTGTAAGCGCATACTTTGCCCTGTTATAAAAGTATAGCTTTCAGGTCATGCGTAACTCTCTTGTGCCTGTTAAATTTTAACCATTTGTATGTTTGTGTAGCTATTGTGTGTTAAAAGTCCCGCTCACAACCCGATCAGGCTCAACTCTTAGTGGTGTGTACGCCGTTTACAAACTCCTCCCCCCTCTCTCTCTCTCTCTCTCTCTCTCTCTCTCTCTCTCTCTCTCTCTCTCTCTCTCTCTCTCTCAAACACACACACGCCACAGAGATGTAGTTCTCAGGTTACGGGCTAATTGAGCTAAGGAGTAGTGAAAACAACAGTCATTTTCTCCAATGGCAACCTCGCGTTGCTGCCAGGCAGCCTCCTCCTCCTCCTCCTCCTCCTCCCAGCTAGCCACAAAGCGTGCCCGGATCCTTCCTCGTGTGTATGTGGTACTAAGAATGTCTATCAGGAGTTGATCTCTCTCTCTCTTGTGCTGTCTTACCGTCCTCCTCTCTTTCTCTTCTCTCTCCATCGCTCCCCCTTTCTCAGATCGATGCTATCCACAGGAAGGAGAGCATGAGGGCAATGACGGAGACCTTCTATGCTGCTATATTTGGATATGATGAGGTAGCTGCACTTTCCCCTTCCGAATGAAATGTGTTTTTTCCCACACGTTATTGGCTAAAACCAAATGCAGCGCACATTCAAAAACGGGTTTCCCCTACCAGGTATTCATCGGTATTGCCAAGATGGAATGTTAACGTGTGTGTGTGTGTGTGTGTGTGTGTGTGTGTGTGTGTGTGTGTGTGTGTGTGTGTGTGTGTGTGTGTGTGTGTGTGTGTGTGTGTGTGTGTGTGTGTGCGCGCGCGTGCAGGGAGTCCTGTCTGACGACAGTGTGTTGGCGGCGGCGTTGTGGAGGAACATCTTCAACCGACAGTGTGAGGACCCGGCCCAGCTGGAGCTCATGGTGGAGTACGTGCGCAAACAGGTACGCCCACCCTCCCCACACACACACACTTCCCTCTCTCCACAACAACAGGACCGGACTGACACTGTAGGTCCTAAACCAGCCCAAGCCAGTAAGGACCAGCCTGACCCCGGCTCTCAAACCCAATTAGTAGGGCTACAAAGGGATAAAAGGCTATATGGGTTAGACTCACACACACACACACACACACAGCCAGCCAGCCAGGTTTTTCAATGTTCGTGGATGTATGTCCAAGTCAATCAGCCTTGAAGGTGTTTTTGAGTGGGTGTGTGTGCATACACACATTAGCACATTTGTGTGTTTGTGTGCATGCCATTAACATTTACAAACCTCTGCCAGAAGTCTTACACACTTTGACAGGGAAACACTGACGTCAGTACACAAACAAATGACATGGCGGGGTAACAGACCCCAGTGGTCATTATGGCCGCGTGTGTTTGCATGCACTCACATACTTCTTGTCAATCACTAGTTTTGCTCATGTGCAATCGTAAATAAACCCTTACCATGTCCAGGCAGAGTTGTGCTCATGCGTCTCTCTCTCTCTCTCTCTCTCTCTCTCTCTCTCTCTCTCTCTCTCTCTCTCTCTCTCTCTCTCTCTGTCTTTCCCTCTCTCTCTCGCTCTGCCTCTCGTTCTCTGCCTCTCTCGCTCTCTCTGCCTCTCTCTCGCTCTGTGCCTCTCTCTCTGCGTCTCTCTCTCTCTCTCTCTCTCTCTCTCTCTCTCTCTCTCTCTCTCTCTCTCTCTCTCTCTCTCTCTCTCTCTCTCTCTCGACATGCGCCCCACACAAACACGCACCTGTGGGTCTGACTGGGGTAAAATAAACGTTTGAAGTATACAAGGGGCAGTGCTGTTATATCACAGGTGCACAATATACATCCTCTGTGGTTGATGACACTGCCCAGGAGAGGAAACATACACACTCCATTTTACCACGTTACTAGCCAAAGTTCCATCATCTTATTGCTGAATGTAACCTTTCTATAATTATTAAGTCAGTAAGTTGTCTTATTACACACACACACACACATACAATGTGTGATGGGAAAAATGTCAATAGCAGAATTGCACTTTATTTTTTTCATGTGGGATTTCTTGATTCTTTAAACCTACCAAATACGTGATTAGTGCGTCTAGGTTTTTTCCGTAGTATTGACGTCCAAAAGTTTAGTTTGTGGTTGCCTGAATAATAAAAGAAGGCCTTCTTCCACAAGGTGAAGGCCCTAAACGATAGTGTTCTCTGAGTGTCTCTGTTGTTGTTGTTGTTGTTCCAGATGCAGTTCATCGAGGCGCTGGATGGCGATGACCTGCTGCTGACGGGAGAGGTGAAATGGCGCCCCCTATCAGAGGAGAACGCCCAGAGCATCCTGAAAGTCCCCTCCCCGACCTACAACGACACAGGGCTCTGAGCCTCTCCTCTCTCCTCCCCCCTTTCCATTCCCTCCTCCTCCTCCGACTCCCTTCCTTCAGTAATAAGGGGCTGCAAGACACTGTCTGTTTTTTTTTTTCTTTTTCCCTTTCTTTTAGGCCTCCCCGCTCTCTTTCCTTCCTTCCCTCTGTATCTACTACCATGTCCCCCCCCCCAGAATTCTCTGTGGAGATCTTGATCTACTCATACACACACACGCACACACAAACCAAGTGATCAGGTTTAATTCAGTATTTGCTGGCCCGAACAGGGGATTTTATGTGTTTGACTTGCTCCGGATAAATAATGACCTTTAGGAAATGTGAATCTTCTGAGTTGAAAGCGTCGGTGCTTGCTGCGTGAGAATTTAGCTCACACACACACACACACACACACACACACACACACACACACACACACACACACTCACAACAAAAACAAACACGCAACCAGGCCAGCAAACGAACCAACACACACCTCAACTTCTTACTGGTCAACACACCAGTTGCCGGGCAGAGAACTCCATTTATCACTCTCCTGTGCGTTCTGAGAGCCTCCAAAGCTCCTTCCACTTCCTGTAATCCAACAGCAGCACTTCCTGTTCTCAAAAACAAGAGTAAGGAAGAATACAAATGTTTGTTTCCGTATTTATAATTGTCTATCTTTTCTGAATGCCATACATATTTATAAATAATATTATAGCCTTATATGTTCATATAACGTAACACGCTCTTTTCTACTAGGGCGGTACATTAAAAGAGTTTCGACATTCCAATAGAATAACCAATCCAGAGCTAAAGTTGCCTAGCAACAGAGACATAGTCCCAAGAAGAGAGCTGGTAAATGGAATCTGTTGCTGTTGGAACTCTTTTGATGACATGATTGTGCTCTGTTGGTGTCTTGGTCTGCCCAGCTCTCAGAACGCTACAGGAAAACACCAATGTCAAAGCCTCAGGACTTGGATCACTGTATTAACTGTGGGGCTTTGTGTTTTCAAAACTGAAATAATAAAATGCTCTCTGGATATATAATAGTGACAGCTTTATGGGTTTTCTTTCTCCGTTTATCAAAGGACATCATCAAGGTACTAGCAGGCCTTCTCACTGGCTGATTTAAAGCCCAATCCCAATACACCCCTGCCCCTACCACTTATCCCTACCTCTCTGTGTTGTGTGTTTATGGGCAGGGCTAGGGCTCAATGTGGATAAAATGCTCCAAAGTGTAGGGATTGGTGATTAAATCAAATTTGGACATGTTGTTTGGCCATAATAAAGATTAAGTTTGTATAATTAACATGAAAGGAAATGATTGCTGGCAATGATTTATTGTAATGGTTATGGTTCTGTCTTTTGTAGATCATGGAGGACAGTAAGCCACTCAGTCTTAGTCTGTTTGGGGTGGCTACTGTGATTTGTCAGAAGTAAGATCATTAACCACGTTTGTTTCAGGCTTGATATAGAAACAGCTGCAGTGTTGTGAGACCTTTTTGTTAAAGCAGGCTCTGTTACTGTAGTTAGCCACCAGAGGCCACCAGAGGCCACCAGACTTTCTGTCTCAAAGTCCCTAAACAGATCATTAATAGTGATGCCATTTCAGGTTAACTCTTATTGGGAGCTGTGTCAGTCTTTCACGCAGACAGTCTTTGTTTTGAACTGAAAATGAAAACGTGGCTCCCACTGCCACTCTTCATAATCCAGGCCCGGAAGTGTTCCAGCCAGCTGCAGCACTAATTAGCTGAGGTTTGCTGCTTTTCAGCCAGAGGCCAGTCCTAAACCAGTAGTTGCCTCTGGAGCCCTCTGAAGCATTGGACAGTAGCTGTGTTTCTCTGTCACGTCCAACAGGTCTCCTCCTCTTTTTTTGCCCAATGAGACTACAGTTCCCTATCTGCCCATCAGAGAACAGCAGACTCCACTTTCCAAAAACATGATGGAGAGCCTTTTTGGTGGACGTCTGCTACAGCACGGTTACATTTAAAAGTTTCACTTTTGCCCTTTGAAACATTTTGAAAAGGAAATGACTGCCTGACCCCAGCTGGTTCGTTCCTGTTGTCTCTTGGGGCTAGCCAATCATTCCCTTTCTCTTTGGGGAAAAAGGAATAACCGACATAGTACGTTTTGATTGGTCTTGTCCTGGTAGACCTGATGTTCCATAACGAGGAATATGTTTGGCACATTCAACTGGACATGAATGGTCTTGATTGTGAATGAATGGTCTTGATTATGAATACCTTAAAACATGGTGTGGTCTGTTACCGGTATGGTAAAGACTTTTATATTACGTAAAGCAAAGAATTGTGTCCTGAAGCCATGGTTTCAAGAGCTAACTCAACACAATCCAAGTAAACAACATAAGCAGTTTACACCCTTAAGTATGATATATATATATATATATATATATATATATATATATATATATATATATATATATATATATACAATATATATGACCCTAAATCACTGATATGATGGACATCAGATTTGAATTAGCCACTGTTCTATTAAAGGACCAAGACCAAATGTGCTACAATAAACAGTGTAAGAGTATGTGTGTGTGTCTGTCTTTGTCTCCATGCACATAGAGAAGCAAGCAGCACATGCGTTGCCTGCATCTCATCCTGTGGAGTAAAATGATCTGGCCAGTCTCTCACCCGGTGTTTGCATATTAAACCGCAATAACTTGGCCCTGACCTCTCTTTCTCTCTCTCTCTCCACAAGCTGCCAAAACACAAACCTGACTTTCTCTCTGTCTCCCACTGCCTGAGAATGTCCCTGTAAAACACACTGAACCTTGGCGTGGAGACAGGTCAGAAAGCAGTGTTTGGTTCACAAACAGACGCAGAACACCGTCCCGTGACAACTGAGTCATCCTCACCTGCTGACACAGGCACGCCCTTTTTCACAATATGTTACGCGCTAATGCATACCCGTACTGTGTTGTCTCTTAATCCAGTACAGTATAGCATCAGAGTGTAGATCCAAATGCTACTGAAGTGGGAACGCGCCGCATTTGCCCCTGCATTTGCCCCTGCCCCTTCACCTTTTGCCAAGTACTGTATTGATCATGGGAGTACCAAGTAGCTACTTTGTGTGTGTGTGTGTGTGTGTGTGTGTGTGTGTGTGTGTGTGTGTGTGTGTGTGTGTGTGTGTCATTGTCACAGGAGGTTTCCACGTGTAAGACGTCTGTCTTCCTCTGCGGCTTCATACTGGAAAAGCTTTGTATGCAAAGCCTTGGAACTATGATGCAACCTATCCCAAACGATATTTGACCTTTTCAGGCCCAGAACTATTGAGCTAAAGGAAATAGCCTTGATCTGAGGACCAAACATATGCCGTGTGACTTGGTGTGACTGCCAAGCATGGGTTTTTGAACATGTTATTACACGTATGTTGGGTGTACTTTCAAGCATCTGCAAACTCTTCTATAGAACTTGAGTCTGCCTTGGTCGTATCATCACCTTTTTTTCCCTCCTGTCATCTCCAATACTGTACTCAAAACTGTGTGTTTCATAACGTTCTCACCTTCACCGTACTCTAGCCTACTCAAAACCCCTGCAGTCTCTCTTCTTGAGTCTAGTCCATACTTGTCAACTCTTCCTCACTCTGCTCCGCTTGGCCACTGTGTGAATGTCCCCAGGCTCACAACAGGAACCAGGCTGTCAGGGCAAAGGTCAGGCCACAGTGCTCTTCAAAGAGGAGAGTGGCCTCTGCAAGTCACAATTAGGATATTTTATTTATTTATGTATTCATCCTTTATTTAACCACGTAAGTCCCATTGAGATAGATATCTCGTTTACAAGGGAGCCCTGGCCAAGAGGACAACGGCAGCTTAAAACATTAAAAAAGATGTGAAACAACAAAACCAGCATCAAAAGCACTGAAACGATAAAGCAGTCTCAGTAAAAATAGATATAAAAAAAGATAAAATGTATGGCCACAGTATTTAAAACAAGTACATATGACAAAATAGATTTTTTTTTTTACTCGGGCAGCGACATATAATATGCATATGCACTTCAGCCACCCATTTTCCTTTCTTTTTTTTTAAATACAACTTTTCTTCTTTTTGTTCTATTTTCATGGGGCACAAAGCGCGTTGTAAAAAATGGAGCAACTGCTCTGTTGGTAGAAGACCAGCTCAGAAAGGTTAGGGGTTCGGAAATGTCACGGCTTCTTAGACAGCTTCTTGACCTCATTATTTTCTTGTAACTGGATTCAGTCAATCAATAACTTGTTTGGCTCCGATATACTCAGTACGTCTATTGTATTTAAAAGACGCAGCTTCTTAGTGTGACCTAGTTACTATATGATCCTACACACTAGATAGGTTTGACAAGAAGCGTTGGCAGGCTGTCTGAGAATCGGAGACAAAAAAGGTACACACATGTGATCTGATATCAGTTGTGTATCAGAACAGAGAGATACTTTGTTGCATTAAAAACTGCAAGTAATGGCATCTGATCATTTTACACTGCTGTTAAGGTATTTGATTCCAGGATCAAGGTCAAAGCCTTTTACAAACTTTGCGTGTCCGCTTTGTTTCCTGTTTGTTTACCATCAGTGGCCACGAGTCATTGTGTGTAGTGTCCGACTCGTGTGAGTATGTATGTGTTCATAAATCTTACCCTGGGTAAGTGTGTGTGTGTGTGTGTGTGTGTGTGTGTGTGTGTGTGTGTGTGTGTGTGTGTGTGTGTGTGTGTGTGTGTGTGTGTGTGTGTGTGCGCGTGTGTGTTTGTGTCTGTGGTAGGGTATCTACCCTTTTTGTGTGTGACTGTTTATGTGTGTAGTTTATCCCGTATGAGTTTCTCATCATTCTCATTCGATATCAGTGCTTGATAAGATACACTCTTCACGGATACTTTGTAAACCTGGCCCAGCTTTTATGTGGAACCTGAGGGGTTTTAGGTATCTCAATGACAGAAGAGATTTTGGTTATTCATGTGCCAACTTGTAACTTGATGAGGACCAAAACATTGCAAATCAAAGGACTTCTAAAAAAAGAAAACAAAGATTAACCCCATTCTGCTTCACTTTTATCCATCAAGGTCTTTCTGGCAGAGAGAATATTGCAGAGGCAAACATTGCTAGCTGTGTTGCAATTGTATTAGGTAACATGCACCGTCATGACCCAAAATATGTCAGCTCCCACCACAGAACCAATCCATACCTATGCTTGTACTGTGCTGTCCCAGAATGTGCATTACAATTCTAGAAAATGATTACCATCCTGTGATTCAACCAAAATACATTTACAGAGCAAACATTGTTTACTGTATCAACTTGTATGCATTGTAAAGCTGGACTTTGAAACTGCCATTCTGAGTGGACACAAAATACATTTCTGAACACAATGTATTTCTCTCACGAGACTGTCTTTGACACCCATAAAATCCTTGGCCACAGTATAATGACAGAGACAATTCACGTGGGAACGTGACTCAGGACACGGCTATGGTAGTCCCGCTGCGTTGTGAAATCGTTTTCTTGTTTTCCAACCTAGCCATGTGTGGGTACTTCTGGAATGTTGCTTTCTATAACGAGTATGTTTTTTTCAGACACAGTAGGGACTTTTTTTTTATTCCACTGACACTAGGGAGACAGAAATCAGTGAGGCGCCTACCACTAGCATAAGAGTTAGTCCTACTAGCTGGGACAAGCACTGCATGTTTCTCTTTCTCTCTTGCTTTCTTTTTTTTGGGGGGGGGGGGTGGTTGATTATTTTCCGTGGTGTTTTTAATGCTTTTCGTTGTGTCCTGTGAACGATGCAATAAATACGCTATTAAAAGACACAGTCCCTCTCAATCTGTTTCCCTTCTTTCTCTGTCAAACGTACAATATCTCTTTCCACCTTTCCACATCTCTCCATTTCACTACCTTTTTCTTTTTCGTCTTGTCTGTTGTCCCCCCCCCCCCCCCTCTCTCTCTCTCTCTCTCTCTCTCTCTCTCTCTCTCTCTCTCTCTCTCTCCTACAGATATGTGCCTGTCAGCCTGTTCCGTCCTCTCTCACTCCAACATCTCTCTAATCTGTGACATTAAGAATGAACTTTGCAAGCAGCCTTCACTTCAGATCCCATCAAAGACGTGTCTGAACCCATACAGATAGAAGCAGAACACTTATTGTCACAGAGCTTCAATTAAGCCATACTTTATGGATATAAACTACAAGCTTTGTCGGTATTTAATTTCACCTTGTGATGACGATCAAATGGCCTGCTTAATGATTGTAAATACATGTCATTTGACCCTTTTTTTCTAATCATTTTAACTTGAGTTGCTTTGCACGTCACATTGTCAACTATTTGATTCATTATCTTATGTTGTTTATGGGTTAAGAGCCTTGCTCATTTAATGAAATTTTTTCTTGAAATCCTAGCTGACTGCCAGTTTATTTTTCTTTGGCTAGACAGTGCCACTAATTTTCTGTTATGCATTATCCATTATGGCAGAATAGCATGTATAGAAAATTAAAACAGCGGCTGAAATGCAATTGTTTTCTTCTTTTTCCTGTAGGCATTTTAAAGGATAATTTGCATACATTCATCCAAACAATCAACAGTTCAAGAGTTGTCACATTTTTCACATTGTTGCTGTCATAACCAAAGATTGGATCTTTACTGTCAAGTGTCTCAAAGTGCAAAAGTGCTGATCTGCCTTAAATCTGGTTCGCGTTACTCTCCTCATAATTTCCATTTTACAGTCTGGTGTAACTTGTTTTGTTCTCACACCATTCTGTCTGTAATGTTCCTGCAACGGTTGCCATAAATGCCACTCACTGTTTTCCGACAATAACGACACAAACAGCATTTTGCAGAACACAAAATCTTCCCTGTTTTAGGTCATAGTGAGTCATCGTTTCTCCCTCGGAGCGACAAAGTGTTCTGGGTCTCGTGTCCTTCCGTTTTAATCACGGCCAGAAGACCTCACAGGGCCATTTCTCACACAGACACTGGTCTGTTGGTAAGAGGTCACTTTCCATAAGTGACTAAGGCCTGAGGTTGTTAGGGCTGCTGCCTGCTTCTGGATCTATCAGGTCTCTGGGACTGCACCACTTAATGTGGCACTGTATACACAAACACACACACACACCCTGTCTCTCATAAAACCTGTGTGTGTGCGTGTGCGTGTGCATGTGACTGTGTGTGTGCGTGTGCCTGTACGTGTGCGTGTGCGTGTGCGTGTGCGTGTGTGTGTGCATGAATGGATGGGGCACAACACATTCGCGCACACAAACTACAATGTATCCGTTCAACAGGGGCATATTGTCACCGGTGTCACCTGTTCTACCCTGGCCGTGGGTGAGAGAACGAGGCCAAGAACTGAGAGAGAGAGAGAGAAAAAGAGAGGAGGGGATACATGTAAGACAGAAAGAGAGGGAGAGACAGTGCGGACACACGCATAGAAAAAGTAACACAGAGGAGAAAGAAGGAGAGAGTAGAAAAAACAGACAGAAACAGTTCTTCACAGCTATAGTATTCTTGCTGTTTTTCCCACTTCTCAACATCTACCCTTCTCTCTCTCTCTCTCTCTCTCTCTCTCTCTCTCTCTCTCTCTCTCTCTCTCTCTCTCTCTCTCTCTCTCTCTCTCTCTCTCTCTCTCTCTCTCTCTCTCTCTCTCTCTCTCTCTCTCTCTCTCTCTCTCTCTCTCTCTCTGTCGCACCAGCTGATTAGTCAGAATAGGAATTTAAATCAATAAGACCCCCTGGGTATAATCAATGACTGACAGGTTTGCTCAAAACATCCTGTGACTTCTCAAGGCCAATTGACAATAATATAAATATAATCATTCTACCTAGGATATGTATCCGCCCCCAAATCTGTACCTGGACCTTTAACTATCTGCGTGACTGCGGGGATGACTGTGTCTGCTGGTACTGGGCAATAAAACAGATATAGAAAGCCTCCAAGTTTCTGGTAATCTCTGTAAAATGTATATATACTTTTGCTAATTATACCTCAGAACAATCTACATTGTATCTGTCTAGACTCGACAGGCCTATGTATATGTTTACAAGATATTTGATACAGTGGCTACATTAGATCTGTAGTTTGTGCATTATGTGTGACTTGATGACATGTGTTGTTTTGGGTAGACCTACTAGGGCTACAATGCAATCTCCTTAATCTTCTTTGGCATCGAATCTTACGGAAATACTTTAATTGTGTGTGTGTGTACACAAACACACACACACACCCTGTCTCTCATAAAACCTGTGTGTGTGTGTGTGTGTGTGTGTGTGTGTGTGTGTGTGTGTGTGTGTGTGTGTGTGTGTGAGAGAGAGAGAGAGTGTGTGTATGTGTGTGTGTGTGTGTGTGTGTGTGTGTGTGTGTGTGTGTGTGTGTGTGTGTGTGTGTTTGTACATGGACACTGTACAGTATCATATGGCAATGCGAATCATCTTCAAATTCAACGTGGACACAATACTCCAATATGGGCCCATGCGAATGACCTAACTACAGTCAGCGCGTCATGGAGGAGCTTATGCGGTTTTGGGTGAACTTGCACTTCAAGTGCCGCAGCTTTTCTTTCCCTTTGTGTGCCTTGTGACGTTACATGTGTGCAGACACCTTGTCCACGAAATCCTCTCCCTGTGTAAAGGACAACCTCAGCTCTGCTTCATACACACTATTCAAATAAAGACAGCGATGTCAGAGGCTGTTCAGCCAACGGCTGAGAAGGGTAAGGATCTGAAGACAGGCTGCGTCATGAACACAGCACTTTAAAGTCTCCGTCAGGGATAGCCGAGCCGTTGACATAAGACTTTAAAGACACAGTCAGAGATTAATCAAATGTGCGCCCCACAGCAGAGCAAGGTGTGCTCAGAACCCCTTTCTCGTTTACCGCGGTGTGGATCGTTTTAACGAAGACGTTTTGAATGATTTGACATTTCAAAGACTGGTTTATATTTTGTACTTGATATGTATTTTGTCTGTATTGTTGTTAGTACTTGATTCCCTCACCCCTGTTCTCATTCAAATGCCTCTGTCAAAATAGGGGCTTGAGCCTCTTGAAAAATGTTCTAAAAGGGTTCTGTTTAATGACAAATGACCCCATATCTCTGTTGGAGCCGCTGCCCTTCATATGCAATGTTTGCAGTCATGCCTATCCTGGACCTCAATATCAGGCTGTTCGTTACGTGTTTGATCCAGTGAAGTCACAGTTGTCTGAACTCCAGAGCCCTACCTGCCGCAAACCACCGCACCCTATTGACCAAGCACTTGAACCAGCCTAATGACTCTTTATCACCTCAGCTCCACCATGCCTTGTCACCCTGATCTTATCGAGCAAATGTTTGGCTTCAGCTAGTGGTTATGGAGTTTTCTTGACTATCCACTTGACTTCCCTGGGATGACAGACCAGATGGTTATTAGCGAAGTCAACCATGAATGAACACGCAAACAAAAGGTGCAATGCTGACCAATGTTACGAAAACTGTAATTCATATACAGTATGTTACAGATATACTATACATATTAGCAAGTATAATCCATATAAAGTAGGCTACTTTATGATGTTATAAGGGACTTGATGACGTGTTGTTTTGAGTAGAAATATAGGGCTACATTGAAATCTCCTTAATCTTCTTTGCCACTTTACTAATCACTTGATCCCTCTTCTGGAGCACGAGGAGAGACAGAGAAAGAGAGAGAGAGAGAGAGAGAGAGAGAGAGAGAGAGAGAGAGAGAGAGAGAGAGAGAGAGAGAGAGAGAGAGAGAGAGAGGGGGGATGGGGGTTGGGGGGTAGCTACAGGGGGAGATACAAGTATTGTTGAAATTAATTGTTCTCCATGAGTAAAAGCCTCCCCCTTCCTTTACCGTGCTGCCATGGAGAGGCGCCCTACTCTCTTGGGATGACAGAATAGGTTTCACATTTCACATCATGTGAGTAGAAAGAGAGAAAAGGAGGGGGTGGAGTCATTTCACGTTGGCGACCAGGACAGAGCAGGTAGCAACAGGTGAGTTGCAGATAAGAGACATTCAGAGGTGCTATCTTTTGTTAAAGACTCAGCGGAATACACCTGCGGCTCTCTCCATTTTACCATTTTTACTCCGGATACTAAGTATTATTTTGTTTTCTTGACGACTTTTTACAACGCGACGGTCGATAGTGGGCCAGGCAGATATTTTTACACGGTACTTTGTGCTGACAGCGGCACTATGTTGAATTCAGACGCTCTGCGTCCCCCTCAGAACTCGGGGCGCAAAGCCCTTGGGAAGCTTGCAACCCGTTTGGAGGAGGTAAAGAACCCGTGGCGACAGGGATCGACGCTCGAACTCAGCCACAATGAGGCGGCCCGATTGGCAACAGACGCTCTTTTGGAATCCGGTGAAAAGGAATACAAGCGAGTTCTGAACGAGGAAAAGGAGCTGAACTTTCTCTCGCCACTTGAAGTTCGCTACATAACCGAGAATGTGGCCAAAAACAGCAGCTCGGATAACATCAGCTCCAATGGCAACGACTTTGGGGAGGACACGGTATCGGAGATGACCTCCGGCACCTACTTCCCCATGATGTCAGACGAGGAGCCCCCCATGCTGGAGCTGGGATGGCCAGATAACCCGCAGCGATACGGACCTTCTGAGACCCAGATCTATTTCCAGAGAGACAAGTCTCACAATGTTAAAGACCTCATCCGGTCCCTTATTAGTAAAGCCAAGAAGGTAAGATCAGACTCGCATAATGAAGTTTATCACTAGTTTATATGGCATAACTTGTTTTGAAATTATATTTAAAGACTGTGTAGGCCTAGTTAGGTTAGTAGGTGTTTTGTAGCCTGTATTGTGTAAAAAGAGCGTACAAGTGGCTTTAATATAGTTGTAATTGTTATGTAAATATGGCAGGCCGAAACCATGCAATCGATTATGCTGATAAGTACACCGAGGCAAATGTGAGCCCTTCAACTTCGAGTGAGATCAGTGGAATAGGGTGTTGTTTTCAACCTGACTGTATTCGAACCCCCTCGGGTGTTAGTCAGTTAATTTGCTTTATAAGCAAACTATTTAAGCCTGACGTCATGCTTGGACATTCCCGTGTTTGATCATCTTACCTACTGCTTCACGCACGTGGAGGTTTCTGAAGTAGCATGACTAGTTACGCCATTCACCTATTGACCTGCGTTGATATTCAACGAGCTGATGGGCCCAGCTTAATAGTAATATCTCCAATGAGTCTTTTTTATTAATGGCTTTTTTTGTAATGTAAGATAACATATAATTGCTTTCATCACTACACTTGAACACCTGTTCTAGACATAACAAATAGAAGTTCCCATAGAGAAATACATTTTCTCTAGAATGACTTTAGCTCCGTGCCGTTAAATACAGCAATGTACACAGATATTTTTCAGCTTTATCAGATTTATTGTTTATCTCTTTGGCAATGTAAACATTGATTAGTTTAACAGTTAGATTGATGAAGACAACTATGATCTTGATTTTAATAGATTTGAAGGTCTTGTTTAATTTCGTGTGTGTGTGTGTGTGTGTGTGTGTGTGTGTGTGTGTGTGTGTGTGTGTGTGTAGGTGATAGCGTTGGTGATGGACCTGTTCACCGACGTGGACCTACTCTGTGACCTGATGGAGGCAGCTAACAAACGCAGAGTCCCCGTCTACATCCTCCTGGACGAGAAGAGTGTCAGCTACTTTGTGGAAATGTGCACCAACCTGGACATCCAGAACTCACACCTTGGCGTAAGTGGCAGAGAGTGAATGAGTGAATGAGTGAATGAATGAGTGAGTGAGTGAGTGAGGGTAATGTGTGTGTTGCCATGCAAATGTGTTAGTAAGTTTGGTAGAGTGTATGGCATCATGTAGATGTGTGTTCTTGGCATGGAGGGGTCACACATACTGGCGGAGAGAGTGGGGATGGTTAGAATCCCGAGACATGCAAGGGGAGAGGTTGCATAACTGTTCCAAAAGGAGTTGAGTGATGTGACCAAATATTGTATCTTGCCAATTCCAAATCCACATGAAGGGTCTAACTTTTTCCCACCTGTATGCTCTAAGAAACATGGGGAACTTTTTAAAGATATCATTCAGTCCATTCTCTGTTTTTACATCGCAATTATCTTTGATATCTGTGTAACCTGCATGCGTGTGTATGTGTATGTGTTTGTGTGTCTGTGTGTGTCGGTGTGCAGCACATGCGTGTGCGCAGCGTGTGCGGAGACACCTACTGCACCAAGAGCGGCAAGAAGTTCACGGGCCAGGTGAAGGAAAAGTTCCTGATCATCGACTGCGAGGAGGTAATCGCTGGATCTTATAGGTAAGGAGGGCCTGGGAGAGACAGGTGTTTAGCCTGTAGCTGTGCTAACATACACATGGGTGGTAACGGCCTGCCTATACAGGAAAAGAATAGGGAATGGAGCGGATGAACGTCTTACTCTCTAGCTTTTTGTCTTTCCAGATGAGGACCGGGTCTACTCACTAGCTTCTCATCTCCCTTACTTCTGTTGAGCAGATTCTGAAAATACATTTCCTTTTAAATCTGATTTAAATAGTATTTCAAACGGTTTGATTGAGCCTGCGCCTTTTCTTTCAAAGTTGGCGTTGGGTCAGGACTATGCCGCAGCTGTTCGACTCACCGGGTGTCACTTTTACTCTTAACTTAGAAGTTGAGGTGTTTTGGAAACGGAAAAGGAGTACCTAAGCAATAACCGTCATTACTGCCACAGTGTATGCTTCTTACCAGGGTATAGAGGCCTATTGTGTTGGGAACTGGGCAGTGGCAACAGTTGCTCTCTGTCTGTGGGTGTACTTTTGGGACCTTTTGGAAACACAGCCTCTCTTATTGACTGAAGGGGGTGTTTGTGTTATTATACTATTTTATTCCTTCATTTTGCTCTCTGATTTGTTTTTCAGAACGTTCATGATACTGTTAGTTCGAACTCAAAGTCTTTGTGCTTTCCTGCTCCATTTCGGTCCAAGTTGTGTTCGCAGTTCTTTCTTCTGTGGGTGTTATGTGTGCGTGGAGGTGTGTGTGTGTGGGTATGTGGGTGTGTGTGTGTGTGTGTGTGTGTGTGTGTGTGTGTGTGTGTGTGTGTGTGTGTGTATAGGCGTCAGTGCACTTGCTAGACAAACAGCGAGTGTTGCGAAAGCCCTGGGGATTTTAACAGCTTAGTGTGGAGAAAGAAAGAGGGAGACCAGAGGGGAATGAGAGAGAGAGGAAGAAATAGTAGAGCAGAGGGATAAAAAAGACTGGAGGGAAAGAAAAAGGCGACAGACAGAGAAGTGAAGATGATTACGTGGTGCCCTTCTTCTCCGTGGCGTCTTGTGGTTTTCCTGGCAGTTTTTAATGCTTTTTGTCACTGTGTGCGCTTCTAAAGATTTGGCAGTTGACATCATTCAAAGTGAATTCTACTCAGTCAACAACACAATGACAGGTAGCCTACGGCTGGCAGCATCAGGAGTGGGCTTTTCCATATGCAGCTGTAAGACACCTCTGTTGTATTTGACTGAGAATACATCTATAAGACGCCTTTATTGTAGGCTATTTTACTATAGAGGTAGGCTGTTTCAAATGCAGCTGTAAGACACCTCGATAGTATTTGACTATGAGAGGTAGGCTGTTTCAAATACAGCTGTAGGGACCCCTCTATAGTATTTGACTATGAGAGGTAGGCTGTTTCAAATACAGGTGTAAGACACCTCTATAGTGTTTGACTATGAGAAGGAAGCTGTTATAAATGCCTCTCGTGGGATAGCCTGTATTATCTGGTCATGGGCTGATGGGCATTTTAGACCATACTCCATGCTTCAGTGCCAGCGGGTATGGTAGCTACACAAGTTTTCTACTATTATTTTACATGTGATCGTAGAGATTGTTGTACTAGTCTCCACTGAGTACCTTTTAAATTTTTTTGAACAGCCTCTCCTTTTCTAATTTCATGTCGGTTGAGCATTCGCTTCTGCCATTTCAATACACAAAACAATTTCTAAAAATACTGCACCATAGAACTAAGGCTGTGCTTTAGCTTTGTTCTAAGAGGAAGTCCCTCGAGCAGGTATCTTATTTGACCGGCTGCATCCGCATCACTTATTTTATGGTTGTGGTAAAGAACAATTCTGCAGTGTATATTATATTACAATTTCATGGCACCTTCCCTACATTGGACTTTTTCTTCTTTCCTTTATTGAAGGAAAGCACCAGGAATTGTCCAAACTGTATAGTTACACACTCGCACAAGAGACTAGTCTAATACAGTCAAGTGAAGACAGGACAGAGTAGCATTGCCGTACACAAGTAGTTTTAAGACACAGGCTCATCCTTCATCAGAGACTTTGAGCCCCTTTGAGCATTGTTTGGTTCCAGCCATGATTACAGTAGTAGAGAGCTCGAGTTAGTTTGACTATCAAACAGACTTTGTACACGTTCACAGGCTTTGAAACTGTTATCCAGCCTTCAGACAGTCACTTACTTTTTGTGGTCCATGGGGTGTATTATAAAGTGTTTTGTTAAACAAAACCATGTACTTTATTATCGCTAGTCTGATTATCTAAGTCTGGCAGATGACAGATTTGACAACGAATTGAAACCAATGGCTTATGACCTGGTTTCAATGTTCGTTTTTATGGCTGTGCGTCCACTGATAGACGTCCGAGAGGTTCAAATGCAGCGTCAAATCATTGACAATCATTTGCATTGGTCCAAGCTAACAGAAGTCTCTGCCTTATCGTTTCAGTTTTAATCGTGCAGTGCAGTCCAAAGCTCTCTTTATGCTGCGCAGAGCAAAGCTGTCCATCTGGTTAAACAAATAGTATTCAAACTAAGGCTATGTGCGTGTGTGTGTCAGTAATTGAGAACACCCAATTCTAGAAAGTGTGTTGAAGACTGTCACTCATATCTGACCTCGAAGGCATTGAATGTTCAAAATATTTGACAGTTAAAGAAGGTGCGCTGGATTTAATTGACCTTTTGTGACAGATTGACAGATGTTTCCTCAGTAATAGTCTGCGGTTTAACTGTGCCTTGGGTTTCCTTTGACAGGGACAGTTCACCATGACACATAGTCTTGTAAAATGAGTCCATAAAGACTAGTTTGCATGTTCTTGTTCTTGAACACCGAGCAGTCGGTTTAAAGACAGTAAAAACGCAACACATGATGAAAACCTTGGATGGGATCTTTTGTCATGTGCTAGGTATCCTAGAAATGTCTTAATATTGAGATCCTATTTGCGTTATTGAAATTAAATAGCCGTGCCCTGTGTCTCTCGGAACCACAGGCTGACTGACAAATATGCCAATGATTCACTGTGGTTAATGTGTTTACCCAGGGAACCATTAAGAGTCAATCCAGGATGCTTTGTGTGTACACTATCTAATCAGTTGGTTACTTTAGGAGTATGTACACAGGACAAGTCATTTTAATACGTTTTAACCTGGCACTTCCCAAAGCTGTTTACAGTGGCATGTTCACGTACACAGGCAGTAGCATGCGCAAGTGTAAAACTTAAATGAGTGCTTTTGACATAAGCATCATATGTCCTTTGAAATTCTCCTAAACTCTCCCAAGACCAAGTGAGATGACACCATAGGTGTAGATGATTATACATCTAATGTGGATCACTGAGAAGAGCATGTGGCGCTAGACAGGTTCCAGATTACCGCTAAACTATCTCCACAGAATACACTGCCTCCTTCTAATCGCAGTAAATCGTTTCCTGTTTACCATTTCCTGTTTCCTGTTTCCTGTAGTTTCTCCTGGCTATCGGCACAGGTCCACAGCAACATGGTCATGCACTTCTCCGGCCGCATCACAGAGAGCTTTGACAGAGAGTTCCGCTGTCTCTACGCCGACTCCGAGATCGTCGACTACTTCCATAACCCTGACGACGATGGGCTGCCTGTCTACCCCTCGTATCCCAGCGTGGTGGTACCCGGCCTGGGCCTGGGCATGGGCCATGGCCTGGATCTCCTCTCTGACAGGTAATGACGACATGACCAGTTCATGGTGATTATTTCACTCATTATAAACATGTAAGCAGTACTTGTTTTTTCACTATACCACTGAAGACGGACTACAGTACGTTTTCCAGACCTACATTTTCCAGACATCCGTTTTTCACTTTGAAAACCTTGGAGTGGGTGTGATCAAAGTAGTTCAAATAAAACCCAATACAATGGTCTTTTTTTATTCTTTCTTGACAGGCAAAGGGAGAGGGTGTGCTCAGACAACTCCAGCAGCCAATCGAGTAACAGCGTGTCAAGCATTAAGGCGGCGCCCAGGATGAACACTAACACGGTCTACAGAGTCACCCCAGGTCACGACCGGAAGGAGAATAACAACCCTCACCTGAGCTCCGAAAGAAGAGGATCGGCGGGAGGGGAGAGAGACAGGCTAAGAGAAGAAAGAGAGAAACTGGAGAGGGAAAGGGACCGCTTAACTCCTACCCCTCAAAACCCCAGCCCCACAGGTGCCCGGGGGGCCTCCAACGGAGTAGCCAATCACGCCCCGGCTCCGGAGCGCCCGACCTCCAACTACGGCCAGCAAGTGGAGTGGAGCAAGTCCAACCCGGCTGACTTCCTCCGACCAAGTTTGGCAGGCGCCACGTCGAAATTCCAGGCGTTTGGTATCTACGACCACAAACCCAACCCTTACCACAGTCCCAGTCCCAGCCCTGTGTCGCCTACCAGTGGCCCCAAGCCCACTGCTCCCATCGGCGACCCAAGCAAACTAACCTCCAAGAACAGAGCGCCCTCCAACCCTCTCCTCAACAAACTGACGGACCTCTTTCTGCCCCCCTCCAGTAAAGACAAAGAGAGGGAGCCCTACGTTTTCAGAAGGTCGCCCCCCCACAGCCAGAGCCCCGCGGCCTGGGGTGGTCCGGACCTGTCCCAGACAGAACCGGAGAGCCAGCAGAGCCCCCCGCCACCTCCGACCGGCTTGATAAACCGTCATGACCAGAAGCGTATGACTCTGGGCCACAGCAAACTGGACCTGGTCAACCACTATAACAAGATGAAGTCCAAGCATGTGTACAGCCGCTTTGAGCTCAAAAGCAACAACATGGGCTAGCATGGCCAGGGCCTAGCCACACACCAATTTGAGCCAAAGCTGGGCCACACACAGAGCCTATTTCTAGTCTAACCATAGCACCACCTGATTTCTCTCTAAAATACTTTGTAAAAAGAACTTATAGTGAAATGGTGTACTGTGCCTTAACACTCCAATAAGCTGGTGCTGAATTGCATCTTGTATATTTCCATACTGTACATAAGCAGTACATGTCTGCTTTAATTTTGAAGGTTTACAAGGAAACAGTCATCCAGAGTTAATAAAACGCACTTGTAGTTTTTTTACATCAAAAAGAATGTATGAAAAACAAATGGTAGGTTTATATGTATTTTATGTAAATATTTTTGAACTTTGCAAATGTACCTGCTTAAATACTGTGCAATTTATATAATGTATATAATAGTCTTAAATACAATTTAAATTGTAAAGTTGGTCATGGTTTATTATTTATGTAATAATAACCGGTTTTAAGTTCCCACAGTTATCAAAGTCCCAGAAAAATTATGTCAGTCAGTTTACTGCTTTTTAAAATCATGGCAAGCTTGTACAATACGTTGAGGATATTGCATTATCAAGCGGCATAGTTTAATTTGTTTATTTGGGTTTTTAGGAGTAGACGTAAGATCCTACTGCTTTGTGTTGATGAGCAGAACAGAGGTTTCATTTATGGGATCGGCTGTTTAGACAGAATCCTAGAAACAATCTGTTTTGTAAATGTATTTGTTAATTCTGCAAAATGTGAACTTTCCTACTACTGTACAGTGTTGGGCAAGTTACTCAGGATTTGTAATAAGTTACTTATTCCTTATTACTCATTTGAAAAGTAATGACATTACTTTACTTAGTACTTGGTATCAAAGTAACTAGTTACTATATTACTTTCGCTAGTCCAGTGGGCTTCCTTTACTGTGCTCGAAACGTTCAGTTCAACGGAGAGCGTCTGTGTAGTGGAAGCTCACTTTTCCACTCGGCCAGTGCCCACAGCGTATTTTAATAGATTTCTCGCTTTTCCCTGACGGTGCTAATGAGTCGCTAGATTTGTCGCTAGTCGCTTTTATGAAATAAAGTCGCTAGGGGATTCTGAAAAGTTTCTAAATCTCGCAACAAAGTCACTAAATTGCCAACATTGGGTGACCCTGACCTGGCGTGCATAAAAACGTAATCAAGATAGCCTATCTGGTAAAAAAGAATGTTGGCATATTGGTAACGCAGTGTTACTTGGATTAGTAACTGCAATATAATTACGGTTTTGGAGGGTTTAATACTTTACACTACTCGTTACTGGTGAAAGTAATAATATTACAGTAATGCATTACTCAGCTACTGCCCAACACTGCTACTGTATGTGTCTAAAGTCTAGATTAGACAATCCTTACCTTCCTATTCTCCATGATTTGTACTGCCTGCCTTGTACTGTATTTGCCTGATATCCCTGAAGTGTGTGACTACCATATCATGTTTGAGTGGACAACAACACCTGCACATACACCCTGGACTGGCAGTGGTCGGAGTGTTCACATCAGGGACATTCATTTAGAACTTGGGATTCAGGCAATTGAATGCCATTGTACTGTAACGGTAGGCTCTGGGATTTGACATTTGGGGATAATATACCAAGAGGCCTTTACATTTCCCCAGGAGCTTAATGTTTTAGCAAGTTATGACATAAAACTGCTGTTTTTTCCTTTGGAATTGGCTAATGCACACCTCTAGAAAATGCAGTTAACCGGCAATATCTGTTCTCTGCGGAGTATCTTTCTATTGTAGTTTTGTCACATTATGGATGTTACACAGCTAGTTATTTACTATTTGTTTGCTCAGCGTGTAACCAAGTGTTATCTGTTACAAGGGCTACTGTGGATTGTGAACAGTGTTATGCAATAAAGATTTTTTTTTATCGGTAGTGTGGTGTGTCTGCATGTTGATAAAAAAATAAAAAAGCTTTGGCGTACTATGAATGTACCATCACTGAACAATTGGGAAATTACTCTTCCTAAACGTTACATCTGATTAGACTGTTCAGTCTTTGGACACCTGCCCTATATAACCCTTCAGACAATTTGACATGGCTCTGAGAAAGTCCTTAGGTTCAATGCTACCAAAATGATCCCCTCTGTCTGTTAGCCATCTTAGCTATCAGAAAGAGAGATGCCCATTCTCAGATAGTCTGCATATGTTGTCCACATCGGAGTCATTGATTGTAAAATAAAAAAAATGTAAAATGTCGGTAAGGTAATATAGATATTACATTGACACAATAAGTGGAGAACAAACAGTTGACATAATAAAAGTCCACAGAGGTTCCATTCGCTAGTTTCCCTAGAAGCACTTTGGATAATTGTTTCCCAGTAAATGGTTTTCATTTGATCCTATTTACTTCCTTTCCAT
The DNA here is from genome assembly GCA_017639675.1 of Aplochiton taeniatus. NCBI lineage: Eukaryota > Metazoa > Chordata > Actinopteri > Galaxiiformes > Galaxiidae > Aplochiton > Aplochiton taeniatus. Next base: position 8,477,535 of record CM030173.1, on the reverse strand, counting down.
AGTTCCAACGAAACCAAACAAATACCTATAAGGCTCGTATTGCAAAACCAGGAGATTTCAATCAACAGTTATCATTTGTCATTTGTCAAATGTCTTTCTTAATATATTTCATATGTGTTGGTTCTATGTATCTGTTCTAGTATGTCCTCAATTGTAAAGGGCTTTGGGTGTCTGAAAAGCACTAAATAAATAAATTATTTTTATTATTATTATTATTAACAGAGCATACAACACTCCAACCTCCACCCATACACATCTCCATATGCATAGTCCAAAACATTTGTTTTTTGATCAAATGCAAAGTTTGATTATGTTGTGAAATGTTACACCAACGCCGACAGAACACGTTACACACAGAAAATATCTGATGTTGTTGTTTTTTGTCACAGAGTTACAAACAGGTTACGAATCAATACAAACAATGTCCTTATGAATGAACTAATAAATGTATGTCAAAGATAATTTGGGGTTCTATGAGTGGTGGCTTGCTTCATGATAATACTTCTTTTTACTAATCACTATCACTGATACTGATACTGTGGTAGTTTCGAGGTGTGCTTCCATGTTTGTCAATGGCAACGCAACACACTCATGGGGATGATAAGACTTTAAACCTGAATTTAAAAAACACACATTGGAGGGCACAGCTACTTGTTTAATGTCAAAGTAACGCTCCCAGAGAATCCTGCCCGCCTGTAGTGCAGTTGGTCAAACATTGGTCATTTGTAGGAAAATATGGTTGGAAGCACATAGTTGTTAGCTCGGCAATGGGAGATACAGTATGTTTCTGAAGGTCGGCTTTTAAACGACCTCTGACATCACCTATCCCCTCTGAAGAAATCAGATCTTTTTTTTTCGGACTGACAAGGACATTAATCTGCCTTTTGCTGAATGAAACCAACCAATACAACTGCTTGGCATTGTCAGTTGGTGCTGTTGGATAGCTGTAGATGGTGTTCATGGTTACGCTATCGTCTGTTGGCTGTTTGGAGTACAGACCGGGTAATTGTATCCTCCGTGGTCCTGTTTCAGACTTGAAAACTTGACCGCTCTCCTAACCAGCTGGTATCCAGTCTCGTGGCCTGTCAGCGGGCTGTATGTGGGCTTAAGACTGATAGAGAGCTGGAGTGGGTACAGAAAAGTAATATTTTGCGTGAAATCTTCCTGTATTGGTGAAGTATAACATTTTAATTCATTAATAAACCTTCTATCTAATTTGAAATATGTACGTATAAAAATGATCGTTAGGGGAGCATTAGGAGATTTGGGTGAGGTTCAATGATTGTATCTTGTGCTGATAGAAATCAGAAAACCTGGTCTTGTTTGAAGAGCATCTAAGTATCGGTTTAGTTTAGTTGGAAGTGGGGCAGAGAAGTAAAAATGATCAAAAGAAAAAGTATTCGGAAATAATTCTCCAAAGTGCTTCCAAGGAAACCAGTGATTCAACATATTCTTGTTCTTGACCAATTGTGTCAACGTTACATCTGTATCGCCTTACCACAGCCATCTATTCATATTTTACAATCAATGACTCACATGATGACAAGCCAGGATTGAATGCAGTCAATCTGAGAATGGCTATCGGTCTATCTGATGTAATTAAGATGACTAATAGACTGAGGGTATTATGACGAGGGGTAGATTAGCACTGCCTCAACACCCGACTGGAGAGTGGGTAGATATCGTACACTGCAAACTATTATGGGCTGCAACGACACATCAAACACAGAGTGTACAGTAGCTCGCTACAATGGTAAATATACAATAGCTCACTACACTATAGGATAGGATATGTACTATAGCTCACTACACTATAGGATAGTATATATACTACAGCTCACTACACTATAGGGTAGTGTACATACTATAGCTCACTACACTATAGGATAGTAAAGCTCATAGAGGATTATGACAGTTGGCTGCTTCAGTGTTATCTTCAGGATGCGGCAATCTTCCTGCCCCCACCGCTCAAATCTATTTTCTCCTTGGGGTTTTATTGTGTGTGTGTGTGTGTGTGTGTGTGTGTGTGTGTGTGTGTGTGTGTGTGTGTGTGTGTGTGTGTGTGTGTGTTTGAGTGTGTCCGGATGCCTGGTGTATTGTCCACCTTCCCACTGCACTCGTAGGTCTTAAGGTCTGTTCTGGATTTAGCTCTGAGTCTGAGCAAGGGAGTCTTAAACGAATAAGCCCATTGTTTTGTTTTGTTCGTGTTCTCATGCCCTTGTTTGAAAGAGAAAACAACATTTTGCCAATCCTTGGCTATGTGGTCTATTAATATCCTGCCAGTCAGGTCTGACTAGACTATGTATGAATCAGGTTTATTGTTTTTTCAGTTTGATTCATCTGTCCTCACGCGATGCGAAACTCATGGCAAATGTTGTTCACTTAATACTCCGTTACGCTGACAAATTCAAAACGCATATCAACAGAAAAAGTCACCAGCGAATATGAAGCACAGTATTGACCAGACTGACTGATCGTTTGCCGTATCTCCGAGTCCCTTCCCTGTTACACCCAGAATCAGTGCTTATTAACTACCATGAAGGGAAGGAAAAGGAGGGAGATCCTCCATGGGGCCCCAGGGCCAATGGAACCTTTGAAGGGATTAGATTTGTGGGTACTTGGCCATTAAAGAAGCCTTCTAACATTTGTTTTCATTGGGCCCAGTGTGTCTCACGACGCTCCTGCCTCTGCCTAGCTCAGAGTCGCTACACTGGCAGTTCGAGAGTGACGAGTAAACCTGACATAAAAAAGCCTCATTGTCGACAAGCGGAGGGTAGGGAATGGGTGTTTGTCTGACCTAGAATTGCGTGGCTATTCCCTGTTTGGGATTTCCTGAGTGGGTTTGCCTGCACGACTCTGATAACTACCCGTCCACCCACTCTCTCTCTCTCTCTCTCTCTCTCTCTCTCTCTCTCTCTCTCTCTCTCTCTCTCTCTCTCTCTCTCTCTCTCTCTCTCTCTCTCTCTCTCTCTCTCTCTCTCTCTCTCCGTTTCCCATCTCAATCCTGTATGTCGTGAGCAAATTATGACATGCTTACCTATACCATATGCCGTTATTTCTCTCTCTCTCTATCACTCCTTTAATCCATCGCTTCATCTTTCCTTCCTGCCTACAGCTGTGCACACTAGTTCCTCCATAGCGGGGCTTCATTTTAAGCCTGGGGGTTACCCGGGACTCAGTCCCAGATTTCAGTCAACAGGCGGCTGGTTTCACGCTGGTGCACCTGATCCACAGCATCCCCAACTCCGACCTTTAAGAAACACCCAGGGTGCACGAATCAAACGCCCCTGTCACATTCTGATCTGCTTTTGAATCCACACAGTGTTCACAGAAGGTTGGAGGTTCTCTTTGCCGAAAAGGTTCAGTTTAGCAAGGGATGATGCAAAAAATGTCTAGATTTGTATAGCCCTTTTCTCGCCTGTGTTACAAAGTGTTTTTTACATCAACTGCCAGGTTGTATAATAAAAGTAGCACATGGAATAAAATGACAAAACAATGAAATTATAAAAAGGTACAAACAATTATTTATAATGAACACAAAAAGCAATACTCTACAACTGTATTTAAGACTGTCACGATGAAGGGCTAGTGTTTCAACACCTGGCTTAGCTGAACGAGAAAGAAAGAGATGGACGTGGAGGGAGAGAGAGAGAGAGAGAGAGAGAGAGAGAGAGAGAGAGAGAGAGATGGCAAAGGAGTGGAAAATGAAGGAATGAATGAAAGGAATTGACGCGGATAGAGATGTGTTTCCCCATTCCTTGAATTGAAAGACTGTTCTGTCCTGTTTTGTTTGAGCACAAGACCAACTCAGATTCCTCTCTTTTTCTGTCAAATGCCTTTGTTCAGCCCTTTTCTTGTTGTCTTCTATCTTCCTTTTCAAAGTCTTAATCCCCTGCGTTGCTCTCTGATTTGTCACTCCAACACACACACACACACACACCCACACACACACTGACATCACACACTTCACTCCCCTGATGGTATAACCTGTTAAGTTACAGTTTTGACTGTAAGCCAAAGCAACATCAATACAAGATGATCTCCTGATTACGGTAACACAGAGAAATATTGGATTGATTTCTCTCTTCTTTATGTTTGTGTATGGGCGTGTGTTTGTGTGTGTGTGTGTCTTTGTATGGGCGTGTGTTTGTGTGTGTGTGTGTGTGTGTGTGTGTGTGTGTGTGTGTGTGTGTGTGTGTGTGTGTGTGCATGTGGGTGTTGGAAGATGGACTTCATATGCACACATTCCACCTAAGTGGCATTGTCTTGGGAGATAGCTTAATCATTGTAACTGCATAACACACACGTTTACTATTGACATGATAATATCATGATTCATCTGTTTCTATCTGTGTGTGTGTGTGTGTGTGTGTGTGTGTGTGTGTGTGTGTGTGTAGCAACATTTTACTTGTTCATTGATGATGTTTTCCGTTTCATCCCACCATGTCGTTATGTCTGTAGTACATTTCTTATTGATGTGTATGTGTTCTGCATTCATGCCTGCTTGAGCATCAGTTTCTACTTTTGTATTTTCTCTGTCAATCCACGTGTGTGAGGCATTTCTAAGTGTGTGTGTGTGTGTGTGTGTGTGTGTGTGTGTGTGTGTGTGTGTGTGTGTGTGTGTGTGTGTGTGTGTTGGGTGATGACTCACCGTGCTTTCTGCTAGCACCGGAGAGAGCACTGTCATGCTAGACAGAGCACACGACGGGCCTCTGATACACATGGAGCCCAAACAGACAGACCAACAGACCGAGAGGACCTCCAGACACACAGACACACAGACACACAGACACACAGACAGAGAAGACCTCCAGACAGACCTCCAGACAGACAGACAGACAGACAGACAGACAGACAGACAGACAGACAGAGAGGACCTCCAGACAGACAGACAGACAGACACACAGACCAAGGAGACCTCCAGACCTCCAGACAGACAGACCTCCAGACAGACAGACCTCCAGACCTCCAGACCTCCAGACAGACAGACAGACAGACAGACAGACAGACACACAGACAGACCCACAGACAGAGAGGACCTCCAGACAGACAGACACACAGACACACAGACAGAGAGGACCTCCAGACAGACAGACAGACAGAGAGGACAGACAGACAGACAGACAGACAGACAGACAGACAGACAGACAGACAGACAGACACACAGACCAAGGAGACCTCCAGACCTCCAGACCTCCAGACCTCCAGACAGACAGACAGACAGACAGACAGACAGACAGGAAGGCAGTCAGACAGGCAGGCAGGCAGACAGGCAGGCACACAGACACACAGAAACACAGACAGAGATAGAAAGGTTGAGAGAGAAACAAAGACGAACAAGTAGCCAGGCAGGGTAGAAAGACAGACAGGCAGGATAGAAAGAAAGACAGGCCGACAGATGGGAAAATCACCACCAGGAACAAAGATTGTCCTAGCACATCACTGTCTATCAGGGCTTGATGCACATTGCCAAGGTTTTAGGGTGGGTGTGTACACTGTCATAATTGTTCTCCACAAACCTCATTCCAAGCCCCATGCCTAGAGGGAATAGAGAAAGGAAAGAGAGAGCGAGAGACAGAGAGAGAGAGAGAGAGAGAGAGAGAGAGAGAGAGAAAGGGGGGGGTGGGCATGATGAGTGAGTGAGTGAGTGAGTGACAGCTTAACCTTCTTCAGAACAACACATGATTTACTGTTAGTACACACCAAACCTGTTGATCACTCATTGTACGTGTGATAGCGTGTTTGTGTGTCCCGTCGCACTTTGACTCTTCGCTTTCATTCCACAGGCGGTCAGAGCAGGCAGATGAGATCCTGTCAAAACACTGTCATGCAAACTACGTGCAAACACAAGTTGCATTAATTCCCCACCCCCCCCGCTGAAACAGACCTTGTGGCAAAGGTGTGTTATAGAAAGATAGAAAGCTTTTCTGTGATGGGCGTGTGTCCATGAAGTCAGGACCTGAACCTCCGACAAACGTGGCTGACCGTGTCGGAGCATGTCATGGAGCAGCTCCACCGCCCTGTGAAAAGGGGCAGGTACTGTACGTGCTATAGGTCTGAAAGGGATTCAACAGTACACAGGTAATGAACGGCTGAGAGAACAGAGAGGTGTCACGGCGAGGAAGCTATTAGCTCTCACACAGAACCTCATGCAGTTAGAAAAACACACACAAACACACACACAAATACACGAGCATACCTACACTCACCCACACACACACACACTCCCACGGCCACGCCCACACACACACACAGCCATCACACACAAATACACAAGCACACCTACACACACACACACACACACACACACACACACACACCCCACACACACACATACGGTAAAGGAGCGGAATCCACTTTGTTTGATTTGTTTGGTGTCCCCCTGCATTGGCAACCACCTTATAAAGATAGATTGGATGGTCGAGTCGTTTTCATGGGTATCCATTGAGTCTTTGCTCCACAGCGACAATGTGTGTGAATGGACTAGAGCGGTGCTCTGCTGCAATGGACGACAGTGCCTTCATGTGGTGCAATAGCATAACAACAGCTCTTACAGGAACACATCTTAGAACTCCTGCATGCCGTGCCATATTGTCCATTAAAATCTTCATCCTTTTATTTCACACTGCATGTGGATATAATCTGAACATGGTACCTCTTGTCAACAGGCGGGCAGACAGACGACAAAAAAGACACAGACAGACAGACAGACAGACAGACAGGCAGACAGGCAGACAGGCAGACAGGCAGGCAGGCAGGCAGGCAGGCAGGCAGGCAGGCAGGCAGGCAGGCAGGCAGGCAGGCAGGCAGGCAGGCAGACAGACAGGTTGTTGTTTCTCCCATCTCTGCTGATAAACTGTTGGCCTGACAGATACAACAGTAAGAAATGCATCTGTCTAGAGTATTACAACACTTTCCAACCGTTGTGCTCACCTCCACCCGAACCGTACTAGTCCGGATCATTTCTGTTCATGGAACATTCACAACATTGACAGCTATACTTAGGTTCAGACTGGTACTGGAGAACACAAAGGGCCATAGTGACACACTGAGTATGATGGAGTACGTGTGAAGGATGAAAACGAAGAACAAAGAGCGAAAACAAAAATATAAGAGAGAGAGAGAAAGAGAGGGAGAGACAGAGAGAGAGAGAGAGAGAGAGAGAGAGAGAGAGAGAGAGAGAGAGAGAGAGATCGAGAGAGAGAGAAACACGAATACTAACAGAAGGAAGACTAAATCTTTTTTCATTCTTTCTGTTCTCCTCACGCCTGCGAGCTAGCCAGCAACCCGGCAACACGGCGACGATGGCAGAGGAGCCCACGGTGGCGAGAGACGGGCCGTTCTCACACGTCTTCTAATCTCACAGTTCTTACATCACCGGGCCGCACGCGCACGCGCCCGTACACGCGCACGCGCCCCGCACACACACACACAGGCCCGTGGCCCCACCTCAGCTCCCTTTCCCCTAACACTTACGCCCCGCAGAAACATTTCCCTTCCCACGCTGGCTTCATACAGCACGGCGGCAACAGTTGCTCGCCTCCATCTTGCGGGATCTGGAGCAGTGGGCCAACCCACCCACATCCCACCACAGCGTCGAACCGAGCCGGACCGGCAATTTTCACCGTGCACATGGCCAACGTCAGAGGTAAATGAGGAATGTACGGGCATTGCCGATGAAAAAAGGTGCAAACCGCTTTCATCTGAGGTTTTTAATGTGTTATTGATAGCGAGGGTTTTTAAAGCAGCGTTTTAAAATCATGTGACTTTGGGAGTTGTTGTTTTCTGTGAACAAAGGCTTCTGCTTGCGGCAGCTATGTGTTTAAAAACCGACTGAGGACAGAGAAGATGGGTCATTGGAGCTGCCCACGCAACGCCCACACACACGCACGCACGCACACACGCGCGCACACACACACACACACACACACACACACACACACACACACACACACACACACACACACACACACACACACACACACAGTGACCTTTATTGCTCTACCTCCGAGTAACACAGCGGTTGATTGTCGAATAAAGATCTCTAATTGGAGGAAGCAGGTGAGTGAGTCATCCTGTGATGTGATTGGTCCCCGCTGAGGAAAGATTACATTTCCCCATTAGCAACCATGGTGATCGTTAGTCTCTCTGAGCGGAATGTTATAAAATGTCAGTGGCTACCAGTGGAAGTCTGGAAGATGTGCTCTTTGTTTTCATTCGGCTCAAGGTCAAGTGGACGTTTTCTGTGTTTTGATGCCCAAAAGATATTCGGAGCAAACAAATAGCCAGGGAGCGATTCAAATGTCCAAAGAATATTGATTGTAAATAATCTAAGCTATTCCTTTTTGTTGGGTTTATAATATATCGTACGCATACCCGTAACCATCAAAAGATTTCCTGCAGAAATACAGCCACTTCACTTCAGATTTTCTTTCATGAATGTGGCTACCCTACTATTCACACTTCAGTAATGTGTGCTCCAACCAATGTGACAGCCTTGTATTCATTATCTTTGAAGCAGAAATTACACCCAGCGTAAACAGTTTGTTATTAATAACTTAATGTATTAGTTGTTGCTCCATTTCTAACAGGGCTGGGTTCCTACTGCGCTCACAGATATGCCTGAAGCAGATACACACGTCTTCTCAATACGGATGTGTACCACACCACTCTAAATCACTCCTTTTTCGTTCTTTCTTTCTTTCTTTCTTTCTTTCTTTCTTTCTTTCTTTCTTTCTTTCTATTTTCTTGTTTTTCTTTCTTTCTTTCTTTCTTTCTTTTACTCTCTGGGTGTACGGCCTTAATAAACTGTTGGAATAATTTGAGGTGGGTGGACAACTCAGCACTGCCTCCCATTGGGTCAGAGCGTAAATCAACTGAATGGCCACACTGGCAGGCGGGATGGAACCAGAACTGAACAGAGCGTAGGAAGGCATATAAGTGGGCCGCGACCTAATGACTAGTGAAATTTTGAACATGAGGGAAAGGGAGGGCGGTGCAGAGTGTCTGGCTGTGGAGATGGAGAATGGAGGTAGGTATGAAGGCTGGAGGGAGGGGAGATGTGTCTTGGCTGGCTGGCTGGCTGACTGACTGGCCTCACCGTCTCGCTGGCAGCTTTGGGAGGGAGAGAGAGGAAGAGCGACGGAAGAGAGGGACTGGAAGAGACAGGAGGGAGGGGGAGGTGTGAGTTGGTGGGATGGGTATCGGGAGGGCAGGTGGGATGGTGTGTGGGCAGGACGGAGGCTGGGGAGGAATTTGAGATTGCCAGACTCAATTTTGTATGGAGGCTAAACTGGTTTGATGGCTGTTTCGTTTGACTGACTGGGGGATTGGCGTCGGCAAAAATGCAAAAAAACGATTGGGTTGTATTTCCTCATCGTTAGTCTCATAGTCCCTTGCACGTACTGCCGTCTCTTTCGGACTCTAATCAAGGTTGACGACCAAGTAAATATTCAGGCTCAGGCTTAAAACCCCTCATCTTTTTTCATGTTGGATGGTCCTGAAAGGATGTGCGGGGAAACATAGGAAATGGATATTTCAGGAATGGGCACTATCAAACTTTAATTTGTTGTAACTGGCCTATGTCTTGTGAAATGTAGCACCCAAATAACAACTACACTGGGACTAGCATTCTAAATGTCTAGACGTGGTCCTCAGCTAGTCCATAGCCCACACATTACCTGACTCGCCAGCTGTATAGCCCTGGCCGAGATAGCAGGAGGAAGGGGGATAACACTCCCGATTGCGCCCACTGTAGTGTTGACATGAGCCCAGCAGAAGGACAGAGGCACAGCAGAAGGAGACCATCTAGGTGTCACTGCTCCTTATGATCCAACGTCTCCTCTGATGCCATACTATTATGACGTGCTAGCTAACTGCTGTTTGGTTGAGAGCCTATTATTACTAGTATTATTATTATTAGTACTAATAGTATTATTACTATTATATTGCGCAAGAGGACTCCAGTGCCTTGGCCTAGTCGGTGGGATGGCGGTGGCAAAGACCCTATACGAAGTGGAAGAAGGACTTTGAACAAAACACAAGTAGTCAGGTCATGGTTTATTTAAATACTGGCTAGTGCAACTCTCAACTTACAATGGTTCCGCTCACAGTATAAATAGTAAGAGAGTAGTGATTCACCCCATATGGTAAATTTGTAAAGAGTTGGTTCCTTGAAACTGTGAGGTTGCCTCTGTTACAATTGTGTCCTTCCTAGTGTGCCTTCCTGCTGTATAAGAATAGGTCACTGTATGGGGTGCAATCATCGCCCGGCTGTATGGAAATGAGTAATCTATTTGGGTTTTGATAATTTCCCAAACCCATAAGACATATTTCAGGGAGGTCAGTGTTTGGTCAGAGGGTTCAAAGGAAATGCCCCTGCAAATGAAATACTAATAAACAAAAAGGGATTGAAATGGTATTTGCTACTCGTGATTTTTTTTAAGTGAAAAGAGCAATTACTTTTAAAAGACACATAAAAATATGAGAATCTCCGTTTAGGGCCAGGGTATTGTTAACAATAATAAATGGTGCCTTAATGATGCAAATTTGCACACACACGCACAACCACACACACACACACACTGTCACCTCTTCACAAACTGGGTCTCTCTCTCTCTTTCTTCCACTGTCGTTCCAGATGGATGGAGTGTTGTGTGTGATGGCAGCCCTACAAAAAGATCAGACAGACAGCATCTCAGAGAAAGAGAGGTGAAAGAGGGTTGGGAGAGAGAGAGAGAGAGAGAGGGAGAGAGAGAGAGAGAGAGAGAGAGAGAGAGAGAGAGAGAGAGAGAGAGAGAGAGAGAGAGAGAGAGAGAGATAGCAGAGAGAGATAGCAAGGGAGTGGTAAGGAACGAGAAAAAGAGAGAGAGAAAGAGAGAGAAGGAGAGAAGGACACTCGTGAGAGGATTTAAGGTTGCGATGGGCTATGCATGACATGATGAACATACCATAAGCACATGAGATGAGAGAGAATAAGTGGATGTGGTGGAAGAGAGAGTGGTGGGCTACCATGTGGTGGAGGCAAAGAGGTACCGGGAGAAACGGAGGAACAGGACAGGAGTGGGTGGCTCCGTTTGGCAGCCCCCTTTTGTCTAGGCGGCCATGCCAATCCAGTTTGTATAACGGGGGGTTGACAAATGTGAGGATTTGAAAGAGATCATTGAAATTATGAGAGAAAAGCCTTTAGGGAGGGTTGTTATCTTCTTTCTTCACCACGCATGTAGAACAGAGGAGCCTAGAATGGAGGATTAAATGTACATAACTGACCCCCATTAATAACATAGCACAACCAACCCTTCGACAGGCAATTGGTCAGTCAATGGCCTTCGGAATGTTTGATCGGTGCTGTGTTCTTAATGGTGAGTAGTTATGCTTCTAGAATCCTGATGGTTCCTTGGTCTGTGGAAATTAAGTACTTTCGATAAAACCATGTTGTTGTTGTTGTTTATTTTCTTTTTACTCTCCCCTAAATTAGAACGGCCCATGATGGGATACATGCCTTTACAGGCTGCTGAAAAATGAACGAGACAAGACATTTGATACTCATGCACAAACAATACACAAAAACAATGAACAAACTTTGAGAGAGAAGAGAAAAGAGTGGAAGAGACCTGCATTAAGCCATTGGGATAGTTTCTCCATTCGTTTTCTCTGGCACAATTATCTCTGTCAAGTGCACCCATAGCTAATATGTAATTTGTGAATTAATTGGACCCTCGGCTGAATGTAATAATCGGTCTGGAAAAGTCATTTAATGACATTAGAAAGAAGTAGAGATAGAGAGAAAGGGAGAGAGAGAGAGAGAAAGAGAAGAGAATGGTGGAGGGGTGTAGGCGGAGGGATGGATTGAGGTGGACAGCAAGAGAGGGGGCAGACAGGACTGGTTGGGGTTGTCACTGGCGATTCCCCGCCCTGTCTGTCAGATTTCCCACAGTTCCAAAGTCAGGCACTTGTGGACCCAGCGGTCTAACTCAAAGCACGAAGATCGCTCAAGACCGACTATTGTGCAAACCACAAGATGGGCCAGTGGACAAGTCGTTGCCCTAGGCCTATGTAAGGCCAGGTGTTAGCCAGGCTAAACTACAATTGATTTACAAGTGGAAATTGAACTGTTGAAAACATCGGTAGGCTACCTTACCCTTTACTTTGTTCATTTGGAAAGTCCTGTTACTGCTTCCCACGGAGAAACGCCTCCAATGACAGATGGTGTTAGCTCAGCCCATGTGCCAGTATATACAGGTATTTTATCATGATACCCTTAAATTATTGTATAGCTTACAACAGTCATTAATCATTGTATACGATGTAACACTTGGTTAAATGTCGATTGGCATTTGGAGGGACACGGGGGCGGAGTGTTGAGAGAGAGAGAGAGAGAGAGAGAGAGAGAGAGAGAGAGAGAGAGAGAGAGAGAGAGAGAGAGAGAGAGAGAGAGAGAGAGAGAGAGAGAGAGAGAGAGAGAGAGAGAGAGAGAGAGAGAGAGAGAGAGAGAGAGAGAGAGAGAGAGAGAGAGAGAGAGAGAGAGAGAGAGAGAGAGTAAAGGTGCCTTAATGAGTCTCTAGCGCCAAAAGCCCATGGCGTTGGCACTGTGTACTGCATCATCATCCAAACGATAAATACCTCGGCGCTCCCACTCTCAATGATACCCGAAACTGCCACTGGCCTCGTCTGCACGCCAGCTGTGCTGCTTTAAGATACACAGAGTCTGCGCAATGGAGAGTGGAGGTCGTCAACAGTAGCAGTGGGTAGCCTACAGGACAGTCTGCGGTGAAACGTCAATAACCATACAGAGAAAGCCAGGGATGAAGGAGAACGGTTTCCTTTCGAAATAAGGCATCGGACACCGGCCAGGAGACTGGACATCGACGCCGGACAGAGGGGGGATTTTGGGGACAGTGATGGCGGGAGTTGGAGTAAAGCGGAGGAAAGCGGGGCTCCCCGGCTTTTGCTGGAAAACCTGTTATTTTCATATTCTATTTTGGGTTGTCTCACTCTGTGGAGAAGAAAAGACGTTTATAGTGGAGGTAAGTTTTACAATTGGTAAATAGCCTGCAAAATATTATTGCAACGTATGGTTATGTTATGTATATTTTGATCAGAGCTGCACCTCCCCTTGTTTCTGAGAACGAAAGCTCCGGCGGAGCGTCTCCGCTTTTGTGCGTTATTTAAAGCGCATGTGGGACAGCTCGTGCGCCCTGGATGTTTTCAAGTCAGTTCCATGAAAAGGGAATGAAAGAAATGATAACACATACAATATACATTTGAATTTCTGTTAATAAATAAAAGCACACTTAGACAAGAAGTCAAGCTCACGTTTGCGCTTCATTATTTAGGAGCTGCCAGCTGCATGTTTTAGGCTCCTTGGATAATTTAAGCGCCACTATAAATCTCAGACAACGGTAATTCGAGTCGAAAGATCTTGGTTTGAATAACCATTTAACCTCGAATGTCAAGTTGTTTACTGTTGACGAGCAAAAGGTTTCGCGATGGACCATTAAGTATAATTTCCCCATTTGAGTTGTATAACCCCTTCGGCCATTGCAAGTGCGATGTGGATGACAATGACATAAATTGTTGCTAAATTAAAAGCATCTGTGCTGTCGGTGAGCAAGAATATTATTTGCGCCTGCCAGAGCTCAAATCCTAATCGCTGCCTGTAGGGTCTGTATCCACTACAAACGTGTTATTATCCACATTTGGAGCTGATTATTCTTATGGCCATTCTACCTTATAACATGGCTGTGAGCTAAGTTAAGAAAAACACAAATTATGTGTCCATTTTAGAATTAGGGCTCGTGTAGATCGTATTCATTAGAGATTCATCAGAACGTGATTAGGTACGAATATAAAAATACCCCTTGTTATCGCTGAAGCTAAATTATTTGACTGCCAGATAGTTTAGTCAATAGCTTCCACGATACATTTTAACCGTATCCTGTTTGAGACGAAGTAACGTCTGCTTGTATGTGAGCGGAACAAAGAATCAAGCATTTTATTCTCTCCCTCTTGAAGTCCAAATATAGCCTCCCCCTCCATAATTTATTGAAATGGCAGGGAGTTGGAGGAGATAGGAGGAGAGAAGGGCAGAGGAGAGTGAGGGAAAGGACACATCAGGATAGAGCTACATACTGCCCTAAACAAGAATTATAAGCTCTACTTAAGATAACAAATCTTCAAACACTACAGTTGAATGCCATGTTATTTCTTTCATGATCTGAAATAATTTATCTAGACGGGCCACATCGTTTAATACGGTTAAGTTATCCCTATGCACATATTCTTTACAACCAACAGTACACAAAGGGAGAATGCCACGTTCTCAATGTGGACCTCTCTATTCCATGCCTGCCTGTAGGCTTGGTTCCGTTCTTACAAACGTTGGTTCGATCGGCTGATACCTGGATTGACTTGAAGCGTGCCTGCTGGATGGAGGGGACTGGTGTCATTGGAAGGGGAAAGGGAGTCATGCAGTAGGCGATGTGGAACCAACGGTCTCAGGGGGCTCTCTGCTGTGAGGGCATTGTCAGGGTCTCCTTTGGCTTTGAAGCCCAGTCACACTCACATAAAGCCCAGGCACACAAAGCCAGTGCGTGTTCAGCTAGGTACAGGGGACATGGGGGATAGTGGCCAATATTAGGTGTGTGTGTATGTGTGTGTGTGTGTGTGTGTGTTTGTATAAGTATGTCGTTGTTAAGACATGCTTAGTTTATACACGTAAGTCTTCAATTACACACTATGCATTAGCACACACACTGGGCTTTGCTTCTTTGCTATATAATTTATATTAGGGACATTGTGTGTTTATACATGTTTTTGTGTGTTTGTGTAATAGATGTTTGTCTCGTAGAGATCTGTACTTATCTTGAACACAAGGCAGTAATTTCAACCTGTTTTGTGTTTGTGTGTGTTTGGGGGTAGGAGGTGGGGGGGTACAATACTCTTTGCAATATCTTTTATTTTGAGATACTTTATACATAAGCAGTGTCCTGTGTGTGTGTGTGCGTGCGTGCGTAGGTGCGTTTGTGTATATGTGTGTTGAGAATCCTTTGTATCTCTCTCAGACTGGCAGGAAGGACATGGATCACTCAATAAAGTGAGCGTATGAGTGATTGAAGGATTCTGTTTTAATTTGTTTGAATAAACAGTGTTACCAGCCATTTCTTGAAATGCTTGACTCACTCAAAGAGATCCAATGCATTGTTGAGCATGGTCAATAGGAGTGATTCATGTTTCTATCAGCCTTTGTTCTGATTACCCTAGCTATGTTTATGTTACATGTGCTATTGAGGATATTTCTACAGAAGAGAAGCCAAGCCAAGGAACAAACAGTTGAATATTCAAAAATTTGGTCCAGCCCCAGAATATTTCGAATGAACTATTTGCCAGCCAACATGGTCAGAAGCTGGTGCCACAATGGAAGAGCTTTCTTTGTGCAGGTGTTGTTTTTGACTCTATCGGGAAAAGAAAGGCACAGCCCAGAAGATTTGCATTTTAGTAAACATGCATTGAGATGGAAAATGGAGGCAATTTGAAATGCTCCCAGGCTACAATAAATGAGTGCACAAAGAAGCTAAAAATGTGCGGACGAGTCGATGTGATTTCTTGAGGTGACGGCATGGCACCTGAGTGCTGGACAGAGACTGAGAACGGAGCTGTGTGTGTGTGTGTGTGTGTGTATGTGTGGGTGTGTGTGTGTGTGTGGGGGGGGGGGGGGCTGTTCTTTGTTTGTGGTTATCTATCGACTGTTCATCGCACACTGTATTCCTCTTTGTTTCTGTATATGCTGTTTAGGTGTGCAGCCCTTGGTTTTGTTGTTGTCCTTTTTCTGTACGACTCTCTTATTCTGCCACACTTCGATTAAGCTCGTTTGTAAAATGTGCTTTCATAACCCTTTTTGCCACTACAGTTACAAATGGGCATTGTCCCCGTGCTATCCTCAATCATTTCCGCATTATCCCAAAACAAACAAATAAATAAACCAATCAGAAGGTCAACTCGTGAAGAAGGGCTGTACGAGCCCAAATCTCAGAATCGACTGTCGTTCTCTCCGATCCACTAGAATCATCTGAAGCTGACAAAGCGACGTGCCCCTCACATGCTGCCTCGTGACATTGTTGTCAGTGCTGTCGATGGTGTGGTGGCTCTGAAGGCGATGAATCCTAGTGCGAGGATGACAGTATGCCGCCACGGAGAGCACGGTGTTGTGGTGGTGGCGGTTGTTGCCGTTGGGTGGCCGAGGCAGACCTCGTAGCTGTCACACTCGAGTCGCAGCGCCGTGGGACCGTGGGACCGCTGCAGCCACCTGTTCCTTTGTGTCGCGCGCCGAGTGTTGTTCTTCGGACGCTCGAAGGAACAAGAGGCTGTGGGACTGTGACAGGCGGCTTCTGCTTCAGCAGGGCTAGCCTGCTGCCCGCGGCTGGGCTTTAAGGGCTGCACTCTGCAGGATGGGAACCCAGATGAACCGAGGTCTATGCTAGATTTGTCTGGTCCACTTCATAGTTTGGTCTGGTCTAGTTTGGTCTAGTGTAGTTAAATCTAGTCTAGTTTAGTCTAGTCTAGACTAGTTTGGTCTAGTCTAGTTAAATCTAGTCTAGTATGGTCTAGTAGTCTTGTCTAGTTAAGTCTAGTCTAGTCTAATACTGCATAGTATAGTCTAGTTAAATCTTGTCAAGTTTGGTCTAGTCTGGATTAGATTGGTAAAGTGTAGTCAATCTTTTGTTCATTTTGAACATTGCAGTACCCACAAAGCTTAAAAATGAAATGTACCTTAGGTATGGCTTTATTTCCGTTTAGACCGTATAATAAACAGCATATGTGTAGTATATTCCACTGGCTGTTTGGCAATACATCCTCATGAACTGTGAGTAAATCCCCCTTTGTTCCATCCAAACACGGCTCGTCCGGAGCCTGTGTGCGCGTGGCGTTCCCAACTGGAGTCTCCGTTGTTGGGTCTCTCTCCTCCACGGGGCCCCGTGATCTCCGCCCGGGGTTCACGAAGGCAGCGTTGCCGCTCGGTGGTTGTTTTTTTCTTCCCTTGCATCGATCTCTGACTTCCCAAGGCCCCCTCGCCTACGTCGACACGCGTCCTCACTGGCCTAGCGGGGCTTTTCCAGGCCACCGCGTCAGGTTTGCCCGACAGATCGCCTGAGGAATGGAAAGCCAGTGGGCACAAGCAGCGGCCCCGGGCTTTGTGTTCTCGGGGGCCGAAATTAGGTTTCTCTTGTGCTCCGCACTCCTTCGGGGTTCTTTTGGACTCTTCGCCGACTAACATGTCGTAAGACACCAAGTCATTCCCGATGGAAAAGGCTTTCTGGCCGGGGTCCCTCCCCATCCCTCTGTGTCACACGCACTGAACTAGGCTCCAATAATAATTAACAATAACTAATAAACTAATAACAGACAGCCGCCTAAAACCTGTCAGCAAGATGTTATTCAAACACCTCCTGACTTAGGACGGATTAGGCAAACAGATTTTTTTTTAAAGGCAATTGACGATACAAGCGATGACGTGGGAGCTGATCTTATGGCAGTTATCTGGAGGTTGACGGTAAGACGGATAGCGACGCTGATCATGGTCCTAAGGATGGTGGTGATGAGGATGAGGGAGTAGCACGCGGTTGGTCTTACACAGGAGGGTTATTTGGGTCGTGGCTGAAAGGTCTTGTTTTTACTCCCTCTCTCAAGGGCCTTTCACACAGGACGCGGTGTGCACTGCCCTCACCGCTGGGTTCAGCGCACATCTGACTAGTGTTTGGGGAAGTCGCGGAGGACATCGCAAAAATGGGCGGGGTTTAAAAAAAAAACTTCTAGCGGGACAACGTAATTTTGTTGCTTTTGGCTAAAGTAAACAGCTAGGTTACAGCTATTGAGGGGACACACATCGTAAACTGCTACGTTTATTAGGCTACACACATTGTCTACCTACAAGTTACCTAGCCGTTAAAATTACACATCTGATAAGCCTACTTGGTTGGAAATAAGTTTCCACGATAGGGCTTTCCTCCCGAGATCGCGATACACTCGTAAACTAGTGTCATATAGTTCCGGAAATTCCGACACGCATATAATTCGTTTTTCCTCCATTTGTCTTTCGGTGCCGGCTGCTTTTCTATTGGCTGCGCGGAGATTCGTCACAGCGCAAAGCGCCCAAAGTTCAACCAAATGCTGGGCGCAGCGCAAAACCGCCGTTGCGCGGCGCAAGCCATAGGAAACAATGGGTCTCAGAGCTCAGCGGTGCCGTTATCGCGTCCTGCTGTGTGAAAGGTCCTTCAGGAGGAGAGGCTCAGCGGCGAGAGGGGAGCAGTCTCAGTGGAGTTGGAGCTAGCTCGGTAACAACAGAGGGCTGGCCTGAATACGTCTACCTCTCTGGTTTATAAGGGTGTGTGTGTGTGTGTGTGTGTGTGTGTGTGTGTGTGTGTGTGTGTGAGAGAGAGAGAGAGAGAGAGAGAGAGAGAGAGGCCTGTGTTGTGTTCTGCTATGTACTATTGATGAGCTCATCCGATTTAGTTTTTGGAGGCTGATTTCAGAAGAAGTAAACACGTTTTTCGCTCTCTCTCTCTCTCTCTCTCTCTCTCTCTCTCTCTCTCTCTCTCTCTCTCTCTCTCTCTCTCTCTCTCTCTCTCTCTCTCTCTCTCTCTCTCTCTCTCTCTCTCTCCTCCCTCTCTCCGTGTAAGTCTTTTCTAGCTTGCCCATGCCATTGTCTTCCTCAACACCCCCACACAGCCTGCCGCACAACACGACAGCACGAGCGCCGTGCATGTCGAACCGCGAGCGCTCGCAACAACGTTCACGGTGCGAGCACCCACACACCCACGCCCACTGTCACGGCGTACAAACCTGGCCTTCAGACGCAACTAAACACAGACTCAGACTGCACACACAAGCATGCATATATGCACGCATGCACACACACTCGCATACACACACACTCGCATACGCACAAACAAACTCACACTATTGCGTTTGACTGTCTTCAGAAACGCACACAGTAAATACAGTGTTCATAGTCAGTGTGGGTGCTAATGTATGCTTCATCAAACAACGAACAACTAAGGCCCATGTACCTAATGAATTTTACTTATTAAAATTGTACTTATTCTGTCCCAAACGTTCCTCAATCGCCCCCCCCCCCCCCCCCCCCCCCCCCTGCTACTACCCACTCACAGTATTCTTAGTTCAGCAGTGTTCCTTCTATCAGATGTAGCCTAACTAGCTGGGCGACTCGGGGGAATACGGCACACACTCAACACACTGCAGAGAGAGGGGGATGGAAGAGGATGGAGAGAGAAGTAGAGAGAGAGAGAGAGAGAGAGAGAGAGAGAGAGAGACGAGGAGGGGCGGAAAGAAGCCGAGAAGTAGGTGAGACGTGCCGTCAACGGAGGCACGGCACCACAGCGAGTGGGAACGACGGAGCAGCCGAGCGCCAGGTGGACGGAGCCAAAGGGAAAACACGGCGGAGAGAGGGGAGGAGATGAGGCCAGGGAGAGTGGGTGTGTGATAGATAAGAGAGTCCCCCGGCTGGGTAATTGAAGCGAGACCTGGCCTATGCAGCCTTTCAGAACGGTCACTTTGAGATAGGCTTATTCCCCCGTGTTCAGTCTGTAAGATCCCACCGTAAAGAATCCGGTCCCTGGATAGAAAACAAACCAACTGCACGAAATGCGCTTTCTATTGCCCGACCGGTGGCTTTGTGTGGTCGCATCCTAAACGGCCTTCACATGTTCTCACTCTCTTTGTGTCTGCTGGGGACGGGTTGGCGTTCCCCTCCGGGTGGCCTTTTGGGGCTGCTGTGGCTGTGGGTCTGGCGTCCAGGCCAGCGGGGCTGGGCTGACAGTGCTCTGACATGGTGAGGAGACTAGGAGGCCTCCTCGACCCGGGCGGGGTGGGTGGGACAGGTGAGGATTCGTCTGAGGCTCGGCGATGGAAATATTTCCCTCCTCGGGCTGTCGTCTCACGCAGTCACAACCACCTTATGTGTTCCATGTAAGATGTTTGACTCGGTTGGGGTTGAGGAGCCTATTTGCAACGACCACCAGATGGCCAAGAACGGACCTGACCGTGCCTGCAAAGTGTAGCCAGTAAATCATAGCATTTAAGTCTAAGTAATGAGTCCATTTGAAGCTAAATATACAAAACAAGTATGCATGCAGAATGGCATCACGGGGCGGAGATGAGTCCCCTTCCCCCTCGGCGTTTATGTGGAATTTGACGTTCCCACTCTGTGTTGAGGTAGCAGCCGTTGCCTGCTCATGGAAACGGGCTGTTGTCTGTTATATAAACTACTAGGGGAATATACTGTCTGTAGAATCTACAATGTAGATAGGTATACTGTCTGTAGATAGATATAGTGTAGATAGATATAGTGTCTGTAGATAGATGTACTGTATATAGATAGATATAGTGTTGATAGATATACTGTATATAGATACTGTAGATATAGTGTATATAGATATACTGACTATAGATAGATATAGTGTAGATAGATATACTGTCTGTACCTTTACTTAGCTTGTTGTCTGCAGCTAGCTGTACCTTTACCTAGTTTGTTGTCTGTAGCTAGCTGTATCTTTACCTAGGTTGTTGTCTGCAGCTAGCTGTACCTTTACCTAGTTTGTTGTCTGCGGCTAACCGTACCGTTGGCTAGCTCCTGCTGCCCTCCTTTGTTTGCCCTCCCCGCTCTCTCTCTCTCTCTCCGTTCCTGTCCCTCGGCTACGCTCCCTTTCCCCATCATCTTTTGTTTCTTCACCTCTAGTACTTCATGCGTTGCTCTCTCTTGAATGGTTTTTGTTTCCTTTTTCAGAGGCCCGCCTCGTCCCTCCTCGACAGTACATGTCTCTTTTCTATTCCCCACGAGCCTGTCATTTTCTTTGTCCTCTGCTTTTTTCTCTTTCTCTTTCCTTCCATTCCCTCCTCCTCTCCCTCCCTCCCGCCTTCTATGTTGTCATTCCTTCTCAATGTTCTGTCAGTCTGGCGTCTTTTGGGGGGCTGAAATATCATGGTGGGCATGTTTTGAAAAATGAGATGTGGGAGGGTCTGATTGTGTTAGTGTGTGTGTGTGTGTGTGTGTGTGTGTGTGTGTGTGTGTGTGTGTGAATCCAAGTGCCTGTGTGTGTATAGCCTTACCTCATATATATCCTGGCAGCTATTGATTTCAGTGTCCTCTGGCACATGGACTGAGGAGTGTGTGTATGTGTGTGTGTGTGTGTGTGTGTGTGTGTGTGTGTGTGTGTGTGTGCGCGTGCCAGTGCTTACATGTGTGTGTGTAACCTGTGACGTGGCTCCTTCTGGTAACCTGACACCATAGACATGAGGTAATTGTTCGGGTTTTGGTTATCGATCCCATCTGGGTTCTGTTCGGAAGGATGGTCCTCTCTCTCTCTCTCTCTCTCTCTCTCTCTCTCTCTCTCTCTTGTACATAGACACAAATACACACAGACAACATGTCTTTAAGTCTGCATAAAAATACCAACAGTTCAGATCTCAATTAATAGTTTGGTACTAAAAGAGTGTCTTTTCTTTATTTCAGAAGTGCAATGAGTAATATGAATACGTTATTCTAGCGTGCCCACGCCTGCTACCTCTCCTCTCTGTCCCATATTGGACCTAATTCTGAATTCAGCGTGTGATGGTGTTCCATTAAGATGACTCATGTCTGATTCACGTGTCGACCAGAAGGAAGCCTGTTGTTGTGCTAACCCAAAAAGAGCAACCTCATCGTGGAGGAACACAGGAACTGGCACAGGGAGATGACCGCACACTGTGGTCAAATAATATATGAACATAAAATAAAACATATCCTGCTTCGGTGTGTCAAAAAGGGTGTTTGATCCTCCGGAATTTGATCCGTTAAGATAAGACCAACTGAACCTACTGATAGTCACTGTTACTTTGGGTTTGCAACAATGAATAATGCATATTTTTGGGGTCTCAAAACCGTCCCAACCAAGATTGTACAAACTAAGACAAAAGTTAACGAAAAAACGTTCATCTTTGACGTGAAAATATGTGGTCGTAGGTGTGGAATTGGACCTACTTTTTGCTTCCTAGAAAGTATGTCTTTTTGGAGACGCACTGTTTTCTTCAGGAGCATTAGAGCTATTTATGGCTTTTCTCTTCCCTAGGTGTTTTCTGAACGCTTCCCTGGGAAGCTGTGGTATAAATGTAGGCTTTGAGAAGTACACTGACACACTAATCTCCTAATAGAGTTCGGTAAAATCTTATAGATTCTCTTGGTTTCTGTGGGTCTATCTTTTGTATGTCCGTGCGCGCGTGTGCACATTTGCTTCCGATGTTTGTGGGTCTGTGTAATAGTTTTATGTGTGTGTGTGTTTCATTATTTGCCTTGCTGTTTGCTGTGCTCCAATGGTGCTGTAGTAATTGTTGTGTAATGGCGCTCTGTGAATTATTGAATTCAAACCCTGTTCCCCCGGGCTAGGACAGCAGCTGCTTCAGCAGTCAGCACACATGCAGCCAAAAGCACTCACACACTTGTGGACAAAAGTGTCCGCACACACACAATCATACACAGACATACACTCAAAGAAATGAGTGGGAAACACTCACAAAAGGCACTCTATCTCATAGGCAAAGACCTACACTGGCCTTGTGCAGATACACTCTCTCTACCCCTCTTTCTCTCTCTCTCTCTCTCTCTCTCTCTCTCTCTCTCTCGCTCTCTCTCTCTCTCTCTCTCTCTCTTGCACACATACCCGTGTGTGTGTGTGTGTGTGTGTGTTCACCCAGGCTGAGGACCACAGCAGATGTCAGTGTCCTATTGTTCTCGTCGCGTTCTTCGGTGACTCCTCCATCACTGAAGGGGAGGACGCGGCTGGCCAGGGCCTGGTCCTCAAAAGAAGCTGCCCTCCATATCTCTCCGCAAAGGGCTGCCGGGCCCCTTATCTAAAGCAGGAGGAGCTCATCGATTATGTCACCACGGCCCCCTCCCCGTCTCCAGACGAAGCCCAGAAAGACGGAGGAGGACAAACATGGCTGATGACACAAAGGGGAAAGTCTTTTGTTCGACGCCCACCCCCCATCCCCCCCCCCGGGCCGCCTCCTCTCCTCTTTGCCGAGCGGCTCTTTCCGAACAGACAGCGAGCGCCTCCGCGGCAGCAGCGGGGTTTGCTGCGTTAGCGCGCACGTTGCTTAGGATTCCAGTCCCCAAACCGACAGGATCCTTCTCATAGGTTCTGCTCTGATGCAAGAGCAAGGCTCCCCCCCCCCCCCCCCCCCCCCCCCCCCCCCCCCTCCGTATCCCTGCCGCATTTAACCGTCGACATCTCCATAATATATTGGACCATTTGCGGTGGTCACCTTGAATACGCATTCACACCCGTGGCCAGACGCCGACTACAACCGTTACAACATGTAGCAGGTGCTGGGTTCTTGGAGCCT
>CM030173.1:8446641-8449141 GCA_017639675.1 Aplochiton taeniatus | reverse complement strand
CATCATCAAAAGCCCTGGCCCAACGGAGGAAGCAGCATATAATCACGGCCCGGTATTAGGTTCAGAGAGAGTCAAACCAATTACTGCGGTGACTAACGCTGCACTAACGCCGTGACTATATGAAGTGATTAACCACGTGAGAGAGGTCAGAGCACCGTGGAATTTGCGCCGGGCCTCCATTGTTTGATTCGGAACGGAGGGCGGCTCAGTTTTGTATCACTTAATGAACACTTCCCGTGTATTAGATTACTGTACATTCCGCAGTGCGCGGCATGTCCTGCGCTCTGGCACTTTGAGCCTCCGGGATTGAAGGCTAAAGAAAATCGAGAGCTGAAACTGAAGTCAAGTTTTAGTTACTATTTCTAAATTGCAGCTCTTTTTTTTAAGGTGTGTGTGTTTGTGTATTCCTGTGTGGTTGTCTTAGTGTGCACTGAATATATTTTGAGTCTGCTTTTATGTCTGTTTCAGTGAGACAACACATCCGTCTGATATTTTGTCTGTGTTGTGTTTGTTTCTTTGCATGCACAAATGGGTGTGTGTGCGCCTGCCTGTGCTGCAAAGGTTCCCTCAGGAGAGATAGGCTGGGAGAAAAGCACCAAGAACCAGCATCAAATAACAACCATATTGGTCACGCTTGGAAAGTGCTGTCTCTTTGAACATTAGAACCACATTAGAACCATTATCACCATAATGATTATACTCTCTCTTCCCTCTTTCCCATCACTCCCCCTCCCTCTTTCTTTTTTTTCTCTCCCTCTCACCCGCGCAATCTTCTCTGCCTCTCCCTCCTCAATCTTTTCTTTCGATCTTCTTCTTTGTTCTCATCTTCCACTCTCTTTTCTATTTTTTCCCCCCTTCCCATCCATCTTTGTTGCCCATCCCTCTAACTCCTGCCCCCTCTCCCTCTCTATCCCCACCCAACATCTCCCCTCCCCCTCCTCCCTCCTTCGCCCTCCTCCCTCTCATGCCTCTTAGGTAACGACCTGTTCCTAGTGGCGGTCCATGAGCTTGGCCACGCCCTTGGTCTGGAACATTCCAACGATCCCACGGCCATCATGGCTCCCTTCTACCAGTACATGGAGACCCACAACTTCAAGCTCCCGCTGGATGACCTGCAGGGAATACAGAAGATCTATGGTAGAGAACAAATATATATATATATATATATATATATATATATATATATATATATATATATATATATATATATATATATATATATATATATATATATAAACGGCATGTTTATATATGAATGCACAGCTTTGCTTTTAAGAAAGCATGAAAGAACATTGTCTGAACGCATACACATATTTTGTTGTTGATCTGATAGGAATGCTCATGAATAAGCAATGAAAGAAAACAATCAAAATGTATCTTTTTATTTTTTTTTTTGGCTTAGAGATATGGAAAGAAAAGTATGTATAGCATGCCCAAGGGACGAGTGCAAACCCTTGACAGGGCATTGGAGACGTTACCTAAGAATAAAGAGAAAACAGTGTGGTCCACGAAAAGGAGACGTTTCATTTTCTGAGCACTCAAGCAGAGAGGAAGATGAAAGGATTCCAAGTTCAGTTTGTCCTAGATCTGTCACTCTCCCAGCCACACTGGGAAAAGCACTGGCTTGTTCTGTGTAGTAGAAAGCCATAGAATTAGTTGGTGGAATTGACCCGGAGAGCCCGGAATTCAATTTAATTTAATTTAATGCTCCTTTTATGTCTGTAGTTAAAACCTCATGTTTGCTGCTTGTTTTCTGAGATGCATTTCAGTTTAAAAGAAAAACAAAATGGATGACACATTCGAATATAATGATATGGAGAGTGTTTCAGGCCATAATGCTAAATGCTAAGTACAAAGAAAAATTACATTTTAGATGAACAGATTTTGCTGGTTTTACCAGGGATGTGTGCCTACTCATTGTAATGATTTGGGCCTCTTGGGCAACTCAAATGTAATTTACATCCATAATGGTGCTAATTGACAGCATGGTAAGAAGTTAGATTAGGACTGAGGGATGAAGGGGTCCTGCTAAGGGCGATCATAACCGTTGCCATGCCCCACTCTCCAGGTATACCGACTGCCATGATGGAGCCCACCAGGCCACTGCCCACGCTGCCCTCCCGCCGCACACACTCCACCTCGGAGCGCAAACACGACCGGCAGTCCCGCCCCCCGCGCCCGCCTTCGGGCGACCGGCCCGCGCTGCCCGGCAACGGGAAGCCGAACATCTGCGACGGGAACTTCAACACGGTGGCGTTCTTCAGACGAGAGATGTTTGTCTTCAAGGTGAGGCTGTGCTGGCTTTGTGGGGCGGGGCGGGGCGGGGCGGGGGGGGGGGGAATTTGCCCCTTTTAAGACGCGCTCATTCTTCACGTCTTTACAAGACGATTAAGGCACGCTGAAAGTACAATTGCTTTCCCTTTGGCACTTCCGGCTGAGTGGCTAACTCTAATATACGCATTTAAATGACTAATTAACCCAGGTCTCCACGATATACGCA
>CM030173.1:8404141-8444141 GCA_017639675.1 Aplochiton taeniatus | reverse complement strand
ATTAGATTCAACCGGAGAGACTTCACCCGTGATGTAGGAACAGCAATATGTAATGCAGGATTTGGATAGCGATACAATGAATCTTGATGACCCTAGCATAGATTAATATGTCTAGGAGTGATGTCAGGAGGCAGAATCAATGGGGATGTAGATGTTTAGATCTCTGTTGGCGCGGGCCCAGCCAGCGAGGTACCTGGTTCGTCTGGTGCCAGTCAGCCTGCCTGGCAGGGGGCTGGAAGTCCGTCCCCACTGGAACCTGGGGCCTCAACCTGGGTGACCTGGGGTGGAGTGGCAGTGGGGTGGCGGTGGGGTGGCAGTGGGTGAAAGCCTGCGTAGGACGGGAGACAATGTTAACATCAGATAGGGCGACACAGAACCTTTGAAGTAATAGGAGTACCTTTTGAGCTGCTCTGATTGGACAGAGGGGATTGAGGGGCGTCAAAGGGGGCTTGTCTCTGTTAAACCACAGTTTCCAACTTTCACAAAAAGATTGCCCTCCATCAAATTGCTAAGTAACTTGGTGTACTTTGCATCCGACACAGTTGATGGCAAACTTAAATGATACCCACATTTTGGTCAACGTGCCTTGATTCAGGTTTATTTTGACTAAAACACCACTGGGTGACCTCTACCTGTCCGTAACACCCCCCCCCCCCCCCCCCCCTCCCTCCTCTATCTCTCTGCTGTTAATGAAGTGTGAAATTAGAGAGCAGAGAAGGAGGGTGTGCTGACTCTTCCTAATCTAACTATGTCCCTCTGCAGTGACCTCCCCGAGTAATTGATTTCCATTCAAATTGTCGTAGAATGAGGGGAGATTTACAACTCTCTCGCCCATGCGCTCATCCTGAGGGGGAGGGCCGTCATGAAGGTGCAGGCATCACAACCCGGGAGGGGTATTCTGGTCGGATCTGGAACCTGCTAAGCCAGTCACTGTTAAATCATCCGTCTGAAAGGCGTTATTGTTACCCTTTAAGCCCTTGAGCTGGGACAGACAGTGAGGCGGAGCTTCCGTTTTGATCCGTCCATACAAAGTGTCCGTCACGTACGCTAAGTAGACCACACGCTGTGTAGTCTCTCCCCTTGTCCATCACCTCCACCTGGCTCTCCCTTTCTGGTTCTCTCTCCCTCTCTCACTCTCTCTCTCTCTCTCTCTCTCTCTCTCTCTCTCTCTCTCTCTCTCTCTCTCTCTCTCTCTCTCTCTCTCTCTCTCTCTCTCTCTCTCACATCGTTCCCTCTGTCTTTCTCGCCCGCTCGCTCACTTTCAGTCTAAACACATACACACACCACCTCAAGCCAGTCCATTTCTGATTGGATGAAGAGTAGAGTAGTTTTCTCTGCTGCTATCACTGCCAGCCAGAGGCTCATAGGACACAAACACACACAAACTCATGTGCAGGCACTGTGTACACATGGACTAAGTCACATACACACGTACACACACACACACACACACACACACACACACACACGCACACACATAGACATTACATACACAAACAGCAATACACAAACCCAATACCAAAGTCACACAAACCTCCAAAATATACACAAGCAGGCCTATTCAGTAACACAAACAGACCATCACACACACACACACACACACACACACACACACACACACACACACACTCTCTCTCTCTCTCACACAAATACGCACACCCTCACACACACATACAGCTACCTAGCTGGTCCACTCCTAACAAATAGAGTCTCCTGCTATCACTGCAAGCCAGCAGCAGATACAGTATTAATAGCCTGGCTCTGCCTAAGCACTCGGCTGCTCGCACACATGCCAGCACACAAATACACAAACACACACACACTTACACGCACACGCACACGCACACGCACACGCACACACACACACACACACACACACACACACACACACACACACACACACACACACACACACACAAACTCTGCAGTGGTCTCTTCCTCTATGTTGGTGACACCTTTCTCTGAGCTGTTCCCCCAGACAGGCCTGGCCTGCCCCCACCTCGTTCCCCCAGCAGGCCACGACTCTTGTCGTCTCCATCCCTTTAGTCCAGGCAACCCTGACTCACCTGTCAAGGTTATTTACCAAGCCTGGCTACAGTGCTCCCGTACCGTAGGCCACGGACGACCTTAACCTTTACCACTACGACTAAAAACAACCCTTTGGAAGTTAGTTACAGTAGTGCTAGTCATCTAGTGACTCGTTGTCTCTTGAAGTTTATAAGCCTGCTTACCTCCAACCGCTGTTTAAGACCTGTATTACGTCTAGGACCACTACTTGTAATACCGCTACTTCTAATGAGAATACTTTGGTCAGTGAAGTGGTTCTGGGTGTGCATCCACCGATGTTGTCTCTCCTGTGCAGGCGATAAGTACTGGGTCTTCAAGGAGGTGACGGCCGAGCCCGGCTACCCCCACAGCCTGGAGGAGCTGGGCAACTGCCTCCCCAAGGACGGCATCGACACGGCCCTGCGCTGGGAGCTGGTGGGCAAGACCTACTTCTTCAAGGGGGACCAGTACTGGCGCTACAACGAGGAGAAGCGCACGGCCGACCCCGGCTACCCCAAGCCCGTGACGGTGTGGAAGGGCATCCCCGACGCGCCCCAGGGGGCCTTTGTCAGCAGGGAGTCCTGTGAGTACGCCGTTGAGAGGTGCACGGGGGCGAAAGGTGTCGGACGTTTTGTGTGTTGTTCCGCTCCTAGACGTCTGTCGGCTACCCTCCTGGCACCCGGGATTTGCGTAGCCGTGGCAACCGAACGTCACGCGTGCTCTTGGGAGGAGGAGGGCGGGAAGTGCTCGCCCGTTGTGGTTTTGAGCCTGGCAAAGGCTCGTCTGAAAAAGGGACATAGCAAAATGGCACACGTGGTTTCCCTCCATGTAAGCACAGGGACATCGATGGAAAATGCACTGTCGTTCTCCTTTTAGTCTGTAGTTACACACAAACACACACTCGCATGCGCACACACACGCGCGCGTGCGTGCGCCCGAACACTGGCCCCAGCGCCTGCGGTGCTTGCACTCTGGGAATCTGGGGTCAAGGGTTCGCGGCAGCGATGACAGAAGTGATGATGGAGCCGTTCGGGAGGGGGCCATCCTAAGGGATGTGTGTCTGTCTTTGTTTGGATCTTAGTGGGTGTGTGTGTGTGTGTGTGTGTGTGTGTGTGTGTGTGTGTTTCCTTGAGGGACTATGAAGACGACAGACTGGACCAGACGAGAGGACATCAATCAGACACGACCTTCAGAGGCCTTGTTTCCCTGTGTCTGTGGCCTACTGTCTGCATATACACATCTGCCGTCCTGAATGAGTGTATGCGCGTGTTTGTGTGTGTGTGTACGTGTGTGTGTGTGTGTGTGTGTGTGTGTGTGTGCGTGCGTGCGTGTGTGTGTGTGTTTGTGTGTGTATGTGTGTGTGTGCGTGTGTGTGTTAGTGTGAAAATCCATACATCCTGCGCAGCCTTCAGTTGATCATGTGCTTTCTCTGCCCGTGTGTGCTCTCTGGCTCTTCGTGTGTGTATGGCATCGGTGGCTGCACTCACTCTACATTTAATTTTTCTCTTTCATCTCTCTTTTTTTCCCTCTCGCTTTCGCTCTCTCCTATTACTTCTTTCTCCTTTCTATATCTTCCTCAGTCTGTATCCAACCTATTTTTTTTATGTCTCCCAGCTACCGTTGGTGTCTCACAGGCATTGCATCATTGCAGCCTTCAGTGGCGAGCCTCAGCTAAGGCCGTGGGGGCTGTGTGGGTGGATGTTTTGCTCGAGTGCAACGCCGAGGCAGTTGTTAGGACAGGAGCAATGGACATTGTTCAATCTGCGGCCATTTACATATCTTAATTAGACCGCTTCCTCTCCTTTCTTCTTCGTATGCGTATGTTTGTCCTGATGTCTTCCTTTTTATTATTATTATCTCGTCTCTTTTAATCATGGTCCGCCCTCTCTCCTCCACTAGATCGAGGCATGCGGATTATAAACTCCCTCCATCTTCCTCGCTTTCCTTCCTCACCATATCTGTGGTTGAATTTTAATCACATTTATTTAGGTCAGAATTATTATTAAGGTCTAACTTAACTCTCTCTCTCTCTCTCTCTCTCTCTCTCTCTCTCTCTCTCTCTCTCTCTCTCTCTCTCTCTCTCTCTCTCTCTTTCTCTCTCTCTGCTTCTCCCGCTCTCTCTGCCACTCTCATCCTCCAGTGTACACGTACTTCTACAAAGGCAAAGACTACTGGAAGTTCGACAACCAGAAGCTGACGGTGGAGCCGGGCTACCCCAAGTCCATCCTCAAGGACTGGATGGGGTGCGACCAGTCGGACATGGAGCGCAACCGCGGCGACCGCCAGCTCCCCCTCGACGACGTCGACATCATGGTCACCATCAACGACGTGCCGACGACCGTCAACGCCATCGCCGTGGTGATCCCGTGCATCCTGTCGCTGTGCATCCTGGTCCTGGTCTACACCATCTTCCAGTTCAAGAACAAAGGCACGCAGCAGACCGTCATGACGAGCTACTACAAACAGCCCGTGCAGGAGTGGGTATGACAGGCTTGGGCTTGGGGCGCCGGGGGGGGGGGGGGGGGCCTAGCCGCCATGCTGGCCATGCTGGTGGCGCTGAGCGTTAACAGCGAAATGAACTGCAGAAGCAGGGGGCTCTTCCTTGGTAGAGATATCGTTAGCATCAAATGCTATGTGCTAGTAGCAGCGGTTGCTAATGATAAAGAAAATATATTAAAAAGGCTCCTTTTTTTTCAGTAGCGATAACGTTAGCATTAAATGCTACATGCTGGAGGCACTGTTGACTGCGACAATAACGCTGTCTTGCTGAGTGTGTGAACCTGTCTTTGCTAAGAGGAAGGCTTTTAGCGGTTGTTTCCTTTACTCCCTGCCACCGGGTATGTGGGGACTGTCAAAACAACATGGCCGACTGCAAGCCATCCACTGTTTCTGAAGAGTGTAACAGGAGGAGGCACAGCATGGTCCAGCCCCCGAGGGGAGATGATTGGCTAAGGACAAAGTCAATCAGATTTCCCAGCCTTGTTCACCCTGTTGACTTGCCTGACATCAGCTATTGTGTTAATGGAGGGTGGGAACACTCATACAGCCCCCCACCTGTCACACACACACACACACACACACACACACTCAAGAACATATAAACAAGCTTGGCCCAACTTAAGCTTGAATACACACAAAATTGTCAGCGTTAGCAAAGCAAAAAAAATATCGTCAAAAAATAATCTAAACAAAGAAGAAAAAAAAAAAGAAATAACTTTAAACTAAAACTACTTTAAATGTAGGTAGAAGGCCATAGAAAAGAAAATCAAAGATCTTTGTAGATCATTGAATCTTTTTCAATGATTTCTTTATGTTTTTCTCAGTAAACATGAACAAAGCAAGGGGACCCTTTTCTGTGTTGGTGACACAAACCGTAGAGGTATCTTCATTCACCATCACTTCTGTGGACAGTGGCCCCCGGGGTGAAGACCCTGTTCACGTTCTGCTGTCCTTGTGATTTGTTTACACACTGATGCGTTGAAACAAAAAAAAAGCCTAAAAAGAAAGGTACAAGGAAATGTATTCCCGCCAATACTGTGTGTGTAAGGTTGGTCAGGGCGGCTTTGTTGTGCGGGATGAAACACCCATACATGTTGCTAAGGGAGTTGATAGAGATTGCTTTTCCAGGTTTATAGGGTTGCTACATTTTTTACTCTGATCAGCTGTTGTCTTTTCTTCGTTCTAGTGTCAGCTACTTTCCTTCTCTCTGGTCTTTCCATGGAAAACGGAGGAAGGGAGGGAATGAGTGAGGAAATACGGTGACCAAGAGAGAGAGAGAGAGGAAAGAGAGGAGGGAGGGTCAGAGGGAGTGAGAGATGAAGAGATGCGAGAGAAAAGCTTACGGTTCGCGGAAGGTTTGACAAAGCGTGTGACGACCAGAGAGAGAGAGAGAGAGAAAGAGAGAGAGAGAGAGAGAGAGAGAGAGAGAGAGAGAGAGAGAGAGAGAGAGAGAGAGAGAGAGAGAGAGAGAGAGAGAGAGAGAGAGAGAGAGAGAGAGAGAGAGGGAATAAAGGGAAAAGGCACGAGAGCGGGAGCGAGATGAAGGCCCCGGAGTCGAGGAGATAGAGGGGTTGGTTTTAGTATGCTCCCCACGCCAGGCTAACATTCACTGGGCCCTAATGAACTGTTGCTGCTTCAACCATCGCTGCTTTAACAAGGCCACTCGCCCTGCATCGCCCTCCATTCCTCCCTCCCGCCTTTTCCTTCCCTTCTTCCTCCATCACTCTCTGATCCTCTCCTTTTGTCCTTGTTCCCCTCTTTCTCATTACTGTATGTACATATTTCTTTTTTTTGCCGTAGCTCTCTTTTATCTCACCCCTGTTTCCCTCCCTCTCTCTTCCGCTTCTCCATCTCTCTCTCTCTGTCTCCCTCATCTCTCTGGCTCTTTAAACTCGTTCGTATTCAAACGATGCTACGCAATTATCTCGTACACTGAACATTTTATACAGAGCTTGTGTTTCTTTATTGGTTTCATATTCACTGACATATGGTCTGTTTGAGGGTCATCAGAGACGTAATGTAAATCAATTTAAGGCTACATCTTGATTTTACTGTATTTTATTTCATGTTTCAAGTGCTTTTATTAGTATGACATTTAGAAAACAAAGGGACCACCATGGGTTCCTCTCCAGTGTTAAGAAAAGTGCCATCCCGATTTTCATATAGTAATTTTGTCTCACACAAACACATGTAAACACAAACAGTGGAGTGGTCACAAAACTGTTTTTACAGAACCTTTTTGGAATGAGTTAAATCTTCTAAATGTTAACATAAGGTTATAGAGAAACTGTGTGTGTGTGTGTGTGTGTGTGTGTGTGTGTGTGTGTGTGTGTGTGTGTGTGTGTGTGTGTGTGTGTGCACGTCTTTCCGTATCAAGGCTAGCTACATTCTCTTAGAATCAGCTGCCTTCTCCTCAGTCAACCCTTACATCTTTTCTTTTCACTGGTGTTTTTCACTCTCCATTTTCTCGTCTCTGCTCAATGCTTTTTATTCATTCCGCCCTCGTTCTCCTTCCTTTATTTCATCCCCTTACACATGCTGTGTTGACAGACTAGAGGAAGAGAAGGACTGTTAGATAACTCTGACATGTTTACTCTCATAAATCTGAAATGTTAATGAATGTGTGTTTTGCCTTTTTCAATTGTTGAGCGAACAGTCTGAACTTCCAAAGACAGTTTAAAAGGCAAGATGTTTTCTAGTTTCTCACTCGGGCTCTAATCCAACATAATGTATTCTTCACTGATTGTCTTCCTCCTACATTTAGATGTCTTTTTCTTTGTAGGTCTGATGTATCTGTTTATTTATTGATTGGAAATGATTGCTTTTGTTTTCGTCAAAGGCTGTTTTATTAGAACAGAGGCACCCTTTTGTGAAGACTTGTGACATATTGATTTTAATACAGGTTGTCAATCTTGGAACGAGTCTCTCAGTTTTCTTTGTCATTTTTCAGTGAGACTTGAGATAGCTGTGTACAAGCTTCAGTTGTTGAGGCACTCTTAAGCAACAAACAAACAGGCATTCGCTAAGAGACAGACTCAGAAAGCAAAAGCATCCCGCGAAGGAGAAAAGCCCTCGCTTATCTCTCTGTTTACTGTGAGGTTTCGTGGGAAACGTTTTGTTTTCAAAGCAATTACCAGTGTCCAGGCCTGGGCAAAATGTGAAACTGTTTTTAATGAGATAAGAAAAATTAACTCAGGTGGACTTGAAAAAAATCACACATTGCTTTCACTGGCTAAAATGTGGACATATGCATTGCATTGTAAGACGAGCTGTATCACACGTTTATCAACTTTTTCAAACATTTACGTTTATATTTCAACACATTTTGCCCAGGTCTGTAAACACTACGTTTATATAAACAAACGCTAAAGGAAAATCATACACCTTTCCTCTGGATTATAAAAAAGCTTGTTACTTGATCATTTAAAAAAATCCTAATGCTTGGACAGTCAACATCCTATCAGGACGAGTAAAGGCTGAAACTGTGTATATATTTTGTGAAACTGTAAACGGAGTTTCAGTTCCAACAACACGTGTAGCTGTGGTTGTAGCTGGCATGTGTGTGGCCTCTGCCCTAGACAGGGATCGTTAGAGGAGGTGTACTTAAAAGAAAGCATATAAGTAAATGCATTGTCACTTCATAGAAATTATTTATTAATCACGCTGAGGCAAAGTGTACATGACTTTTTGAATAACTTGTACGGTGGACCTATGCCTATCCACTACTTCTCTTTTTATTGTTATTTATTCAAACAGTTTGTACTTTTCATAGAGGGCATAGGATCCTCTGGAGTTTGCCTATTTTAGGGATATATTGTAAGCAGACCAGGGTCATAGAAATTCCAGATTATTTAAGATCCCTGGAGTTCTTTGTCTGTCTTGTCTGGTGTTACAGATGATCAAGACTAGGTATTTGGCCTTTTGTAACATTTAAAAAAGTCCCCCCGCTCAAAACAAGCCTAATCAATCAGATAAGAAAAAAATGTAAAAAGTGACCAATGAAATGGCACATCTTTCCTAACAAACTTTCCCAAAGTGTTTACTCAAATTGAAATTGGCCAGTGAAAATCTGGAATATGGAATATAGGCCCTGGTCTGACTGAATGGTCTCGCAGCATTGGACAACAGTGATTTGCCTTTAAAGGTACATTCTGGGATATGACATCCTTAGCAAAAGACATTGGCTACAGAATGGCCGGTGTGATTACAGTAGTTATAGTGTCAATTCTGTGACTTTCTGGTATTATGTCATATCCTAGATGTTACCTTTAACTTGCCTGTTGTTGCCTTTTATCACCTTAGAGTTCTTTTTTTGTGAAAAAGAATAGGATATAAAACATATCAAGGGTAGTCCATCCAGACTTTTAAAGTAACTGGAATATGTTAACGTTCTTTAGATACTACTGTACTGCTACTAAGGATCAAGGAGATTTTTATCAAATATAGCTTTAGTAAGAAAGATTATTTGAACTCTTTTGGTTTTTCTTATGGATCCTTTTCTGTAAATAACCTAGGTTTTTGGTTTGCTTTTGTTTGTATTGGTTTTTGACTGAATGGGCTGCTTTAAGAGCACCGACCTGGGCTCACTTATTTTGATGCAAAATAATATAACATGTTATTGTGGATTGTTTTTATAGAAACATGGACTTTGCCACCTGAGATCAAATGTCAACTCATGTAAATAATACAGACAAACTAAAGTTTTGGGATATTACATCTTTTTATTTATGAATCATCTTTATTTGCACACAAAATGTTGAAACCCTTTTTGAGACAATGCTTAGGCAATAAGCATGCTTATGTTTATGTATTTTAAGATATTAAAGTTTTATTTACATAGACAAAGTACAGATTTTTTATGTTCTGTTCATTCTACAGTTCAACAATGAATATCTTGACAATATCACCCTGTTCTATTATAAAGGAAATGTCAATAAAAGTGAAAACATTTTTGTCAGAAGCTGTTTAATAAATGAATAAATCTGATTGAATGAAGGAGTGTTACATGAACTTATCCTCAACTGTCAACTCATCGTGAATTGTACAACTTTCCAATATTTACTGAAAACTGCACCTTCATAGATAACATACAGAAGTCATATCGACATGACTCTTACTTATTGATTGTTGACACAATAACCAAATATCCAAAGCGGACCATGACTAGCTTATTCAATGACCACAACACTCCACGTGGAAGTTGGGGGGCAAAAATAACATCAAAGAACCCTTTAACCTACCCATCATGCACCTTTAGAAATTATTCATAAAGGTGGCTGAGAAAC
Source organism: Aplochiton taeniatus (assembly GCA_017639675.1). Taxonomy (NCBI): domain Eukaryota; kingdom Metazoa; phylum Chordata; class Actinopteri; order Galaxiiformes; family Galaxiidae; genus Aplochiton; species Aplochiton taeniatus. The sequence goes on along the minus strand of CM030173.1, from coordinate 8,434,311 downwards.
TCCAGTTGTACAACCCCCTAGTGAGGCCACGAAGAGAGAGCATTTTCATAAAGTGCTTTCGTCTGGTGTTTTTCAGTCTTTTTGCAGACCAGGGAAATAAGGCTCTTATTTTTATCCCATGACCTGCAGCTCCTCTATACAGAACTCGCCTTTCCACAGAACCCTGAAAAGTATCATTTTTAGCAGGGAACCTGGGCCTTCTGGGACTTGGACCTCGGCAGGTGTTGACACCTTTTTTCCATTGAAAGACTAGAATAAATCCACTGAAAGTCTATTGCAGGCTTGTCCTATTCTATTACTGGTTTGCCAATATAAAAAAAAATAAGTCAACGTATACAGTATCCTAAATTGCAGCATTGGAGCAGACAACATCCCTGCACATTGTCAATGGGAGCATCGGGAGGGTAGCAGAAGGGAGAAAGCACATTGAATTGCCCTTGTGTATGAAATGTGCTATACAAATACATTTGATTGGATTTGATTGGATTTATCGAAGTCTGGACTGGTCTGATCCGAATAGTGCTGAGCCTATCCACTGTGTAATACAGCCGAGTGTGCAGGGTGGAATTAAATAGAGTAGACACGTCAAATCCCATTTATTTCCAACTGCACGGAGTATCGGTATCCCTCCCAGCTCGGAGGATTATCTGACTTAACAGGGGAGAGTGCAGGAATGGGAGTTTGGAATAATCCACTCCAGTGTACAATACCACGCGGTGTACCTGCATCTCAAACGCGTGGAGCGTGGAGTGTGTTCAGTGTGTGAATGGCTGCAACACTGACATTTCAAATTGGTCGTGGCTTGTTGTGGGGGGACACCTCAATGCTTCTAGTGGCGTAGGGGCACGTTGGTTAGCCCACAACTGCCAGTCTGTCCAGTTCAATCCAGCAGTCCATACTTCTCGAACAATCTTAGAGGGCCTGGTTATTAGTGGCCTTGGTAGTGGGAGCTGTGGGTCAGCTCTGGGCTCTGCCCAGCCAAGCCTTTGTGAGTCAGTACCAGTTGGTACAGGCTATCATGAAGCTCATGTCGTCCACCACCCTGTCGCCCATTAGACGCTGGGGGACATCAAATGGGGGCTCTGGGAGCGGAGGAGGACGAGGAGAGCAGAAAGAAGGGGAAAAAAGAGGAAAGGGAAGGAGTTAGTTCACTCTAAAAAAGGCCTCTGGAAGGGAAGCATGAATCTGTCCTTATGTCTGTAACATTTAAGTGACAGTGAATGAAGGCGAAGTCCCTGGGGAACCATAGAACAGAAACACAGTGTAACACCTGCTGATCCAGTGGAGTGGGTGGTGGGCGATGACTCCAGACTCCCTCCACTGTCCCTTCCTTTGTCCTGCTCCCCTCCGTTCTGCCCGCCTTGCTCCAGCTGTGGCGTCTTGTCCTGGCTAGTCTCTCCCCCCATCGTCACCTGGCTCTTCCCGATACGGAGAGAAATGAAAAGATGAAAGGTCTTACGTAACGTCACTTGGCTCCGATAATACTATGAGCGTGGGTGTGCGTCTCCGAGTCGGTTTGCGTGCGTGGCTTTCTGCCGGTGTAACCGTTTGTGTCTGCATGCGTGTGTGCAAGAGTGTGGGTCCCTGGGTCTGTCTGTCTGTCTATGGGTTACTGTGTGTTTGCGGGTGGGTGAGTGTGTGAGTCACCCACACAGGTTATCGGGGGGAAACATGAGGAAGCAATATAATCTCTGCTGAGGAAGGATCCGTTCGGGACACCAATCCAATCAAATGCTACAGTCATTCTTGTTGTTTTGTGTGATAGGATTTGACACCAGTAAACTCTTTATATAACTGCAGGAATCGCACAATCAAAGTAAGCAATAATCGCCTGCTGCTATGTGATACTGCTGTCTGTGCCGTGACATGAATAGTTATTCATGCTAGATGAAAAGGCTCATGTAGTGACAACTGCAATACAACACATTGAATTATTAGCTGTATCGTGTCTCACGGCTAAAACGTCAACCTTCAACCACATATCATGCCTTGCAGCACTAACAGTATCAAAGCAACACACTTGTTCAGCAGCGTCAAATTATATAGTATGGATTTACTTTAAACCAACAGGCATGAGTATTTGTGCTACCCTTACAACCTTTTACTTTGATGTACATGTTTTTCCTTTCAGTCCTATTAGCATGGCTCCCAACATGGGATTAAAACAATGTACCCCTCAAGCAGTGACTGGGTTGTGATGCTGACATGGATGCTGCTTTACCCACTGCTGTGTGTAATCAAGAAATAGTCTCCAGGCACCAGTCATCTATTTGCCACAGGGGTCTGGTACAAAGTCTGAAAAAATATATATAATAACAATATACGGCCTATAATCAAATTGTCTGGTTAAGTACAGTAAAGTAATTATTTCCTCTATGAGTGTGATTTAGAGATGTATTCGATGAATGCCTATTTCCATAAATGTAACTTGTGAGTAGTTGGTAGATATGATAGGGTTCATAATTACAGACAAAAAGGAATAGGCGACATGCAATAATTGGTTTTAAATTCCACAGTATGAAAGTCTAAAGATAGGTTTATGATAGTGTTTTGTTGACTGGCTCCGCATAGTCACGTCCAACTTCAGGCTGTTGTCTTTATCCTGTTTATATTACGAAGCTCCATAACCACAGTAAATATATACCCTTAACTAACTTTTCTGATTTGCGTGTAAGTCCTGTCTGAAGGAATTAGTACAGTTTAAACGGTCAAAAAAAGTTTTTCTTCCACAAATAGGCAGCAGACATTCGGCATGCACGGCCATGATTTACAATGTATCTTACCTTATTCGCTAACTTAAGTAGAGTAAAGCATATTATCTATACAAAATCAATCATACCCCTTCCTCATTCTGTTATGTTTCATATATGCCCAAAATACGTTTGCAAATATAATGTTTATAATGTTTATATTATGTAAATATAATATAATGTTTTTCAACCAAACAAAAAACAAGTTAGACTGTTTTGACTTTAAACAAGACACGACCAACATACGTGCGCAGATTTATGCCTGCTGTGCATGCCACGTTGGAAAAAGTAGATAAGAATGAATATCATAAAATTAGATAATGGAATGAAATATCAATGTAAACGCTGCCTGTGACCCAGAGAACATCGACGCCCAAGGGTGAAACGGCAGCCTGTCTGTGAATAGATTTTACCCCAAGCAATCAACCTCCCAAGATCCGTATGCCTCGATTGCTGTTCCGATTACTTTGATGTGTTTCTAGGCAGAAAATTCCGTCTGACAGTCCATGGAATGGATGTTCCCCTGCTGCAGTGACGTTTCACAGGTGGCTAGCTAATAGAAGTGTCAACAAACAAGACGTCACATGGAGAGCCGGACGTGGTTGGCTCACAAATGCGCCACGCAAGAGCAGGATCCCACCAGCCTGCAGTTGCTATGCAGGTTTACTAGATCGAGTGTAGGAACCGTTCGATTTCCAAGTCGATTCACATTTCATGCGGGCACGCACGAACAAACACAAACACATTTGGACTGAGGTGTGAGCAGCTTCATCATACCTAGGAACAGGACATCCTATGCATATTAATACGAGCTATTTGGATAAGCACTAGCACTGGAAAGGAACACAATGTGAAAAATACCGTAGAATAATGGACAAAATATAGTATAAAATGTGACATAATAAAATATACAGAATACATTGTATTTTTGTAGAACGTCTTATATCAATGTGCAACGACAGTTTATTCGGGTTTACCAATATAATCGATAGAATAGGCTAGGTATTTAGAGTACAACAAATAAGTGTTAGAAACACAACAGATGATACGTCAAAATAACAGTAAAAAAACGATTGTATAATAATAACAATAATGCAAATAATAACAACAATAAAGATGTTTAAAAAATAACATAGTATGCGATAGCATCTAAACATGAATACATATACAATACTACTTTTGTTATGTAATAAAGTCTTATTTATTTTTGTCCAATATACTGTATACAGGACCACATTTTAAAAACAAATCCACAGCTCCGTTTTTCTGAAATCTACCACATATAGGTTGTTGTTTAGGTGACTCGTAGAATAAAACTGATACAATGTAACAACATTGACAGATCAGAAAATTAACTATCCATTAACTGATAAAAAATCCTTTTCGTCATCACGTTGACCCCCAAGCGGAAGTGATTGCACACGTGGGGTGAAGCGAGAAGGATAGAAGAAACGCACGTTTGCTAGCCACATAGATTTTGGGGTAACTATTTTGTTATGAACTTTTCTGACGAGTACAAACGGATCTGCTTCAATAGACTAAACACATTCTAGAATCGTTTACCACATAAAACATGCATCTTCTTGTAAGATCTGTTAAAAACTATTTAGTGAACATCACACACAATCTTGTCTTCGCTAACCAGCTAATGTTAGCCTCTCAGCAAGTGAGAAGTTGCATGTCTTGAAGTAATGGATTGCAATTAATTACTTGACAATACCTGTTTAGATCATTTTTGTGCTCTCTAGCTTATTGTGTGGTGCATTATTTTCAGAATCGGGTACATCATTTGCATTCAAAGAAACCATCATCATGGCGGTTAGAGCTGCGTTTGAGAAGAACAACGAGATTGGCTGCTTCGCCAAACTCACCAACAACTACTGCCTGGTTGCTATCGGTGGCTCGGAGAATTTCTACAGGTGAGCTTCGGTGTCATGCCAGCATGACTAAAGGGCCGGCTCGGCATACATCATTAGTCAGATAGCAGTTTGCTTAGAACTTAACGCGGTAAGCTATTTTTATTACGAAGTGAGGACGTTGGGCAGGGTGTACTGACCTCAATCAGGCGAGGCCTACACACCCTGCTAAAAAGAAGGTTATGAATTAGATATGTCCGAAAGCTTTCCCGTTATTGCATTGTTTCGATATCTGCTCCAAAAGTTGGGTTTCTACAGCGACCAGTGTCCACTGTCCAGTCTCTTTAATAAGCGTTAATGCCACAATTGAACCGAAAGGAAATCTCACTTGCTTTGCGGTGTCATTCAGAAGGTAAGACTTTCTAAACCTGTTACTTGCATTGGTTTTGTTTGTTCTCAGTGTTTTTGAAGGCGAGCTTTCAGAGGCCATACCAGTGGTACACGCATCCATAGCTGGCTGTCGCATCATCGGGAGAATGTGTGTGGGTTAGTGGAATTACATTGAAATAACAGGACACATTCAAACCGAAAGCAAGTATTTTTTCTCAAGAATCAAGATCCAAGACATTTGAAAATCCAAATTTTTTTCTCCGCCTCAGACGGCCTTGTAGTTTTGTTGTCACAAAATACGTCGTCTTCTATTTTCTTGCTTGAAGAATCGGGTCAACCAGGCTGTGTGTGTCCCCCTATCTGTGTGTTCTCCACTGTGTGTCTCAGGCAATCGCCACGGGCTTCTCGTGCCCAGCAACACCACAGACCAGGAGCTCCAGCACATAAGGAACTGTCTGCCAGATACCGTCCGCATCCAGAGAGTGGAGGAGAGGCTGTCTGCGCTGGGAAACGTCATCGCCTGCAATGACTACGTAGCACTTGTCCACCCTGACTTGGATAGGGTGAGGCGTGTGGACACACACACACACACACACACACACACACACACACACAACGTCTGCCAATGCGCTGGTTGAGTTTTAATGTAGAGGTGTAGTGTTTTGTTAGTCTGAGGACCTATTCTCTCTTCCTCGTTCATTCTCTTGTCTCAGTCTTTCTCTTTTTCTCGCACACTCGTACTCACTGTAACTCTTTCGGTGGCCGCCCCGTGTTCTAGGAAACGGAGGAGATCCTGGCCGACAGTCTGAAGGTGGAGGTGTTTCGTCAGACTGTAGCAGAGCAGGTCCTGGTGGGCTCCTACTGCACCTTCAGTAACCAGGGGGGTCTGGTCCACCCCAAGACCTCTATAGAAGACCAGGACGAGCTGTCCTCACTGCTTCAGGTCCCTCTGGTGGTAAGCATTGGAGGAGAAAAAGAAAGGGGGTGTTAGTTAAGGGAAGGCAAATTACTTGATGTCACATGACAAAGTTTATTTCAGTGCATGTGAAACAAAACAGCTTTTTTCCCTGTTTTGCTCAGTTAGATTGACAGCACGCATTTGCTCTCCTCAAGGTGACCTTTCTTCCAGTGCTTGTTACTCTCTCTGTTGACTAAAGATGCTTGTAATTCTTCTTCCTGTTGACTGTGGAGGATTTAGCTGCCTTTATGTACAAAGTTAACTACCTTATGACAAGGGCATCATCATCATCATATCGCCATTTATAAGGGCATCAAAAATGAGGCCGTTTTCGCCAGACCCTGTAATGCTGAACCCATCCATCGTGTGACAGGTTGCTAAGGACATGGATTCTTTTGTGTTCCCCAATCCTCTCGCAGGCTGGCACAGTGAACCGCGGCAGCGAGGTGATTGCGGCAGGCATGGTGGTCAACGATTGGTGCGCCTTCTGCGGCCTAGACACCACCAGCACAGAGCTGTCCGTCATAGAGAGCGTGTTCCGACTCAGCGAAGCCCCGCCCTCCGCCATTGCCACCAGCATGAGAGACTCCCTTATCGACAGGTCAGTTGTTTGGACATAGACACACAGACAAGTGCATCTTCTATACACATACTTAGTCATTTAAACCAGGCGTGAGTTTATACGTAGTTTTATTTTTATTTATTTTTTCTCTGCCTTCCTTGTTTTGTTTCTTTTGCCTGTATTGCATGTCTGTTTTGGAAATAAGATCACAAAGTATTGGTTTCAAAATTTGCAAAGTCTGGCACCGTGTATAATTTGTTTTTCACACCGCTGTATAAAGTCCATGTTCCCTGCATGAGTTACTTTTTCCATCACAGCCACACAAATTCACAAACACAAATCACTCTGTACAACATCAGACTTTTGTTTTTGCTAACTCTTCTCTTTCCCTTTCTCACCTTCCAAACTACTCTGCTTTCCCTCCCTCCAGTTTGACCTAACCTGGGTGTTCAACTTTCTGACCTCGAGGAGAGCTGTAAGGAGTTGCCCGGTCGCTTGAACCAAATCAGATCAGAACTTCTAATGTATTCAGAGACAGAACTCCTATTAAATGCCTCTCAGTTACAACTGTGTCCAGCGCACAACACTGATCTAGAACATCAGTGTTCAACAGAGTCTGTCTCCAAGGGACATGGCTCATCCAAATACAAACTGTATCGGGTGTTTTGAGACCTAAAAGGATCAACCAAATAAAAAAAAGATTTCACATTGGCCGCTCTGTCAATTATCCATGGGTAAAGGTTAAATCATAACATCCAAATAGTAACTTTTTTTTTTTTTTTTAAAGCTATTATGTATCTTTTCTAATTAAACATATTGCTGATCTTGTCTCTAAAAGAACCTTACAGTATTTTAATTTCGGATTGGATTGTGTGTACAATAACGTTTATATGGTATGATTTAAGCGTCAAGTGAGTATTGTCACATACAAGCCCATTTTTGTGTTAAAAAAATAAGGCGCCAAGAGAAAAGGTTATCCTTCAAACTGAGGCGCCATCTTGTTAATCCATAATCCAAAAGGAGTTTGCCAGAAATACCCTATTCAACTGGCAGTTTTTAACCGTGGGGTGGTACATGTAATCTGTCCTTTTGTGTCATTGACAACTGTATCTATACAGGTCTTATGTGGCTCACTTTGTTCATTTTCCTGCTATGGATTTCTTCTATCTTTGTATAATAAACCAGATTTCACCTGTATATGTCTTGTCTCATACAATATATTGACTATCTTGGGTCTTTTACTGTTGAGGTAGGAATCTAGCTAAATCTAAGTCAATTGGTAAAATGGATGTCTATATGTGCAATAGATTTAGAAATCTTTCTAGAGGTCAAGGGTGTCTTCAGTAGACTTGTCTATTCTAATGTGTTTCATCTAGTTCTGTTGTCTGAGTAATACAATTCACATGCAATATTATGTAATCCACAACAAAAACCTGATATATTATTGGATGTTCCAGCTGGAATCAGTTTAACACTTGGAAATATAGGTTCCACAACCAATATACATTTTTTGTATTTTTTGTCAGATTTTCCTAGATCTCTGGCACCCTCTACTGCAAAGAAGAAAAAATATTTATGAACCCAATCAAAACAAATTTTTAATGTTGGCAATATGACCCAGTTGGAATGGTTTGTAATTAACGAAGAGCAAATAGTACTATTTTACCCTCGAATTCTATAACAGTCATTACAATCAGGGAGTGATAACAAAGCCAAGACCATGACAGATCCATTTTCCAAGGCAACATTTTTATTGGCCAATACTTGAAATAAAGTAAGTAATACATCTATGTACACCCCTTATTAGTTATATCAGAAACCGAAAATAAAAAAAAAACACGTAACAATTTATTATATGATCGTTTATACACACACTTGCGTTTCAAACATTTCAAACATACATACACATATTTCTTTTTTTGGTTTCAAAACAAAGCTTAAAGTTTTTCTTCTTTCTTTAAATAAACAGTCATCTAGAGCATAAAATCAATGTATATAAAAAAGAAATGTCAAGAAAAAAACATGCAAGGTATGTAGTGCACGCTGACCTTCTCAAAAGGTCGACATACATACATACACACACACACAGAGAAAAAGCCTTCTAAAGAGCAGGGCAGGTACAAAAAAAAGGTAATTATATGTTACACAGTAATTAAAATCCTAACAATTGAATGCCAAGTTGTTCTGTTTTTATTAATTTATATATGTGCAAAGAAGCGTTTTAATTATTCGTACTATATATATTTATATATTGTTACATCCTTTCTGATTTTAATCTTAGTGGCAGTCTGCTAAGATACCAATTATCATGAACACAGGGCCGGATCTCAAAGGTCACTTCTCATCTCATTTTACAAATGCATGCGAGTCTAAGGACTGTGCTTTGTCTAGAATAATAAAAATTGTTCTTGTACTTTGAATTTCACTAGCATGAGGTTGCTGAAAAGAAACCCATGAAATCTTCAGCCATAACCCGAAGATTCTCATGTTGCCTCCTCTGAGGAGACGGGAGTCGAAAACACAGGAAACCGGGGCAACACTTTTGAGATCCAACCCAGTATTGCCAGCCACTCACTCTTACTCTGGGAGAATTCAAACATGACTGCTTCATATCTATTCTGCAGAAGGCCTTCCTCTGTTTAACCTGCTTTTATCAGATTACAGACGGTGGAGAATTGAGAGTGAGGCTTCTGGATATAAATAGATACTGCCAAAATGACTATTGTAAATATGAGAATCTACATTTACTTTCAACTGAATTGTTGGGAAAAATTCTCCCTCCCTTGTATTCAGGGAAAGAATAGAAAATGATCTACAAAAGCTGAAGTTGTGTCATACTAGAATTAAATAATTATGATATATCAGTAACCTGTGGCCTGTGATAAATACAAGTGAATATGAGTTATGCACTTCCTGATGAAGTTTTAGGATAAGCCAACAACATATGGAAAGTAAGTTTAGGTGACACTTGACTCTTAGGGCAAATTACACAGCTATGCACTGAACCCAATGGCTTACAGGGTAACGCAGGGACACAGTAACACAATAGCTGTACGCCTTAAAGTAAAGCATGACCCTGGTTTCTGTAAAGGTTTTTGTTGAGTGTTTACCAGGTGTGCAGGTTATGCATGGACATGGGAGACAGGGTTTCCTGATAGATTACAACTGTCTACTTATTGTAAATACAAGTAAGACAACTCAGATCCAGACACATACAACCATCTAAGACGATAAAATTAACAAAATTCTAAATTACAAAACTCAATAAAAATCTACAAAAAAAAGAAACCAGAGAGCTACCAAAGTAAAAACTACAAAGATAGACTAAAAACGAGTGACATTGGACCAATGGATTGTAGAGGAACTTGTCTTACTGTGCTGTACTGTACTGTAGTGACAGCGCTTATCTGCAGACTATTGTGACTTCAACACAGCCAATGTCAATCTACTCTGCCAGAACTTAGCGTTTCCGACTACACTTAATTTAAGACAAGTAACGATTAGCTTGACTTAGTGAAGGGGTGCCATCTACAACTACCCATTGTCAAGTTGAGCCAGCTCTTTCAATAAACCTGCCTAAATGGAGCCACAGGGTTAGAGCATAACATCTAGAATTTGGAATTCGAATTCCAACAGTACAGATTGTAAGGAAGGGACATAGCACTAAGCTGTATTCATAGTGTTGTGGAAAAGGCCCATTTAACTGTATGATGTCAGACATATTATCTACTCAGCCAAGCGGGAAAGTCACATAATTAGAGGGGGCACAGAGTAAGAGAGAGAAAATAAAGGGGTGCTACTGCCTAACTAACTGCCGTCTGACCTAAAGAAATAAATACCTAGGTGCACAAAATGGCGGACAGTGTCTAAACGGGGGTATGTTTTGATTACTTGTCAGTATTTTCTCATCTCCTCCACCAAACTCAACCCTTCCTCCACTTTATTCTTCATCCTTCCCTCCCTCCCTCCATTCATCCATGCGTCGCCCTAACAGCCAAAGGTTTCCTGCGATGCGTAGACCATGTAGAGGAAGCCGTCCTCGTCGCGCTCCTGCTCGTAGATCTCCGAGATGGGGGTGGAGACAGACACCATGCTGTGCTGGTTGACCAATAGGAAGAAGGCCTGGGTGGGGTTCAGCTGCAGACGACGCCTGGTGGGGGGGGGGGGGTCAAAGGTTACTGAGAGGGTCAAAACAACATGGTCTTCCTTCATATAGTTCTGCTATATATAGTGGTGGAAGGATACAAGGTGAGGTCGACATCCTCTCTGAGCTTGTCTGGTCTCTGTGTGGCTTTCATATAAGCCATTGCAGAAAAACCTTACCTGATGTCTTCTTGCTTTATTGGGATAGAGTATCTATAAAGTAGAATTTAATATAATAACTGGGAAAATTGAAATTTGATGATTAAATATGGCAAGTATGGAACAATGTAAAGTTGCCCTTAAAAACAAGCTCAACCAAAATATGCTTATTAATATTTTAGAAAACCCAATTAACCCGGTAGCTCGAAAGAACAGTTGTCATATGTTTAGCCACAAGAGTGTTTGCACCCTATGACAGTAAGACTCCAAACAAGTAAACAAAACTTGTCACCAGCACCCAGGGAAACTAGACACTTGATATACACTCACCCTGCAGAACACTTGATATACACTCACACCAACAGTCCCGTATTAACATAGAAACACGCACACACCTACTTTATGAAAAGAAAAAGGGAGATTCTGACCTCAAAATAGGTCTATGTGTGCATGTACATGTCTTATCTTGGCTTTGTGTTTGCCATGTGAGACAGTGAGTGCGTGTGTGTACCTGATGATCTTGACCAGCTCGCTCATGTTGACGTGGTCCGGGACCAGGAACTTGGTCTTGTCCAGAACAGGGAGCTGCTTCTCTCCCTTATACCTCTCAATGATCACCTGGTGGCCAAACAAAGGTATATCACGCATTGCATGTGCACACACCGACGCGTAGGATGAGGAGAACTTACTCAGCAAATTGTCAATATCGATAACAAGGACCCTTCCTTCCCCTTCCCTCTCCCTCTTGCGCGCGCGCACACACACACACACACACACACACACACACACACACACAACAGTGTCTTACAGGAATCTTGTTAGGGTGCTGATCGCGGATCTGCTGGACTTCTTTGCATCGATCAGCTGTGGAGGACAAAGACAACAGGAAATCAATTACCACATAGGACTAGCCCCCTCCATAGACTCAATTACATTTGACTTCACAGAAAAAAAAAAAGGGAAGAGAAGTCGTACATGTTCCGCTGTTGGAAAAATGAGTACACCGTCTGCAAGCCCCCCCTAGCCAAACAGAGCGGGATAACTTCAGTATCAAGCATGCCCAACTGTGCCGCTCCGAGGCACGCTATTTGAGGGTGCTCCTGCTGTCAGCAATGACCGTGTAAAACAAACCCTCCTACTGCAGGAGAGGGCTTGATTTCATGGACCTCGGACAGTTAAGGAGCCGACATCATTGCAGGCTGATTATTACGCAAGAAATTGAATATCCCATGGCAAACTGAAAGAGCTTGTACTCAACTGTGGGATTATTACACTGGTTATTTATGTAGGTCCTAGCAGGCGTGTTTATATTTCTGGCACATTAATCAATATATCATGCTAATATCTGCACAATGCGGATTAAAAACACTTTGCTGTGGTCAGATTCTATGGTACAGACGCGAGGATAACCCTTCTGAATAATTACCTATCTAGAACACTTTGGACTAGTTCATATGCTGTAGCCTGTATTACAAACACATTAAATAACCCATTACTCTTCACTTTGTGTTAGACTGTGACTATTTTCTGTATAGTTTGTACTGATAGAATGGTTCTTGTAGGTTTGTAATAATGGGTTGGCTGCTTTAACAAGGCCATATCCCTTGAGATAGTAAATAAAGTGATGTCTGTTCTCGTCTTATTGGGCGGGTATTGAAGAATCTTTCCTTTTCCCGTAGAGAGAACAAATTAAACGTAGTTTTGTCATCACGTCTACTCAGCAACAAAAGGCCTACCATCTATCTTTACAGGCATACATAGAATGGGCTTGGTCTCGGATCTACACGAGGCAATACATAAATAAATAAATATATAAATATATATGCTTTGTTAAGTCTCAGATTTCCATCTCGGCTCAGGAGTGGCTTCTTAAACCCAATTGAAAGTGGAGACAGGAGACTATAATTTGTTTTATTTGATCGTCCAGTGAAGCAACGCTGCTGGCGGGATGATGCTACAAGCGAGACCTACACTAGGCTGTACTGCCACTGTGCTTTGCTACCCTGGTGTTATGTGCTGCTGGGTCTCCATTTTCCTTCAGTTCTCATGAGTTCCTAGTGTCAAAAGCAAATATACTGACCGGCCGATGTCAGAAAGGCCTGTGTCTTGCTAGTGGAGGCCTAAAGCTCAGTAAGCTTTGAGGAGTAGATGTGAACGATTCTTTTGTTTGGATTTGCGCCAATGTATGGGCCTTTCATTGCCAAGAACTGGAGCGTAGAGCATGCACAGCAATATGATTACAGTACATTTAGGTAGCAGTAATTAGAGAAATGGCTTTTTTTCCATAGACCTACTATCTGTTCAAATCATGGTTAGAATAACCTTGACCGCGGGGTTTAATTGATGGTGGTTTAGGCTGCAATCCCTAGTAGGCTTAGCTACACATCCAACTGTTCCTGGTCAAGGCCAGTGTCCTTACTGTCGCTGTCACTGATGCTGGTATTTGTGTCCGTGTGACACTAACTGCACCCAGAAGTTTATGGTGTTTAAAAATCCATAAAATCAGTCGAGAGACAAATACTAGGCTGGTCAGTGATTCACTGGTGGTTTAGCTACGTGTTATCTACTTTGCCCTGACAAACACCTCTTTTCCACCAGGGTTATCCGATTTTTTGTTGTTGAGGTTGCTGAGATTATGCAACAGATTGGCTCCTCCCCCCACACCCGGCCAAATATATTGAGGTATCAAATTACAACATAATTCACTGAACACGTGTATTGGGGGTAGCTTGGGTGTCATCGCAAGTTGTTTTTCTTTCAGCTAACGTTAGCTAGCTAGCTTACTCATTTAGGCCTGATCAATAATTGTGTTTTTGCGACCTAGCTGCTGTTGACCCAGCAAATCCAGTGATGTTAATAAATACTAACTGGATTGTATCCCTGTGTACTGGCATTATAGTCAACTTTAACTATAACTATTACTCAGTATTATATATGGGGCTAAATCAACAAACAGCAAAATTGCTTAACGTTGAAATATAGGATAGCAAGAGCTAAGTGAGCTAACAGGTGCACAGACACAGGCCCAGTTTCAGACACAATATATCGCGTCGAATTTGACATAACAGTTTTTAAAGTTCTCAGCATTCAAGACATTGAAAAAACAGTAATAGAACAGTATGTTCTGTTTACAACAGTCAATATTCTCTGTCACATATTAGATCGGATAACTAACCAGCCAGCAGCTGGCCTGCTTGCTAGGTAACGTTAGCGAATGTTAACAAACGTTGGCATCTTACCAAATGTCCTTCTTTGTTTGAAAGGTCTGTCCGATGGCATCTTTGTCAATTGTATAAGAACAATATAACCAATATGTCAAACAATAAATTACCAATTCTGTTTTGACTAAGTTAGCTGACGTTGTCGATCCTGTTGTGCCCGTCTGCTCCGTTCAATGTACCAAAACAGCTTGGGACACACAAAGCAAGTAAACGAAGGCTATGACGTCAACCGTTCGATTTAAAGGGAACTATTTTTGTTTATGTACATTTTAACAGGTATAAATTGTTGGCAAAAAATGTTATTTAAGTAATATTTGGAGTACCACATTATGGTTAAACAAAAAAAAAAATTCAGCTATTCTGTATGGAGGACATCTCTGTTCTGTTGTTTTACTTTAACATCTTTACCTTTGACAAAAGACAAAAAAAAAAACGGAAACATTTTCAGCTTTTTTAATAACTTGTCAAATAACCAGCAGACAATTGTTATAATATGGCAACAACAGATGTTTTGTACAGTGGTGTGTGGTTTGCAATAAAATGCAATACTGCACTGCACTTAGTAGAAGACCAAAGGGAAACAAATAAATAAAAAAGTACTTTAAATCACTGGAAGTATTTGCTTAACAGTTGTTGACATCACATTTCTCTGGATGGCATGCCCTTCATCTCTAAAATGGAATGTCATTAGAAGCTCTATCATCAAAATGAAGCTAATATGTCTAACCTAATAAGTCTTAGATATTATTATTTAGAGGACACAGACCATTGTCATAGTATGCATGCATGCCACAGCACAGATAGAGCCTCATTACAATTCCGTGGCCCTGAAGTTTATATGGTCCTGCACGCTCCTATTTAAACCTAAAGTTCAGTCAAAATAGTGTCCTGATGATATATAGACAATTGACATATTACTCTATGCAATTCAATTGATGAAGTTCTTGCCGTTACTTTAATTCTACATACAAGAGGGGCACCTGATAAATGCTAGCTAATAAATGAATCAATGATGAACAAACATTTGGCCATTTAAATAAGAGAAATAGAATTAAAGTGAAATGTGTCTCAGTCCGAGGGGTTTTGGATGACAATCAGGAAATAGTCCTTATCTGTAAAAAACAAACAAAAAACAAAGCAAAACATTATGAGTACTGGGAAAGAACACTGATTAGAGGAAATATACAAATCTAAATTAGGGTGAGGATGAACAAATACAGAGTCCCAGCAAGTTAAGGATAATGAATATTGAATATTTTGTCAGTACCTCAAAATTGTGACTCCCCTACTAGGTGTAACACTTGTAAAGACCTAACACTTGCTCTTCGGTTAGTTTGCTTCTCTTAACCTGTACATTCCAACACGCAGCAAAAATGCTTTCAGCCACAAATTTGAAGAGATGTAATTATTTTTATACCACTATAATAATCATGTCAGGAAATATTTACTATAGATTGACCCATGGTTGTGTTTGGTAAATTAAAACCTACAAAATAATTGGAGGTATATGTGTTGTATTTGATAGGTACCTGGTGCAATCATGATCTCATTCTTCTTGGAGCGGACACGGAGGAAGGTGAGGTCGTTCTGAGGGTCGATGTCTCGGATGGTCCCTCTGGCCTTCATCACCAGCTGGTGGATGAGACCTGCATACTGCACCGTGCTGGAGTTATCCAAGGTAGTCTTGATGGGAATGCCTGGAGGTAGCAGCAACAGCACACAGTAATGCAGCATGTACACAGTCAAAAGTGTGCCTGATTAACAGGACTGTAGATACTCAGCAAAGAGGTAAGCTGGTCAGTGGTGATGAAATGCTAACAGAGTAGGAATCTACTTTGCATCCCAATAACAGGCAAACCAGAGAGCAATGTATAATTACTGCAGGGTAGGTAGACAGTTAAAGTCCAATAGAGTGTACCAAATGGAGATAACTGCACCGGTATTATTCACATAACTTGCGGGGCGAAATTATATTGTCGGTTACCTTCAGAATTGACAATGATGATCCCTTGCACCCCTTTCTGGCTCTGGATTCTCTTCATTGTTTCTTCTACTTCAGCCTAGTAAAATTACATTTAGAAACACGAGACTAATGTAACAATTCGTGACAGATTCTGCAAGAAATGTATAGTATATCTAAGTATTTTAGTTTGCTAACCTTTACATTCCTTAAGCTAAAGAAAGCAACAGTGATACTAGTAGCTGGTCAAATTCGCTAATATTAGCTAACAACATCAACCATGGCAACGCCCGAGCCCCGAGCAGCACTTGCGTTACCCAGTACGCCACTAACTAACTAGCTCTTAGTCGAAAACATAGTTTTATTAAGATATTCATAACTTATTAAAACCAAAGTTGTATGCTTTATGACTCACCATTTTAAAACGTAGGGTTTTTGATATGCGTCTCTCTGAAAGGTAACTACGCTAGCTATCTGTTGCTAATCGTAAATGACGAGAACTTCCGGGTCACAATCTAGCCTATGAGGATCAAGACATGATATACTGTCAATGATCAAGACTTCTAAACTCAGTTTATTTTTATTTTAGATTCAATTCATGATTTGTCAACATTTATCTCTGCTCATTTGTTAGATGAAGTAATCAATTTGGTTGCTGTTCAGACAAAATTTACCGGACAAAAATGTACGCTTACAAATTAGTCGGCTTTTATGGCCTACGTGCAGTTCATTTCCAAAGTCAAATATTGGTTGCTTTTATCCAAACACTTATGGTATGGTGAATTTAGTGGTATGAATTAATGTAAATTGTATTTATGTTCTCAAAATATCAGCATCCACTGTTTTTTTTATCACTAGCCTTCCTTTCGTGTAAGCTCCTTGAAATCCATGTGTCCGAATAATTGCGATATGGTTCAAAAGTTAGATTATAAGGCATTTCATATTTGCTCCCTAAATGGAGGCCAAAATGTAGGTTGTTGCAGTTTACAAATACTTGTGAATCTCACCAGATGAAAAGCTGTCATTTAAGACTCACGTGCTTGAACTCAGAAAGAAGGTGAAGAGTAGACTGCATAGGAGCTCTGATATGATCGTGCTTTTCTCTTGAACAGAATGACAATTATAAACTCAACCTTCTAGCAAGAAACGTCAATTATGGGCTGTGGTAAAATTGTTTGTATGCATGCAGGCCCAACTATTTTAGTTCCTTGATGCAGTTTACCGCTGTGCTTTGTTTTGCAACAGGGGATAGTTTCAGGATTTAGAACGAATCATTGATATAACAATGTAGGATGGTTTTCTCTCAGTGATGGGAGTCTCTTTTTTTGTTGTTTACAAGGCATTGCTGGGCAAGTTGCCTTTTTTGATTTGCTCCCCCTTTGAAGCACAAATAGGACACGCATTGGATTGAAACCCAAAAATGAAAGCAGAACTTGAAAACATAGATGTTGCTTTTTTTGGAACATTTGGATTTGCATTGGAGGATGTGAGTAGAACTATTAGAGTGTTCTTGTTTTTGTTGAAACACCTTTGTTTTTTTTACCTAGTCTCAGTTACCCCTGTATAAATGAATAAAATAATAATAAACAGGCATCCACAATTACAGGCGATGTGTAAAGCCTTTATTACATTTTTGTTTTCACTTTCTTTATTCATCACTAATGTAAACATTTTGAACTGTACTTCACAATTTACATCCTAATGTTATGTCCTAAACCAACGAGCATAATCGTCATATCTGAAACCCATGTCAAGAAGGTGGAACCGCATTGGGGCTGTGTGCACAACACGGGGCGTGTTCCATTTTTGCTTGTGCTGTTGGCTGTAGTTGTAACGAGAGACCATGGACGAAGATCTCGGTAAATTAGACTTTTATATTCCTTTCATTTCACTACAGAAGAAATACCAATAGCATCCATTTGATTACATTCTTTGATTGGTTGTTTTCTATGTTGCGCAGGCTTATTTCCAGTATTTAAACTTTGTTCTGGCTCTTCTCAGGACCCAGGACAGTAGGCTCGTTTAGATGTTTGGGTTCTTGACTGACTGGTTCAAGTAGTCTATTGCGGTGTTGCAGTTGTGATATAATTATAATCTCTATTTCGAGCACACAATCCCGTCAAGGACGCTGCATGGAAAACTATTTCTGGACACCCATCATGAACCCTATTCTTTGATTGTCCCTATTATGAGTGGTGCGAATGTTCGTTAGTTGTGTCCATCATAGGGTACAGGTCCGCGTTTTGAAGTTTCTATCTCGCTTTTTTTTTTTGTCAAAAACGTTTTAAAATCCGTATGGAATATAAATCGCCTATTTGAGTCCAATCAAATATAATTTGACTAAACGTTTTTTTTCAGTCAGGGCTGCAAAAGCTTTAGGTTTCGAAATCTACCTGAAACCTAAAAGCAGTCAAATTCTAAAGCTTATATAAATCACTCTTTATTTCCTCTTATGTGACTTAAAATAACAGATGAGAAGGTTGTATTTTTCATTATTGACAGTTTAACACACTGTGTCTGTATGGTACTATTATTTTGAATATTCAGAAATTAATAGGCTATTGGGCCAAGTGATTCACAAATCAATGTTTCAATGCACACACAAATCTAATCACAGATCTAATTCCGTATATTTGCAGAAACAATTCTTAAATACCATATTCTAAAGTACTAGAAAGCGTAGCCTTTAGGCTACATAGCCTACATGTGCATATGAGTATATGAATTGTAATTACTATTATAACGTTTTCATGTTTTATCATTATAAATAGACAAAGCTGTGGGCTGTTTCCATATCCCAGTGTATGTTGGACAAAAAAAAGCAAATAGTTCCGAGTTGATAATGTTCTTCCAAAAATCTGCCCACTAATGTAGTTTCCCACATGCACTTAATTAGACCTATCCAGCTTTCTCCCCTTGCATTCCGCAGTCCGCCTTTACTCAATTCTAGCTGGCTATCTAGCATGCGGCTTCTGGGGTGTTTGCGTTATGACTGACTTACATCAAGAATTTGTCCCATACAGTATATCATACTTTGTCTTTGTCCCATTCATTCTCTTGAGTGAGCTTCCAGTGGTGTGGACAGAGCATTTTGCATGGGGCAGTCGATAGGGATACAGGCGAAGTGAAAGGGGGGCAGAGAAATATAAATTCTTGCAGAGATTTTGTCAGGGGTCAGGGGAGGGGGGTTTACGGGGGAGGGGGGCATGGCCCCCTTGGGCCCCCCTTAGGCCCACCACTGTGCCCCTCTTTCTCCTTTAAGTATCTTTCTCCTCCATAACTCTATTTATTCTTTCTCCCACTTCCCTCATGCTATTCTCGCACTTGGGCAAGCCGAGTACAATCCTAGTTCGGGAAAACCCCTTTTTGTTTATATCCTTGCGCACTTAATTTTGGTGTTATTGTGTATGGTGACATAACTTTGCCTGCCTCTGTGTGTATTTTTAGCCAAGTGACACTTTCAGACAAACATTCAGCTGAAAAGCACACTTGGGATTAGGCGCATTGTAGGGTGGGTTGGTGGCATTCACAGGGTGTTATTCAAAAGGCAAACGTATGACGCAAAGACTTCTGAGTCGAGGTTGGGTCACATGGCACTATTGTAAAGATACAAACTGCTTGTACACAGTGCTGGTAATAGTAAGCCTCAATTTTTTATTGAAGCTGTTTGAGTAAAATAGTAGGTCTACAACCCTCTAGTTATACCATAACAAGGCAATTGCCTTTCTGGGTAGGTGTCTTTATTGCAAATTGCAGTCAGGCATACATACACGCTTACAGTACCATAAATTGCTGTTACTGCAGTCAGCCAAGCCCTTATTTGAAGGGCAGGAGGATATGTGTTGTAGCAGGTTCAATGTTCTCCTCATAGAAAGGTGCTTAGCGGTATATAACTACATACACACACACACGAACGCACGCACGCAGCGCGCACACACGCACACACACACACACAGACCTACAAGTTTAACACTAGCCTGTGTCACATGCAACACCCACAACTCACACTTTACTACTTTCACACTTAGAGTATGACATACTCAAGAGAGCAACAATGTATTCTAGATTACTTGCCCTTTGCTTCCTTTCAGGTGAACTATGTTACACACCTACTTTTTACAATTGAAACGGTCTGTGTCATGATGGAATTCCTCACAGGAAGTTAATCCAAGCTGTCAGCAGAATGACAAACCACCACGGTCTGACATTTCAACAATGCTTAAGCAAGTTCTCCTCTAACCATTCCCAGAAAACAAACTGAGGGATTTCAGTCCTATAAAGATCACTGGGCTTTTGAGTTCGCTGAGTATTCTTAAATGTCATGCATTGCTTCAAGGGGCTGTGGACGGTATCAAGATAACCTGGCCTTTGTGTTTGTAACCTAAAGGTCTTTAGAAAAAGGTATTTTTTCCACTGATAATCCATGACCCTTTGACAATAACACCACAAACGGAAAGGAGGATCTCCCCTCCGTCAGTGCTTATAGGAAAACGACACTGTTCAAAAAAGTTAAGAAGCAAAAGAAAGTGCTGTATCAAACATGTATTCAAAAACAAAACGATGTCATCTCTTGAAAGCGGTGAGTGGTTGACAGTATCTCGTTTTTCCAACCTCATGTGTAGGCAGACTACTTTGGCTGATGGCAGCTAATTCCCATGAGCAACTGTAATTTCCTTTTTTTCCTGTTTTTCGTAGATACACATGCTGGAGAATGTTTATCCCCTCCTAAGCAATCTCCATTCTCCCATATGTCATCTCACAGATACTGCAGTCTATTGGTGTTGTAGTTTGACTGCCAAGATTGTTACATAATACCTCTGATGCTTAATATTGGGGAAGATGATGTGTAGTGATGTAGTGAGTTTTTGCAGTTTCTCTGCAGTTTCGACAGAGAAATCGGTGAAACACACCAGTTTGAGTGCTTGCTGTATGTGTTGGTGTACTGTTGCTATTGGCAACATATGGGTTAACAATGTTTATCCTCCTTACAAAAAACAAACATTCCTTTCCCTTTCCACTTCAGGTTCATTTGATCCTAACATTCCAGAGGAGGGCCCATCAGCACCCCCTGCAGGCTGGCTGGAGGATGTCTCTGGTTACCAGGGACACAAAGGAGGCCGTGAGTCACATTGCTTTCTCTGACTTTGCACACAGATTGCTCTTACAACACATGCCAAATGCCTATTCAAAAAGAAAGATAGCAACGATACTGCTTTTGGTTAGCTTGTGTTGTACGAATATAGATGTTTAGAATCAGTAGCAGGATCAGCTGGTGTCAAGGGGCCTTCTATTGTAACTCGTCATACCAATAGAACTCTAATTTAGTTATACAATTGTTGAGTCATGGTCCTGTATGCCTCTGTTGTTCCCCAAATTGGCCCATTTTGTATTTAAAACCCATAACACCAACGCTCTTTGAATCATGTGAAAACAAAAATGATTCCTGAATTGAAGATAGCTCTCTGTTATTTTCTGTGCAATGTCTGTGGTATCCGTCTATAGGCACTATAGCCTAAGGATGCTAAGTGGACTAGCTCCTCTCTCTCTCTCTGTTAATCTAGTAAGTGATTGAATAAGTGGGGCCTTTCTCTACTCCACGGTCTAAACTGTGTGTGTGTGGGTGTGTGTGTGTGTGTGTGTGTGTGTGTGTGTGTGGGTACCAATCCATATGTGTATATATTTGTGTGTCTCGGTAGAGCCAGAGGACCAGCTGTACCCTCCCCCTCCTGCCTACAACCCTCAGCCAGAGCTGGATAAAAACGCTGTTGTACCCAATGTCAGGTAAGAAACACACACACCGCACTCCTAACACTATGTACCGTATGTAGATGGGAGCTTAATGGGAACCTAAAGCTGTCAGGCTCAATCAATTATTCTGCGAAAATAAAAATAATCTGTTTCCCTCCAGTGTGCCTACGGTGTCAGAGGACGTTGCAAGGGAAGCTCTGCTGAAATTTGTCGATACCAAGTGGACATACCGTTCCAAACCGGCTAGGGACCTCACCTTCAAAGAGCTCAGACCCATCACTGTCTACAGAGTAGGTGAAACACCAAAAGCGCACGCACACAGCTGCCAGCCAGATTAGCTACCAGATCTTCTTTTCAAGCTTTGTTATGGAAGTAGTTAACGGGCGTTGCCACTTTCCTTGTCTATTAATAATAATAAAAATAATGATACAATTTATTTAAATTGCGCCTTTCTAAAACCCCAAACATTTTATATGGTAAAGCAATTATATGTCTCCAAAATTGACAACTTTTTACCAAGATATACAGGCCTCTGTAAGCGAGATAAAAATGTACATTTGAACCTGTTGTTTTTGGACTATATCTTGTCTCGATGTAGCCCTTTCTAATCTGTTGTCTCTCTGTTGACCAGTACCGTTTGGAGACCTTTACAGAGTCCAGAACCAGTGGATGGCAGTTTGAACCCTACAATGGTAAGCCTTACATGGTTCGATTGTTATGGCTTTGACATTTTGTGCAGGGTGTAATGCTTCGGTGTGTACTGTGTCACCCCTCCTTACCTACCATATTATGTTTCATTTGTGTGCAAGGAAACAAACAAATATTGTTTGCTGGCACTTTGCATGTGTGGCCATGCCAGAGGAAACCTATTTGACCCTGCGTTCCATATTTCCTGTGTTCATATTTTCGGGTGTGTGTCCTCCTCACACTGACCTGACCAGGCCAGGTTGTGGACGGACCTCAGTATGGGATGAGCCCGCCTCCTTGGGACATTCCCATGACAACGCCGCAGAGGTACATGGACATAGTGCAGAAGGTCCGCGTGCCGCACTCCTCCTTTGTAAAGGTGCAGACTGACTCGTTTAACTAATAGTTGGCTATTTTTATACATTATGATTGAACTTCCATCTCATATGTTACGTGTGTGTGTGTGTGTGTGTGTGTGTGTGTGTGTGCTTGTCTCTCGTATGTCTTTTGTCTGTGTGTTTCAGGCCTGTCACACATGTCATGGCTGTGGTAGGACTCGCTGCAACCACTGCTCTGGGAGAGGAAATGTACAACACAATCACTTATTGTTTTTCTGACATACTGTTTTTCAAAATATACATGGACAATTTAGTCAAATACACCGTCAGTATTTCTTGATATACATGCACGGTAAATATTCTTAACATAACTCCAGTACCAGTAAACAGCAGACGATAATATATATTTTGCTGATATTATTTTCCTTGAGAACACATTCTAAGTTTAACGTGCTGAACTAGTAATCTGATAGATAGATAGCTCTGCTTGAGATACAGTATCCAATGATTTGAATGTCCCACAAAATGGGCTTGTGCCCTGCTGGTCAAACTAAGGCTCCCTCTGCCCTTTGAGCAATCTCTGACTGTGTCCCTTCTCTTAATAACTACATGAAACCCTGTCCTCATGTTACAGAAACGCTGTACCTTCTGCCACGGCCACGGCCGGCGTAACCACGGAAATCAAAGGAACCAGCGCTGCTCCAGCTGTAATGGGAGGGGCAGGAAGAGGTGAGGGGGTGTGGCTCCAGCTGGAGTGGGAGGGGCAGGGAGAGGTGAGGGGGTGTGGCTCCAGCTGGAGTGGGAGGGGCAGGGAGAGGTGAGGGGGTGTGGCTCCAGCTGTGGTGGGAGGGGCTTCGGCAGAGGTATCAAGAAAGAAAAAATCGGCAAATCAAATAACATCGACCCCAGCTCTACCTGATCTGAAAATGATTGACTTGCGATGTTTATGAAGTTCTGAAGTTAAGTTGTTTCTTGGATTTTTTTTTATTTGATTTTTTTAATTTAAAGAGGCAGTTATTGATTGTAGTGACCTCCTCCCTCCTCTCTCTCCCCATCTCCTGACCTCTACCCCACCTGTCTTTCCCTTGCTATGCAGATGTATGTCCTGCCAGGGTCATGGTAATAAGACCTGCTCCACATGTCATGGACAAATGAATCTTCTGCATTTCATCCAGCTTACTGTCACATGGTATGGACACACACACACACACACACACACACACACACATATATATATACAGTACTGTGCAAAAGGTTTAGGCAGGTGTGAAAGAATGCTGGCAAAGAATGGTAACAGCAAGTAATGATTTGATTTAGATTGTTCATTTGTTCATTCACTTTGCATTTAGTTAAATGATAAAAGCAAACTATTAACACTTCGATTTTTGTATGTGTGTTTTGTATGTGATCAAAAGAGATGGATAAAAACACATACAAATACAAGCATGCACTCAAAACACATTATTTGAGCATGAAAAAATGCCTTAATTGACAGAGAATGTGCATGTGTTTATGTATGTGAGTTGTTTATGTTCCTAGGGCCAACAACGTGTATAACTTCATCCCAGACCGTAACCCTGAGTTCCCTCTGAAGAACTTTGAAAACGCTTCAGGAGACAATTTTTTTGTAGACGAGAACCTGCTGGTAAAGTCCTGCCATATATACTGTACATGATATTTATACACAGATTTTTATAAGGACATTTGTATTACTGTGATGTCAGGCAGTACCTGAAATAGACATCCTGTAAAAGAGTATGCTGTTGACTCCGCTCCTTTTCTACCTCATGCAGGTCTACCCCATCCATGGTTTTCCAGATCAGGATCTCTGTGATGCATCCCAGAGAATCATTCAGGAGCACTTCAGCCGCTTTACCGCTGTCAGCCGTATACTGCACCAGGTCAGACAGGCACACCTGCACACATAGACACGTTAGCACACACCACATACAGAACACAGATCAACAGCCCCCCTTTTACTCTGGATTCATGTTTAAAAGTGTTTGTTTTAGTGACCACTAGGGGGCAGTGTTTCCTCACTGAGCTCAATTGTTGCTTTGGTGTTCCTTTAAAAACTTGTGTTTCAGAGCACTTTTTTTGACTTTATAAAAGCAATTTTAGATTTAAGATGGTCTTTACATCTGTATGACCTAATGTCAATTTCAGGGTCTTACCTTTTCCAGTTATCCAAACAAACTTAGTTGCTAAGCAGGTTGATTTAACAAAAAAACAAACAAACAAAGAATCTATTGTTGGCACATATCTCTCTCGCTCTGTGTATTTGTAGTTTTTTGGAACACATTAGGCAGCATGACCCTCACTGAACACACCCAGTCCTCTACCTCCCTGCTTCATTCAGGACCATAGGATTTCTAGAGTGTGTTGTATTGTCATTTCTGCACTCATGTTTGCTTTTGGTTTGTTTACAGCGTCAAACCATTGAGCTTGTGCCCCTCACGCACGCCTTCTATGAGTACGGTGGGAAGACCTTTGACTACTTTGTGTATGGTCTGGAGAACCAAGTTTACACCGCCAAATATCCCTCCGCTTGTTCTATCCTATAGAGACGCGACACATCTGGTCGCTCACATTTGTATTTGTATCCATATCATAGTGTTGAGGCTTATTTTTTATGAATCAGTTAGTTCATGACTATGTAACTCTATAAAACTATAACCTGCTATAGTTTATTATTGTGCAATCCTTCTCTCTCAGAAGTCATTTGAAAAATGGCATGCAACCAAATTGCACCCTTCATTTTTTTTTTTTTACTAAGCTAAGCCTACATAGGCTAGTTAAGCTTACAACCTGCCATGTAGCCTCAGTGCCTGACCATTTCATTTACATTCCCTCGACTTGTGAAGGTTTTGGGACATTTTGCGTTAAAAAAAGAAGTTAATTTCCGTTGAACTCAATCAATGTTTGTATTACTTCAATGGTATATAGTATGAATTCTACCTCTGTCAATGTAACTTAAGGTTATATGTATGAACATTGTAATCTATGTTGTATTTCTATGAAGAATACTGCCATGGCACTTATGTTACAGCCTGTAACAATAATATGTATTGTGTTGCATAGGCTATATGCCATAATTGTGTTTACTTTTAACAAAACCACTATCAAGCTCTTCACAAGAGCATGCCTTTTTTATTGAATTAAAACTTGCCTTACATTGGTGTGTGTTGCCTTTTTTATTTGTTTCTCACCACTCACTAGTTATTATTCATTTTTGTTTTGTTTATTGCAACAGACAAATCCGGGTGTATTTTGGATTTAAGAAAATGAAGGCAACAGTTTGGTACTCGTAACAATGTAAAGTGAAACTCTGTGAATGTGCCACTAGTTCATAAATCCCTACCCCTACCGGCGACTCGTGGTTCTGAAACGCGATTTCATCTTTTGGAGAGTTTAGGAGGGGAGCGGTCGGAACAGTGTCCCACCCCCCGGCACACATGCGGTTAGTTGGTTTGTTTATAACGTGTGGATGAGATCGACCAGAACATCTTTAGTCTTCAAGTTCCTAAACCCGCTGTTGACTGACCGTAATCTATCAAGGTAACATTTTACTGACTGCCAGTTTGGAGTGGAATAATTCAGGAATCTGTAATCCAAATAAAAATAATCTGGTGAGTTACATTGTGAACCAAAGTTAACGTTTATATCATTTTGACTTATGGTTATGCGTAAATTAGCGTTATGACGCATTTATAAACTTCGAGTATACATGTTCTGTAAATAAAACTCCAGGAAAGGTAAACTTTATGTGCATTTTATAAACATGTTAAAAATGGTTTGTGAAATAATTATGTAAAGTATTTCACCCTCATATAATTTATGTGTGATGGAACATTTGACAACATCATGTACGGTTATTATTATCCTTACCAATCTAGGCTTATCCTCTAATGACAATGAGTTCTAAATCAGTTAGTTGTAGTTTCAGCAGAGGCATATCTGTGGTAACAGACCAAACTATATGATAGGCTGTCCTCCCCTGCTGCGTCTTTGTCAGCTGTGAGTAATGTCCCCTGATTGTCCATAGGTTTCCTGTTATTTATTCTTTGTGTACAATCTGTGTGTGCGTCCGAGTTGGTGTGTGTGGAAGAGATGTTGTTTTTCTTGTTGTAATCCTGTGTGTACATTAGCTGTCGTTCCCAGCGTCAGTTACATAAAGATAATAATGGGATGTTGTTTTACACACCTGTTTGAGGCTGATGACGCTGTTACATAATTATCAGTACATGGTTGTTATATGAGAGATTCTTTTAAAATAATGATAATACTTCCACATGTTCTATTCCTCAAGATTCAGCAGAGATATAATATTTTTTCTTGTAATGACAAATGTAAGTCAAATTATTTGATTTAAACTTTAAACACAGTGTACATAATCTATATGGCACTGCTGCAATTTTTACACTTGGGCACATCAGGCATATGATATAATGTTGTCATTAAACTGTGAATTTTATAATAATTAAATATTCAACCTCTTTTTTTAAGTCAAATAAGTTTTAAAAAATGAGTCTGAAAAACTCAGGAGGCAAGGTCATGGTGTGATTTGATTCCAGACCATTTGGGGATCCAGAGACAGAGGATTCTAAGTTAGGATCCTCTTTCTCTGGATCCCCAAATAGGATTCCTAACCCCTGCACCTTTCGACCTTCTGCTTGATTTCCTATCGAGTACGCTCTACAACGTGGACATGGATGCACTCGTCCTCCTCTCAAACCAGACCGGTTCCCAGCTCCCCCTCTTTCATGTGTCTTCTTCACAGCCTGTGAATGAACTGAAACACCACGTCCTGAATGTGCTTTAGATTATCCACACTCCTCTCCCCTCAGAGGAGCCCGATCTCACCATCGTCCCTTTGTCGGTTTGAACTATCTGCTCTGTTTTTCATTCCATTCGTTCCGCACCTCGCACTCATCCATCATCCATTTTACCATCCACCGCTGCCTCAAGCAGTCATTGTACTTTCATGTTTTTTTATAAGGAAGATAAAGCAACTCAAAAAGGACTATGCTTTTGTTCTGGAATAACCATGTCTCTGGTTATGTCCTAACTCTTCATGTGAGGTGTAACCTGAACTGTGACTATGTATTAGCCAGCGTTCATCACAAAGCCTGATAGGAAGAACTGGTCATTATTATAGTGATGTACTACTTCCAGGTCAAGCACTGGGAGAGCAGTGCACTCGGGCTGAAGTGGGACACATGCACGCGCACACCCTCGCCGGCGTACGCACACGCACACACACATACACACACCCACACACACACACATTCACCTTCTCACACGTTGGGACAAATCCGTCGTCAACTTCCTGAAGGCGTCCGGGAACCAAGTGTAAGCTGTCTCATTATCATGTGCATTTTATGACTCAGTGGCTGAGGGAAGTTAAGAGAGGCAGTTGCAGAGGGAGAGAGAGCATGACGACTGTTTTAAATCAACATAATGAATGCAAAGGAAGTCATTTTCCTCCGTAAGTCCTGCTACAGTTAAGGGGAGCACGTCGGAAGCATTCATTCCATGTCTCCTCATCCCCTGTACGTCGGTTGTTTCGAGAGCACACACACACATGCTGGGTTCACACGGGTGATGTAACGTCAGTTACGCACGGTGCCCAGCCTCTCCTCCTCAAGGCTTTGATTGGCCGCAGTAATTTAGACCACATTTGGAACGGAAATGAACCCCACTCTGCTGTGATTAATGCAGCTCCTTGATTTCATTGAAACGATGAAACGTCTTGCCCATTCATCTGCCTCTCCTCTGCGTCATCAGGACTGATGGATTACAGCCACTTTTACCGCGCTGAACTCTCTATACCAGACTGGAATCAACACGTTGCCATAGAGGTTGTTTCACATGATGGATCGGCCTTTGTGAGGTGTATGGTGCACCCAGAACTAGACGCACAGGCTTTCACCACTCACACTCCCCTGTACCGAATTTGGGAGAGAACGCACCGCTGAAGTCACCATCGTGAATTCCCATGTTTTGAAAGAAAATAAATCAATTGGAGATTTCATGCAGCTGTGTAGGTGCCCCACCTTACTCATTTTAGGGGGTTATCATGCTGAGGGAGACTGTGGGACTTCCCTTGTTGAATGGAAGTAGCGTATGATTCCGAGTAACAGACCGTCTCTGTGAAGAGAAGACATTTGCATCCGCCCAAGTTTTGGCGGTTTGGAAATGATCGGGAGCCAACCCCGTCAAGAGCCTGTGTAAATCAAATGAAAAGGGTGGGGATTGTGAAGATGGACATGCAGACACAGATAGGGGATGTTATGTCAGCTTGTCTCCCCACCCACACCCAGTCCAGTCTACTACTCCCAGTACCACAGGTCCCAAAAGGCTTGACTGGGTTCACTGTGTGTGTGTGTATGTGTGTGTGTGTGTGTATGTGTGTGTGTGTGTGTGTGTGTGTGTGTGTGTGTGTGTGTGTGTGTGCGCGTGTGTCTGTGTGTGTGTGTGTGTGTGTGTGTGTGTGTGTGTGTGTGTGTGTGTGTGTGTGTGTATGTGTGTGTGTGTGTGGGTGTGTGAATGTGTTCCTGTTTCTCTCTCTGTGTGTAGGTGGATTATGTGAGTTGTGTTGGTCCAGTATGATATTGTTGCTGGGTGGTGGGGAAGTTCTTTTCCCTGGTTCTGAGTGAGGACCACACTCTCTGAGGTAGAAGTGACAACATTAGTCACTGCGTGCTAGGCTATTAGCCAGGAAGCACTTTGTGGAGACCTATTGTACTGGGGATCAGTTTGGTCGCTATACTCGACTTGATTTTGTTGCTCCCTTCCTCTCCTGCTGTTTCCTGTGGTGTGTGTGTTTATGTGTGTGTGTTTGTGTGTGTGTGTGTGTGTGAGAGAGAGAGAGAGAGAGAGAGAGAGAGAGAGAGAGAGAGAGAGAGAGAGAGAGAGAGAGAGAGAGAGAGAGAGAAGTGTGATTGACCGAGGCATATAGAGAGCGGACATAGACAGAGCAGACCACCCAGGCAGAATGACACCAGTGTCCCTCGCTCGGTCAGTCAGTCATTCAGTCAGCCAGCCAGTCATTCAGTCAGTCATTCAGACAGCCAGCCAGTCATTCAGTCAGTCATTCAGTCAGCCAGTCATTCAGTCAGTCAGCCAGCCAGCCAGTCGGTCAGTCAGTCATTCAGTCAGTCAGCCAGCCAGCCAGCCAGTCGGTCAGTCAGTCATTTAGTCAGTCAGCCAGCCAGCCTGCCGGTCAGTCATTCAGCCAGCCAGTCAGCCAGCCGGACAGTAATTTAGACAGCCGCCAGTCAGCCGGCCAGTCAGCCAGTCAGTGGGTCAGCCAGCCAGCTAGCCAGCCAGCCAGCCAGCCAGTCAGCCAGTCAGTAGGTCAGCCAGCCAGCTGGCCAGTTAGTTGGCCAGTCAGTC
>CM030173.1:8396641-8399141 GCA_017639675.1 Aplochiton taeniatus | reverse complement strand
GTGTGTGTGTGTGTGTGTTCCAGTGTAGCCTAAATGCTACTCGCATTCCAAACGCTCTGAGCCTGAACGTTAACCAGGATACAAGGTTTGAATGTGAGACTCAAACACTCTCTCTCTCTCACACACACACACACACACACACACACACACACACACACACATAAACACACACACACACACACACACACACACACACACACACACACACACACACACACACAGAGTTGCCCTCTGTACCTTGAAGCTATTTACCAGTAATTGGCGTCCCTGGGTCTTGTCAGGGTAAAGAATCTCTCAGTGCCCTCTAGTCTGCACTGTAAATCTGTCTCTACTCTTTGCCTCCCACATGGACACAGCACTGCTTACTTGAACCGAGAAGGTTATGTGTGTGTGTGTGTGTGTGTGTGTGTTTGCATGTGAGCTTTCGTGTGTACTCATGTGCATATGTAAGAATCTGTTCAGTGCGATGTGTTTGTATCTGTCTGTGTGTGCGTATGTGTGTGTGTGTGTGTGTGTGTGTCTGTGTGTGTGTGTGTGTGTGTGTGTGTGTGTGTGTGTGTGTGTGTGTGTGTGTGTGTGTGTGTGTGCTTTTAAGTGCGCATGCCTGAGATGAAGAGGTGGGGTAGTGTGTCCGGTTGGCCCAGCTGTGTGCTGGAGGACAGGGTGTAGTACTGTGATTGTTGGGGTCAGTGTCAGGCGGAGGGGATCCGTTAGGAGGGGGTACCGGCTAAGGACCCCCACCTACAGTGTAACGCAATCCAGAATCCGGTTTAGGAGGCAGGAATTCAAACCCAAAAGCTTCTGGTGAGTTGAAGGATCACAAAGAGGTGATCAATTAGGCTGGAGTAGCAGTGTGGGACAAAACACCCATCACCCTCTGTTGAGGTTTATGTCCACGAGGTGAAGTAGATATGAGAGACTCAAACCCATGACCCTCTGGTGGTATTTACAGTAAGAGGGTGAATCATATCATCTATCGGGTCTCAAACCCATGACCCTCTGGTGGTCTTTACAGTAAGAGGGTGAATCATATCATCTATCGGGTCTCAAACCCATGACCCTCTGATGGTATTTACAGTTAAGAGGGTGAATCTGCTACAAGGAACTCAAACCCATAACCCTCTGGTGGCATTACAATAAGAGGGTTAATCATATCACCTATTAGGTCTCTAACCCATAACCCTCTGTTGGTATTTACAATAAGATGGTGAATCATATCACCTATTAGGTCTCTGACCCATGACCCTCTGGTGACATTTACAGTAAGTGGGTGAATCTGCTACAATAGACTCAAACCCATGACTCTATTTTGAGGCTCAGTATAATGTAGGGTAGCTGTCTTTTAAGAGCTGTTCCCATTCTCCTATGGGGAACATATGACCACCCCTCAAGGCCTGAGAAAGCCCCATACATCACATGAAGATTGAGTTCCTCTTGGTCTAACCCCAGGGTCAGAGACCAGGGTGCGACCCTTCAACTTTGACCCCGTGCCGTTGTCTCCTGGAGAGCCAGGGCCTTATCCTAGCGTCGCCCCAGCGGTGAGAAAACCACGAGTGGGGGAGTGATGGTCTCCTGGACCGTGTCATCCAAAAGGCCAGCGTGTGACGCACATCCACGCCGTAGCCATACACACCCCCTCACTTCCCCGCATAGAAAGCATTGTCTCCAGCCTGAGTAGACTCACACTCTACATAATGATACAGTATTCTACAGCCGGGCGGCATTGTTCTGTCCTCTGGTGGTGTGTTAGTGGGTCTATTTGAATCCTGTCCAATAAGTCTGAGGCGTCTCAGGTCTTCTGTCAGCTTCCTCTGGACTTGTTCTGCCATTGTCATGTTTCATAATGAGAGGTAATTTGTCCTCAGTAAGATTATAAACCATCTCTTAACTCCAGGTACGTTTGTTGAGCTGTTTTAAAAAAATGAAGGTATCTCGATCACGATTTCTTTCGTCCTTCTTTTTCGTAAAGATATCGAGGCAGACCGCCAGAATTCTTTAGTGGGATTTACCATAGAGGTCGTCTATGTTCAAAACCGCCAGTCAGATCCAAAGAGTCTTTTGTTGTGTCGTTGTTGTTGTTGATGACTTGGCATCAACGGGGTGGTTCTCAGCATCCCTGCCAGGCGAATGATTGACAGCTACCCGGGGCAACAGCTGTCAGGGGTAACGATAGACAGGAGGGCTTTATGGAGCCTTTCTTCAAAATAGGACTTTGACAGAGTGACAGTTTGACAGAAAGAGAGAAAGATAGATAGAGAGGGAGAGGGGGCGAGAGGGAGAGACAAAGAGAGAGGAAGAGAAAGAGGGTCTCGGATAAAAAAAAAACTAAATGGAAACGTATTGAGCCCTTTGGATTAAGACTGATGAGAGTAGGAACGAGGAAAGGAATGCTACTGACGTTATCTGCCATTCACATATTTAGTGAAGGCCTTTGTGTGTGCATAATGGCCGGTTTCTAAGAGCTGTATTTCTGTGTGTGTGTGTGTGTGTGTGTGTGTGT
>CM030173.1:8389141-8394141 GCA_017639675.1 Aplochiton taeniatus | reverse complement strand
GGAAGTGCCAGGCAGGCTGGGGTTCACCCTCGGGTCTCAGCCCTGCACCTGCAATCTGGGCCCGGGCTGGGAGGTCAACCCGCTACCCAGGCTTTGGTCTTAGAACCACACCAGGCCCCTGGGAGATTAGGATCAGGGGAGAGGGAGTGCGACGTGAAATGTGGAGGAGATACGAGAGTGGAAGTATTGGAGAGCCTTAGATTGGTCGAGAGAGTGATAGTTAAAGGGGGTTTGAGCCGATAAAGAAGGGAGATAAGAGAGAGAGAGAGATAAGATAAGGAGGGATGGAAAAGAAACGACAAGTCAAGAGACAGAGTAGGAGAATTATTTAAAGGCGGGAGGAGGGACGGAAAAAAAAGGGTGGTGGTAAGAAGTGCACCGGCAAAGATGTAGAGGCAGATTAAGAGAGATGGGTAAATGAGATAAAAAGGATAGAAAGGGGAGGAGGAGACGGATGGAGAGAGTAAATCACAGGGGGGATTAGAGTGCTAGCCGGGAGAGGGCTGTAAAGCTCTGGCCTCATAAGACTCGAGATTAGAACGCCAAGAGACGGCGAAAGAACAAGGAGGTGAGACCGGAACGAGGAACAAGGGATGGACGAAAGGGAGGTGAAGGTTGACAAATGGACGCAGGGAGGAAAGGGGTTAGCCATTTGATCCAAACCGCTCGCTATGGACGGATTGAACTAACGAGGCCGTTAAAAGGAAATCAATCGCTTCTCTCTTCCGTTCGTGCTCAAGAAGCTTTGCGCCTCAAAATTCCTGAGACATTCAAAATGGGTTCTCTTTGCAACGATGAGCACGGTATTGATTTCACTCCTCCACAAATGTGTAACTGGTAACACAGTAACCAGAACGTGGGCAAAAAGCTTTAGCTTTTCACATTTTAAGTGCAGCGCAAACTAAACTTCCGAAATAATAGTTTGCTTAGACCTTAGTTTAAAATATTAGCGGACAAGAAAGTGTATGGATGTATTTTGGACATGAGGTTTATTTTCTACATGAATAAACATTTTGTGGCCAATTAACTGAACAACAGGGGCAGTATTGTGTTAAAGTGGCTATTTTGCTGTTCCAAAAGAAACAGTAGAAGAAGCTAATCTTTAACTAGCCAATTTGAAATTAACCTAAGTTAAGCAATTCAAGCGAACATAAAACTGCCACTAGCAACTAAAGTTATAGCAACACAATCTAAGCTGGATTGGGCTTAGCAAGCCAATATGCTTACTAACCTGGCACATTTTATGGAAGGAACATGAATGCATACAGTATGTTCTCGGTAGCATCAACATCAAAATAAATCTGTCTTTGCTGGCCAACAAAGCTCCACACAAAGACCTCTCATGGAGAAGTCTATCCCTGCGTGGACTGGCTGCGAAACCAGTGAGAATATTGATTTGAGCGTCAACTCAGATGCACCTCCGTTCTGTGTTGTCCCACCTTCAATCATCTTACCAACTCTGATGTGGAACCGTTCCAGTGGACCGAGGCGGTAGAGGGTGACCAAAGTTACACCAACAGTTTGTTGACTCATTGTTTACTTAATGGTTTATCCCCCCGAGGGAGGAAGAGAAACTAAAGATGGGTGGAGCTGATAGCCATGGGAACGGCTTTCCAAACAATGTCACGTCCTCCCATACCCCCCACTCGCGGAATGATTCTGGCTGACCAGAGGTCAGTCTCTGTGGCCTCGCACAGCTGGCAGGCTTCTGCACTGACCAGGACTAGGAGGGCTACATTTAGGATTTCATGCATTGGACAATTTTTGCCATTTAACTCACGGAGTTATGGTCAAGCATTTTCAGGAGTTTCCTTTTTTTGTAATCGCTGTTTTTCACTTATAGTGACACTGAAGTGGGAGGTGATTCTGTGTGTTGGGTATAAAGAGGTTGCCCACCGAGTTTGAAGTAAAACCTAATACATAAACCGTGCGGTCTGCTGTCAAACCCTTCTTCTAAATGTGGCGCTGGCCCTTCTCTTGTCCGACTATACTACTTCCTCAAACACTGGTGACCCTAACATGTGTTCATGTGCGTGTGTGGACTCCCAGGTTGTGACGCAACATGACAGCCACCATTGTTCTTTGTCAAGTGGTTTGTGAGTGCCTGTGGTAGTAGGGCATGTGGTACATGAGTCTATTTACGCGAAGAAAGAGGATGAGCTGACGTCATTTTTTTATTTGGAGACACCCAAGCGATGTGGAGACAAAGCATCCTCAGTCCGACACAAACAAACTTGATTTACGGACGGACACAATTTATTTCCTGCGTCCTGTTACGACTTCTCTGGATTGCCAGGTAGACTTCGTCCCTCAAGTCAAAGAACTGCCCAGCCAAATACGACCGCCTTCGGTTAGGAAAGACACTAAACACTGCCTTCCCACAAGAGCCGTGACGTCAAAGTCAAACTCCATTGGAGTATAGGAATGAGAGAGAGAGAGAGAGAGAGAGAGAGAGAGAGAGAGAGAGAGAGAGAGAGAGAGAGAGAGAGAGAGAGAGAGAGAGAAAATATTCTAGATATCTGTGCACTCTCTTTCACCAACAAACTACTTTGAGAGGCTGACGAGGCTGCCTCCTGCTATGTAACGGTACTTGCTTTAAAACACCCGAGAGAGATTATGATGAATTGGTGTGTACATCCGAAGGAGCATGTTTTGCTCTGTAAAACCGTGAAGATTTATCAGGGCGGCTCCCATAGCCATCCACTGTATGTCCAAAGTAAGAGTTAAAAAGGGATATAACTCAGAAATGTCCCTTTCAATTGAGTTCTGTGTTTATTTTATACATCCCGCCTGAGATATGGACTCACTCGGGATTCTATTGGTAAAGATACTGTATGTTTACCTTTAGACTGAATTTCTTGCTAGTTTTCAAGACGTAAATGTGAAATGGACGTTTTAACTGGGAGCTCAGGATTTAATCAATCGTAATGTTTGCCTTGTGGTTTCATGTACAATCTGCTATTTATGAGTTAACATGTGCTTGTGTGTAGGATTTAGAAAGGGTTTTTTGTTTAGAAATGAGGTGGGGTTGCCCTGACAGTATGACGGCTGCCCAGAGTACTGCACTGATTAGGTTCTTCGTATATTTTGAAATATTAAGACTGCGGTCCAATTTCTGACACATTATATTACTGGCCGCTATTTACTCTGCTCAGTCTCTCTCCGTTCTGGTTTCCACTGTGGAATCAAAGCCCCCCAAAAATGAATACATTTCTATGTTGAATATATTATTGTTGAAAGGTTCTGCGTCTCCTTCCTGAGCTGGGACGACCAACACAGCCCCTTGTCTACGCATTTAAATTAAGCTGTCAATGCAATGTGTGCTTAGTTTAAGAAAACGTAACTACATCATACAAAGTTGTTGGGTGACAACTATTTTTTTTTCTTTCCTCTCTTTCAGGTGATCAGGTGATGTAACCGGAAGGCCCGTCGACTTTAAATCGCCATGACAACTGCTGCTGCTGCTCGAGGAGGAGGCCGAGTTAGAAGCGGAGGGGCGGGGCCTGCCTGGGTGGGGCTGGTCCTCCTCCTCCCCCTGCTGACACTGCAGCCTGCGGACTCCTCCTCCTACTCCACGCTCCCCGCCTGGAGCCAGACCAGGCCCCGTCTGGAGCTCTCACACGCAGGTACGTCGAACGGGCCGGACCCAACGTAGTCGCGTTGACCAGTGGGACTGCGTAGGTACACTTGGAGGTGGAAGGCGGCACCTGGCCACGGTAATGGATGCCACCTGGCCACGGTAATGGATGCCACCCACCCCTGGCTCCATTCCAGTGTTCTGTACGTGTTTGCTGACCGTTTGACATTGGTTGTCTCCGAAACAACAAAATGCAGTAGACCAGCATTATGAGCCCAGCAACGTGGACGGGATATGTATGACTTACCACTGCCACTACAGCTGAGCTCTAGTGGTCTTAACGTTCTTCATTTTATGAGTACTTTCAAGATGGATCATAAAATAGTATATACTGTATAATATATAGTGTAATATAATAGAAGTCAATTTACCATTTGTCTTCTGTGAGACAATCGGAACCCGGCCTATCGTGCATAATATACATGCATATACTGTATATATTTAAATACAATATGTGTAATTAAAAAATGGTTTCTTTGGGAACTAAGCTAAGTATGATGTGTGTGTAACATGAGAGCATTAGGTGGTTCTAACCCTGCTGTCTCGTGTCAGATCACCAAATATAACAGTGGGCATAGTTTGGAGTCAACCACTTTGGGTGAAGGGGGTCTTTGTCCTGTTCACCTCTCTCTCTGAGCTTTTAGGTAAGCAAAAAGTAAAGATTGGCACTTTCCACAAAATAGCACTTACGCTTACGTGTTTCCAAATTAGTCCTATTTTAAGGGCGTCCGATTTAATGGACCCAAATGAGACAATTACATTTATTGCATTAAACGTTTCCACCACCAGGTTTATAATAGCGCTCATCTGTAACCACACATTTGGTAGACATCATCAAACCATTACATCCATAACAGGAAGGGTTCACTAAAGAGAATGTCTGTTCACAGAGACAAGGAATGGGGATTTTGGGGGGACTTTTACATCCCTGCCCGATGACGTTGTCTCAGCTCCGTGTCTGGAAACGCTAAAATACGTAGAATCATTTTTTTTATATAATAAATGGAATGGAATCCGATCGTTTTATAGTGCCATTACATCACGAGCCAATGTACACACCCTCTGCCTCTGGGTTAGTTCCTTACCGACGAGGAAAAAAAAGTGAATGAGAAAAATCGCTGCCATTATCATAGTTTTCATTTGCAGACGCAATTCGGCTCACCAGCGCACCACCATCACCAGTGTGAGCCCCTTTTCTCTGGGGTAGCGTTGAGCTGATGGAGTGGAGGGGGATTTCGTAGGACTTTATCTGAGGCCAGTGAAGTAACGTCTGTTCGGCCCAGCAGTTACAACAATCAGGCTTTTCCAGATGCTGTCACTATGGCAATCTGTCTTACCTTTAACATAAATAACCAATGCCGTT
>CM030173.1:8369141-8379141 GCA_017639675.1 Aplochiton taeniatus | reverse complement strand
TGGCGCTTAGCCTCTGTCGAACGGTTCTCCGTCTGCTTCCCAAAAGCCTTTTTGTCTGGTGTGTGTTTAAGGAGGGCTCTGCACCAATAGTGAGTATGACTCTGGCTG
This sequence comes from Aplochiton taeniatus, assembly GCA_017639675.1. Lineage (NCBI taxonomy): Eukaryota > Metazoa > Chordata > Actinopteri > Galaxiiformes > Galaxiidae > Aplochiton > Aplochiton taeniatus. The sequence goes on along the minus strand of CM030173.1, from coordinate 8,379,033 downwards.
CCGATAAATTCACACCTCTCACGCCATCCACCCTTCTCTTTCACACCTCCACATGTGGTCCTGTTCTCTTTCTCTCTCTCTCTCTCACACCTCTACAGCCTGTCCTGGTTTCTTTTCTCTCTCTCTCTCTCTCTCTCTCTCTCTCTCTCTCTCTCTCTCTCTCTCTCTCTCTCTCTCTCTCTCTCCACATGCGGTCCGGTTCCCTTTCTCCCTCTCGACTGTTCAAACTCGCCGAAGGGTTCCTCCAGTGTGTTGAGCGGCATCCTTAAGTCTTCTGTTATTCCTGGAAAATTCCTTTGGGAACTTCTTGCGTGCGGTTTATAATCCTGGATGTCGGATCTGGTCTCCCGCTGGTGTCAGTATAAACTACAGTGAAGCGTTTGTTTGTGTCCGCCTGTGTATGGGCCCAAGTGTGTGTGTGTGTGTGTGTGTGTGTGTGTGTGTGTGTGTGTGTGTGTACACCTGTGTGTATGGGTGGTATGCTGTGTGTGTGTGTGTGTGGGTGTGTGCGTCCATTTGACCCTAGCTGTGTGTCTGTGTAGCTGGCCATGGGTATGTGCCTGTTACCGAGTGCCTCAGCCCTGTTCTCTGTGTGTATATGGAGGCCATAAGAACAGACAAATCCCCTCCACTTTTAATGGGATCTTCTTATTTTTCCTCTCACACGCAGAGGTGTCGGGACTGTTAACGTTCTATGTCAACCTGTGGGTCTGCTTTCATTCCACTCAAACTGTGAGTGTGTGTGTGTGTGTGTGTGTGTGTGTGTGTGTGTGTGTGTGTGTGTGTGTGTTTGTTTACGTGAAGCGTTTGTGTTTGGTATCGTTTTGTTTAGTTATTTTGTGCTGACGATGCCGAACGCACAGATGGCAGCTTCAGATTTTGTAAAACAGAAGACAGTCTGTTTGATGTCTTGGTTTGTGTCCGTAAGACAAGGTGTTGTCCAGCGGTGCTCGAAAGTGTTGGCTGAAGTTTCACTATCAACCTGATCAAAGAAGAGGCCGAGCATATCTTATGAAAAGAGCCTTCAAAGATGTACAGCAACTGGTAAATGTGTGTGATTTAACGCTGACCGTACCTTACAAACACACTCTCTGTTTTTCATTAGGTCTCTTTAATGTTGGTCCTTCAAGAAACCAACCAGACCCTAAAAGGAAGATCCATCCCAAGAACTGGTTCTATATATAGATTCTACATAGATCTGGTTTCATAACTAGCCTCTATGTCTCCGCCCATATAGAACTGCTTTTATATCTATATCTAAGTATATTCTACGCAAAACTGGTCCCGTATATATATTCTTCTAAGACCTGGTTCTATATTCAGAGCAGGTATTTATACTTTGTTTGCAGAGTTATGGAGATAGACACAATCTGTACTCTATTTAGAAATCCAGTCACAATAAGAGGAGAAAGGCATGTGCGTTTGTTAACAGCCCTGCTAGTCACAAAGGGAAACCTTATCCTGACCCCCTGAAGGAGGACTTATTCTGTGAGTTCAGCTCAGGCACAAACAAAACTGTGTGGTTTCTCCTCTACCTTTTGTTTTAAACCAGAGTTTGACTTGGATTTAAGAGGAACGTGTGTGCACGCCCAAACACGGTTCCCCAGGTGCACGGTTTGGCGTAGGGCACGGAACGGGAGGGGAAAACAACAGGCCTGACAAAACAGCTCGCGGGGGGAAGCGCTGCACAGCAAGGCATGAGGGAATATCATTCAGTCGGGACGGGTGCGCTTGCGAGGCAAAGTCAGTCGCAGGGGTTGCCAGGTCAGTCAGCCAAAGATGCCAGGTCGGTCACGTTGCCAGGTCACAGGAGTTCAGTAGATCTCCAGATGTCTCCTCGTTGCGCGTGAGACCTCTCCCAGCTGATGCAGTGCAGGTCTCATACACGCACTCCTGACAAGGGTTTGAAGGGTGTGTGTGTGTGTGTGTGTGCTTGTGTGTGTGTGTGTGTGTGTGTGTGTGTGTGTGTGTGTGTGTGTGTGTGTGTGTGTGTGTGTGTGTGTGTGTGTGCTTGTATCTGTCTGTGAAACAGAGATACCCAATCTGACCTAACACAGGTCTTGACACACACTCTCTTAGACCAGGTTAGAAAATGTCTGTGTTTTCAAACACCCTCTTTCCCTTGATGTAAAACACACACACTATGTAACTACCCAGTCCACACACACACACTATGTAACTACCCAGTCCACACACACACACACTATGTAACTACCCAGTCCACACACTCAATGTGTCTGGTATGTTTATACAGACATGTATGACACAGAACAGACGTGGAGGGAATCATATCCCTTACAGTTGTGTGTGTCTATGTGTGTGTTATCAGCTTTAATCTCGTCCTCTCTATCTAACAGTTAGCGGGTTCACCCTCCTCCTGTCCTGCCTAGAGGGCGAGGTGCGTCACCTGTCGCTCTTGACTGACAGACACCGATAAACACATCATCTATCTAAATACCTAACGGGGCGCCTCCCTAAACGAATAGGAGAGGCCCACTGTTTGTGGCACAGCTTCAACGGCTGATAGGGAGCAGATGAGGTTCATCCATTGATCTCAGAGCAGCGGTATGCATGTGTGTGATTGAAAAATGCCTAGAAAGGAACTCAACCACTCGCTGGCGAAAATACATGAAGAAGAAAATAAAGTTTCTTCGTTCCTAACATCCTCTGGTGGAGCGCTTGCTCCTCTAAGCCTCCGGAAACGATTCACCGAAGCAGTCGAGCGTGGTCCATCACCAGAATATGGGATATTAATACAAAAATTCTGTACTCAGACACAGGGAAGGGAAAACAACCGTAGAGCCAAGCACCAATACCGTGTGACCCCTGCTTGACTATCGTCCACATCAAACAACCAGGAATGTTGCTGTAACACAGGGCTTGATGCTGGAAAGATAGGCCTGTCGGTCAGGTCTGTAGCCACACCCCAGCAGTCCTGCTCAGCTGAAGGCTTCAACAACACGTCCATCTGGTTCTTATTTCTGGTCCTGTATAGAAGGTTTACAGTCGTGGAGGTCCTCTCTGTGATCACAGTACCCCCCGAGGGGGGACCAGAGACACAGAACAGACACCACACTAGGGCCGATCTACTTAGTCTTCTTCCTCCGCTGCCGGCAAGGGGAGGAGTGTGTGTGTGTGTGTGTGTGTGTGGGGGGGGGGGGGGGCGGTGGCGCCGCGATCAGAGACGGCAAAGAGAGGGCAGCGGGCCGCTGATGGTAGGTACTCACACGAACACGCGCGCAGACAGAAACACACCCACTGTTAAAACCTGTAAGCCATCTTGCTCTGCCTTGGATCCTCCCACGTTATCACCCCGTTGATTCTGTCTCGGTGTAAATACGTGATGGATTGAAATAGAGCATGTTCATTGTTCTATGGGGTTGAAAGGAATTACAGCTGGAAACCTGATCGTTTTTTTTTTTTTGTTTGTTTTCTAGACAAACACTTACAGTTTCCCCTTCCGTTTTGAGATGGTCAGACTGACCGTCACTGGATTAGAGGGAGGCAGACCCTCCCATGCATTGATACGACCGAGCAACCTCAATATTGTGGAGCGATCAATCTTGCTTTCTCACACACACACACACACACACACACACACACACACACACACACACACTCGGCACGTACTCGGTCACTGTGGTGCACAGCTGTAATGGGTCGGAAAGCAGCACTCAGAGAGCAGCTGGAGGCTCCCAGCTGGTATCGCAAACAGACGCACACACGCACACACACACACACACACACACACCCACACACACACGCACACACACCAACATTTCCCTTTAAATATGCCATCCAGGTGTCAGGCACGCACGCAGCACTGTCCAGTCTTTTGATCTGCCCTCCCTGCTCTGTTTGTCGTTATACTCCGACACACACTCCGGACTCACACTCCCCTCTTCATCCCACTCGTAGGAGCTCTTGGCAGGCACACACGCACGCACCGCTCCACTTTGCACGCCAAGCTTAGCTCAGTCACTGGACGGGCTTATTAGAAGGAAAGAAAAGTGCCATTGAGAAGCTGGCTATGGAATGGAGCCGGTGGATTTGTCTGGAACCATGTGCCCTGCACAGAAAGTCTATTGATACCTGCAGCCCCAGGCTCTGAACATAAGGATGGAAAGCTTATTCCTTCCTCCATTGTCGTTTCTTCCATGAGGCAATGTCCTTTTCATCAGGCAGGGAGGCTTAGTTGGGTCAAATGCCCTTGGCTGTGGTTCCTGGGTGGCCAGGAGGACTTAATGTAGGGGGTAGAGTCGAGACGGAGACCCAGTGATTCTGCTAATCAATACGTCAGACAGCCAAGGCTTTTAGTCACGGACCGAGCCCCTAAAATCCAACACTCTGCTCAGTGACACGCAATGACTTCCTCTTGACCTGGAGACCTTTTGTTTCCCTGTCCTAATCCTCTGTCTCACACACCAACACACACACCGACACACCGACACACACACACACACACACACACACACACACACACACACACACACACACACACACACACACACACACAGAGAGGTGGCTTATTACGCGTTAGCACTAAAGACTACCGTTGAATCAAGTGAAGAGGGGACGAGCCGCTTATGCAACCTTTTTTAATAATATTATTCTCAAAAAAACTAAGTAAGGATATATATATATACATATATATATATATATATATATGTATATATATATGTATATATATATATATATGTATATATATATATATATCGTTTTGAGACCAATTTATAATGCAGTTGTGTACATTTTTGAGTACAGTTCTGCCGTAGTTAGTGAGATATTCCCTGGTCTCTTCTCCGGATGTGTTAAATCCTCATAAGGGAAGAGCTCTGTCACACACAACAGAACCTTCCTCCATAGCCCACAGAGTGTGTTAAAGTGTGAGGTAAAGGAGTAAGGCATCAAGTGAATGGAGCGCCTAGAGGGCTCAGCGAGCCAGAGAGGATCTATGCGATGAGGTGAGTTTAATATGCCACAAGCCCAACTGTTCTTTTCGAGGTTTCCCCCTCTCCTACGCGGCCGCGAGTCAGAATGCATGACTAAAATTCCCACGGCCATCCACGCCAGGGCTCAGTTTCCATATTTCGATAGCCTCGGACGGTCTTCTAGGCACTCCTCGAACCCTGTCCCAGTCCCAGAGCTATTAAAGCCGTGTGCTTTCTGTTCACAGTGGAGAGTTATGACCTGTGAAGATGGTTCAAGGCCAGAGAGAGGTCTGAAGAGACTTGCCATGCTTCAGGAGCTTTTAGTTAAGGGGAGGGAGATGAGCAACACACTGTTTGATGGGCTGGACTGTACTTTGTGGTTGCACACAGGGTGTGTGTGTGTGTGTGTGTGTGTGTGTGTGTGTGTGTGTGTGTGTGTGTGTGTGTGTGTGTGTGTGTGTGTGTGCGTACGTGCTGTTACATAGTTTGGTCAGGACCACAGCGCACAGTCTTGCAAAAACACATCTGGCAGGAAAGGCTGAATTTGAATGTGTACGTGTGTATGTGTGTGTGTGTGTGTGTGTCTTCATTTGCGTGTGGCAAAGAATGTGTGCGGAAAACAACACATTTCCCACATAACACGTTGATTGTTCACTGATTGCCTCATCAGTTGTGTTGCACTCTACATTTTCTGTGTTATGTATCCATGTAACCAATGACAATATTCAAATGCCCATGATATGGAAAACGATAAAGATTTTATTGTAAATCTCCACAAAAAAGGCAATTTTTTTTTCCCCATTCCCAAGGCATGTTTTCCTTATTGATCAAGTAAAATGTACTATTACTGTCATCCTCATAAAAACAACCCAACAGTAAAATCCTGGACTTCACAGAAAATAAAATAAAATACAAAAAAATTCAAAATAAAGAGCCCTGATTGGAAAGAACCCCAACTCCAGATTCAGAAAAGCAGAACCAGATGGAAGATGGAACACTTGATCCGTCCGTTGCCATGACACTGCTGCTCGTGCTGCTGTGTAGAGGTCTGTTCTGTCCTCCGGAGGTCGGACAGCACATTAACACTGCACCCTGAGCCTCCTTCTGCCGGAGTTCAGCTGCCCGGTGCCTAACCGAAAAGGAGTTCCCTGGCTCACGGCCTAACAGGGGCGGCAAGGGAAACAGAGAGAGAAGAAGAAGAAAAAAACGAGAGGAGAAAAAAAAAAACGAGCGACGCATCCAAAACCGTTCACAAATACTTCATTGAAGCCGAGTAGATTTATTAGACAGCGGGACTGGGATGAATATTTGGCCCGGGGCCAGGTCAAGGCCATTAGACCAACAGGGAGACAGGCAGGCTGGTCAGCGGGCGCAGCTGTAGGGTTGACACTGGCGCTAAAGAGGAAGCTAACATGAGTAATATGTCCTGGCTGGGGGCCAGGGGTCCAGGGCAGTCAGCCGGGCCGGGGCAGGCTGGTTAGCAGGCCCGGTTAGCAGGCCGCGGAGCGATGGGATTAAATACCTCCGCTTGTTCAGCTCATGGCCACTTAAGCACACAGTCTGTCAAGGCGGCCGGACTGTTCACCCGTGCGCGTTCCTCTTTGTGCGCTCCACCGAGCCTATATTTTGTCTTTGTCCGTCATTGTGTTGGAACAGTAAGTGAGTGATCTCTTTGTACAACCCCCCCCCCCCCCCCCCTCTCTCTCTCTCTCTCTCCCTCCTTCCCTCCCGTCTTCCTTTCTCCCCATCTTTCAGAGCTTCGCATGAGGAACGGCTCGGCCGTGTTTTGGGAGGAGGGCGTCAGCGGGGGCTACCAGGCCATGCTGCTGGACGAGGACCGGGGCTGGCTGCTGGTGGGGGGGCGGGACCACATCTACCTGCTGAGGTCCGACAACTTGGAGCTGCCCTCACGCTCTGTAAGCATCACCCTGGGCCTGGGATATGTAGTCCTTAGAACATAGAGTATTAAACCTGGAGTGCCCCTCACGCTATGTGAGCACTCTGGGATATGTAGTCCTTGGAAGTAAACAGACAGACTAGTCTGGTGTTTATGAGGAGACTGATGAGGTGTGACCACCTGTGGGCGCCAACGCGCACCCACACGCTAACGACTCTGACAAGAACTCTGTAGCTGTTCACGTATATAAATAGAATATTACTGTAGAAAATGATTAAAGAAGTAGCTCCCATTTTTAGGGATTCTGGTTAATTTGTAATGCTCCCCTATCTCTCACCATCTATCCAATTCACTCTCCTGTCTGGACTGTTCTCTTTTCCTTCTGCTCTGTATCTCTGTCTCGACCCCCCCACCACCCCACCCCTCCCTCTCTCTCTCTCAGATCTACTGGCCTGCTGCTAAAGAAAACGTGGAACGTTGCAAGCTTGCAGGAAAGAACTTCTCAGTGAGTTATTTTTTAACAATATTACGACAACATCTGACATCAGTATCTGGCATCACGTCTACCCTGCCACCCACCAGCGACAAGGCAAGGAGGAAAAATGACCACCCCTGCCTCGTCCATAAAAACAGGACATTTCTCACAAACGTACCCGGGACCTCCTTCAGGCCGAGAGCCCAGCTCACATTCCTTTTCTAACACAGTCTAAGAGCTTCGCTCGATCAAGTCCTTTTGGAGAAGTCACCCCCGGCTTAGTCAGCCTGATTTAGTAAACCGAACGCAACCTTAGATTATAATTGGAACAGGTCCTGTAGTGGAGAGCGGTAGTGTACAGTGTGATAAATGGAACGTGTCCTGGTTGCATCATGCATCACGCAGGGAAGGGCCGGGGAACTGGAGGAATGTGTGGAGTCTCCTCTAGATAGTGGAAAATACCAACGCTCCCGTATGTCCTTCTGTCAGCGAAGCGAGTTCCAGGAAGGAGCTCAACCAGGCAACTGACCATTGAAGTGTTTCGCTTATTCGTTTGAAAGATTCATCATCTTTTTTTGTCATCTACATTTAGATTCTGTCATTTTCATGCTCAACAGAGAAAACAAACGGGGACGGAATGTGAATACTACACAAGGCAGCGTTGATTTCCAAATAAAGACCAGGCTAACGATAAGCCTTAAAGGCGTGCCGTGATTTTAGATACATTTTTTCATTTCAGACGGACTGCGCCAACTACGTTCGCGTGCTGCAGCCCTTCAACAAGACCCACGTGTACACTTGCGGCACAGGGGCCTACCACCCTGTGTGCACCTACGTCCACCTGGGCCACAACGCGGAGGTGAGGCCGGCCACGCCACGGAGACATGGCCAACCCTTATCGGAGCTCCTCTCAACGCCACCCGTCTGGGACGGCCCTTATTAAGTCTGTGGTTGAACCCAGTGGCTGTCCACAGTGCAGCCACAGTCACAACACAGAGGATAGACACCCCTACCAATTGCTTGGGTTACACTGTTTAAAGGTCGAAAATAATAAAGTCAAAAAGAACTTCACTGTCTACATACGTCCAGTATATTACGGTATAGCAGCCCCTGAATGTGGTCCTTTGTGTTGAAAGTTCGCGCTCACAGAGAGCTTCCCTCTGTGTCTGTCTGGGTCCTTTCATATCTGGCCACACGGCCCTATCTGATGGAAGCACAGGTGGTAGATGGACAGAGGGAGTTCGTTAAGTCAAAGACTCTTTCATACTTTCCTACAATCCATCAACCATAAGAACGCTAAGTTAGTTATACGCTGCTGTGAGATAAATCCATTTAGATTGCTCTCCCACCAAAACATTTAAAAAAGGATCCAGCTGTCTGTGGTGACAGGATAATGCTGCTCTCAGTTGGATTTGTCATCCTTTCTGTCTTTCCCGTCGACTCCTACTCTTTAATCATTCTCTCTCTCTCTCTCTCTCTCTCTCTCTCTCTCTCTCTCTCTCTCTCTCTCTCTCTCTCTCTCTCTCTCTCTCTCTCTCTCTCTCTCTCTCTCTCTCTCTCTCTCTCTCTCCCCGTCTGTGTGTGTGTGTGGCGCCAGGACCCATCGTTCATGCTGTCGCACGCGATGGAGTCAGGCCGAGGAAAGTGTCCCTTTAGCCCCCAGGAGCCGTTTACTGCTAGACTGACAGGTCGGTCCACGCACGCACACACACACACACACGCACACAAAGACAAAAACCTGTACAGTTCGTTTTGAATAAAAACGAATCATTACAATTCCATGTGGCTGTTTAATCTGCAGCTCTGGGCTAGAGTTAGATAAGGAACCCGTCCATTAACATCCATTCAACAGCCGAACTAGGACCACGTTTCCCCACCGCGTGTGAAACGTGTTCATTGCAGTTTCACATGCTCTCAGGTAGACGTCCCCTGTCCCTGCTTAACTAGACCTGCATTCAACATATGGATTATAATTGTGCCCACTGGGGGATATATTCCTAGCTAGCAGCTGGCTGCTTTGGACGACAGACCATATGTTTGAGGAATGCTGTCTCGCAAACAAAAACATTTGGATGTGTTGTGGGAGTTTAAACTCTGTTTACAGTTTTAACATGATCGTAAAGTCCGGAAACCTCCGGAATTTAAACAAGTAACAGTTAGTCGTTATAGCTTTGTTTACAGTTTTACTGTACTTTCAACAGAAGGCTAAATAAAGGGTCTATATGTACAAAGAAGGCTCTGTTTCTAGTAAGAATCAAAGCCGTCCCTGCACCGGTATAATCAGAATGATCTGGCCCAGTGGAACATAGATCTGATGAGCCAGCAGTTACTGTTTGCCTTAAGCAAAGTAATTTTGACAAGTTGAGTATATGTTATGTCTACATGCACTCAATGTTTTTTATTTCACATAGTGTGTTGGAAATGTTATTTTTTCTAGACTTTCTTATATTATATGTTAATGTGTCATTGTTTCTCCTCACACCTACCGCACATTGTTTTTAAAGATCCATGACTCCTTTCACCACCTATTTTGCCTTTACCTTTTCCCTTCCCTCCCCTCCTCTCTCTCTCTCTCTCTCTCTCTCTCTT
>CM030173.1:8344141-8364141 GCA_017639675.1 Aplochiton taeniatus | reverse complement strand
ATATTCACCAGGACTGGTGGGTGGGTGGTCCTATTTAAAGCTCTTTTTACAGAAGAGACAAGGCTCTTGCTGAAACTACCCCCCCCCCCCCTGCATACGGATACTCTGTGTCTGCGATTAGAGGGAAGGAGGGTGAATTGCTGGTGAAGAGGCTGTGAATAAGGAAATGAGTTAACAAACAAGGTAATTAATGAATGGACTGGCGGACAGACAAACAGCAAGATTTCTTCTCTCTGATTGTGGCTTTTATACCGACATTTTGCCCGGCCATGGGCGATTGGTTACTAGCTCTGCGGCAAGGACCCCTTTGAGCCACAAAGCAGCACCTGCTCGTGTACATGCTGTAGGTTGGTAATGTTGGGAACACCCAGTGACTGACTGGATGGGAAGATATTATTCCAGAATCCAGGGAGGCAGTGGAATGTCGGACTGACTGAGCATGTCGCCTTTTCACCCATGTAGGGGATCATACCGTAATTCAGGGCATACGTATGTATACACGCACGCGCGTACACACATGCACTGACACACACACACACACACCCATACCACGTAGGATGGTTCCCACGGTAGCTTATGAAGTTAGCTCTCTGGGAGCATCATGACATTAGGAAACAACCCTACGCTGCCAGTCCATTCACCGTGTGTTTACCCTGGTCTGTGTGTGTGTGTGTGTGTGTGTGTGCGTGCGTGTGTGTGTGTGTCTTTGTGTGTGTGTGTGTGTGTGTGTGTGTGTGTGTGTGTGTGTGTGTGTGGTCCCATCGCAACAGCTGGCACCAAAACATAAATCCTTTTCCAATTATACTGAGTCTGTTTAGGGCTTGAGTTACCAAGCAACTGTTAGAAAATATGCCTTGTATTTTCAGGTTTAACTCCTCCACACATCCCTGCCTACTAATCTGCTAGTCCGTCGGTTCCCCCTGTATAAATAAATAAAATAATCATACCTACAAGCTCAAATGTGTGTTCTGTGCAGCTGCTGTAGCTAAACGGGCCTCCCTTTTAATCGCCTCTTCTTGTCTGTTTGCCAGATGATGGCCGGCTACTGAAAGCGGTGTCCATCGTCAAAGAGAACATGGAGACAGAGGAGGTCGTTCTAGAAGAGCTGTCCCTTTTCCAGGTGAGACAAATATGGGACAGTCACGTTATGAAGGTTCATAAACGACATGAACCCAGGGGGAGTGTTAACGGAATGGAACGCATTCTTCATGTGCAGTGAGGGTCATGGTAAGGAGATGAACCATTTTTGGAACTCAACCAAGACAGGAAAGATAAATGATTGGGGCAGACTTTATATGAGCAATATGAGCCAGGTATTTCACACACAAAAAAAAGGAGAATTAATACTAGGATAAAAACTGCCCTGTAAATCAGGGCCTTTAACTTTTCAAAATCAGTTGACATTAAATTGTCAAAGATTCATTTATATTTATTGATAATAACGAATATACTTTTTTTTAATAATCATTTAAAGAGAATAAATATGAAACATTTTCATCCCTTCTGCAAGTCACAGGTCTGCAGGTTTGTGCATCAGAAGCGAAATAAATGGATCTGAGACGGTTCCTCACTTGTTTGTAAATCCCTTAGTAATGTGGAGAAGTGAATACCGTAAAAGGGTGAAATCAGCAGAGTAGCGCACGTCGTGTTTTTAAGGTTTCATTCTTCCAGGGTGTGTCTGTACACATCTGTCGGCCCCCTGCCATTTGCCCTACTCTTTTGGGACCAGTACATCAGATGATTGCTGTTTCAAATGGAACATACTGGACTGGAATAACGTCTGATAGCGCTCCAAAAGGGGGGGGGGGGGGGGGCACACCACATTCTTCCCAGGCCCCCCGAACCTGGCCACAGACGAAAGGAGCAAAGGGATCGAGGGAACTAGACGAGGGAAGGGGGGAAAGCAGAGGAATGGGAGATAAAAGAGAGAGATTTTAAAGAGGAGAGTGGAGTAGAAGAGACAAGGTGAAGAGGTAAGAACAGAGGAGACGCCAGAGGAGCTGGGTGGGGGCTCGGGGGCTGGGGAGTGGATAAGGACACCAAAAAGAGAACAGGGAGAGAGGAGAAAAACAGACCTGAGGGAACAAAGGGGACGGATGGAGAGGACACTCAGAACAGTGGGGAAGATAAAGGCAAGGAAGAAGCCAATGAGAGATGAGGACGGGGGACTACAGCTTCCTGCTCCTCCCTTTTTATTATCTCTTTTTCAGTTAGAAGCCAACTCTTGAAAACACACACACACACACACACACACACACACACACACACACGATAGACTCAGTTTCCAAAGGTTGTCAGGGGCCGTTGACTCACTATGTCCTCTGCTTGCGATCCGGTGAGCTGGAAAATGGAGAAAGGAGAATGGAGTAACCCAGTCTCTCGGAGAGTGCCTGCTGCTCTCCAAACAGACCCCGGCTCCCTCTCACGATTAGCTTCAGAGTTAAGGGTGCGTGGCCTGACCACATATCGAATCTAAAATGTTTTCAGTGTAGAGTCAAATGTTGAGAAGGCGGAAATGAAGCCTGGATCCTGGATCATACGCATGGGTCTACCATTGACAAAAGTTGGACTGTTCTCAACAGAATTTGGTCAGAACCGTCTCATATGAAAAGCCACTTACAGCTTTTGCTTTTGTTTGCATAGATGTAGCATTTCCTCTGTGTGTGTGTGTGTGTGTGTGTGTGTGTGTGTGTGTGTGTGTGTGTGTGTGTGTGTGTGTGTGTGTGTGTGTGTGTGTGTGTGCATTGCCTGCATTAGGGAGGCCGCCTCAACGGCCCCTAAACGAGTTATGTCCGTTCAGTGACAGCATTTCTTGGTAATGTGGATGTAGATAAGTTTGGCAAGTGTCTGTATAGTATGTTGACTTAGCTATGTGTCATTTAACCCACAGAACCCCACACCCATCCTGAGTATGGAACTGTCCACCAAAAGGGTAAGTCGCTCTCTCACTTAATTGTTTTTTCAGTCTTTCCCTCTGTCTTTTTTTCAGTATATTTTTTTATTCCTTTCTCCCAACCTGACAAAAACACATTCCAACCTAGGACAAATTCTGTATAATATTTAACAGTATCATGCAGCCTCAGAGTACATTACGTTTATCTATTAATGGTTAGCCTGTGGTAATTGTGCTGCATTCCAGGGTAATTACATGTCCGAAATGAATACTTTGAGTTTTCACTCCCTAGTCAAGCCAGCAACGCTCCCCTACAGTGCTTAATGTGTCTCTGTGTGTGTGTGTGTGTGTGTGTGTGTGTGTGTGTGTGTGTGTGTGTGTGTGTGATGGTGTGTGTGTGCGCGCGTGTGTTCTCCCTACAGAAACAGTTGTACGTGAGCAGTGAGAGTGGAGTGGTGCAGCTGGGGGTGCAGCGCTGTGAGCTCTATGGCTCAGACTGTGCCGCCTGCTGCCTGGCCAGGGACCCCTACTGTGCCTGGGACGGACAGTCCTGTGGGAGATACTTCCCCACCAACAAGAGGTAGATGGAGCGGGAGGCACAAGAGGGAGAGAGATGGAGAAGGTGGAAGGAAAGAGGTAGAAAGGGGGAGTTGTGGAGAGGTACAGCGATAGAGGGGTGGGGTAGAGAGATATATCTTTAGGTCTGGAAGGGGAAACAGCAGGATATACAAAGAGACACACACACACAGACATCAGGTTTAAATAATTGCATGCTTAATGTTATCAATGATAAGCTTCAATACAGGAAGAGATTGGAATTTGAAAATCCCTTCTGCGAGGCACGGAAGAGCATTGGAATTCCATTGTCCTGATTTGAGAAGGAATGTCTGCCACCCAGCAGTCAGTATGTCCTATGTCTGTCAGGGAGAGACCATGCAGCAGGATGACAAGCACAGACAGTGGGGTTTGGGACAGGGTGTGTGTGTGTGTGTGTGTGTGTGTGTGTGTGTGTGTGTGTGTGTGTGTGTGTGTGTGTGTGTGTGTGTGTGTGTGTGTGTGTGTGTGTGTGTGTGTGTGTATGTGTGTGTGTGTGTGCGCGTGTGTGTATGTGTGTAGATCATTCCGCTAGGAGATATCTAATCAAACAAATCCACCCACCCACACATGCACACACAGATGAACGCAGATGCATGCACCCACACATGCACACAAAGCCATTTCATGTCACACATTTTCTACAGTTCACCAAGCACACCAAATACATCGTTTTTTACACATACACACACACACATACACACACACACACACACACACACACACACACACACACATTCACATTCACAGTAAGTGTTGTCTCTGTCCTCAGACGAGCGCGGAGGCAGGATGTGAAGTACGGGGACCCCTGGAGCCAGTGCCCCCTCACAGGAGACGGTAATGGCTGCCTCATTCCCTCTGATGCACTCAGTCAGTGCTCTGGTGCTCTGGCTAGTTTTAATTTCAACATTCCTTTTTTTAATGGTCATTGTACCTGTACAGTGTCAACCCATAAAAATGCATATCAAATCAATATGAATTTACAGTGATGAATACAACTCAACTGCTCTACTAAAAGGATGCACATCTCTGATTGTGTCTCCATTGTTTGCCCCATCTGGTAACTGTTATAATGCAACAAGCATATGGGGTATAAAAGCGTATATTGATGAACATGGAATAACCAATTGGAGCAGTTGAAATAATGCGTTGATACAAGAGGTGCAACATTATGATGGCACTCCCTAGTGGAGATTCAGTGAAACTGCATTTATTCTTGGACCTCTCTCTCTTTCCATGCAGGTTCGGAGTCCATTGAAGTGAAGGTGGTGTATGGAGTGGAGGGCAACTCTACCTTCCTGGAGTGTGTTCCCAGATCACAGCAGACTAAAGTCAGTTGGACTGTACGGAACACACACACTCAGCACCACACAGAGAACCAGGCCCGGTATTCAGACAGTAACCAGGAGACCAGAGAGGTGAGTCGGAATGACATGAGATGTACACTTTAGCTTTAGTTTTGTAAATACAAAGTCATTAAATACATATATACACATATCCCGTCATAATATTGTTTTAAGTGGGATTTCAATAGGCCTCTCTCTCGCTTTTACACACTCTCTCTCTCTCCTCTCTTGTCTCTCTCACTTGTCTCTCTCTCTCTGTCTCTCTGAAGCTGACGCAGAGTGACGAGCGTTCGCTACACATGAAGCGAGGGCTGCTGGTTCAACACCTGGACCTCGCCGACGCTGGCGTCTACACGTGTTCCGGCCAGGAGCACTCCTACAGCCGCGTCCTGGCCCGATACAGTGTGCACGTGATACCGCACCAGCACCTGAGCCCCCCGGGGCCGGCTCTGGGTCCAGGGAAGGCGGGGCTCGACCTGCTCGGCCCCCGGGGCTCGGCGCTGGCGCGGCAGCTCCCCGTGAGAAACTATAAAGACCTCCACCTGGTGGGCGCCAGCAGCCTGGCCGTGGACGAGTTCTGCGAACAGCTCTGGTCCCGGGAGAAGCGGCGCCAGCAGAAGCTCCGCACGCTGAAGCTGAAGCAGGCGGCGGCGGACAACCGCAAGGCTCGCGTCAGGAGGAACAACCCCCACGACAGCCCCCTCTAGAGGCCGGAGAGGGGCAGAGACTATGGGGGCTGAAGGGGCGGCGAAGGAGGATAGGGGCTAGGGGCTGTTCATGTAGAGGACGGATTTACTGCATATTATTTATATGAATTTTATATTTACATGTTTTATATATCTGGAGATCTGATATATATTCTGTATGTATATTAACTGACGCCTCTGAGACACAAATGTAAGGGAGACAGCGTAGTTTAGAGACAATATTAGTCTCAAAGCTCATAGAAACTGACATGTCTTCTGCATCAGTAGAACCTGGGACTCTTGTCTAAAAGGGATTGTGGTTGTCTTAAATGTTCATGCATTTGTGCTACAGTATACATCACACACGATTAGACCCATGCTTGAACACATATGTGATTATGTTAGTTACTAATAATCATCCATGTTGGTTTATATATTGTTGTATTGTTGTTCTAATGAATTGTAGAACTCTATTTTTGATAGACGATTTGCCTCTAGAGACATTTCTCAGTACTTTTGTCTTTGCATTCCTAAATGAATCCTACAGTATTTTGCCCCTATTATATATTATATATACAGACAAATTGCATGGACCCAGGGCATTCAGTGGTAGACAACCCATTAAATCTGCAAACATGTTGAGACAAGGATCCCTGTGCTTTCTCCAAATGTAGTAGGGAAAACAACATTGGTATTGAGTACAGCAAACCTATTTGACTGTAATGACATCATTTTTTACAACGACCTCTGGGGGATTTTTACATTTTGTTTTAAGTCAACATGACTTAATTATGTCAGACCCCTACTGGTAAAATAAAAGGAATCAAAAAGACACTTGAGTTCAATGACTTTCAGAAAATACACCTCTGTGTTTTTATTGTTTTCAGTCATTACTTTATACAGCCACATAAAAAGGTAGGGAAATAAAGGACAAAATCAAGGATCTTCCCTTCACCGACCCTCCATCAAGTAAATCTCTCTTTCCCTGGCAGACAAACAACGTCTCAAATGAAACTTTTAAATTGTTTAAAATCAAAGGAATTGCTTCCGTGCTCAGGCTATAATATTAAACCGTGAGTGAAAGGTTGTTGACATTATGAGATTTTCAGGATCAGGTTAAACCAATTTCTACTTTTTATATGTTAAAAACCTAAACTAAACTGCTTAATTATTGATTTTTTTTCAAACACACACGCACGCACGCACGCACGCACACACACACACACACACACACACACACACACACACACACACACACACTCATGCAATTAGATTTCATTTTATCAAGACTGTAACTCATCTTCACCCTTTCATATTCACCTTAGCCTATGTGAATCTTAATATATATATCTATATATATCTATATATATATATATATATATATATATAGAGAGAGAGAGAGAGAGAGAGAGAGAGACGTCACGGTGTGATGCAAGTAGTACAGTCCTGATTAAAGTTTTGGTTTTGTTCAAAAGGAACACTTGAATTATTGTGATCATATGGTAGGCCTATTGGTAGGTTTGTGTGTCAAAGCACGGACTTACACAAATAACAGACACACAAGCACGAGCACACACACAACACACACTTTTAGCTTAACAATTGATCATTGTTATCCCTCGATAATTGATGGCTGCGCATAGAATTGCAGGTGTCTTGGTGTTGTGTTTTGTTAAAATTGTCATTATTTTTATTTGCATAACGACGAGATCCACGATAATACAATTCGAATGTACAACTACAAATTCCAGAATGTTGCCATTGGGTTTGCGTCATCAATAGCCGACTAGGGTGACGTTCTTAGCGTGCGATCGACGGTAACTGGCAAAACATGTAAAACTTGGCAATATTGGCAATAGTTTTGCATTTCTCCAATTCTATAAAATACGCACGAATAAACCAGGAGAAAAGTCGACTTGAGCAACCAAAGCAGTAATACATTCAGGTAACTGAAACAATTAACTTTAGTTGACATTAGACTATTTGGACTGCAACATGTCAAGAGGCTTGGTTTTGGGTCATGCTGGCGGCATCATGGGTAGTGTGGTGAGCTAGCTAGCCAACGATAGCCTAACAGTCATATTAACTTTATGCAAGCCCTCTATCAGCAAGTATTTGTCTTACGTAATGTCTACTAACCCTGACCAAGGATGAAAATGACTTTGCTGTTGATAAAAATAAAAACTACTCGCTAATAAAGCCTAAGTTGTACTTTGCAATTGTTTGTGAGAACGCCGGTTGACGTTGTCAGTTGGTTGCCTTGTTGTAGGCGAAGTTAGTACTAGTGCATGTGCGTGGTGGTCGAATAACTTGTATTCAAGCTATCATCTTCATTAACTCAAACTTTTCGTATTAAACACCCTTGAATTTGCATTGTCCTGTGAGTATCCCTTCTCCCTCCTTGAAGTTAGTCACAACCTACTGTTGCTCTGCTATATTCTTTATCGTTGTCGAACGGATCATGCAAGCAGCAGGGCCAACAAACACAATGATTGAATCTTTTTCCACCTCCTACCATTTGCCTTATCGTACTTGTACTCCTCTACTGTTATTTTGTCTCATGATCAGTCTTACTATCCTTTTCCCATCCCAACTCTGCTCGTTCCTCCCCCTCTTGTTCTCCTTCCTTCTCTACCACTCCTGTCTTTCAGATAGCGATGGCCTCTCCGGCAGGGCCAGTCGTCGCATCAACAGCGGCCTCTGAGTCCGCCGTGGATGCCAAGGCAGAGCTAGCCTCTCTGCTGGACCAATGGGAAGAGGAGCAACAGGGCACCACAGACCAGCTGGTCTCTCTCCTCACCAAGTCAGTCCGCTTGACAGTTCCACAATGTCTGTCTGCCTTTCTTTTCCCTTCTACCATTGAGTCTTGAACTGGCCCGGATGACTGGTCTGGCGTCACCATGACATGAATATAGATCCCTCTCGCTTTGTTCTCCTGCGCTGCTCTTTGTGCCTCTTCTCCCTTTTTCTGTTCACATCCAGTTTGGCAGACTCCCCACTCAGTGATCCATCCTCTGTCTCTCTTTATTCTCTCTCCTCATTTTCTGTCTTTATGCCTGTCTTTCTCTTTCTTGTCATGTTCTCTTTCTCTCCTGTCTTCTCTTTTTCTATAGTCAGCAAGTCAGTGTAATGAATAAATGAAACTGACCTCATGACAACTTTTTCCTGACTGCTCCCTCTCCACCCTCACCATGACAGCATGTTCAGCCTGTTTGCATTGTTTTTGAAGGCACAATGTGACTTGTATAGGTCAGTGTGTGATTGGTGTGTTTTTGTTATGTAGAATCTCTGAGCTGATGGAGCGTGAGACAGAGGAGTACCACAAAGCGGACCCTGACCCGTTTGACGACCGTCACCCAGGTGTCAAACTTTGAACATCACACCAAAAAGGCCAAACATATCTTTTAGTTCCAGGCTGAATAATGGCGCTTTTGAAACACATTTGTTGATTTCCACCTGTTTTTGCTTCACAAGCAACTAAGCGATGCATGCTCTAGAATTGCATTTAGTTTAAGATTGAAGATCGATGATCCTGTTAGTGAATGAGAAATTCCTTTCGTTGCACCGTCCTCACAGGGCGAGCAGACCCAGAATGCATGCTGGGACACGTGCTGAAGCTCCTCTTCAAGAACGATGACTTCACCAACGCGGTGAGGGCCCCCGTCTCCCTCCCTGAACTTTGACCCGTTGCCGCAACCTTTTGGTGGCGGAACCGACGCACTGAAAAGCTGTCTTGTCTGTCTCTGTTCCTCTCGCAGTTGTTGAACAGTTATGTGATGACGAGCCGAGAGCTGAGCCTGAACACGGCCGCCTGCCGCCTGCTACAGAACATCATGCCCGGTCTGGAGACGGCCGTGGTCTTTCAGGAGAAGGTACCCCGTCCCCCTTCCTCCTGCTCATTTCAATAGTTTTTATTTAATTGTGTTGGTGTCACCGAGTGAGCCAACCATGTTTCTATTAGACATCTGGGAGCATATTACAGAAACGTCCTAATTTGCCGATCGTATCTTAACTGTATAGTAACCATGGTAATTAGGATTAGTTAAATGCCCGTCATTGGTTTGGCTCCATTTCTGTTACAAACGACAACGGTTACAACAGTAAGAAAGTTGTTTAGTTTCGCCAGAGGAGAAAAGTAGCGTCAATTGCTAGGTAACAGACATAAATGCTGATAAACGATGTTAGATTTGATATTTAGGATTTCCTAACCTGAGATAAGATAGGATGAAGCAAAATAAGATAGGATTCCTATAGTTTGTTAGAATTTGCTTCTGTAATACCAAATTGGGAAAAATCCTATCTTAGACGCTCCTATCTTAACTTAAGATAGGAAGTTTATGAGGATCTGTGTGTGTGTGTGTGTGTGTGTGTGTGTGTGTGTGTGTGTGTGTGTGTGTGTGTGTGTGTGTGTGTGTGTGTGTGTGTGTGTGTGTGTGTGTGTTTTTTTTTGCATATCATATTGTGATGTGTGTGCTATCCAGGAGGGGTTGGTGGAGAAGTTGTTCAGCTGGGCCCGGGAAGCGGAACGGCCCCTGTGTGTGTACGCCACCGGCCTATTGGCTAGAGCCATGGAAAACCAGGAAATTGCAGCCAATTACAGACAGGACAACTCTGCTCTGGTAAATTACATTCGTATGTGCCCAAAGGCACATTCCTCTCAAAAAAGGTGTTTCTCCCGCATGTGTACACTGTTATTTCCTTTATAATTCCAAAACAAAAATGTTCCAATTTCCCACTTTTTTAGTTTTCCATGACGACTACGCTAGTAGTAAATCTCGGTGTTTCCCACCAGGTCCCACTGATGATCCAGCGTTTGCGTGAGCTGCAGGCTAAAGAGGCCAAGTGCAGGCCCAGTCCTGCTAAGACCCCTGGGGAGCAGAGGGCCCCGGAGGCTAGCAGCAGCAGCTCCACCACAGACCCCCAAGACAAGGTAGGAAGGAGTGGCCCTTGGTGGGACTGTGTCAGGACGTGTGACTTTCAGCATTTATTATGACCCGTAGAAATTGTTCAGTCAGGAATATGTTACATTTGCTGCGTTTTGTTTACTGCAGGGGAAGGGAGATGAGGAAAGAGAGGAGGAGGAGGAGGAGCAGAGGAAAGAGCAGCGAGAGGCCGAGGGGAGGAAGGAGCGTGAGGCGGAGCAGAGGAGGAGAGAGAGAGTGGGGGGGAACAGCAACCGTCCCGAGTCCAGGTTCCGTCCGGATTTTCATCTGGGCTCGGCCCAGAAGAACAGCAGCTGTTCAGGCTCAGTCCGCCCCGCTCTAGACCTCGTGTATCAGCCCAGTCCAGACCTCACCCAAGGGGAGAACGAGGGGAGGCAGGGCAGAGGGGGAGGCCTAGGAGGAGGAGGAGTAGTAGGAGGAGGATCAGGATCGGGAAGAAGAAGGATGGCGAAAGAGAACGGGAGGAAGGCCAAGCAAAAACTCAACTTCACCTCCTCTTCATCGACTGGGCAGGAGGGTGGACCAGAGAGTCAGCAAGCCAGTAGCAGCTGCTGGTCAGAGATGAGCTCGTGGGTGATTGGCTGTAACTACCGTCTGTCACCCCTGACCTCAGCCATGGAGCAGAGGCTGATCTTACAGTACCTCACTCCCCTAGGAGATTACCAGGAGGTTAGAACACACACACACACACACACACAGACACACACAGAGAGAGAGAGACACATAAAGTACCTTTATGCATTAGATTGGCCCTAAATCATTGTCCTTAGTTTTCTTTTCTTATCTCTGGTTTGAAACATGATTGAGTCTTCTTGGCATTCACGGTCAAGTTAGAACCTCCCAACTATTTTAAACATTCATACTGTAAAAGGATTGTTTTAGTAATTATAGCACCTAGACATCTACCATGCTGAAATATCCCTCTGCCTATCCCTCTCCTCACCCCCTCTAGCTATTGGTAGTGTTTATGCAGCTGGACACTAGGGAGCTGTTGATGAGCTACCTGGACCTCAGACAGTACGATGACGTCCAGCTCACGTTTGACGCCTTGCTGGTAATACGCCCATCACTGCACGCTAATCTTCCAACAGTTGCCGTTAAACATTCATATTTATTCATCAGTTTTGCTGAGTGTTTGTCTATAATATGTTGACTGTGATTTTTTTGAGACGTTCCTGTACTGCGAGGGTCTGTGAGTTCGGCGTGCTTTGTGAGGTTTCTGAATGTCGAACTTCTTGTGCGTGTCTCTCCGTCCAGTACCTGGCCTCTCTGCTCCTCCACAAGAAGTTTGCTGCCGACTTCATCTCCCACGGAGGGGTTCAGAAGCTGCTGGAGATCCCCAGACCCTCCATGGCCGCCACGGGGGTCTCACTGTGTCTCTACTACCTAGCTTACAACCAGGACGCCATGGAGAGGGTAAGACACACACACACACACACACACACACGATTTCCTGCACATGTGCCACTGTAGTCTACTTTGCCTCATTTTCCCACCAAGAACTATTGGGACTCATGAGTCATTGGTACCTGACTGTCGAACTCGATACTATGGAGAGAGTCATAGCGCAAACGCATGTACGCACAGACACATTTTAGCTTTAACACCGTCAGACAGTTTGCTTGTAGACATAAACTATATTACATATAATTGTGTGTGTGTGTGTGTGTGTGTGTCCCTCCAGGTGTGCATGCTGCCCGACAGCGTGCTGTCCGACACGGTGTCCTACGCCTTGTGGCTGCTGGAGTGCTCCCACGCCTCAGGCTGCTGCCACGCCACCATGTTCTTCTCCATCTCCTTCTCCTTCCGCGCCGTCATGCAGCTCTTTGACCACCAGGACGGCCTCCGCAGACTGGTCAACCTGGTGAGGCGCGGGGCTAGCCGTTAGCTCTCCGTCCACTAGCTCTCCCTGTGTTTCACCACAGCCGCCCGATGGCTTTTAGTGATCGCCTTTCCCCTCTCTCCCCCTTTGTCTCCCTTCCTCTCCCCTCTGTCTCCCTTTCCCCTCTGTCCCCCTCCTTCTCCCCCCTCTGTCTCCCTTCCACTCTCCTCTGTCCCCCTTTTCCCTCTGTCTCCCTTTTACCTCCGTCTCCCCTACTCCCTCTGTTTCCCTTCCTCTCCTCCCTCGGTCTCCCCTCCTACCTTTCTGTCCCCCCTCCTCGCCCACCCGTCCCAGATCAGCACCCTGGAGATCCTCAACGTGGAGGAGCAGCAGGTGTCGGCGATGAGCGACGACCAGACCTTCTCCAGCCGCCAGACGGCCAAGCACACCTGCATGGCCCTGAGGCGCTACTTCGAGGCCCACCTGGCAGTCAAGACGGAGCAGGTCAAGCAGTCCCTCCAGAGGGCTGAAGGGGGCGCCGCCGTGCACCAGCAGCCCTACTTCAAGGTACAACCACCAGCCTCTATCGCTCTGTTACGTGTGAATATATTAATGTACTGACCTTTGTCTATATTTTAATGTAATATTAGGCTACTAGTGCATTTTGAAGCTCCTTTTAAAAAACAGTCTCTTTAGTTGGTGGCGTCTTTGTAGCTCTGCCTGTTCTTCTTCTTAACCTATCTGTTTATGAGTGCCACTCAATGATATATTTCTTTGCGTATATTGACATGCCTGTGCTTCTGTGTTCTCTCTGTCTCTCTGTCCACCAGCCCTGCCAGTACAGCCGGGAGCAGGTGGTGGAGATGATGGAGTTCCTCATTGAGTGCGGGGGCCCCCATCTCCACTGGGAGCCGGTGGAGGTCTTCCACAAGCTCTCCTGCGTGCCGCTGCTGCTGCAGCTCATCTCCATCGCCAGCGACTGGAGGACCTACTACGGGAGGTACAGGAGGCCCACACACACGCTTAAACACACGCCAGCCCTCCCGACGTCCTCACGACATCCATGTCATTGTTTTAGCGTAGCAGGAAACTAGAAAAGTCCTTTTTGAGAACACAAGCAGGTTACTGCAGGAAATTACGCCGGTTAAGTGGACACTCCCCGTGGTAACTCCATGTCACTTTCTGCTCCCTTTCCTCCTCCACTTTCACTCCTTTCCCTCCCTTTTGTCCATCCTTCCATCTTTCCCCTGTACATCCCTCCCTCCGTCTCAGGAGTGACACCGTGCGTTTTGCTCTGGACATCCTCGCCATGTTGACCGTGGTCTCCAAGGTCCAGCTGGTGCTGGCCACCACGGTGGACGTTCTGGATGAAAACGGCGCTGTGGCCTGCACTGTAGGTCCGTAGCGCGCGCACACACACACACACACACACACACTTCCTAGCACTCATGCCCATCTCTCTCTCACTCACTCACTCACTCACTCACATTTCTCCTCTGTCTCTCTCTCGCTTGATTGCGACACCAGCCCCCGCGTGGGACCCCTTTCCGTAGATTGGGTAGTGTCCCGTGTCACTCCGACCTCTCCTGCTTCACTCACTGTCTCTCTTCCCGTAGGCATGAGCATCATTCTGGGCATGGCCGAGGGCGAGGTGTTTGTCAACGATGCTGAGATCCAGAAGTCTGCCCTGCAGGTAGGGAGGAAAGCACAGCTACTGTGTAGACGCGAGGCCCTCTCTGCTTCGGAGTGTCATTCCTTTGGCTGCTTCTGCACAAGAGTACAGCCATCTGACATTAGATACCCTCATGAAAAAAAACGATCGTCAATCCAAAAGTTTTGTTTGAGCAACTTCTTTCATTTCTATTCAACCCTCATCAGAAAGTAGGATTGTCAAGCGTCTGGGGGTGAGGTTTGGTTCCGATAACGACCCTCCCTTTTCAACCCTCCTCCACCAGGTGGTGACCAACTGCGTGTGCGCTCCCGACCAGAGCCTGGCGGCCGTGGGGGGTTTCCTCTCCGCGGGGGGCTCCACGCCCCACCGCCCCCTGCTGCTGCCCTACCAGAGCCCCACGCCCCAGGACAAGGTGCTGGCCAAGATGTGGCAGGTGGTGCAGAACAACAACGGCATCAAGGTGAGCCGGCACTCGTGGCCAGGGTGGGTGAGCTAACGGGCAGCGTGACGCGTGGTGTGGAACCGTCGCGCTGTCCTACAGGCACGGTGTCGTCCGATACCACACGGCGTGAGTGTGAGTGTGAGTGTGAGTGTGAGTGTGAGTGTGAGTGTGAGTGTGAGTGTGAGTGTGAGTGTGAGTGTGAGTGTGAGTGTGAGTGTGAGTGTGAGTGTGAGTGTGAGTGTGAGTGTGAGTGTGAGTGTGAGTGTGTTTTTGGGTTCTATCGCAGGTGTTGTTGAACAACGTACTCAGCAAGGTTAAGATTGGTCGCAGATTCGATATTCCGTTTTTTATTTCATATGGCGTGCTTTATTTAGCGTTCCTTGCAAATGATTGAGAGTGGTTTAGCCTCAGTGTACTGAGAGTTTATGGGAATAGGCCTTGAGTAGTTAGTTGTTTCTTTTTCTATAGTGCTGGTGTGACCATCTCTTTTGATCTGTGTCATTGTCCTTGGTTGTGTAAGGTCTCCTAGTTTTCTGGCGCTGTCCTCCTCCATTTTGGTGAGAGCTTCTAGAAGGTCTACGGTGCGTTAACCATTCCCCCCCCCCTCCCCCCTCCACTGCAGGTGCTGCTGTCCCTGCTGACGGTGAAGATGCCAATCACGGACGCGGACTGTATCCGCTCCCTGGCCTGCAAGGCGCTGGTCGGCCTGTCTCGCTGCTCCGCCATCAGGCAGATCATCAGCAAGCTGCCTCTGTTTGGCAGCGGACACATCCAGCAGGTAGGAGGGGCAGAGAGACACCTGCTTACAGTGCAGTACCATAGACTGGCACTACATTGAAGGGAAACAAAGTTTATTCAAGAGAAAAGAAAAGAAAAATACTATTTCTGCTTACAGTGCTGCTGTAACAGTTTGTATGTGCTTTCTTTTGTTAATTTTGTTGTAAGATTTGAATGCAAAGGTTTAGCCCTCTTATATTGTTTAAATGGTTTTAATTGGAAGCAATATGTATGTTTTTTTTTTTTTTTTGACACAGGTAGGGTATTTAAAAGTAAAATGTCAATATTTTTACCACAGCCCTGGAAAACAATCCCTACAATTCCTTCCATTGGCACAAATTATTATTAGCTCAAATAACCCGATTTTTCTCTGTCCTTTGAGGTTGTTTTTAAGCCATACCTGTGATTATTATTTGTTTAATTTTCAGTTCTAATATTCCCCGTCCCTGTCTTCCTCCAGTTAATGAAGGAGCCTGTTCTTCAGGACAAGCGCAGCGAACACGTGCGTTTCTGCCGCTACGCCGCCGAGCTCATCGAGAGGGTGTCGGGCAAGCCCCTCCTCATCGGCACTGACGTCTCATTGGCTCGCCTGCAGCGGGCTAACGTGGTCGCCCAATCGCGGATCACCTTCCCGGAGAAGGAGCTGCTGATGCTGATCCGCAACCACCTGGTGGCCAAAGGCCTCCACCACACGGCCAGCACCCTGACCAAAGAGGCCGACCTGCCCGCTGGACCCCTGCCTCACCCCTCCTGTCTCACCCCCTCCTCCTCCTCCCCCTACTCTCCCGGCCCCGCCCACCACCTCCCCCCGCCGTCCAGCTCCGCCACGGCCCCGCCCAGAGGGCCACGGCTAGCCAACGGGATAATGGCGCGCATCGGCAGCCTCATCGGCTTGTCTCCCGCCTCCTCCTCCTCCTCTGTTCCGGCGCGCCCCTCCACCGCGCCGCACTCCTCCGCCTCCGCCCCCTCCATCTCCGCCTCCTCCGCCGCTCCCGCCGCCCCTGGCCAGGGCTCGCCGCTGGTGGGTCGGATCCTGTTTGCGCGGGAGCGGCCGTTGTCCAACAGCAGCCCCGGGGTGGGGGGCTGCCTGGGGAGGAAGCAGCGTGTGCTGAGGCAGAAGTCGGACCATGGAGCTTTCATACAGGTCAGCCTCCACCTCTCCTTCTTCAGTCAGGGGGTTGGAATGATGAAGTATTTAAAGAAACATTTTAGAATGCGGTTTTGCTATCTTGGGATTTTCGATTGTTGGGAAAAAAAAAAATTTTGAGCAGATTTGGAAATATAAAAGGGTGCCTAGGATCATTTCAAAGAACACACTAGTAAATCTCACGAGTAAAAAAACAAAAACAGATTGTGGACTATAATCAGTCTCCTGCTCTGACCTAGAAAGGAGTGGACGGCTGAGGGAGAGTTAGCCTGACAGTTTGGGGACGGAGCTTTATGTTCTCTCTCTCTCCTCCCCTTATGTGTTTCTTTCTCTCTCTCTTCTCCTCGTGTTTCTCTCTCTCTCTCTCTCTCTCTCTCTCTTCTCCTCGTGTGTCTCTCTCTCTCTTCTCTCTCCCCAGAGTCCGGCCATGAAGAAGCAGATGGACCGCCACCTGCCGTCGCCGCCAGCGCTGGACAACATCATCACCGAGTACCTGAGGGAGCAGCACGCCCGCTGTCCCAACCCGGTCACCACCTGCCCCCCGTTCTCCCTCTTCACGCCGCACCGCTGCCCCGAGCCCAAGCAGCGCTGCCAGGCCCCGCCCAACTTCACCACGCGCCTGGCCAGCCGCACCCTCTACCCCAAGCATGGAGGTGTGGACGGGGGCAGCCTGGACCGACACCTCATATTCAGCCGGTCGGTACATATGACACACACACACACTGTTTAGAGGGACATGTGTTGTCACTGGACACACACGCACTGGTTTACCTCCTGTGTCTTTTCCTTTTTTTCCTGTCCCTCTTGCTACCTTTGCTCTCTATTTCTTATCCTCCTCCTTGTCCTCAACTCTTCAAGTCTTTTCTGACGTCAGTGTCCTTTCTCCAAGGCGTGAGATGAGAATGGTGTAACTGCTGGGCCTTTCCTTATTTATCTCTCCCCCTCTCTTCTCCCTCTTCTTATCTGTCACTTTTTCCCAGTTGTGCCTTCTCTCCTCTCTCTCTTTTCCCCCTCCTCTCTACTCCTCCTCCTTCTCCTCCAACGGCATATCTCCCCCCTCCCCCTGCAGGTTCCGTCCCATGTCCGTGTTCCGGGAGGCGGAGGACGAGAGCGGCTTCACCTGCTGCTCCTTCTCGGCCCGCGAGCGCTTCCTGATGCTGGGGACGTGCACGGGACACCTCAAACTCTACAACGTGTTCACCGGCCAGGAGGAAGCCCGCTACAGCTGCCACACTTCAGCCATCACCAACCTAGAGCCCTCCCGGGTGGGTGACTCTATACAACACACACACACACACACACACACACACACACACACACACACACACACACACAGGATAGAGCGGGTATACCCACAAGCACAACATGTGGTATTGGACAGGAGAAGGATTACCCACTTAACTGTTCACACACTCATGGAGGGACTTATTTCTAACTTTAACTGTGTGTGTGTGTGTGTGTGTGTGTGTGTGTGTGTGTGTGTGTGTTTCAGGATGGGAATCTACTGCTGACCTCTGCCTCCTGGAGTGTGCCTCTGTCTGCCCTGTGGAGCATGGACTCTGTCTTTACTATGAAGTAACCCTCTTAAATTGAACTTCAACATAAAGCAGACTTCACAGCAAAAAATCTTCACACATATGACCTCTTCTGTGTCTATAAAAACAAATATTACTAGTATTTACGCATGGAAACATTCATATTCAAATAATTTCTTCGAGGGTAAAATATCTGTGATTCAACACATTATATCCAATAATTGTTCCTTAGAAAAACTGCCTGGGGGTTGTTATGGCCTGCTAAACTTTTTGGGCTAGCAACATGGACAAACAGAGAGCATCATTCATCTATTCTATTCTACCAGTACCCTATGCCTGCCTAGTATTCTGAACACTCACTCAAAGGACTAGCTTGAACTCAGGCTAGTAGCGCTTTGTAAAGAGGATTGTTTCGACTAGAACAGTGAAGAAAATAATCAAACTAGCTCAGAACTATCAGACATTCTGTGTGTGTGTGTGTGTGTGTGTGTGTGTTATTATAACCACGTTGGTCATTGTGTGTGTGTTCCAGACACTCGTTTGTTGACGACCACTACGTGGAGTTCAGTAAGCTCTGTCAGGACAGGGTGCTGGGCACCAAGGACCAGGCTGCTCACGTAAGTATACAGTGTGTGTGTGTGTGTGTGTGTGTGTGTGTGTGTGTGTGTGTGTGTGTGTGTGTGTGTGAGAGAAAGAGAGAGAGATTTCATTTATGGACAGAAAAGTTGAAAAAAAATCTGTTACTGTCATTTTATAATCTTTTAGCGGACAAAAGCAGAGAGCTGTCCTCACTGTTCTCCCAGTCTCTCGCCACCTCACCCTCTTCTCTCTCATTATCACCCCCCCCCCCCCCCCCCCCCCCCCATGTGTCTTTCCAGGTCTACGACATCCACACGGGTCAGAAGACCTTGACCCTCAACGACCCCGGCTTGGCCAACAACTACAAGAGGAACTGCGCGACCTTCAACCCCTCGGACGACCTGGTGCTGAACGACGGCGTGATGTGGGACGTGCGCGCTGCCAGGGCCGTGCACAAGTTCGACAAGTTCAACATGAACATCAGCGGTGTGTTCCACCCCAACCGGCTGGAGGTCATCATCAACACCGAGATCGTATCCTTGGCCCACACAGTAGTCACAGGGAGAGTTAACATGACTGTGTTCAGGAAACCACTCTGGTTTCACTTGGTGGACATTGGGCATGTTTTTAATCAAATACCTCATGCAAGGTGAATGAAGGCATTATACCACTAGACTTGGCTTGCTTTGCGCCATGCCAGAGGGAAGGTGGGTGGGGGACAAGTTATAGGGATTCTCCAGTGAGAAACTTTCCCAAGCGGAGCTGGTTGTTGAAAAAGTCTAGCTCGTTGCTAATATTTTTCTGACCGAGTCTCCCACTTTAGAAAATGGGCTGATAATTAAATGGCTGGCGATGACAGCTAGCTATCCTCAATGGGATTGTGTTTTCTTTCCACCTTTTTAATTATGGATTACTGAGATATGAATAGTTTATGAACAGGCCGTTAGGCCAGCGTTGTCTAGTTCAGCTTGGTTTACTGTGCTACCAACTTTCTGCACATCACAAGACTGCTCAACTGTTGATTTGCAGCACAGTGGTAGGCCTTACTAAGAACCTTTTTTTTGTATTTTTTTTTATATTTTAATTTCAGTATTGTGTATTATTAGACCAGACCACTGTGTCCCATGTATTTTTGTTTGTTTGATATTGTGTTGAGTGTGAATCCTTCACGGTGTGCGTGTGTCAGTGGGACTTGAGGACCTTCCATCTCCTACACACAGTTCCTGCTCTGGACCAATGCAGGGTGGTCTTCAATAACAACGCCACCGTCATGTACGGAGGTAGGCCTAGGGCGTATATTTCTTTTCACGTGTATTTCTGCTGTGTCACTACTCCAGACCCCTGCAGAGTAGACTTAAAAAATCTTTTTGTATAATATAAAAAATATCCTACCATTGTACTTGGATGCATGCACTGTGCGAGTGTTAAAACCGGGATAGCACTGTGGAAACCAGAAGCTTTCTCACGTCGCCCTGACTGTGTCACCCACTCCTCCCCCAGCCATGCTCCAGGCTGACGAGGAGGAGGATGCTATGGACCATCAGATGAAGAGTCCCTTTGGCTC
>CM030173.1:8284141-8339141 GCA_017639675.1 Aplochiton taeniatus | reverse complement strand
AAAGTGAAGTCTAAACTGGGGTGACATTGGAACACTTTTGTAGCAGCTACTATTTTCGTCCTTTCAAGTGCATTGGCCATAACGTTGTAGCCACGCTTTACTGTAGGACTGCTGAATGGAAATGGATAGGCATAGTATAATATTTAAATAGACAAAAAAAAAAAAAACATAATTATATTGAGTCCAATCTATTTATATTGATCCAAGCCTAATTTGCAGCTATCCGTTGGCATTCATTTTTATCCCATTCTACCCTGTTTAACGAAAGCTCTGATCTCTCAGACACAGCCCAGGTGCATTTATATTGCAAGACATTGATGATTACATGACAATAAACGAGGAACTGCTAGACTTGCGGAGTCTTTAGAGCCAGAGTAGGGCCGTGGATTTATTTCAATGTGTCTCCTCAGCTTAAGAAATAATTACAGTATTCATAGCTACAATGAACACCATGGAATGTGAAATGTCTTTAATAGTTGTTTTAATCAAATTTGTCAAAATTAGAATGCACTTGAATGTTAATAAGGAGGAGTCTCACCGATGCAGCAGGTACTGTATGTTCTGTAGGCTTTCCTTCTCGGTGTCATCACTATGGTTACCTTAGGCACCGAAGAGCTGTCTGCAGTGTGACCACAAGAATCATCAATACTACTGTAAATGTCCTGGAGAAGGTATTTGAGTGATAACCACACAGTGTATCGGCAACATTGTTTCACTTGCTTTACTATCCTGTTGATTGTAGACTATGTTGTATTCCAACCAATCTAATGTAGGCTGCAATAGACTATCAAAGACCTGCAGATACATGCACAGACACAAGTGGGCTTGTTATGGTGGCTGTAACCTAATGTAGAAAGAGATAAAAGTGTTCAACTGTCCCATCTGTGCGCCACCAAGGGATGAACCGAGATAATTTGTGTGCGCGCGTCATGTGGCTGAGTATAGCGCAGTGCATGGCGACTGATTGAGTATCCCGTTCACACACTCTGCTATCCCTGTTGTAAACAACAGACCGGACATTTATTTCGTTGTTTACGCAATGACCTCTCACGTCTTATCCTTTCCAACCGTCTTGTTTAATGTGATCGGTGAATTTCAAAACATTCCGGTCCATTCCAGTGAGTTTATAGCGATTTTTGAAAACTAGATAGCTGCACGAACGGGCTAGATAAAACTGTCAATCCATCCAGGCGGTCTGATGTTGCTGCATTGAGAGACGGGTTCCTCCGGAGAAGGCAGGGCTTGGGTGACAACGGCCGTGACTGCGATGAACCGGCTGTTTGAGTGACAGAAAAGAGATGATGTATTGCGGAGTCGACGAGAAATCAAGCGTTGTTTAATAAACGAGATGAGATCGGCTTTCAGTTTTCTTTTTGTAGTCTGTTTACCGAGTTTAACTCACAGATATTTAACAACATATTCGCTGTAAACCATTTATGTAAACTTTCCACTCCGTTGGCATTTCCATGAAAACGGTCGGATCAGGTTCATTTTCTTGGGAATTTCACAAGAATCATGTGGACCCCAACAGAGGACGAGAAGATTGGAGTGGGTGAGTAAACGTTCTAAAAATAAGAGCTTATTAAGGTTGGACAATACGTGTTTTATTTTTATTTTTTTACAAGACCTATATGTCCCATCTGGTATTCCCATGGACTTAACATCCCATCACATGCAAGAGGAGAGCAACGGGCAAGGGGTGATTGGCACCTAGATATGTTTCCCTCTCTCTCCGCGTGTAAAGCTGTTTGGTTACGTTTAATCATAGCTGTGAATTGTTTTATTTGTACACATAATTAACGAAATTCAGTAAATACCATAACGGTACTATAGTCTCCTCGGGCTCCTTTGTATTTACAACAGGTTCGCCTGAGCAGATAGCATTGTAGGCCTGTTATGGCATCACAGACGGGGGTCTACTGAATGAACTGCCCAACAGTAAGCAAACCTTAACCTAAAAAGCTGAGCCTTCAGTGTGGAATAGACTTGTTGTAAAAAGCCCCAGCTTGTGTTTATGGGGCAGACTGTAACTGTGAGCTATGCATGATGCAATGAAAAGCATGTAGCTTTCATTAAAGATGACAGCAGGAAATAGTTACTAGAGAGAGGGCCTATACATGGGCACATTGGAAAACTTTAACGCTTTTAAAGCAGTCCTTCTGTGCATGTCCTGGTCTCTTGGGAATCCCGAATAAGGATAACATGATTTAAAATAAACTCACACACTGATCCACAGTGTGTAAATATTGCACCTAGCTAATGTTATAAGGTACATTTTAGGATATGAAAGGGGGGTACATGACCCTTCTGCACGGACAGGACATGTTTTAGAGCCTGGCTGTACAGGCTGCTACCATGTACAGGATTTCAACTCTTCCCGCTTCCAAGGAGACATGAAAGCCTTCGTAGTTCAGGCAGGGCAGACCAGGACTGCTCCCAATCACCTCTGATCCACAACTATATTTAGAATTCAATAGAACCAGGACAATTCTCCCCCAGGATATTGATGACGAAATGGATGATGTCACTGTCCGGTCAGATCTCTTTTATTGATTGGCCGCGTCTCCCGGCGAGAATGACCAATCAGGGAAATTCTAGACGTATGCAGCTACCGGGAAGCTGTGCTGACTGACACCTGTCCGTCAAGGGAAAGCATGACGGAAGCCCTTTTAATGGCGGACAAAGAGACATTTATTGAGCTGATTGAGAGAGCTGCTTTCCCCTGTTTGATGGGTTCACACACTGTTCTGTTTATCAAGGCATTAGACATAGAGACAATGTGCCACAGCTGATGTTGGGATATAGACCAACAAGTCCAAGGTACTGGGGTAGATTCCCGCAGAGTATAAAACAGTTATTCTGTTGCCTTTAAAGTCATTCAGTTTTGGTAAATGTAACCGACATTGTTTATAAGAGAATAAACATTGCCTTACACATGGTGCTATTGCTAAAGAACCAGAATGAATCGCACTGGCTACAGCAGTTTGCCGTTGATGTCTGTACAGTGTAATAGTTGCTAATTCAGTTCAGTAGCCTACATGTGAAAATTGCATGTTCGCTCATTGTTTTGAATGTTCACCGCTTTAAAGGATCACATACTCCAACACACATACACACATGTGATAAAGTTTGTTCACGCCGGGGGAAATAAACAACAACATTGGCTTACAGGCTGTTGAGCGAGATTTTTCACAGTCCGTGTTATTCAACCAAGCCCGTTTAGTGTGTGGCGGATAGGGCTGTGCATACCAAGCCAGGGCTGAGTGGCTACCAGTACAAGCTTTCCAAAAAGACCCCCGTTGACTGGCAGCGGAGCACAAGCCATTCACGCTGCTCCACCGAACTGAAGGCTCTTTGTAGCCCCTACACAGAGGCTTCTGAATACAGCTCCAACCCCGGGTGTAGACCTAGAGCAAGTAGAATGGAGGAGAGACCGGCACCAATGAGATTGGGCGGCCGGGACACCGACCACAGATGTCTGGACCATGGCTTAGCCACCCTGTCGCCAGTGGCAACCACACAAACCGCTTCATTTCTGTGCTTCCGTTGGTTGTGTATGACAGGCAAAGAATAAAGCAAAAAATCAAAAAAATAACAGAGACTGCCCGTTACCACTGGGATCCCTTGCATTGAATGGCCGCGTCTGTTCTACTCCTCTCAACTCTATGGCTCCCCCGGGCTGCTCCGGACCACAAGGAGAGTTCTCACCGCATCACACCGACGAATCAGGAGGCGCCGCCAAGTACACGGTCAAACACACAGGAGAGCACAACGAGCCCATTCAGGTTCCATCACTAGGTTATTGTGTCACCGATGTTGTTCATGTTTAAAGTAGTTTACTTTACGGGGACAGAAGAGACAGAAAGTCAGACACCTCGGAGATTAACTCTGTTTCACGTTTTACTGTTTTATGTCGACCATGTAACTATAATTTCTTCTTTTTTTTTTCTTGTTTATTTATAAGTTGTCACAAAACCTCGGATGAATTGCTTGAATGCAAAACCTTTCAATAGCACAAGGACAATGGGCTGGATCGATATATCTACAGCTACTTTTTTTGTTTGGACCTTTTTTTATAACACCGTTATGTGGTTAGCGAAAAGTACGGGCAGCTCTATATTTATATATATATATATATATATATATATATATATATATATATATATATATTAATAATATATTTGCTTCATAACAACATTACTCAGGGCCATTACTGTAAATCAGAGAACTTTGCAAGAGGTTTCTATTTGATATTGTGATAGGGAAAAATCCTCTGCTCTGTCTGTGGCCCCAGTGTTATGTGGCCCCGTTGGAGAGGGTGGGGATAAAGCTGCAGATGGGCATCCAGACAGCTGACTTCGGCTCCGGATTATTCCAGGAAATAGGCACTGATGTCACCCTCTCCACTGTCCCGCCCCAGAGCATGCAGTGGCTTAGCGAGAGGATCTGCTTGTGTGTGTGTGTGTCAACAACTGTGTGTGAAGGCTACGTGTGAGAATGCGTGATTGTTTTTGTGGATCCACGTTGAAGTGTGTGAGTGTGTGAATGCGTGCGTGCGTGCTTGTCCCGGCGTTCGAGTTGTGTGCGTAAGTAAGTGACATACAGTGTGATTGAATGTGCCCCAGTGCATCGTTCCAGGCCGAGAGACAGAAACGGAGATGCAGAGATGGACTCAGCGATAGAGACGGGGAGGAGAGATGGAGATGGACGGAAAGGCAGATAGCAGACGTCAAAGGTGGAACGCAAGCAATGAGCAGACAAGATCGCTTTGCGTAGCCTTTGCACCCCTCCAGCTAAGCAGTCCCACAGCCAAATCCCTGAGCACCGACGACACCTCCCTCCAGCCTCACTCTCACGGAGCCTCCTGTCAGCAGGAAGCTGGGCTTGCCTCCTGATCACGACTTAGGGTTCGACACGGGGGCTCACCCCGTGGTGTGGCCTCTCTGGTCCCTTAGGCAGCTAGGCGGACGGCCTCTGCCCCGATGGCTGCTGCGGAGCCTCAGGGTGGAGGGTCCTGCCAGTTAGCAGGGACTGGGGATGGGGCTCAGATCCTTTCAAAGTGGATGTCCTAGACCTAGAGTGCTATAAATGCTTTCTTTATTAAATTAAATGACACCAAAGTAATCTGTCCCTACATCCACACTTGAAACGACAAAGAAGTTTGAGGCTGAAGATTTTTTTTATGATTACGTCTAATCCCCGTAAAAAAACGATCACCACGCAGACACTGTGTGTGGCGCAGTGGCACCCAACTGTTTCATTGCTTTCATACACATCACTGATAGGCTACCTCTGGGGCTGTTCTACCTCACTTCCTCTCCATGGACACGCTTCAGGAAGAGAGTGGGGCACACATGCGAATGCATGCATGCATACATGCACCAACAAGCACATGCGCCGCGGGGTTGCGAATTCAGTATCGCTCTGTAGGTCATCCTAGCACTAGTTTCCCTTCCCCTAGCTGACAGACAGTAGACTTTTCTGCAGTACTTTCTGGGTTTATAGGACACCACTGTATGCAGGAGGAGCCCCCCACCGCTGCTGTGCGGCCCCGCTCACTCTTCACGGCTCTAAATTCAATTGGACCGATAGGTCCACCTGGACCATGAGGGTTAGCCGAGAGGCCGAGACGCAGGGAGCTGTCCATGGTGCTGAAGGAACTCCCCTACAGCAGGGCAGACACAGGTGGCTCTGGATCTGGATGACACCTGGCTTAGGGTGGGCTGTGATGATCGTCAGAGCGGGCCAGGAGGAAGCTGGGCGCTGTCCAAGGTGCTGACCTCCTGCTTATAAGACCGTACCTGAATTAGCTTTAGCGCCCTGGTGCTGTGGCACGCAGCGTGACAGACAGGCAGGAGCACACACGTACAATGTGTTACCTAGTGCCTACTGTACAGAGGACATGACAATAGTTTATGGACAGGGATAATCTGGAGAGGATTATAGGTGCTGACGCAGTACTCACACATTAAAGCACAACGCATAATATTTTCATATTGAAAACAAATATGACTGCTGCTAAACCAGAGGGGAAAAATGCATTCATAAAAATGCTTGATGTGACTAGCTGCACTGTCTCCACTTTTCCAAGGCAGGGTTAGATGGGAGGGGAGTGTGTGTTTCGGTTGGGTAGGGGAAAATGAAGGGAGTTTTGTGTGTGTGTGTGTGTGTGTGGGGGGGGGGGGATTCTTAGGGGCTGAAGTGTAGCATTCTTAACCGGAGTTCCACCGTTGTTATGGTGACGCTGGGTGCCCACAGAACCCTGGCAGGAATGGCTCCCACATTGCTATAACAACCATAGTCTGGGGAGGGAAAAACAAGTTTACTTCAGTTATTTATTTGTCTTATGGAAAATGATCACTGAAGGGGGCAATGACACAATTCTACACCATGGTGACTCCATGATGATCACTTAAGATGGCAACGACATGGTAAACGGTCACAACCAAGTGAACTGAACTTCATTTTAAACTGTATTAAGATATTGCATGCTATGGTATACAATTAGGATTATACTTTGCTAGGATGGCCATGTCCAAACCTTTGAAAATGTGTGAAGGAGGAGACCAACACACACATACACACACAAAAACACATGCATGCACGCGTACGCAAGTGTGTTTTCCTGAATGGCCCTGTTGGTTCAGACGGTGGTCAGCCATGGTGCTGTTCTGTATTGGTGTTGAGCTGAGGCTCAGCATGATTAGAAATGCTGCTGCATGTAGAGGAGCATTGCTATAAATACTTACTTGTTCTTATAAAAGGGACAGGATGGTGCTCTCTCTGGCCTCACCCCCTCCCCTCTCTTCTTATCCTTCTTTTCTTCTCCCCACTTATCACTCACTGCCCCCTCTCTACAGCCTCTCCTCTCTTCCCTCTCTTTTTTTTCTTGCTATTGCTTGGTTTCCGCTACCTTTCCCTCCGTTATTTTGCTATCTTTATCACTCTCTTATACTCACATATTATACACA
Source organism: Aplochiton taeniatus (assembly GCA_017639675.1). Lineage (NCBI taxonomy): Eukaryota > Metazoa > Chordata > Actinopteri > Galaxiiformes > Galaxiidae > Aplochiton > Aplochiton taeniatus. The sequence continues at coordinate 8,332,170 of CM030173.1, read as the reverse complement.
CAAACCCACAAAAGTCTCTCTTCCGAGGAAAACAGCTTTTCACCAAATGTTATTCAGAACTCTACTGCCAAGGTTGTATTCCTGAACCTGGATGAGTTTTTGCGGTGAAATTACATTTCATTTAAATTATTGTTATTATAATTATTATTGGTTAATAGTACGGGGGATAATTCACTTGTTCGGGATCAGGAAAAACAGACTAGAATTCTCCCAGTACAGTACTGTATGGTCGACAAACACAGGCAAAAGCCTACATGGCTTTTAGTGGCTTATCTGCCGTTAGCTTTGGCCTGTGAGAGGGATAAGCATGCTTTGATTTTAAAAAGAGAAGGGGAAAGGATACAGTTGAGGCACCTGAACAAACAGCATTTTGAAAGTGACACATTGAGAGAGGGAAACAGCAAAGGAAGTCCAGGCAAGGAGAAGGTCTCTGAAGCTTTCTTTCTTTGATAAGTTGTATTTGGACAACAGATCTGTTGTTTGGCCCTGATTGGAACCGACTCGACAGAGTTTAACTTGTCCTGATTGGAGAATATCTTTAGATTAGTCCTGATTGGAGAATATCTTTAGTTTAGTCCTGATTGGAGAATATCTTTAGTTTAGTCCTGATTGGAGAATGTCTTTGGTTTAGCCCTGATTGGAAAATGTCTTTACTCGTTGGAACCTGATTGGAACAGTCATTTAATTTGGACCTGAGCTGTTCACTGTTAAACAACGACACACATTTTAAATCTGGTACGTGCGGTCGGAGAAATGCCTTAATCTAGACGGCAATCATACTAAGACCGGACCAACTTGTAGTTGTTGGAAAACTATAGCTTAAGCTTGGCTTTAATAGCAAACAGGCGCGTAGTTGTTGTAAAGGGATAATAGCCCAGTGTTGCTTTAAGAGCGGACAGACATGTAGTGTTTCTTGTAGGATTCCAGTCCATCCACGTCGTGTTTCGCCCTGAGCCACCTCCAATGGTGCACGGATCAAGATGTCAGCGCTGGCTACAGGGCAGACCACATGTCCCAATTATCTAGATATGCGTGGGGTACTCTCTATTTTTTCTATCTCTCGCTCCCTTTCCATCCCTCTTTTCCTCTTTTATCCTCTCTGTTTTCCCTCTCTCTCCCCTGTCTCCCATCCCTCCCTTACCCCCTTTTTTATCTTTGCATTCGTTTCTTTTTCTTCTCTGTCTCGCGGAGACACACTCTCTCCCTCCTTCCTCCCTCACTAATTCTCTCTCTCCAATGAATATTTCAAATGGTAACGTCATCTTACATATCTAGCATGCTTCTTCCACACCACCTATAAAGGAGTCAGATTTGTGTGATTCTGTAACCAAACAAAGAAATGCTCTTTCACGAGTGTCCTATGACTTGCATGAGCCCCCCTAGTGAAAGCAAACTATTTGGACTATTCTGCCCCCTACTCTCTCGCTGGGCTCCTATCTCCGTTTGACAATGCTATGGATAAAGCTGAAGAATTATTAAACTTAAAAAAAAGCTTGATGGAAATTCAGTTCAGATATAAGCACTGCAGCATTCACTTGCCGGACCCCTCCATTGTTATTCTAATGCTGATGGGCGCATACACAGGGATTAGGGCTCACGCTTTGTCCAGCAGATGCATCGATGCGTTCAGGGGACCACGGCTTGATCTGAGCCTTCCATTTTCCAATGGGATTTGTGGAAGCTGAGTCCGACATGAAGGCATGTTGTGCTGGGAATGCTTGTTGCTGTTACCTATCGAATTATGGATATATGGACAGATATCTAACCCTAACACACATACACACACACACACACACACACACACACACACACACACACACACACACACGCACGCACTTGTGTGCACACAAAAACAGCTACACTTTTTGCCTCCCCCTCACTCCCCTGTTAATTAGTTAAGCCCTCCCATTCTGCCATCCATCACTCTCTGTTAACCCCATCCGCATTGTGCTTCTCCAGTTCAAGAAACCCACGGCCCAAGATCCCACATGCCCGCCCGGTAAGGATAGCAGCCTGTGGCTCAGGGCGTAGTGCTGTGTTAGCATAGCGCCGCTACGTTCAGCCTCTGGGCTGAAGTCTGTGTTAGCTTGGCTGCGTTGCCTTGGCTTTGGACGGGCTCATTTCCATTCAGATGCATCATCCTCCTAGTCATCGTTCCCCCGTCAGTCAGCCGACTCAGGCCAGCAGCAATGCTATCCTAGCCCTGGGTTTAGTTTGTACCAATGTCTAGTCGTGTGAATGGACTTTGGGAGCGCTAGCCCTCTCTGTAACCTTAGGGTTGAGGTTTTCTGTGCAATAACTGTTTGAAGAAACTAACATAAAATGACTGACAAGTCCTTATTGTCGCTGGAATAAAACGGGCAGAAAAAGCTGTTTTCTTTTCAAAAGTCATGGATGGCCCTTTAAGAAACCTGACACATATTGCTCTGAGCCTTTCTATTTTGAAGGCCTTTAATATATTATGATTTCTATGATGTAAAACATGTGTCATGCCAGAATTGGCGGACAATTTTAGGAACCAACACTATTTAAATAATTTACCATTTATTTGATCATATTCTGTCATGTATTTAAGATAAACAGATAACATAAAATAAGTAGAATTGTCCAGCTCAGGCATCAAAGGTTAACTTTTTATGAGATGTTTGATTTGTTGTGTGCTGTGCATGGCGCAACCCTGCTATGAATACTCAAGAACCTGAAAAAAGTATATTTAAAAATATTGTTTAATAGTTCCTTTACCAAAGTAAAGAAAGTCACATTGAATACTCATTGAATTTCCGCTAAAACATATATTAATGTAAGCAACTTTGAAAATCTTGTCCAACTTTTCCATTTTTTTTTATAATAGTTTCAGTATTTATTTTCAAATAATTTCTCAAATACATAATATAATATATGGCATATAATCATTCAAACTATTAAAAGGGCATGGTTAAACCCTTCTGTGCTGGTAAAACGATTGATGATTATATGAATGAAAATAAGATTATATAATGTGCTGCGTTTGACTTGAAGCTATTTAATTACTTTTCATTCATTAGGGGGGTCTCGTTTTATTCTAATCAAACAAAGTCACTATGGTAACAGTCCATTCCTGAATCACAATCGTTTTTCTCACATCTTTCTTGTCTCTGCTTTCTTTGACTGTGTGTGTCTGTATTGTTGTATTTGTTTGTTCTAAACATGCAGGATTTGTAATGAATGAAGCTTATCAACCTTTGCTTAACATTTCTTGTTTATCCTTCTGTTTGGTGAGTTCACACACACGCACGCATGCACGCACGCACGCATGAACAAGCGTGCACACAGACACAGACACACAGCAAGGCCGGCACCCAGGCTAGGCTGAATCTTTTTGGATCCCAATAACGGAGGTTTAATTGGCTCTATCTGGCTGCAGAGGACAACTTGGAAGTCATTTCTAGCTCCTCCATCTTTTGGATTTGTTTGATAATCAAAGGCACATGTCTAAGAGGATCAGTTGCATTGTACAGGCCAGATCTATTCTGCTCATTGCCCTCGGACTGCGTCTTTTAATGGGCCAAATTGGCACTACGGTCATTGTCAACTGAAATCGACTCAATTTCGGTTTTTTTTCTTACATCATAATGAAAAAGCTTACTAAAGGAACCTGTTTTCTGGTTGTAATCAGTGTTTTATAGGTGGCCATGAAGTTTAGGCGATAACAGTGAATCATATTGCCTGTGGCTGATTCAGCTTCAATGAATGCAGTAATACCATCACCAAAGAGCAGCAACACCTTGGTTGCTACAGCAACAGCTCGAAGCCATTGCAGGAGTGTGTAATAGGATATGAAGGAGAACATGGGTATTTGCTGCGAAGTGCAGTCTGGGAGATGAGGTCAAAATTAACATGAATTAACATGAATTATCGACCATGAGTTTGTATTTTTCATCCTCATCAATTATTTCCATCCTTTGTATGTCATGCTCCATTTCCTTTTTTCCCCTCCCTCTCACACTCCCTTCAGCACTGCATATCTCTCTGCTGCACACACACACACACACACACACACACACACACACACACACACACACACCAGTCTTTCGCTCTCTGATTCTGTCTCTCTTTTCTCTCTCTCTTTCCAATATCTCAATTACTTTCTTCGTTTTTTTTTCTCAGCCTATCAGACTCACCTTTTTCCTATCTCGCTCTTTCCTTTAACCCTCCCCCCCTCCCCCTCCTCCCCCACCCACACATTTTTTTAACTAATCAACATTGCCATTGACCTGGATCTGTGGATGTCATTAATAGTGCAGTAACATGGCCTTTGACAGTATTGATGTTTTAAGTGTCTATAGGAAATATACAGTACAAATGGGTTTTAGGGAGCTGGGGGTGGAGCAGGGGTTCACACAGCTGGGGCGGAAGGGGGAGCTGGGTTTCTAAAAGCTGGATTCCATGCTAGAGTTGAAGGTGGAGCTTGTTACCAATCTCCTATGTGGCGGCTGTCGTTATCATAAGGCTTGCTGGAGGATGAAGGCACGCAGCATTTCTCTGCTGGCTCATTGCCCCTGCTACGGCTGACTGGCTGATGAGATGGTTAGCGTGCTACTGCTGGGAGGGATGTAACTGTGGCTGGCCCGCATGGGACACAACCCCACACCACGCCTGGTTCAGTGGAGGCTTCCCAAACACAGTCGTGTGATTTGCAAATGACAGACCGCAGTTCACCGCGTTGGAGGGAGCAAGTACCCTACAATGAAGGGAAGAAAGACAATTGCAAAATAGCGTTTTCACAGGGCCCTCCACGTGAGCGTGGTTTTTGGCTTGACATTTTTAGTAGTGGCCTATTCATCTGAACGACCAACAAAATATGTTGTGTCTATTATAATGCTGTAATGTCCCTTTCTATAGAAAACAAATTAAATCTCTCCTCATAGTTGCATTTTGTGTAGGACAAAAACAGATGGCACACAGCTTCATCTTTGATTGACTGTATTTATCTAGGCTAAGAGTATTTTCCTTTTCTGTTTGTATGCTTGCCTCTGTTGGTGTGTATTGGGAAACAGATCAGGCAAAATTCAGTGTTAAAAGAGTAATTTCAAGTCCAAACGACAAACCTGGTAACAGGGCCTGGTGTATCCTGGGAGTTGTAGTAGTGGAGTACAATGCATGAGGGTGGTTTAAGATCAATTGACTCAGGTTGTCACTACAGGTTTGGATGCTGCTCCACCACATGAACTATTCAACACAAAATGCATAGACACAATGTGACACAAGCCAAACGCAGGTTTTCTCTAGCATACTGAACGGATAGAAATCAGTTTTGTACCCTTGGACTAAGCTATAGTTTCTAACTGTACGTTCTACAGCTCAGCCCTATGGCTCAACGTTTAGGGCCTTCGCTGTTGATCACCTGTTTGTTTTTAAAGCAGAACATGTGTGACTACACAGCAGCTGTGGTTCCTCCTCCACTATTATCCAGAGTGTAACTCTTTGTGGCAGAATATTTCTTAACAACGGTATTTGTTATGTTAATGTATGGGTGGGCTCCAATTTTGAGTCGTTAGCAGACAGGGCTAATATTATGATAACTTTAATTTCACTCATTATTATACTAAACATCTAAACATGTGAACAACACACCAGAGGCCGTTGGTTCAGCTCGGCTCTGCGCTCCTTACAATTACCTCGTTAGCGACATCAAAGGATGCCTCCAACCAGGAACTGTTTGTCTCCGATAGCATTGTTGTGCGCTCGATCCACTTAGAGGAAAACAATGCGCTGCACTAGCAAGGGAGGCTTGCGTCGGAGGTTTCAGCGCACGCTGTGCTCAGGAGAGTGGGGATTGGTCCCAGCTCTAGACAGATCTGCTAAATAAAACCGAGCTATGACGTACCGTTCTTCTACCGGTCCAGTCACACAGCCGATCTACAACCCGATCATGGCTGAGCTGCAGTTATGCCAACCGTCAAAGTAGGACGCTAGTTGAATCTCAATCGACTCCCAGTTTGTCTTTGTATTCTTTTGGCGCGCTCCATCCCTGATTGTGCCTGCCCAGACCTCTCATTGGAATAAGTGAGGGGTGAGGAGTAGGGTGTAGTTCTGGGCCCTATAGGTGAATGTGCGGCGGCCATATTTGTGTGTGGAGTTGACTGCACTGTCGTCAGAGGGAATGAGAGCGGACGCTAGCTTGCGTGCAGGCGTCTCTGTGTGTGTTTCTACATCCTGTTCCGGTTGTGAGGAGGGCGACGCACATATTCGCCGTGTTAGCCGTGTCGCTGCGGGCATGCTGGCATGTTAGTCCAGCATCTTCTGTCCCGCCCTTTGTGCTCTCACTCGAATTGTGTGCGTGTGTGCGTGTGTGTGTGTGTGTGTAGGTGTAGGCATGGCTAGCGTGTGTGCATTTACATGGCTGCAGGGAACATAATTGTGTCCCATGTGGTCCCGTATTTTTGTCCTCTGAGGTGCTTCTGTGCCTATGGGTGTTTCTGCATAAGTGTGTGTGTGTGTGTGTGTGTGTGTGTGTGTGGTTGTCAGTAGTTGCCCATGGCAGCCGACAGTATAAAAGCCCAGCTCAGAGTGTAGTTGTCCTCTGCTCAGTGTGTTGTTCCACTCATTTCTCTCCTCCACTGACGAGTGTTTCACTAGCTCTAACTAGGACTAACTAGAACTAACTAGCCCTAAGTAGGACTAACTAGCACTCACTTGCTCTAACTAGCTGTTCTAACTAGCTCTAACTAGAAATAACTCGAAATAACCAGTTCTACCAAAGGCGGCACTGCTTTCATGTCCACTAGCTTATCAAACAAAGCTTGGCCCTGGTCAAAAAACTGCTGTTTTTCAAATAATGAGTTCCATTTCCTGTAGCGGGTAGAAGGTTAATTAAGCCGTAATAAAATGGATCCCCTCTTCAGTTCTCTCAGTTACAGTCATCGAATTGAATTTTATTGCAGGTAAAAAGAGACCAGATATCATCGATTTGATTACTTTTATTAATCTTGGAAAACATGGCCCTTTAAAACCGAGCTGGATGAAAAACAAAGCAGGCTTTGATCAACAGGGCAGAGTGTATGGGCGATACAGGACCAATGTCATTGAGCTCTGCTGACTGGTTCGCTTTACAACACACACTAGGACAGCCCGACAGAGCTGCACAGCACAGGACTATCACACCGGCAGCTGAGCATCCAGCCCTGTTGTGTGCAAACAGGTGTGTGTGTGTGGTATATTTAAGTGTGTGTTTGAGTGTGTGTGTGTGGTGCCGTGTGTGTGGTCATGATCAATCGAAAGCCTGTCTCCGCCTGGCTGACTCAGCGAGTTTCGACCTCCCATAGACACTGCAGGGATCCACACATACATGCTCCCAACCCAACACACACACACACACAGAAGATAAAGTGACAGAGGTGTCGGAAGAGGGCCGCGAGAGAGAACGCAACACACATTCACACAGAGACCGACAGAGGCTGCTGAACAAACAATGTTTGGGCTCAAATCTTATTGGGGTTTGACGAGTGGGACGTGTGTGTGATTTAGCAGCATCTGGCAGGCCAAAACGCTTTGTGTAACAACGTTTGATTTATTTGTTTATTTATTTATTTGTAGGGCCTTGCATCATTCAGCAGGGGTGATTCAAGAAGCCCAGGGCTGATTTGGGACCCCAAAGTCGTGTGGGCTTGGTTGTCAGTAATTTATTTTGAGCATGCGTTTCCATGGCGCCGAGAATTCCTGCCAACCGCTATACATTGTTACGGATTTTTTATGTCTCTGCACTCCATCCATTAGGATAGTAGCGGGCGGCCATTTTGTCCTGCTGGTTGCTTGGTCCAAACAAAGAGATTATGGAAAAATAATACCGTAAGCTGCTGTCCTCACAGGCCCTCTTATGATCATAACAACTCATGCACCAAACAACGGACGGGGTACCATCATAGCTCTGTTAACATTATGGGTTGCTCTGAGTATCAATGTGGTGTGCATTTAAAGTTGGCTGTATTTATGTTTCCTATAAACTTTCCATTGGGGATCGGAAAGAGATTTTGATATTGAGCTGAGCTGTGTTGCTCTTTGTGCTTTCCCTCTACCCCTCCTTCTTGTTTACCTGCTTTACTCTTTCCCGATATCCCTGCCTGATCTTCCCTTAGATCTTTCGGTTCTGTTCTCTTCTCTTCTCCTCTTTTCTCTTCTGTGTTTCCTCCCTTGTTCTTTCCCTCTACTTTATTCATGTGCAGTGAGATCCCAGCAGTAATTGGCTAATGAGATCTATAGTGGCAGAGCGCTCTGCCAAGCTACCCTGGCACCTTGGGAGAACTCACGCATGCACACACGCACACACACACACACACACACAAACACACACACACACACACACACACACACACACACACACACACACACACAATCACACACACACACACACACACACACAATCACACACACACAGACCCAATGAGACACCCACACCATTGGCACTGTTGACACCGGGGGATTTCCTGTCTCTCAGTGTTTCTTGGCGCTGTAATACACACACACACGATGGCAGAGAGTAGACTGAGATGAATGGGGCCTGAGGTGCATGCTAACCTGCTGACAATACCCACAGTGGGGCGGAGATTAGGGGGTCCGTCTGTGGCATCATTTTATGTCATGAACTGAAGCCGTTTAGATACATTTTCTGATCTTGCGTGTGTGTGTGTGTGTGTGTGTGTTTGCATGAAGCTGAGACACCTCCTTCTGACAGCAGTAGGATGGCCACAGATATACTCAATCATCACAGTTTTCTCAAGGCCTCAATGTGCTGGATTAAAGTCAGCCTAAAATGGACCTTGCCTTGTTGAAGCCACAGGGCCTAAAGACAGACATATGACTGATACATAGTGGATAAATAGATCTAAAGATAGATGGACAGGCAGACAGACAGGCAGGCAGACAGGCAGACAGACAGACAGACAGACAGACAGACAGACAGACAGACAGACAGACAGACAGACAGACAGACAGACAGACAGACAGACAGACAGACAGACAGACAGACAGACAGACAGACAGTGAAGCAGCAGGAGGGGGAGAGGAGAGGGACGGGAGCATAGCGGAGTGATTAGATAGCGCTAAGCCCGTGTAATGGAGGCTTAGCCCACTGCTCCACTTACTGGGCCACCATCTGGACCCACGCTAATACTGGGCCACGCTGCATGGACGGCGAGCAGAGAGCGGAGCCCTGCGCACCGCACAGCAGCCAGGGCTTCCCCCTCCGGCCCCGACCGCCTGGGAAGAGGGGCGGACGCACACGCTCACGCACCTACGCCAAACCGAAATACGACGCAAACACTTTGAGGTGCGTGTGCACACCTGCTTGTTTGTGTGTGGGGGCGGTTGGGATGGGTGGGTGGGGGTCAAACATGCAAACTAAAATAGATGGGAGCACACACAGACTGAAAACATCTGGCTGTTGTGTTTGCCCCACATTGAGAGGGGGTAGGGTGAGGGAGAAGGAGACGGGGAGGATGGAGTGACGATGAGCGATACAAAGGAAGAAGTGTTTTCTGCCACGGTGATCGGCGGGAGGGTGAGGGGGGGTTGGACGGATGGAGCAGGCAAAACAAAGAAGAGGTGTGAAAGAGTTGGAGTGATCTTGGCAAGGCAGAAGGGCAGAGAGAGAGTGTCCCCTGGCAGGCAGAGGGCGAGTGGACAGGGGGCTTGGATTAGAGTGGAATAGACCTGCAGCGATCTGGACTTATACACCTCCCCCTCTCTCTCACTACCCACTTTGCTCTCCCCTCCTGCCACACACATACACACAATACACACACATCTCTATCTCTCTCTCTCTCACACACACACACACACACACACACACACACATTCCTAAACACACACGACCCTCTCCCTCTCTCTCTCTCTCTCTCTCTCTCTCTCTCTCTCTCTCTCTCTCTCTCTCTCTCTCTCCCGCTCCACACCTCTGATCCTCTCCTCTTCTCTGTTCCAAGCTCATCCTCTCATCTCATGGGGCGCTGCTGATAAGTGGTAGTGACCTCATTACCCCTGTCTCCCCCCACCCATCGCCCCGTCCCCATCCTCCTCCGTCTGCTCACGCCCACTCGGCCGCAGAAAGCCGGCGAAACATTGCACAGGGGGAAAAAAGGGGAAGAGAAAAGTAAATTAGGGGAAAGGTGGAAAAGATGAGAGCAGGAGGGCTGAAAGTGTAGCGATAGTGACAGAAGGGAGCAGTGGAATAAAACAGTCTCTTTAAGAGTGTAAAGTCAGGTTGTAAGAATGTATTCAGAGTTAAATCATACACAACACAATCATGGACTAAGGAAATATGACACTTTGTCCATGGACCCTTTGATGCCAGCCATTACACAAGATGATAGTGGTTCACTACCCAGGCTTAGAGTCCCGTTGAAAGACATTCACAGAAAACATACCCCGACAACAACAACATACCGGGGCTTAGTATAAACAGGTGACAACAGAATTGGGTGAAACAGTCACAGTCTTAACCCTTACCAACTGACCAGACATGGTAGTATACCAGTATTCTTAGAATATGATTACGTCAATCTAATAACTAATATGGTAATTCATCATAAACAATAATTATGCAAATCGTGACATAGAAATATGTTTACCTCAACAGTATCCCTGGACAAAACTATTTAGAATATAAAATATGGCAATATGATTTCCTATGAGATTTCATTTCAAACTACGTGACGTTGTTTTCAAGAGTATCACTCCATGTTTATTGACACTTCCTGTTGCGTTAGAGTCCAGTCAGGTGTAATGAGTCCCAACATCACTGTGCCCTTTACAGCTAGCTGCAATCATACCCTGCTGTGCCCAAGCAGCCCGTCCCTGCAAGCGATTTTTCATTTCCACTTTAAGCCTCTTCTCTCCTCTCCTCTACTCTCCTTTCCTCTCCTCTCCTCTCCTCTCCTCTCCTCTCCTCTCCTCTCCTCTCCTCTCCTCTCCTCTCCTCTCCTCTCCTCTCCTCTCCTCTCCTCTCCTCTCCTGAGAAGTGTCTGGAGGAGGTGCTGTGGGGAGAACCTGGCACTGCCCAGGATGGAAGCACGGTTTTGACCAGCCTCGCATGGCAAAGCCACCAGGTGTCTCCCAGTTGCAGTTGGAAGCAGTGTTGGGAGACTGGGAGGAGGGGGAGGGTGGTCTGCTGTCCTTTACTTCTCCGAGCCTGGGTGAACAGGGGAGGGCATTAGAGGAGGTGTGTGAAGGTCGGGAATAGGAGGGCTTCACAGGGGGTGAGGGATCACCAGTGGCAGGGCGTTCTAGATGGGGAAAACATGGCTGGGTATAAGGTGGTGGGTTCCCTGAATAATACCCTTAGCACTAGAGGGCAGGGGATTTGCAGTGGAGGATCATCCACGGGGCCCTGGCCACCAATAAGCATGTTGTTCATTTTGATCTGGCACGCGGGCAGGGCTGTCGTCTCTGTTCGCTGACTGAGACGGTTTTCCATGTGTTTTGGAATCTCAGTCGTTAGAAAGCCGTTTGAGATGTGAAGGGGGAACTGTTTGGGATATTCGGGGAGGTGTTCACCTTGGGTTTGTTTATTTATGATCCTAGGTATTATTTTGCTAGAGGGGCTTTATGTTGTTTTAATGAACAATTTTTTGGGCAGGCGCAGTTGGCTATTTGTCTGACCAGGAGGAATAAGGTCAATAGGAATGGGTCTGTAAACCCAGAAGCCATGTTTAGAGGGATGGTCTCCCCATGTTTTAGAATACGGCAACTGTAGACAGGTAAATAATACAGGAGGTTTCCAGGCGGTATGGGGTCTCGGTGGGGAAGTGTGCACCGCAGATGATGATGATGTGTATGTATGTCTATAATCTGCATCTGTGTTTTGAGTTGTTTGTTTTTAATAGATTTTCCTGTAAGATTATGTGTCAGGGTCTTGTCTTCTCTCCTCTCCTCTCCTCTCCTCTCATCTCCTCTCCTCTCCTCTCCTCTCCTCTCCTCTCCTCTTCTCCTCTCTTTTCCTCTTCCTCTTCCTCATTGTCTGTGATTTCCCCTCGTAGACTCTTCCTCTTCCTCATTGTCTGTGATTTCCCCTCGTAGACTCTTCATTGTAAATTCTTATCTCAGACATGCCTAGCAACATTTTGTATTAGGGCAGCCCCCCTGAGGCTTCTACATCCTTTTTGCATTACATGTTCTGTGTTTGTGTGTGTGTGTCGGTGTTTGTGTGTGTGTGTGTGTGTGTGTGTGTGTCAGAGTGCGTGTGTTTGTGTGCGTGTTTGTGGTTGTTTGCAGGAGCCATTGAGCCCTTTCTGCTTTCATCATATTACTGTAACTGAAGCAGGAATGCAGCTCTACCCTCCACAGCCTTGGAGACACAGAGGTACAGTAAGCGTGCCACTGAAGTATGCTGACTCCACACACAGCAGACGTTGAGCCGTCTAAGGGAAAAGGAAAGGAGGGAACTCAAAGGCCTATCAACGATGCTTTTCACATCTTTGCCCTAATCAAACACCACTCATTTCAATAGACTCTGGTTTATTGGCCCCTCTTTTGGTCGGTTTGTACCGCATGACAAACCCTTTTTTTATTGGTGAAAATCATTGGTACGAGCGTACAGCAAACGTATAGGCGTTCCTAATAATTCCATTTATGTTTGTTTGTTAATATTATTTCCATTAGCTAGAGTTCTACAGTAGGCCTAATAGTATTCATAGTGTCCTCGTTGATTAGGAATATTGGATGTCACCTGCTTCTCATACATACAAAGATGTCGACGTCGGTACTACAACACGGCCCATTCAACGCACACACAACGCGACATTCTCTTCTCCGTTACATAACATACGTCATGTTTCCCTATTGACGTCTGCGGTTCAGTTTTACTGTGATTCCAGTCCTTAGTAAACCAGGGTTGGGTTTTTCTTTTCTTTTGCATGGGAGATTAACCATCTGTCAAGGCAACTCCCGGGTCATGGCACACCCATGTTCGCGCAGACACGATCCTACAGTCCATTGACTTAGTTCAGTGGTTTACGCTGCAGAAAAAAACACTAGGCAGCAGGCCACGCTTTCTTCTCTGGCTAACCCTGCCGCTTTCACATTCCGTGCAACAAAACACTCCCTTTTGCAATTGTCTTTTCTAATGATCTCGAATCAACACGACATCCCATTATTGGAACAGACGGTAGCGTTTGGGAAGCTTTCTTTGCAATAAATTTTTCAAACTCGGTGCCTGCACTGGAATCACATCTGTTTTGTGCAAAAGAAACAAGCCTATTTTTTGCCGTGCCTTGTACTTTGGAGATGGTAACATATTGTTCGTCTTCTCCTGCTCATAGTCCCCATGTGTTCTGAAACAACTAGCCATTTGTATTGCTCTGCCTTTGCCCCAGGGAATCTTTTTTTTAAGCCAATGATGTCGATTTGGTAACAGAGAATTGGATGAATAGATGAATGTTGTTCTTGGTCAATGTTTTATGAAGAGCCACGGGGTTAACAGGACTAGACTTGACACTATTGCTTTAATGACAAAAGGCTTAGTGTGCTAGCCTATTCTGCAGGCAATCTCTCTCCCTCACGCTCTCTCTCTCCCTTTTCCTTTCTCCATGTCTCTCTCTCTCTCTCTCTCTCTCTCTCTCTCTCTCTCTCTCTATTCCCCTCTCTCTGTCACTCCCACCCCGAGCTTGTGAGTGATCTGTCCACTGTAATGGTTCTTGGCAGCCTGCGTGCCTGTGTGTGTGTGTGTGGCTTTCTGAGTCTGTACGTGCCTGTGTGAGCTACTGCACAGTCACATGATAGGCTGGCGTGTTCTGTCAGTCACATGCACACACACACACACACATCCCCTGAATTAAGTGTGGACTCGCTCACCCTTGGTCGTAACCTGAGCGTTTGATCGACCGCCTCTCATGGTTTCACCATCAACCACATGGCCCTCGCACTCTCCGTTTGCCCGGCAGGAAAGCAAATCGTTTCTGGGCAGCAGAGGACTTTAATACCCTCCCCTGTAACGGATGATAGCAAATCCACCTACTTCGCCATGCGTTTTTGTGACGTGGGAGAAGGTGTTTCCTCCCGTGGGCGTTGTCCACCCCGACCAGGCCAGAATGGGCCAGGCTTAACCCAGCCGCTACGGTGTGTGTCCAGGCCGGCAAACGGGCTGAGTGTCAATAGGAGGCGCCATGGGAGAAGGGAGCACCTATTAGGATGACACCAGGGAACCAGGGGGCCCACCATCCTTTTGTCTTTGGCGCCGCTGCTGGATGGCTACGCAGCGAGGGTCGGCGCTTACTCATCACATTCCTTGGCCCTGTCAATGCGCTGGCGCGTGGAAACACACACACGCACACACACACACACACACACACACACAAACGGCAATGAAGCGTGCAGGTATTGACGCGCACAAAGGCAGTCACACCGACGCGTGCATGCCCACACAGTATTGAGACACTATGGTTACGTTGTCTAAGTTCACCACGCTTGGGTCCAGGCGTTAGCTTTGTCCCTTCCTGCCGTTTTGCCTCGGGAGCCCAGCTCATGACATCGTCGTCCACCTCTGCGTGGAGGACGACTGTAACAAGACAATGCCCAGGAGCTTAGGGAATGTGAGGAGCTATAGACTCTGTACCTGTACCCAGAGAGCGTAAAAGGCCTCCCCCGGGACTCTGACAGATGTTCTCTGTATTGAGACTGTGCACAGGTTGGAATTGCTATGGTAATCAGTCCAGATCCCCAGAACCCGACCTTCAAATCTAATCTCGTCACGCTCATCCGTCTTTCTTCGCAAGAATCCGTTTTCTTTTCTCCCGTCGCCTTCCTCACACAGTCTCCCCTGAAATCTCTCTCCTTTCCTTCTCCGTTTATCCGTCTTCCATCTTCACTCTCTCTCTCTCTGTTTCTCGCACCTCCCCCCCCCCCCCCCCCCCCCCACCCCCCCTCCCCCACCCCCTTTCTTTCTTCTTTTGGACCTCTGCCTTTCGTCGCGTGCTGTTTCCGAGGCAGCAGTCGTCCCTTCTTTGTGGCCTACAGTCACAGACGAGCAGCGGGGAGGGAACATCAAGGGAATCTCCGCATCTTCACTGATAGGCTAATTACCGAGTGTGGGATCAGCAGTTTTCCGACTTCCCTTACTCGCCTTAAAGAGCAACACACACGCACAAGCATTAAAACACAACCAATCTTTGGTCCTCTCTACTTTTGAGCTTCAACTGAGGTGTTGCATACATATGCTTTGAATATTGTCATGTCCTTTTTATAGCTGCAGGCTCCCCAACTTCCACTGAATTCCCATGATCTCTCTTTCTCACACATACTGTACATACACGCATGCTCACACACGCACACACACACACAACACACACGCACACCCACATTCACACACGAGAACACAATGTCTCATGTCTCTATGTCACTACCCCACTGTGTTGTGTGTCACACATGCACACACACACCCCCCCCCCCCCCCCACACCCACACACACACCCACACAGACCCACACACAGACTCACACACTCAGGGTGGTTTTGGATTCCCTCTCTGTTTTACATAGTCTAGCAGAATTTCTTCAGGTCAGTAAGTTGATCTGATTAAGTGAGTTTAGCAGCAGCCTCAGGCAAAGACTTCTCTCCTTTTCTTTCCCGTCAATCTTTTCCTCTCCTCTCCTCTCTATCTCTCCGTTGCTGCCCCCAATCATTCACACCATCACTCGTTCTCTCTTTCTTTCTGTCAGTCTCTCTTCACGTTCTCCATGCTCTCTCTCTCTCTCTCTCTCTCTCTCTCTCTCTCTCTCTCTCTCTCTCTCTCTCTCTCTCTCTCTCTCTCTCTCTCTCTCTCTCTCACCTCTCCCTGCCTTTGTACAGGACACGTAGAGCCCCAGCAACGAGGGCTACTGGGGAGAATGGGACGGGGTTTGTTAATTGTTACGGGAAGATCTGAGCCCTCAGGTCGGACTGGACCTGTCACCGTAAAGTAGTCACATTTTAAACTACTGCTTCATTATTAAAGGGGTGGGCTCATTCAAAATGGATGATTCTTTAATTCAATATGTGTACATTTTATCATAAGGTGCCATCTCACACACATCTAAGTACTAAATTATTCAAAGGTCTCTCCTTGCTTTCTTTCCTCCTCTCTCTCCTTTTCGTTTGTTCGTTCATTGGTTTGTTTGTTTCTGCGTTCGTTCTGTCTTTCTATCGTTCTTTATTTGGACGATCTATCTTCCTTCTTCGTCGCACCCTCCCATTTATCTCCCTACCAGTATTCCCATTCTTTCCTATATGTCTAAAAGCAGTATAATCCCAATCTGTTGTCCTTAGCCAAATGATCTCTAATCTAACTGCTGACCGAAATTCAATTGCTGTTAAAGGCCTCTTCCGTTTCGCCCTCCTGAGTGGTGAGAGAATATCGTTGCTGAATCGATGCGGCTGCCGGCAGGATCAACTTGATTAATCAGGCCAGATTGATTGGCTGCTGGAGGCCATCGATCATGTCATTTGGACCGTAGCCAGGCGCACAGACTCATGGGTAAACAACTAGTCAAGTTAGAGAAAGAGGTTGGCCAACCTGATCCCCACACTCACCAGATCACTAATGACTGAAGTGCAGTAAGTAACTAACTGACTGACTGATTTATAATCTGACTGACTGACTGACTGACTGACTACACTAACTAACTATCAGCTTAACTGACTGTCTTGTCTGACTGGCTACAATAACTAACTAACGTCATTAGTTGACTGACGAACTAACTACCTGTGGCCATCGCTGGTCGAGCTTACCGATTGGTCACCCGCTACCATAGCGACAGAGACAGCCTGTCCACCCTAACCAATAGGATCCCCTCGGAACCCTGTTACCATCTGACTGACCAGCGGATTGACAGGCTAGCGGTTGCCATTTGACGGACGGGTCACCTTTCATTATAAAGTCAAACAGATTTATGAAACATTTCTCCTTACTTTATTTTACTTTTTTGCCTCTCTTGCAATTCCTTCTGGCTCTATCTATTTGGAATTAAACTTACTTATTAACAAACGAGGGGTTTAAGTCTGGTGGATGTGTGTGTGTCGTAGGGTCCTGTCTGTCAGAATCCCTTACTTCTTACCAACCGGGGGGGTTTAAATCTGGTTGGATGTGTGTGTTTCGTAGGGTCCTGTCTGTCAGAATCCCTTCTTTTAATCTTCCCTAATCCCGGTTAATACATCTTTTGTCGTCCGACACTCCGCCTCAAGACATCCCTCTCCCTTCCTATCAACCTTAAAACAAATCAATTACCAAATCCCAAGCTGAGTCACAGCAACACTGTGGCAGACGTGGTGTGCTCACACACTCTGCCATGAAAACAAAATGTTAATTAAACCTGTTCAGAACATAACATGGACCATTTGCATGAAAAAACGAACAGACACAGACACACACACACACACACACACACGCACACACAGATTGTGGCGTCTTTCAACGGTTGATAATGTTCTTTTTTAATCTCCATACACAGAACATTGTCCGAGCTGTCGCTGCTATGTATTTCTCTCTGTTCTTTAACCAGCTCTGGCCCATATGTGCTTTGCCAGGCCACGCATTCGATGTGTAATCATGCATCGTTTTTAAATCGTCAATTAGCAAGGCTTTTGAACCCTCTGAGCCCAAAAAAAAAAAGAGAAGAAAAAAAGAACGGGTTTAAAACAACACCCAAAAGCAACGGCATCTGTCTGGTTATTGTTCTTTTGGTGCAAGCGCGGGGAATGTTCATCTGTTAGGTTGTTAGCTTGACCGTTTGTTTATAGCAACTAAGGAATGCACGTCTGTTTTTATTTTTTTATTTTTTTTACAGTTAGATGAGCTCTATTTCCTCTGGTGGATTCACACACATGATTTTTCGAGCCACTGCTTTTTTATTTATTACATCATTTTATTTATTACATTTTCAGTAGTGATAGGATTAACAATTACATTTCCTGAACTCTATACTATGCGACTTTTAAGTGTGTGTGTGTGTGTGTGTGTATGTGCGTGCGTATGTGTGTTTGTCAGTTCTCTGTCTGTGTTTGTGTTGTACAGGTATGGTATAATATATTCTTGTAGTTCTGAAATATGTGTGCCCAGCACCAGATGAATCACATAGCTGCCTTGGCTCTGGGTGGAGCACACATTGGTTGCCCACTTCTTCAGCTTCAAGGCAAATGTTGCCCTCTTGGATGGAGGCCCCGTTACTGATGAAATTAGAATAAGACTCAAGCCAAGAACCTAACTTGCACATCCTTGTATATATTTGGAAAAAGGTTTGTGTGAGTATGATTTAATTTCCCATGAAGTTAAATAGTTTTAAAAGTGTTTCTGGACCTTCTCTCCACACTCAATTCCCAGTTTTCTGTTAAGATTTTAAACTGAATTTTGATGCCTGTGTGCTGTACTCTGTGCAATGACAATACAGTTGGATCTAATCGAATCGAATCTATGGTGATCACATTAGCTGCTGGCATCAACACACTGACAGTGAGAACGGACTTGGTCGAATCCAGAGAGGATGTATCGTAGCTGCTGGTGAATCGGCAATACACCGAGGCCTCGCTGGTAATCTCCTAATTGTTTCTTGAACAGTTTATTTGTTGCTGAACGCTAACTACAACGCCACCCAATGTGTTGGGCTAGCTGCCCAGACAGACGCTCACGGCCAGGTTAAAAACCCTTTAGAAAAAACAACACCCTCGCCTCTTTACAAAAACACGTATGCGCATACGATAGCAAGATAACATGGTTTCATTCGCTAATACAAATGTAATGGCACGTCCAAAGAGGCTCGAGAGACCAGCGTCCAGACACTTACTTGAAGCCTTAATCCCATCGACTCGCATAGACATTTGTAATATGAACACAAAGGTTACTTGGAACAGCGGGGAGGTATGGCTGCTTCTTTCGAAATCTTTATTCAATAACACTGTTGCTGAACAATCCCCCCCCCCCTCTCTCTCTCTCTCTTTCTCTCTCTCTCTCCCTCTCTCTCTCTCTAACATGCTGCATTTCTTCACTGTCAGATAACAAGTTAGGAGGAAATCCCTTGTGTTCAAAATCAACAAGACACTTATATAACACACTGCTGTTCAGAACAGGCACAAACCCCCCCCCCCCCCCCCCCCCCCCCCCCCCCCACACACACACACACACACACACACACACACACACACACACACGCACACACAGACACACACAGCAGAACAGCCTGGAGGAGTTTGGCAGAAGATAGTTAGTACATTTTTAGACAGTGTAATTAATAATTGAATTCCAAACGGGGATATTTAGCTGTCCAGAGCTTTTATTGCAGTTTAGTACTTGATTCTGTTTGTGGTTTTATCTTTAAAGAATTTAGTAAATTATCGCTACATGCTGCAAATGACGTTTGCTCCCTGCTAGAATCATCAAACCAATCAATTGAGTGACTAATTGATTTAGCAAAAAGTAAAACTATAAATATTGTGAGCATGTCCTCCCCCCTACACCTGGATCACTGAACCACACTAACCTCCCATTCATCAATGTTAAATCTATAGAAAGTAATAGCTTGCATTTAGGACACGTTTAAGGGTGGTCCGTCTTTCCTGTCTGTATAGGGGGTTGTGTGTGTGTGTGTGTGTGTGTGTGTGTGTGTGAGAGAGAGAGAGAGAGAGAGAGAGAGAGAGAGAGAGAGAGAGAGAGAGAGAGAGAGAGAGAGAGAGAGAGAGAGAGAGAGAGAGAGCGAGAGAGAAAGAGAGAGATGCTGGCTGGCCCATATGGCACAGCCTCCCCCTAGTCTCTTATCTCATGTATAATTCAGAGCATTGACTCAGCAGCCTGTCAGTCAAACACAGCAGCGGTCGGTCAGAGCTCAGGCCAGTGATAGATGGGTCTGACTGGGCCGTCGTCCTGCCGGATAGTCAAGCCCTGAAACGTTTTGTTTTTCATTTCTACTTCCTTCACTGGGAAGTCTAAGGGCTGGGTGCTGTTACCCAGGTATAGGCTGTGACTACAGGGCTAGATGCTGTGACTCAGATACAGGCTGTGGCTGCAGGGCTAGATGCTGTGACCAAGTTATAAGCTGTGACTACAGGGCTAGATGTTGTGACTCAGGTACAGTCTGTGACTACAGGGCTGGGTGCTGTGACCGAGTTATAACCTGTGACTACAGGGCTAGATGCTGTGACCGAGGTATACTGTTGGCTGTGGTCAGGCCAGAGTGAGTATGAAGGCAGGGGCTGCTCTCTGTGTGTTTACTGATCTCAGCCAGAGGCTGTAAGGGCCAATGAAGGCGCCAAGTGGAGCGTACTCTGCTGTGTGCTATGTTTAACGATGAGGAGAAGGAGGAGGAGGAGGCATGCATGGTCAGCCTGACAGCCTGCCTCACGCCCAGAGCAACTGGCCGCCTCCCCCCCCCCCCCCCCCCCCCCCTTTCCTCCCTCTTTTGCCCTGTCATCCTCCCCACCCTGCCCTCCTCTTTCCATCCATCCATCCCCTGCACTTTCCTATCCTGTTTCTCCCCCTCGCTTCTCCTCCTCTCCTCTCTTCTCCTTTCCGTACCTGCTTCCCTTCCTCTCTCCCTCCCTCCATAGCGTCGTCCCTCTTTCTCTCCCTCCCTCATCCGGAGCGGCAGATTAAATCCGGGCGGTCCTCTGAGAGCAGTTTGACTGTAATAACATTTAACCTAGTCTATCCCCGCAGGCTGCCCTTTGTCTGTCTCTCTCTCCTCCCCCTATCAATGTCTCTCTCTCTGTCTCTCCCTCTCTCTCTCTCTCTCTGTCTCTCTCCCTCCCTCTCTCTCTGTTTCTCTCTCTCTCTGTCTCTTCCCCCTATCAGTGTCTCTCTGTCTCTCTCTCTCCCTCTTTCTTTCTTTCTCTCTCTCTCTCTCTCTCTCTCTCTTTGTTTTTGCCTCGTTGCTAACTTGCTCTGTTTCTATATTCTATGTCTGTCTGCTGCCTATTCTGTCCAACGCAAGGTTCAACAAATAACAGCAAGACATGATAACAGAACAGCAATAAAAACACACCAAAGACATGAATATAGACAACGGGATTTTTAGAGACTCCAGACGGAATGAAGTGCCCCGTGTCTCTAATAGCAGTTAATCATTACTCAAATTGGTTGAAGGGACAGACTTTTTCCTAATTACATTGCAATCTAAGAAGCCTTCTCACGGCAGTAATAAAACAATTAGATTACATTTATACCAGCAGTCATTCCTATTCAATTCATCGTTTAGTTCCTTGTAGAGAAAAATGTTCTTCGATTGGATTGCCTGAATTGCAAGATCCTCCGTTAGGGGCCTTTCTAGGGAAGTGAATGGGTTTGAGTGCAACTGGTATTGACCCTAACCTTACGTCGTAGTTCAGAGCAGAAACACACCACTGCTCCGTGGGGGTATTCTAAAGCCATGTCATATCTCCATTTGATTCAAACCCCTTGCTATCTGCTAGATGACTGTATACACTGTGCATTCACACAGAATCGCTTACATGCACACATATGATATGACACAATGATAACACAAGATTGCACACAGAACATAACTGATTCGCTCCTGAGCCCCCACTGAGAGGCTAGAATGTTATATTTAACATAAGTGTGTGTCTGCTTTACGCTACATATCTTAGGCTAAAACATGATAAATATCGGGGTCAGATGGTGGTCACCAAACTAGCCAACACAGAAGAGTTACATCCACATTCCAATACACCAACTTAAGTCGTGTTAATTACAGTTATTTGTCTAGTGCTGTTGGCCTCGCTGTTAGCATAGCGCAGAGTTGTCTTAGCTGCTAGCCAAGGGCTATGTTGGTTTAGTAGTTAGCCTATAGCACAGCGTTGGATTAGCCTCAGCCAAGGCATGCTTTGGTTTAGCTGTTAGCCTAGAATGTGTTGGCTGAATCCAGCTATTTCAGTTTAGCTGTCAGCCTAGTGCTGCTTTGTAGCCTATGCACTACTAGAACAGCTAATGTACCCTGGTCTAGTGTTGTTTAGACAGGAGCCTAGAGTCATCAAATTAAACTACATAACGTTACAGTCATTTGGCCAATTAGGCAAAGAAACAATTAATCGTTGAGACAGATATGTGCATCGCAGCCACAAATAACCAACAAGGATAGCTTTGGGATGTCGAATGCATCATAATGCTTTGCTGTTAGCCCTAATGCTGTTTTTGTGTTCTGAAAGGATTAAGTGTGTGTCTCTGACAGCTTAGGTTAACCCTCTGTGGCATGACCTTTCTGGGCTCTGACACACTTTCTATAGACACACTGAGAGAGTGATGAACTACCATTTGTGTGTGTGTGTGTGTGTGTGTGTGTGTGTGTGTGTGTGTGTGTGTCTGTGTGTGGTGGGGTGGGTATATGTGTACTCAGCAAAAAAAAAGAAAAAAAATCCTTTACAGAGAACATTTGTCCTCCCGTTTTTCCTCTGTGTCCATCATCTCCCCCCCCTCATTTTTGTCTCTTCTGTTTTGCTCACCTTTCCTTTTTTTCTTTCTTCCTTTTTCTCCATTCTCCTATTCCTCATCCTCTCTGCCTTCACTTTCCCTTCGAAACACACAACCTCCAACGACTTGCTCTCCTCTTCCCGGTTTTAATCATGGCGTCCTCATGTTTACCCCTCAGCCCCTGCATCCTGACCCACTAACCCACGGGGTTCACCTGAGCGTGACCGTGAATGGCCGTCTCATTTCGGCGAATGACACCCGGGACACCCTGGAGACTTCGAGAGAGCAGATGGGGCAGAGCTCTAAGCCGTGGCAGTTTAGAACAGGAAATAACAATTTAGCCACCCTCAATTCCCTAGTGGAAAGGTATCATATGATTTCTAGGGGAATATGGACAAACACTCAGTACGACTATATTGTTTATCCATTCGCACAATAACACGGCCAGTTAAACATGCCAGTCAAACGGAGACCACGGCAACAGGGGTTGATTCATTTAAACGAACACACTGTCAGAACGTTAGCTTAATAGTTCAAGAATATCGGAGCGTACCCCGGCTAGTCGCGCCGTAGCCACCAGGCTAGCGTGCGCCGGGCACAGGGCCACAGCACAGACATGACTCTACGTTAGTCCCAGAGCGGCAGTTGGCATTCTGGCAGGAGGCGACCGGGGGGGCTGTACACGTCGTTGGCACTGTGGAGGTAGTGGTGATTTTATTCGATTGAATTAACTTCGATTTTTGTATCAAACTTTTTTTTTTTCTTCCACATTATTGCCTTTCTCTCTCGCCAGCTCTCTCTCTGTATCTTACATGCTTGGCCGGGAGGGGGGAGACCGACTGTCGGTGTGAGTGGGGATGCTGCTACTCTATTGTGGACGTTGCTCCAATGAAAACCACAACCTGCCTCCCTCCTTTCCTCCCCCCCCTTCTTCCCCTCTGTCCATTCTGCCCGTCCTGTCCGACCCCTAACTCTCTCTCTCTCCCCCTTGTCCTTCGGCAGTTATCAGATCATTAGCTTTGCCCAGACCGCAGCCAGCAGAGGGATTTGGAGACATCACTGATTCTGTCACTCAAGCCAGCCGTGTTACAGCATCCGAACAATGTCTCACAGAAGCGATACAAAAAAGAGAGGGAGAGAGAAAGAGAGAGAGAGGTAGAGACAATACGTAGAGGAGAGCGCCTCCATTCCCTCCCTTTCTTTAGTTTCACTTCCCTCTGCTCTAAATGACTGAGGGTGTTTGTCAGAGACTAGAACCCCCCCCCCCCCACACACACACACACACACACACACACACACACATACATCAGGCACTTTGAGAGATAGAGACACACCGAAGAGTCACGCATACCATTACACACACACATACACACACACACACACACACACACACACACACACAAACACAAGTAGCCAGAGAGACAGACTAAAGGACCCCCCCACACACACATACACTCATGCACGCTGTGTCCCGGTAGACACAGTGGCCATGGTTGTCCCAAGGTAGTACAGCTCAGTCGGAGTAATGGATGATGGAGTTTTTTAGGGCACAAAGCCCATCCACTTCATTTCGTGTGGCACAGCAGCCTGGCACCAGGGGCACATGGCCTGACGCAGAGGGAGAGACTGAGTGTGTGTGTGTGCGTGCGTGTTTCTTTGAGAAAGACAGTCAAAGAGGACCTGGGGGAGACAGAGAGTACATTTGTGTGTGTGTGTGTGTGTGTGTGTGTGTGTCTGTGTGTGACACAAAAGGTGAGGGTCAAGGAGAGATAGGGTCGAAGATGGGGACCGACAAGGAGTGTGTTTCTAGTAATGAAACTTGAGACCGGAATGGGCTGACATTTCAAAACACACTCAAAGAAAGGAGGGGAACTAGAAACATGTCGCATAACATACAGTTCCACTTCCTGTCTGCCCAACCAATCAGAAACATCGACAGTAGACCAGTAGGTAGGCTGTAGAAGGATGTCAGAAGTAACACATGTGGATAAGGTTTAATTTTTCGTATTTGAAACAAAGGTCGTCATCTTTCGGATGACATTTTTTCCCCGAGTCCTAAGAACCGCCAGTCGCAACTCGAACGTGCGTCACGACGCCCTCCACTGTGGCATATAAATTCACTGTTTGTCTCAGGGCAAACTGCACACGCTCCTAAAGCCCACAGCCTAATCAGACTCTGGAAGACAGTGTTTTCTGCTGCGTTAGAAGCGTATGAAGCATATAGTTAATGGGGCCAATAAACAAACCCTTTTCTGCACCAACAACCAGCAAGCTGCAGCAGACAGCGTTCCCATCACTCTCTGTGCGTCCGGACTTCACGTCTGTGGCTGCGTGTGTGTGTGTGTGTACGAGAGTCTGCCTATAGGTTTGCACAGTAGCTGCAGGGATCTGGTCCCTGTGTGTGCGTGTGATTATGCTTGGGTGGACACGTGCGTGTGTGCGTGCGTGTGTGTGTTTGTGTGTTCGTGCCCGTAGCTGTTCAGCAGGGCTGTTTTGACTTAATGAAGGTGGATGCATCTGCTACTACAGAGCTACAACTGGTACTCCAGAACAACAAGCTGATGGCCATCAATAAATAATGGGGCGCCCATTAGTCATACAAATGAATCCCTGATAGGCAACATTTAGGTTGCAGTTGAAAACCGTCGTTCAGTCTTACCGCTGAGCGCCACGACGGCAAGAGAGGGAATTAAAGGAGGATCTGCTCTGGGCTCTCATCTTTGCCTATGTTTACCTGATCTTCTTTTTGTATCCATCTTTATTTTGCTTTCTCTCTCTGACTCTTGCGTTACTCAAAACCTAGCTTTATGAAAGTGCTCCCTGTCCTTCGCCTAGTAACTTCCAGGGAATCACAGACATTCACATGTAATACTCCAGTTGAGTGATAACTAACATTCCTAACATTAACATAACACAACATTCCATAACATTAACATAACATAACATTCCATAACATTCCTAACATTAACATAACATTCCTCAGAACCAATTTCCGTTTCTGTAATGCAAGAAGCTTGGAAATGTTTTTTTTTCCTTTTCTTTTTTTAAGTATGTGAACTGATAAATACACATATGAGCTGTAGGCATACCCTGAGTTGAAGATTGAACTTATACTAACATTGGACTTTCAAATGGCGTGATGAAATATCAAATAGGAAGAGTGACATTGGTTTCATTTCAATTGTAATTAAGACGCTTAATTACAGTTTATGATAAGACGCGAGGAAATAACCAATGGAAATGTAAGTAGTCCACTGAGAAAAGTTATACTTCCACGCCAAAGTCTACATTTCTCACTATCTGTCTCTCTCTCTTTTTCTCTCTCAATTTTTTTCTCATTCTGCCGGTCTCTATTTTTCTGACATCCGGCCTACTGCCACCTGGTGTTGAACACACTGTAGAACAGGAACCACGTATGAACACACACATGGACACACACAAACGTACAAAACACACACATCTCTCTTAAAGCATCAGTATTGGCTGTACTTGGGTTGACCTGTGCAAGTGTGTGTGTGTCTGTGTGCTTTTAAGTGCGCATGCCTAAGATGAAGAGGTGGGGTAGTGTGTCCCATTGGCCCAGCTGTGTGCTGGAGGGCAGGGTGTAGTAATGTGTGTGTGAATTTGTGTGTGTCTTTGGGCCTGTGGGCATCCGGTAGCAGGTTGAGTGTAATAATGTGACAAGCTCCACGACTTAATTAGAGTGGTATGTATGTTCAGGCCATCACATCGCTTCCTTTGAGGCAAACACACAAACACACGTGCACACACAGAATCACATGTGACCTCAAGGAGGCAGACATATACAGTGATTCCCATGTTTGGTTACGTTACAACAAACACACACACTCTCTCTCTCTCACTCACTCACTCACTCACTCACTCACTCACTCACTCACTCACTCACTCACTCACACACACACATTCACACTGTGCCAAAGTGCTGAGCAGACACACACACACACACTAACACAAAGGCACATACAACCGCGTTCACTGGAGCGGTGCAATATGGATCCCCCAGCACTAAATGCAAGCCCCACCCCTGCGGCACCCGCTGGTCCTTTTTCAACTGGAAAACAACTGGTTTGAATGTCGGTTTAACTGGCGGCGCTATCAGGAGACAGAGCTGGGTTAGGCTCGCTCCATTAGGCCTGGATGAAGCCAATGGCAGCCAAACGCCACAGGAGAGCGATGGCATTGCCGATTAGCTGTCGACCTCATAGAGCTGGAGACGGTTGGGTTTTGCCCCTTTCAAATCAAATCTATCAAATCAATGCATTTTGACCAAGATAAGAGACGGCGTTTGGATTTTAGGTTCCATAAATAACACTTTACATTCTTAATGCACTTTATTTGTGTCATTCTGAATGCACATGGTAAAGAACCCACCCACTTCATTATTCTGGAGCACTTTGTGCACTCCGGAATTATAAAAAATCTTATGTATAAAAGAAAAATCATGATTAGTGTTCATTTGCATTGTACTAGTAAGAACAAATGAATGAATGCATTTGTAAATATTTAACTCTCTTTTAAATGTGTGTGTGTGTGTGTGTGTGTGTGTCGTGTGTGGCCCTTTGTCTTTCAAGGTTTGAGCAGAAGTCTAAAGTACACATTAAATATTAAAGCAAAGCTTTTGAAGTAGCAAATTGTATTTACGTTGTCAGGCTAAATGAATCACAATGTCACAGTCACATGCGCACACACACACATACACACACAGCTGGGTGAGGGAGGGGGTTGGACTGAAATACTTTTTTTATTTGTCAGAATATTGACCCTTTCAGCGAGACAAACTAAATGCCAATACAGGCTTGATACATCACTAGTCCTGTGGCTTTAGCACCCCCATGTGTGTGTGTGTGTGTGTGTGCGTGTGCACACTCGGGTAGCACAACACCCCTCAGTGGGGTCCGAGTCAACACATCTATCCGCTGGAGAAAGCAGCTGAGGACAAAAGCATCTGTATGCAATGGCTGTTGGCTGGTTGCTAAGGAACAGCAAAGCGCACCACCACCACCATCACAACAACAGTCAGTTCTCAGAAGTCTTGTTGGGTGTGTTTTTTTTTTTTTCTTTTTCTCGGGGTACGTCCTCAGGACAGTTCAGAACAGCACGGCCCGCACAGGCAGATCATCTCAGGTGTCGGTGGAACTGAACAGTACCCAAGCTAACCCCCGTCACCCTGACTCCGCATAGCTCTATGCACCCAGAATGGAGCTTTGATGGTGGCACCTTGGAAATGAATAAGTCATCACGACAAGGCCCGGACGGTTCTCCTCGCCTCAGTCAGCAGCAGGTTCTCCTTAGGTGAGGTTTGGATACCCCACCACCACCCCCACACTTTTCCGTTTTAGAAAGGTAGAATGAGAAGCCAGTTTCCAGGTCTGCATGGTTGGATCCCTCTCTTTGGACATCCTTATGGCATCACTCATGTCATTCACAAAAAGAGCCTTGGAGTTTATCCAAAATCAAAATGTTCTTTTACTGTGTTTGATTCACTGTTCACTGATCCGTAATGGGACCCCGTTCCAATATCGAATCAACCCAATACTATTCAAGTCGGTTACGTTCCTTTGTGAGTGCCCGGTAAAAAGATACAAACAAATGATCCCCTGAAAGAGCTTGATGAAATTTAGCAGTGGGAGCAGCCTATTACCGCGGTGTACTTTGATCATCCGTTAAACATCCTCCCCGTGTCTGGACAGAGGGCCTGCGGGTCGTGTAATATGCGTCCGTTTCCCAGCTAAGAGCCAGCAGAGAGAGAGAGAGAGAGAGAGAGAGAGAGCTGAGCTGCAGGGCGGCTCAAGTAAACTGTATTTTAATGGAGGTTGACCTCTGCTGTCACCGTGGCTCACGGTGAGAAACTGACAACACCGACGCTATCATTATGGAGGGGGAAGAGGGGCTTCGGAGTGGAGGGGGAGAGGGCAAGGGCCGAGGGGAACGGAGGGAGGGCATGGGTGAGAAAGAGAGACTGAGAGAGGGAAGAGAACCCGGAAAAAAAGAGAGCTAAAAGAGAGGAAAGATAAAAAGAGTGGGAAGCAGAGAGATGGAGTAGAGGACGGCATGTTGAGGTAGGGAGAGAGAGAATGAGCGAGAGAGAGACTTAGAGGGAGAGAGAGCGAGAGAGACGAAGAGGAAGAGAGAGAGTAAGTTATATAGAGAGAGAAATAGAGAGAGACCTAGAGGGAGAGAGATAGAGAGCGAGAGAAATAGAGAGAGATGTAGAGGGAGAGAGAGAGTGAGAGTAAGAGAGAGAGAGAACTACGAGAGAGACGTAGAGGAAGAGAGAGAAAGTAAGAGATAGAGTGAGAACTAGAGAGAGCGATTGAGAGTGAGCGAGCGAGAGAACCAGAGAGAGACGTAGAGGGAGAGAGAGAGAGAGACGTAGAGAGAAATAGAGAGAGACGTAGAGGGAGAGAGAGAGAGAGAGAGAGAGATGTGGCTGTGAGAGAACGTGACAGCGTGGGCGCAGTGACTCTGAGCTGAAGTATGGACCGGGGGGTACGGGCGGCGAGGAATGTGGGGTGGTGCGGTAACGGGTCTGGAGGATAAGTGACACTCCTCGAGGCTGCCAGACTAAGGTGACAACACGGCAGTCTCAGGAGCACCCTGCCCCCCTTCAGCTCCAGACAACTCTCTGGCCAGTCGTCTCATTAGAACCCGGCCAAAAGTGACGCACACTCACACATAAGCTATGTAACATCTCTTTCTCACATACTCACACACACACACACACACACACGCATAAACACGTGCACAGACATCTCTGTGTGTCATTCACCTCCTCAGAATGTTTTGACAGTTGGAACGGTGCTGCCATGCTCTGGTGCTGTGGCGCTGGCAGGTCCATAAAACATCGTATTCTTTTTGAACATGGATCTTCTCCGCTCCAGTTGTTCCGGTTCTCATGAAAAATCCTCCCCCCCCCCCCTCTCTCCCTCTCTCTCTCCTGTTTTTCTTCCCCCCTCAGTGATCTGCAGCTTCCGGGGGTCAGTGACTCAGGGTCTCGCTCTGGAGGTGGGGGAGACCGTGCAGATCCTGGAGAAATGTGAAGGTACGGCGCTTTAGAAAGACACCCACACAGCACTACAATGTCGACACACAAACACAACAAAAAAGGAAAATGCATTGTGTCTTGTTGCTTTGTCTTATTATTTTTGGCCAACAATAATTGTCTTGGCCCACAGTGCAAACACTCTGAGTGGGTATGGGTGTGTGCATGTGTGTGTGTGTATGTTTTAAAGGTCACAATAATAATCCTAGCGTCAGTATATTGTCCATTATTTAATGAGCCCAGCATGCAGCTTACTGTTCACAGAGTGCCATCCCTGTTTGCGGACATGGTGCTCAGATTTCTGCCACTGCCTTCCGCCTGCACTGAATCAGTTTCACATGAATCAGTTATGGCGTAGATGACAATTTTGATAAGTGTGAAATTATAATAATAATATTTAATTGGGTAATTATTTTAGCCCGATAGGGTTTAGATAGAGGCGCAAATATTATATTAATTCAGTGATGACAGTAATGTGGCTGGCAGGCAGGCCCACACACACACACACACACACACACAAATAAACATGCACACACACACACAAATAAACATGCACACACACACACACACACAGACACTGAGCGTCAAACGATCACCTACTACAGTAAGCTGGTGGATGTGGCGTCCTTTTTGCCCAGCACATAAACCGAACGGACATAAAGTTAATAATTATGTCAGTCAGGAACAAAAAGATATCAATAGGTCGGTTAACTCAGGCATCCCAGACGCCCAGGCCTGAGTGCCACAGAGTTCAATCCATCCCCTCAAACTCTGGAGTCGTGCTCATTACCATAGAGATGGGGGTCCTGTGAGTAACCCCGCCTGTCTTCAGGAAAGCTCTAACAAGTCCTGATAGGTCATTAATTTAGATCAATTAAGTCCCGCTTAATATATTCAGATTAGATTCATTGCAATTATGCTAATGTGTCTGGATGTCCTGATTATGCAATGTTGAGAAATGTTTACTTTTTGTTGGATGTTTTGGAAGAAGTCTGTGCAACGCACATATTTCAGTTTACTCGGATACGTGTCATTCTGAAAACTGACTTTACAAGTAGTTAGGTAATGCTGCTATTAACAGACACTTAGAGAGAATTCAACGGACAAGCTGGTTTCCTAGTTGCCATGGTTTCATGTCACAGAGTTGCTTGCTGTTTAGTTTTGTTTATTTACTTACACATCTGCAGGCTTCTCTTTTAAAACAAATTGACCTAAAGCTGTTCATTTCATAATTACCACACAGGTATTACAATGTATCGCCCCCCAAAGGTCAAAGTCAAAGGTCAAATGAACTAAATTCTGTGCCCTGGGCGGATGAATGTCAAACTAGTTTTACAGACACACACAATTGCACACTTACACACACATACATACACAAGCACACACACACACGCAGACAACAGACACATGCGCACACACACACACACACATACACACACACACACACGGCTTCTGATCGTAGGCGGACAAGTTGTCAGCCCTCCAGGCCTGATTGGACTGCACATGTGTTCAGTCACACACCAGTGATCCGCTCACCCTGTCAACCTCTCTCCCCCTCAGCTCTGAGTCGGGTTGTCACCGGCCAATGAACATCTCGACGCAGGTTCAACGGCCCTCTGACTCATTCAAAATGAAGTGTCGACCCCCCCCACCCACACACAGAAAAATGAATGGTGGTTAACCAGAAAACCAACGTCTCCGTTTTCCTCAGGCCTTTAAAGCCTTGTCTTTTTTAATTAAACCATTTGCGTGGCACGCTGCTGGAAGCACGCTGGGTGACGTTGACCTGGCTCTGCGGTTTGTGGGTGGACCACACATCCCTGTTTCTGTAGCTACTACCCCTACAGCCGACAGAGCTGTGACCTGTCCACGTTCTGGCAACAGTGCGTAACCCTGTCCCGAACCCCCCCACCTTTGTCCCGTGGCTTTCAGCCGTCAAAAAGGCCTGGGGAAGATTTCACAGAGCTCGGCCCTCACCTCACTCTGCCAGGTGGTGAACAAGGTTATAATGACGTAGTCACGTCCACAATTGATACATGCCCCCAAAATAGTACATAGAGATAAAGACAGAGAATTTTTTTTTTAACTTCTCTAGTGCCAGTTCCAATCTACTCGTCCTTTGCCTGTAAGCTAGTTACACTGGTATTATCCCCCTAGTGATAGTGTAAATTCTATAATCTAAAAACATATTGGTAGTCATCTGATGTAAAGACCTTCCCCTCATCGTGTTAGGGGTGATTGGGACGTAGGGGAAGCTGTGGAGCACATACATTCCAACCCAAAAGAGTGGGGGGATTGACAACCTGTCATTCAAGAGTTACATTTCTTCTGAATATACCAAGCGTCTTTGTCATGTATGAGAGAGTTTGTGAGAGTTTTCTTGCACAAATATTTGGCTGTGTTTGTTTTCTCCCTGAAACATTAATGTGTGTGTGTGTTCTCTGGCTTTATCCTCAGGATGGTTCAGAGGATTCTCCGTCAGGAAGCCCACGGTCAAGGTAAACAAGACAGACCGCCGCGTCGTATTACTCGCCCCGTCACATCCAGCTTCCCCGTGCCCCCTTCCCTCCTCATCGTCAGTCCTCACTCCTCTTCGCTCTCAAAGGTTCCCTCTCTGTTCCTCTCCAGTACGCTCTGCCCCGCAGTCACTTTCTCATCTGTTTTTGTGTTGTTGTCTTTTTTTTTTGCCTCGCCCCCTCTCATCTCTTTCTTTCCATTCTTTCCATTCCACTTTGCCGATGTTTTCTCTGTCGAGAATCGGGTTTTTTTTTCAGCTTATATATCATATATATTATATCATATATATTATATCAGCTTCGTGAAGTTAGGGTGCGTTTTAAAACGCACAAAACCCTCCTCTCCATGTCGTTTTACCTTGACTTAAAAAAAAATCGCCAGAGTGGAAAAAGTTACAAGTTACAAGAATAACTGTAAAAAAATACAACTTTGGGAGAATGCACAGCATTGGAGCCTCTGTTCCAAGTAAATAAAAGGGCATTATTTATTCACTCTATGGGAGTAACATCCAAAACTCGATATCGCCTTTAAAAGTAAAGCGAAGTTCTTTGGCACCCTGTTTTCCAAAGCACGCCTCATGAAACAGGTTAAATCGGCTTACCCCACGCGGAGCGGCCTTGACGACTCTGGCTCCTTCATAGCCCTTAGAGCCCCAGTACCAGCCGAGCAAACGTTGGGGAGGAGGCCGCTCCTGTGCCTCCCGCACGGCGCCTGTTTCCCGTCGTACGGACTGAGGCTTTAAAGCCCTCTGTGTGGAGCTCCGTATTCTCTTCCTAAACCAGCCCTGATCTGTTCCGTGGTGTTGTTTATTCTACGACAGGGTATATAACCGAGGCAAGAGGCTTCGGCTGTACCATTGCCAGCTATGTCTCGCGTAACCCACGTCCTTATGGCCATCGTTCTGTGGTTCACTTTAGAACCAGGGAGACCTAGTATAGACTCCATTTAGTAGAGGCACATTTGCCATTGCCTTGCTTGGGATATCATGTAAGCATAGTTCAACATATTACACACACTAGTACCCCACGAACAGGATGCAAACGCCATTTTGTAGGTACAAGACAAAGTTATCCTGGCTTTCGTGCTAACTGTGGCATTAGGTACTGAAGCTAGATTTAGCATACAGCCTACGAGACACAATTATAGTTGTTTTTTTAGATACGGTAAAAGGGATTTTTGCGCATAATGGGAAGCAATCCCTAAATATGCTAGGCGTGTGGAGAACGAGCAGCAGAAAACCACAACAATGACGGCAACACAGTTTTGCTCTCTCTCTTGTTGTAAAACCCCACTATGCTATGTATAATGCAGCGGAAGGCATAATGTGCTCGACTGCCGCTTTTGAATACGTCGAGAGCCTTCCAGGGACATTATTAGACAACGTCGAGTAAATGTTCAGGCAAAAGGATGGCTTGCAAAGTCAATTCACCTGTGGGACCGGAGACAGTAAGAAATGCAGGAGACACCCTGCTGAGTCCACAGTCCGAACACACGAAGCCGGCGCTATGGCGTTTTTGCTCGACAAGCCTCGGCTTCCGAGCGCCTCCAAGGATTGGATGTTTCACTCACGACTTAAGACAAGTCAACTACTGCTCAGTAAAGATTTCGAAAATCTAATGGTCCACCATATGTTCCTAGGCCTGGCTAGGTTAGACTGGAAAGGTTTGTCAAGTGTATTCATTTAACCAATCACAAGTGTTCACTGCATTTTAAAATGCTGACTGACCTATCTGGCGTCATTGGACCAACTCTATCTGGCAAAGCCCTTGAGTAGAGTTAGTGGAATACACAAAAAAAAATCGGAGAAACGAAGTACTTTACAGTGAGAACTTTTGAAATGACTGAAAGATTTGCGGTGTTAGAAGGCCCTCTGGTTGCAGTCACAGAAAACACGTTTGTTGGTCATTTGCTTGCGTGTTAGCTAAAGCGTCCAGTGTGGCGGCACTGCAATGTTATGCCAAGTTATACAGTAGAAGTCAGGGTGTACACACACGCGCACACACACACACACACACACATTTCAATTGACCGTTCCACCTTACGGTCTGTGAGCCAGTCTGTGACCACAGGCCCGCTACCCCACTGCTAATCTGTCTCAGTGCCCAGAATATCCGTCTGTGTGTGTGTATTTCTCTGTGTCCGTGGGTGAATGTGTGTACGTGTATTTCTCAGTGGGTGTGAATGTGTGTATGTGTATTTGTGTATTTCTCTTTGTCTGTGTGTGAATGTGTGTATGTGTATTGCTCTGTGTCTGTGCGTGTGAATTTGTGCATGTGTATTTGAGTGTAAATGTGTGTCCGTGTAAATGCGTGTGGTTTGCGTGTCAGAGCCAGCCACGCTAGTTTGGGATAATATGTATGCTGGAAGGTGACTGGACTGGCATTGATGGCTGACGAATCAGGCCAAGTCCACACACACACACAAACACACACACACACACACACACACACACGCTCGAACACACACACACAAACATTCTATTGAAAAAATTATGCAGAGACACA
Organism: Aplochiton taeniatus; assembly: GCA_017639675.1. Lineage (NCBI taxonomy): Eukaryota > Metazoa > Chordata > Actinopteri > Galaxiiformes > Galaxiidae > Aplochiton > Aplochiton taeniatus. Next base: position 8,297,694 of record CM030173.1, on the reverse strand, counting down.
CACACACACAAACTTTATATTTAAAAATGATGCACGCACACACACACACACACACACACACATACACACAAACAGAGCAGTGTGGCCTGTGTGATTTGGGCCTCGGGGTGGAGCTAGCTGTGAATTAGCTTCAGTCATGAAGCCATTTAACCATGGGTCCACACGGTCGGCTAGCTTGGTTTATTTGTGAGTCTGTAGTGTGTGTGTGTGTGTGTGTGTTTGCTATATTTGGATATTCAGCCCTCTGATCCCTGCTCCTTGGGCTCATTGCGTACACCCTCAGTTCCATCCTCAGAAACAGATTGACAGAAGGGTTATGTTGAAAACAGGGTAGTTATAATTTACTCACCTTTCTTGTAAAGATTCAATAAAAAAAATGGTCTTCTTTCTTCATACAATGCGATGGAGATCGGTGTTGAAAAGAGTCTTTTGTGGTCTCGGCTGTGCTATACTGTCTTAATAAATAGTGTTTCTTTTTTGTTCACTACCCCTTATAATCCTTGTGGTATAGTTGGAACACACACCTACACACAATCAAAGGACTATTCACCATAGTCACATTATCCCTCTCTGTTCAAGTGTGAATAGCCCTTAATCAGTTGAATCTCCGTTCATTTTAAGGTGGGGTTGAGGATATTGCGTTTCTGTTTTCTTTTTGTGTTGTCTGTGCATGCATTTGCGTGTAAAACCAAGTCTATGTCTGTGTGTTGGTCTCTGTGTGTGTCTGCATATGTGTGGGGCTGTGTTTGTAGCATTTAGCCCTCCGCCATACCATAAGCAAAGCCACATTTCGGTGCTCCGGGATTGAATAAAAACGTAACAATGCAGTGATTTGACGAACAAGTGACTGATGTTTATCTTTAAAGCCCTTCTGAAGCGGCCCGACAGTGGAGCTGAAAAGGCCCATACAACCAGACAGAGAGGCAGACAAAGGGAAATACTACACAGAGCGATAATCACCGTTCTCCCCGGAGAACACTCAAGCTGACGGGCCGTCATTTGTCTTAATTATAGGCCCGCAGGCGTTCAAACTAGCATTCTGCAATTATCACATTCTTCTTTGCCCGGATGGAGTCAGGAGAATATAATAGATGGAACAGGGAGAATCGGTCGGTGGGCTAGGCTAGGCTAGGGGGTTTAAACACATAGCTTGTTGTCTTCAATAGAACAGAACTTAACAATGGAGCAGATTAGAATCGGTTGAAAAGATTGCGTTCGACAACATGTTCGCTACTCGCCATATCCGGGACGTACGATGAATCTTTTTTTTAGCGTCCGTGTTCGTGAGATGAATCAGCTCCACCTTTCTTTTGCCCCCCAGGGTGAGGACTGTGTGCTTAGTTCACCTCACTCCCTATCACTAGGTCTCTATCATTTAGAGAACAGAAATTGAAGAGAGGATGAGAGCCAAAATTGGGTGGGGGACGACGTGGTGATGATGTATCACCATTTTCAAGGAACATATTTTGATTTAGCTCTAAAACCAATTCCTATTTGTAGGAGTCCCTGTGAGTCAGTGAATAACTGCGCTTACAGTAAAGGAGTTGTCTTTTTTTAAACTGGAGATATACGGAACAGATATACCCTAAACTCGGGGATTGTACATGCGGCAACTTTTCTTACTTTTCTTGGCCTCAATTTCAGATGGAGCCCAGTGTTATTTTAAACTTCACCAACTGTCATTACCGCAAGAATTCAGAATTATAAGCACACCCATCTCCCTACATATAGCATGATCTATTGTAGGAGCGAGGGTTACACATTTTTGGCACCCATATAGCCGCGTTATCTCCAGAACAGTTGTGACTGTAAGCAGGTTTTACTTCGGGCAAGGTCACCCGCTGAGTCAAAACACAAACCTGTAACCGGCTGGCGAAGCTAACACTGGGAAATTATCTCTGCCTTTCTAACAGATTTAATTAGGCTAAAATCCGCAAACTCAACACTGTCTTCATGACTCAGCGGTTAATGCGGTTTCTGATCTCAGGAGTCTCAAGGATTTAGCTGATTTAGCTGCTGATTGGCTCGCCTAAATACAGGCTAGAATGCAGCCCAGTCTCAGGTGGGGTGGCTCAGTGAAGTGCTTGGTTCTTACTTTCACAGTCTGACTTTGTATGAAGGTAGAGAAGGCTGCTTAGCCCGCTGTATGAATCTCTCCTCAATCATTTCCCCCCGCTGTATTCACGACAAAGTTTCCGCATTCACTTTTGATTCCCCTTGTCTTTTTCCGATTGCCGGTTCCAGTTGCCAGTCACTTTTACAATGACTGTTTATGTATGGTCATGGAATGGAGACCCCCCCCACACACACACACAGAGACATTGTCCCTGGATGTTGTAATGCATTTTGAGACAGCTGGAGATGCCACGTCCCAGTAGACCTCCTGAATGACCCTATTCTCTTGTACGAGAAACGCTGGCTCACACTCTGCCTAAAGCTTGGTGCTTCTTTTTAAAGAAGGAGTCTGCGGGCCTCCAAAATGGCCCCATGAAGTATTCATGACGACAGCAGCCGTCCTGTGTCCCCACGGGGCCAACTGACGCTACATAGCCAGTGCATTCTTCACCAGTCTGACAGACGCAGAGAATACAATGACCCCAAGTGAGCTGTTTCTGTGGTAGGAATAGTCTGGCGTCAGCAAAGTCAACAAAGGGAGAACCACAAAGGGAGGCCGGGTTGGGTGATGTGTTCGTGTCTGTGAGAGAGGGTGCGGCCTTGGAGAATGCAAGAGATAAAACGAAGAGAGAGAGAGAGAGCACTGAGATAAGTCTGTGCTGACCTTTACTCAATGTGTTTCATGTCCACACTCCGACCTGTCAGGACCGTGGGGGAAGCTGTGAACAGCTCTGCCAGTAAAGGCCACTGTAAGCATTGCCCTGATGTGGTAGAAATGGGGTCAGGACAAATACAGTCCGTTGTTTTATCAAGTGGGAGCACCAAAGATGCATAGATGCACATGCTGTCAATACATATTAGCGCATCATTCCTTTCCAAATGTCCCGAATTCAATTTCATTTCACCGTAGCGTACTCCAATCCCGACATAGAGTGGATTTGCACCACGTAATACAATTACCCAGCAGAGCATCAAAACATTGGATTTCTGTCCCATGTTATTGGCACAACGACTGTTCTGATTTCTAATGAGGTTCAAATGGGAAGGTGGCGAAGGCTGCTCTGTGTTTGAAAACATCATGCTTGTCCATCATCCTGAACAGCATTTCTTCTCTCAGTCTCCCGGACAGGCTTGTCTCCCTCAGATATATCTCATTGTCTTTTCTAGAATACTTTCATTTGTATTTGCTCCTCTCCTCGTCACGCACGCACGCACGCACGCACGCACGCACACACACACACACACACACACACACACACACACACACACACACATACCCACTGTGCTACAACTAGTGTGAGCACAGGCCTGGTTGAAAAGGTTGATTTTAACAGGCCAGTGCCCCTCAAGCCATGGGCTAGCCTTGTCCCTACTTGGTTCAACCCCCCAAAACCTGCTCGGGGTAGAATGCACAGACAGAGCACATTACTTTGTGCTCCACCAAATCTATTTGGGCAGGGGAAACATAGTACTTCCTATAACCCAGGTGTACACTTGGACGATAAATGTGTTAGTGGAAGAAGACAAAGGGAGCAACATTTCCATTTAGTGGATCCAGTAAATGCATTAAGCTCCGCTCCAGCCCAGTAACCTGTAGAGTGTGATACATTTACTGGGTTACATTAAAATATGTATGTACCAGAGGCAGATTTTTAAAGTAGTGCAATTTCCACATACCATATTTAACATACAGTTACAGCCTTCAGAGGTGGACTACCTGGTCCCACACTCTGCGTACACATATTTTGGGGCACTCCATACAGTCTTTACCATTCATTTCTAGACGCTTGTAAATATAAACTTTATTCAAAGATGAGTTAGGATGTTTTTCGGGGGAAAGCATTTTGTTGAAAGTCGAATCGGAGAGTAAGTTTGTCTCTCCTGGTTTTCTGTCCTCAGGGTATCTTTCCAGTCAGCTACGTGCACCTGAAGAAAGCAGCTGTCACCAACCCAGGGTAAGTGCCTCTTCTCTGTTTGAATTGCACACACTTAACTGTGAACACGTATTAGACACCTATGTATGTAGCCTCAGTTGACTCAAGAGTGGAAGGGTGCCATATCATATCAACACTCTAACCCTCAACGATACCATGCCGTGACCAAATAATGACTCATTTTCAAATCAACGTTTCCACTATGCTTGGCGTCCTGTACGTTATACAATATTTATACACACATAGTTGATGGCGTTCCAAGGCAGTTGTTTCAGACCAGTGTCCCACCAAACATCCTCTGAGCTGGTTTTAATCATACTCTGCCCCACCATCGTCTCAAACTGACGACAGAGTCATCTGTCAGTAGAACCAGGCTGTTATTTATTCATCCAGTTGCTCCTTTTATCATCCTTTTTTCCCTCTCTTTTTTCCCCTCTCTTTGTAGCAACTGTCCGCCCCCCCCTTCTTTCTATCATTTCTTCAATCCGTCGTCTGTCTTTCTTTCTTTTCTTTTCTACCTGCCGCTCTTTCCTTCCACCATCACTACTCCCTGCTCTCTCCTTGTTTGTCCTTTCGTCTGTGTATTATCTGCCATCTTTTCTCCTATCCTGAATTCTAAAATATTGGGCCTTTCTGTCTCTCCTCTCCTCTCCTCTCCTCTCCTCTCCTCTCCTCTCCTCTCCTCTCCTCTCCTCTCCTCTCCTCTCCTCTCCTCTCCTCTCTCCTTCTCCTCCCGGTGAGTATCTCTTTGTCAGATTGATGATGTATCCATGAGACAGCACTGGGCTGTCGGCAGCAGCTCCATATTAGCAGTTAGATCAAAATGTACTGGCCGTACCAGTTGAGCCGTGAAGGTCTAAGTACCTCGGCGAGGCGGAGGGAACTCCTCGGCCCACTCCATCAGGGATGGGCAGAGGGGGAGGATGCACACGCGCTAAGTGTAGTTTGATCAGTCAGGGAAGGAATGATGCACAGACAGCGCTCGGACTGATAAATACGGGTACACGCAAAGCACTTCATCAGGTTTGGAAAAAAAGATGATGAATAACCCCCTCAGTGTACAAGGGAGCGCTGACAAATACACGCTTGAGTTTTGAATCGGTTAGCGTTGACTGATATCGACAGAAGGTGCTCTTTGGTCCATTTGGAAAAGAGCTTTATGGAGCACCCCTCTTGCACTTCATCCTGCGAGCAGGGCCTGCACTCTGGTTTAGCTGATGCCATCATGTATCAACGACTTTATGATTTAAGAAGGACGCACGGCACGGCGCATCAGGAAAGGGGCTACCGACAGCTGCTGATATCCGTTCCCGAAATAAGTTCCATGCATATGGATTTTCCGTTTTTCATAAATAGCGATCTTCGTTTCCGATTCTCTTCCAAGTTCAAGAGTACATGTTTTAATCAATCTGCATAATGAGTCGAACGGCTTTTTTTTCCTGTTTTTTTTTCTTAGCTGAGATGAATCCAAGTTACGCTCCTCCTGTCCTGGTTTCCATAAGAGTTTTAATTAAATGCAGGGAAAGCTAAATTAATTAAAATGATGATCCTTAACTGTTCCGAGTATGCCTCCAGGGAGAAAGGAAACAGGGGTTCTCTTGTTGAATGGACGTTTCCAGTGTTGCAGTTTATTCAATGTTTGATGCGATATGTGTTAATTCAATTAATAAAGGGTCATCAAACAATTCTAAGAAAGGCTGTCGAGTCAAGAGTATGACGTGGCTTGGAGCTGGTCTTATGAAGCGCAGGGCCTTCAAACTCTAGGGAAACAGACACAGCGAGTCTTAGTAGAGCTGGAAGCAGCGGCAAGGCCACAGTGTCTTCACTCAGCCTACTTGAAGGGACGTTGCACTGGGTTTCTGCACTTGCAACCGTTCAGGATGACCGCTGGACAGAGACACACACACGTGCACACACACACACGCACACCCGCACCACACACACACACACACACACAAGCACAGACACTTACATAACCTGACTTAGGGAAAATATATTCTCCAGCTGCTGAACTTTTTTGATGTACTATAAAGTAAACCTCCCAGCCCTGCAGCAGCACTCACTGCGAATCATAGTCAAGCTGGTGCCCATGTATGTTGTCTTCACTGTTTAATGTGTGTGGACAGTGTGGCAGCCAAATGAGAAAAAAAAGACCTATGTATGAGTGGGCAAAGGTACACAAGTAACTATGAAGGCATTCAGGTGACTGAAGATAGGAAGGCAGTCAGAGAGAAACAGACAGGCCTCTAAACACACACACACACACACACACACATGCGCACACACACACACAGAGGAATGGAGGGAAACAGCCACACAGCCACACGTATAGAGAGTCTCCAGGGGGTTACACTGTCCTCTAGGGGCTTGTCCTAAATATGGACAGCCATTAAAATTGGATTTCACAGCTCGTAATTTCTAACACCAGATAGTGTACATGCTCTCTTTCTCTTCCCGTTCTCTCTTGTTCTCATTCTTGTTCTCTCTCTCTCTCTCTCTCTCTCTCTCTCTCTCTCTCTCTCTCTCTCTCTCTCTCTCTCTCTAACTCATCTGGAGTACAGTACAGTGTGAGAGAGGATAGAGATTTGTTTTGTGTAGTCAACAAGTTTTAATATGGCCATTATTTTAAACTGGTGGGATTGGTTTCATTTCGACCCATAGAAAATGTAAGGATCCAGTATTGTGTTCATTTAGAACATGTTGATGTTTATATACTGTATATCTTTTTGGTTCTGAATGCTAGGTATATATTTCCCTATGCTTGTAGAAATGTAAGCACGCCGTTAATCTAGTAGGCACTGTGTAGTAGTACTAGTGGTGGTAGTGGTGGTGGTGGTGGTGGTAGCAGTAGCAGCAGTAGTAGGTCATAGTCCTTACATAGTCATTACATTGCATACTGTGATTACATCCTGTCCCCCACATGACCCTTAGCATCAGGTGCAGCTTGATGTTTTATGCAGTGTGTGAGTGTGTGTATGTGTGTGTGTTTGTGTGTATGTGAGTGGAACAAGAATAGACATATTTCTCTCTCTCTCTCTCTCTCTCTCTCTCTCTCTCTCTCTCTCTCTCTCTCTCTCTCTCTCTCTCTCTCTCTCTCTCTCTCTCTTTATCGCTCTCTTTCTTTTTCTCTCTCTCGTTCTTTCATGTTATTTTAGGAGAGCTGTCTGCCACTAACCCTCACCATCAGCAGCTAACATTCTTATAGATAGCGTCTAACCTATATGATAATGGCCTCTACCCTACACAGGCACAGCCTCTACCCTATACAGTAACAGCCTCTACCCTACACAGTGACAGGCTCTACCTGAACACAGGCTTTTAAACGGAGTGGAGGGCGAGGGACAGAGGTAGCGACTCTGAGGAAGGCGCAGAGAGAGACGGAGAGAGATTACTGCGGAACAAAGGAGTTATAGTGCCAATGGAGAGAAAGTGCTTCCGTAGCTCAGGGCCCGAAAACGGACAGGGCGGAGAGAAAAGGAGCATGTCTGGAGAAATGGAAAGGAGGAATAATGGAACAGGGGAAGGAGGAATGTCACGCTGTGGAGTAGCGGGGAGGGGTCGGATAGCGACAGGAAAACCATGTTTGAGGGGGAGGGTGGGTGGCCTACAGTAGGCTGTAGGGTAAGATCCTTACTAATATGACTCTATGGACTCATACGGCATGCGAGGCCCACTATTTGTCACTCAGTCTGGGCTGGGGATAGAGTGAGGCAGAGGAAAGCTGGATGGAGGAGAGAGAGAGCTCTTTGGAAGTCCCCCCCAAAAAACTGCGGCTGCAAACACACACACACGCAAACAAACACAATGATAAACACACACGCTCAAACGCCCCCTGGCTGGATTGAGTGGTAGGTCTCCTCAGTTCATCCCTGGCTGTGTTGATCCGGGCTACCCCAAACATGCAAGAGTATGCCTGCTTGGCATGTTTTGACGACCATGAACCATTTGTGTGTGTGTGTGTGTGTGTGTGTGTGTGTGTGTTTGTCCCCACAGGCAGCACGAAACAGTGTCCCCTCTGGAGGACCCCATTGTGACAGAGGTGACATCCACACTCCAGGAATGGGCCCTGCTCTGGAAACAGCTTTACGTGGTGAGTGGCTGTCTGTGTGTCTTTATCTGTCTGTCTGTGTGTCTTTATCTGTCTGTCTGTCTGTCTGTCTGTCTGTCTGTCTGTCTGTCTGTCTGTCCTGCGGCATGGGAGGTTCAAGTTGTTCGCCATGGAAACGGCTCTGTATCGGAGTCGTACCATGAAGGGAGAAGGACGCGACGGGTGAGACAGAATGGGAGGGCGGATAAATCAGGGTACGGAATGGGATTGAAATAGTAGTACGTTTGGAATGGATGTCCGGAGGGAGGGAGGGAGGGAGGGAGGGGGGTAGGGGGGGGGGGGGGGGGGGGGGGGGGGGGCGAGGGAGGGAAGGAGGGAGGGAGGGGAAGAGGGAGGGACGGACGTACGGATGGATGCTGTCTGATCAGGCACATTATTTCTTCCTCAGGGACCTTGTTGTTGTTCATACAGGGGTCAATGTGATGTCAAACACACACATGTAAAGTATGTGCTCACACACAGAAACACACCAATGCAAATTCCAGCACTACGTTGTTTTTAAGTTGAGCAACAGCAACTCTGGGGTTTGGGACCATTAATGTGTACTTTTCCTAGAGGTTAAAATCTCTTTTGAAAAGAACTGGTCTGGAATCAGAAAGCTGTCTGTTTTATAAGACAATGACCTGTATCCACCTGCAGGGCTGTAAATCTTGTTAGCCATGCTTGGCCTAAGATAAGAAACGTGTATCATTCAGATATGAAAATATCACAAGGAGACATCGCACATACAGAGGCAAGGAAACCATGGTGATGATACTTCTCCTGTATAACAAAGATTGTTGGTATTTTAATTTGAGCCTTTTACTCATTGTCAGCCCTTTCATGATAGGAAAATACAACATTTGTACATCATTTTTTGATATATCGTTACATTTTATAACTACAGTTTTGATAGGTGAAAGCCTGGCATCTACATATTTGACAACAAAGATTTTGAATTGATAACCCTGAATCTATCCTGAAATCTCTGCTGCTCAGAGCCAATACGATTCTTTCAGATGTTACAAAAATCAAAGTGACCCCATTTCTTGAGTAGCTAATGACGGCGCTGGCAGGCGTGTTCACATCGCCGTCACGGTGTCACTCCAAAGCATGCCCTCTTTGTGTCGACAGGCAGCCAAACACTTGTAGTACACGTCTGAGTGTCTCCACCTCACTGCCATGGGGGACTGGTTCCCTCCTGCGTGTCAGCTTTCCTACGCTCTGACGGAACGCAGAGGAGACACCGACTCACTCATATGTCTACTTCCCTGTCTCTCTCTCTCTCTCTCTCTCTCTCTCTCTCTCTCTCTCTCTCTCTCTCTCTCTCTCTCTCTCTCTCTCTCTCTCTCTCTTGTTCTCTCTCTCTCTCTCTCTCTCTCTCTCTCTCTCTCTCTTGTTCTCTCTCTCTCTTGTTCTCTCTCTCTCTCTCTCTCTCTCTCTTGTTCTCTCTCTCTCTTGTTCTCTCTCTCTCTCTCTCTCTCTCTCTCTCTCTCTCTCTCTCTCTCTCTCTCTCTCTCTCTCTCTCTCTCTCTCTCTATCTTTCTAGCTCATTCTCTCTCTTTCTCTGTCTCTCTTCTTCTTGCCCTGTCTTTCTCTGCCTTTTCTCTTTTCAGCTCTCTTCATCTGTCTCTAGCGCTCTCTGCACGTTTTTTTCCCCCTTTCATGCTTCACATTCTTTCAAAGGGATAGGATGAACAGCAGCAAAAAATGCACAGACTCCCTCACACATACGCTGTCTCACCCAAACACCGACGTGTGCACACGTGCACGTCCTCTCTTTGCATCCCCTCTCGCAGTGCCACCATCACCAGCGCTGCACACACCGACCTGACCATGTCACAAACAATACATTACCCTGTGTGTGTGTGTGTGTGTGTTCATGTGCACGCGTGCCAGGGGGAGAGAGGTGAGGCGAGGGAGGAGTAGCAGCATGAAAATGGCGGAGTGGGAAGAGGGGAAGATGGGTCAGATCAAAGGAGGGGGTGTTTTACTCTGTCTGTCAGTCAACAGCCATGTTGTGAGGCATTGATGTGGAAGAGTAGTGGCCAAGCTACTGTAGCAGACAGCAACTACATGTTCATACACACACACACACACACGTGCGTGCGCGAAGCACCAGAGCACTACACTAGAGAGCCAAAGAGGTCAGGTGGTTTGAAAACCTTTTAAAGCACAGCTGAACAACATAGAGCCATGTCAAGATGGGTGTTCACACACACACACACACACACACACAGACACGCACACACGCACACGCACACACAGATCAGCTGGTACCGCGACAGAAAGGGTTGGAGATAGACCCCAGGAGGAATGGAGAGATCGAGAAAGGAGAGAGAGACAAGAGTGTATGCTAGGAAAAGACAACGCTGAACAGAAAGAGGCAGACAGCGATAGAGCGATGCGTCGATTCAGTTCCAAGGCTTCCTCAAGGCTCTACTGAAAAACGGAAAAAAACATAAGACTCAAAAAGAGGATCGCACTTCAGTATGCCCTTTGTGGAGCTACAGATGCCGCCATTTTGGAGAAAAAAAAATTAAGTAAACCCGCATGGGGTCCAAATGAAGTGGTTCTGAAACATTGATGACGGGGTTGCAGTTGGAGACGTGTGGTGTGTCTGGCTGGGATGAGAGCGGCTTTTTATAGCCGAAAGTTTGTTTGATATCGTGCAGGGCACAGTCTACACTGATTTTGTTATGGCTTCCTAGTGTTAAAAAGCAATGCACCGGGTCAGCCAAGGATACAGAGATGTGGGAAGAATCCTTTGTGTGGTTGTCTGGTGTTGTGTCTCAAGACACCACAGAGACATTACAGGGTGTTTTCTTGAGAGTGGGCTTTTGTGTTACAGGCCAACATACACCCCCACTATACATTGTAATCGTCTAATTTATCATATCATGTTTTTTTATGTTATGGGTGTGAACAGTATTGTGTGTCTGTTGTGTCGTGACTGGCTCTTTGCATCACCCGTTCAGCTCTGCACTTTCATGCCACCTTCTCTGGCCTACTCATCGGTGTGTACTCTTCTGTGTGCGTGTGTGTGTGTGTGTGTGTGTGTGTTGCCCTTCTTCTATCCTGTGGCGCAGAGCTCAGTGGAATGGAGTTGAGGGTCAATGCGGGGAGCATGTGAATCCCTCCTAATCGTATACTGTCTCTATAGTCTGACCAAACTCTAGCCTATGGCATTCCCTTCTAGTCTATTCTGAGGTGTTGCCATCGTTACCAGGAAAAGGAAGGTCCTTCGGTTTGAAGGCCTGCCCGGAGGCACAGGTCAGATGTCGGGTCGTGGTGCACACCTGTGAAGCACCTCTCGCTGACTAGAGCTGACACTGTAACCTACAACGGACTTTACATGCATAGAGGGAGATGGAGGGACGAGAGTGGACGTAGGGATTGGAGAGGAAGGGGGAAATGGGTGGGGGTATGCAGGGATGAAGTGGAAGAGGTTGGCGGTTCAGACGAAGATGTTTGAGGGGCGAGGACGGACGGACGGACTCTCAGGCAGACGGGAACGTAAAGACGGAGAGGAATGAAGAAAAGGGAGGAGATAGGTTGCCTAGGTCAAACTGGAGGGGGGGGGGGGGGGGTTGAGGGAAAGAAAGGTGTGAATGAACCTTTCACACATCAGCCATACTGGTTCTGACATAGCCACCTCCATCTGACCTTTACCTGGCAAGGGGAGTTTGACAGGGGAGAGATACTAAGTTCAAACACAAGATGAAAGGCAAAAAAACATAAGACTGCTGAAGGTCTATGGTACCATAACAGTTACAGGAGGAGAGGACCTGCGGGCAGAATGAACACCACAAAAGGTTGCCAAAGGAAAGCATTAATGCAAAGATAGGGAATGCTATAAAACAAACAAATATAAAAAAAGGGAATAGAAATATACACAGGTAAGCGTCTTGTCAAGAACGCTCGATGACAGAACAGGGAAGTGAGGAAAGCACCATCACAACTACCGAAACAACAGTTGACACCAATCAGGACCACAGACGCAGCTGAAAGCAACGAGCCAACTCAGGCTGACTGGGCGAGAGGTGGCAGTGGGGAGGGAGAAAGGCAGGCTCCCATGACAGGTACGCCTTGGATACTACGAAACAGCATCCCTGTGTAGCATTTCACATGCTTTTTAGGTGTCTGCCTCTGGCTTATCTGGAGGACTCTTAATACCATTTAGTCATACCGGGGTAACTGACCGAGAACATGTCTTAGAATATGACATTATGTAATTGCATTACAACACCAGAGAGGTACAGTGTACACAGATGTCGAATTACTTGTGCATGTAGGTTTCTCTCCCTAAGAGTATATATTTGTTCAGGGTCAGGGATAGAGCAGAGATATCTAGCTCAATAAATAGTTTTGATATTATATCTTTTATCTCTCCGTGCCGAGAGCGAATATAGAGGGGGTGGCTCTGAGACGTCAATGCTCACCGTTAAGCCTTCTGGATGTGTTGTGGGCTCAAATGAACAAAACATCCGGGATGGAAGGTGCCCACTTGAAAACCCCAATGACTTATCTGCTCTCAACCCAAGTCCTTTCTAAATATTGGTTATTAGAGTGCCGAACATCGATTTAAGCATAATTGGTATTATAACACCATAACCTGTGTATTATGAAATTACATTTTTCTTATTACTCGGTGTGTCACTCTGTCGTGTGTGTGTGTGTGTTTTCCTAAGGGAAGTCTGAGTAACACGTCAGTGAAGTGAAGCTAACAGCCAGACTCTGACAAGGGACTGCTGTCACTGAGAAAGTACCCTTTAGTGCCGTCTGTCAGTCTCCCTCTCCCGCTGTCTGTCTGACTCCCTGTCAGCCCGCCCGTCCCTCTTCCTGCCCCTTCTATCTGTCTGTCAGTCTCCCTCTCCCGCTGTCTGTCTACCTCTCTGCCCGTCTGTCTGCCCATCTGTCTTCCTGCCTGACTTATTGGCTGTCTGCCTGCCTGTCGGTCCATCTGCCTGCCCGTCTGTCTGTCTGACTAGGCATCTGACTGTCTGCCTGTTTGTCTGCATGCCTGTCTGTCTGGCCATGTGTCTGGCTGTCTGTCTTAATAGAGTTACGGGGATTCTATTTGCACGCACACAGACCCACACACACACACACACAGACAGTGACCCTCTGATCCCATATGGCCCTCATTCAATCTACTCTAGTCACTGGTATTTATCCCATCCCATTAATGTGGGCTTATCACTCTGTGTGTGTGTGTGTGTGTGTGTGTGTGTGTGTGTGTGTGTGTGTGTGTGTGTGTGTGTGTGTGTGTGTGTGTGTGTGTGTGTGTGTGTGTGTGTGTGTGTGTGATCTGGAGAGTTACAGCAAGAGAGATAGTCTGTGTGTTTTTTTTGTGTATAACATGGGAAAGAGAGAGATGAGATTTAGAAGTGAATATACTTTAGTTGCTTCATCAA